>PVHT020004020.1:23159667-23259391 GCA_004024745.2 Catagonus wagneri
ATTTTTTATTTCAGTGATTGTATTTTGCATCTCTTCTTGTTTAATTTTTACAGCTTGTATTTCTCTGCTCAGTGTTTCCTGTAAATGATCGATCTTTGCCTCCAGTCTATTTCCAATGCCTTGCATCATCTTCAGCATCAACAGTCTAAAGTCTCTTTCTGGGAGGCTGATAATCTCCTCATCACTGAGCTGTTTTTCTAGGCTTTTCTCTTTCTCCCTTATCTGAGTTAGAGTTTTCTGTCTTTTCATTTTTGTAGGTTTTTGGTGGGGTGACCTTTGTGTCAACAATAGAGTTGTAGCCTCTCTTAGTTCAGGTGTTTGCCTCCCCTGTGGCTAAAGTTGGTGTGGAGGGGGCTTGCTGTAGGTTTGCCGAAGGGAGGGACTGATGCCTGCCCACTGGTAGGTGGGGTTGATTCCTCTCCCTCTGATGGATGGGGCTTTGTCTCTGGATGAGATTAGAGGCTGGCTGTGTGCCTGAGGGGTCTTTAGGCAGCCTGTTTACTGATGGGTGGGGCTGAGATCCCAGCTGAATTGTTGTTTGGCCTGGGGCTTCTCAGTGCTGTTGGGAGGGACCAGATTTTTCCCAGAAATGGCCACCTCCAGAGAAATGCAGGCTGCTGAATGTCCCCAGAGCTTCACCTCCAATGCCCTTCCCCCACAACAAGGCAAAGTCACCCCTGTTTTCCCAGGAGATCCTCCAGGAATTGCAGTCAGGTTCCACCCAGATTCCTCT
This sequence comes from Catagonus wagneri, assembly GCA_004024745.2. NCBI lineage: Eukaryota > Metazoa > Chordata > Mammalia > Artiodactyla > Tayassuidae > Catagonus > Catagonus wagneri. Next base: position 23,160,401 of record PVHT020004020.1, read on the forward strand.
GGAGACTGCTTTGCCCTGGGGCCCGGTGCATGTGAAAGTCTGTGTGTGCCTTTCAAGAGTGGGTTCTCTGTTTCCCCCAGTCCTGTGGAGCTCCTGCACACAAGCCCCTCCGGCCTTCAATGCCAGATGCTCCGGGGGCTCTTTCTCCCTGTGCCTGATCCCCAGGCGTGGGGTTTTGACATGAGGCTCAGAACTCTCAGTCCTGTAGCTGAGTCTCTGTGATGCAGTTACTTTCCAGTCTGTGGGGCTTCCCACCAGGGAGGTATGGGGTTGCTTCTATCACGTAATCGCCCCTCCTACCTCTTGATGTGGTCTCCGCTGTGTCTTCTGGAGCAGAGTATCTTTTTTGGAAGTTTACAGTCCATTTGGTTGAAGGTTGCTCTGCATTTGGCAGTATTTTGCTGTTTTTCGGGAGAGAAGTTGAGCTCCAGTCCTTCTATTCCGCCATCTTAATCCAATCCCTACTGCTGCTTTTAAATTCTCCCAATTCAAAAGCCAGCACTTCGTAAGTCCCAACAGAATTTGACCACCACCACCTCCATTCCCACCTCTCTCCAGGTTGCACCTTGGGCCACGGGAATCTCATTATTTTTTATTGTGATACATATCATACATACAGATGCATACATAGAATTTAGACAGTTTAACTAGCTATAAACTCCTGTGGAACCACCACCCAGGTCACAGAATTGAACATTACTAGTGTCTCAGAAGCTCTCCCCATGTGAAATTTCATGCACTTTCTATCAAAACTAATTCCAATTGTTTCAAGAGTTTTCATTCAAGGATTCCATGTTTATCTCCACAGTTTCAGAGGTTTTTTTTATTGTTGGAAAGAGTTAAACTCCCTAGAAATATTGTTGAAGCAAGAGTTATTTCCATTCCTGGTTCTTTTGAAATGCTTTAGTGACTGAATGTAAAAGTGGGTCAGTTAGTTAATTGTACCAGTTGATGCATTTGGTGGATAAACTACAGAGAGCAGCCTTTAAAATGCAGAGGCTTAAGATGAAAAGTTAAAGAGGTTTGGGTGAATGCAGTTGAGAAGAGATTCTTGGATTGACATGGATTAAATCCATCTTTCATGATGATAAAACAAATCCAGTAGAACTACAATCAGTTGGGAAGTAGCAGGGGAGAAGGCAGCTATGAGAAGGCAATTTTCAATTAATAAGACCTTAGACAAATGATGCAGCAGTAATATAATCAGGTTTTTCAGAAGGAAAAAATATCCACTGCATTCTTGACTAGACACTAGATCTTTAAATATACAGCTCAGTACTCTGACCATAAAACTTGTTGCTTTTCTTCATTTTGACAGATACTGCATTGTGTTCAAACATTTCTTATTCCACTTTCTTACACGGGGCCATTTGTTTGGTTTTGTTCTACTGTATTTTGAATTATTAATCACTGAGCAGATACTTTGTTACTGTAAAGGGAATTATAAACATCATTGAAATGGTGCTAGAGATGAAAGAGCAGATGGGTGCTGGTTTTTGCAGGTTTTTTTTCTTTTTTAAATTATTCCCCCTGGGAATGCTGCTGGCAAAGTATAACAATCTGTAATCAGATTACTGGAACAGAAAGAAAAAAAGGAAGGAAAAAAAGCAAATTAGCCATATGCAAGTTTATGTACATTTTTTTCTGAAAAGAGAAAAAAAACATTGCCTTTAAATATATGTATTTATTATAAAGTATAATAAATACTTTCCCTGTAAGATTTAATATTATATCTCTCCCATTTCATTCTTTGTTTTCATTCTCTCTTGCGTACAATGTGCACTTCTATACTCTCTCACAGATCTGCTTAATAATCATTGCTGCCAGGGTAAAGCTGTCATCAGCCCGAGAGGTGACAGTTCACAAAGAGAGATGTTTTGACTTTCAAGACACAGAGGACATTAAATGTGGTGTAAGACAGAACAGGCCTTCTTTATTTTGACCTATGAAACATATACTATTGTGAGAAATATCACTACACAAAATATCCCCAGTCAGTAGCTCTGGATGATATCCGTCTTCAAGGTTTGCACGGTATTTTATTACTGTATTTTTTGCCTCCTCCTCTTCTTTACATTTTGAAAAGAAAACCAAGGGAATTCACTATACCATTTATCAGTGTTTGAAACAACTTGTCTGGTGTAAGAGAAATCTCTGAATGGAGCGCTGTTTTCTTGTTAGAGTACATTCTTTGACATGTTAAAGGGTCATGGGTTTTATCATCACTACCTGGGGTAAGAACAAAAACTATGAATAAACTTGTCTAGTTCTCTCCCTGGGTGGGAACCCCATCTGCTTTTTATTTCTCCATTACTTTTCTGGGTGAAATCTTTTGCACTTAAAGTCTCCCATAGCTCATATACAATCCATTAGGATATCCTATTGCCTCCACCTTCAAAATAAATATACCCAGCTTTCAACCATTTGTTATCTCAGCCACCCTGGTCAGGCCACCTGGATTACAGTGGGAAAGCAAAAATATCACATCATTTCCTTGTATAGGCAAGAAGGGTATAAACCCTCCTCTTCCTTTCCCTCAGGTCCATTCTCAGTTAAGGAGCCTAAGTGACCCTTTGAAAATGGAAATCCAATCGTTATTGTTCCCAGACTCTGCAGTGACTCTCCCTTTGACGCAGGGAACAAACCAGTCTATACAACAAGTGACCTGCAAGTACCTATAGTCCATTCTCCATTACCTGCCTGATCTGCAACCCTTTTTTTTTTTTTTCTGTCTTTTTTAGGGCTGCACCCACAGCATATGGAAGTTCCCAGGCTAGGGGTCGAATGGGAGCTATAAACTCTGGCCTGCGCCGCAGCCACAACCACACCAGATCCGAACTGTGTCTGTGACCTACAACACAGCTCACAGCAACGCCACATCCTTAACCCACTGAGTGAAGCAAGGGATTGAACCTGTGTCTTCATGGATACTAGTCAGATTCATTTCCACTGACTGAGCCACGATAGGAAGTCCCTTGCTCCTCTTTGTTGGTTCCACCACAGTCATCTTCTTTTGTAACAGCTTAGCTCTAGCTCTTTCATCCACCTGGAGGCATCTACAGATAGGCACTATGCTTACTCCCTGACCACCTATGAGTCCTAGTCAAATGTCTCCTGATAGTCCTGCCACATACCCTACACCTCACCCCAGCAGTCTTTTTCTCATTATTCTTTTCATTTTTTTCTTTTCCCCATGATGATTATCACCTTTTAACGTTCTATATACTTAATGTATGTGTGTTTGTTGCCCTTTCTCCTACTGGAATGTAAGCTACATGAGGGTAAGGATCTTCATCTATTTTGCGGCTCGGTTGCAGGGCCCTCTGTGGACCCTTGAGGTGAGTGAAGCCTCAGTCAGTGCCTGTTCACAGGGCCCTTAGTGGTGTGCTTTCTTAGATATAGCATCCTAAACCAAATACTAAAACAAACTTAAAAAGGAAAGTGAGTCTCAAATATAAACATCTTTTAACTATTTTAAGTGATCATAACAGCCTATTTCTGTCCTTGTCCAAAACATCTGCCAATCCTTTCATTATCTCTTTTAGCTCCAGAAAGGAATTGCTAAAGCACAGGAGACATTTTTGATCTAAATTTAATGTCCTTGATTTCTGTGCACCTCTAAATGTAATACAGTCCTCCTTTAATTTATAGATGGGCGTGAGGAATGAGAGTCTTAGAACAAATGCAGAATAGTATAAGAAATTTTATCATAACCCTCTTAGTCCAGTTGGAGTGCTATAACAGATAGCATTGGTTGTGTGGCCTATACCAAAAAAAAAAAAAAAAAAAAAAGGTAAGACTATCTGGAGTTCCCTGGTGGGCTAGTAGTTAAGGATTCAGCATTATCACTGCTGTGGCTTGGGTTCAATCCGTGGCCTACATGTCAAGGGTGCAGCCAAAAAAAAAAAAAAGAAAGAAAGAAAAGAAAAAAATATATACATATGTGATTATGTGGCTTATAAGCAACAGAAAATTTTTTGTCACTGTTCTGGAGGTGAGTGAGGAGTCCAAGATCAAGGCTCTAGCAGATTTCACGAGAACCTGCTTCCTTTTTATTTTTTTCATTTTTTAAAAATTTTATTGAAGTATAGTCCATTTGCAGTGTGATAATTTCTGCTGTACAACAAAGTGATTCAGCTATACATGTGCACATGACCATTCTCCTTCAGATTCTTTTCCCACATAGATCATCACAGAATACTGGGTTGAGTTCTGTGTATTATACAGCAGATCCCCACTGATCAAGCATTCCGTAGACTTCAGGGTGCATATGCCAATTCCAAGCCCCCAGTCCATCCCCCATCCCCACTCCCAACCTCTCCCCTTTGGTGACTGTAAGTTTATTTGCAAAATCTGTGAGTCTGTTTCTGTTCTGCAAATAGGAGAACCTGCTTCCTGATTCATAGATGGCCATCTTCACATTGCATCCCCACAAGGAGGAAGGGGTGAGGGAGCCTCTAGGGTCTCTTGTATAAGGGCACTAATCTCCCTCACAAGGACTCTGCTCTCAGGACCTAATTATCTACCAAAGACCCCACCTCCCAATACCATCACATTGGGGGTTAGGATATTCAGTGTATTTGGGAGGATATATACTCTCAGTGTACAGTACCTTTCTATTTCATAGATTTGGAATAAAATAGCAATATTAAGGATGAAAGTTTTTAGGAGAAAGTGTGACATTAAATAATAAATACAAAAATACAGAAAAATTGTTTTAAGGAAAACAACTCTATATATTATGGCAGAGTTGAGAATTGTTATTATTTGGGTCAGTATATTGGAAGATTTTAAGTGAACTCGCAGGGTAACATTTGAAGACAGTAAGGATTCTAAATGAAAGAGTAAAGATCTCAGTAATTAATGAAAAAAAAATAGGTCAGCAGAAAATATAATGAAAGTATACATTGGTATCCATGGGTGTCCTGGAACCAATCTCCCATAGATTCTGATGGATGATTCTGATGGTGTATTCTTTGCATTCAGAAGTGCTGGTGTTGATGGATAAAACAAAGTATGGAGAAAATAATTATATTTTGTTGGGGGGTTTTGACATAAAATTAAAATGTATTAACTTGGACTTAATATTTATAATAGTGATAATTTCAGAAGAAACTTCTGTACACAAGTAGTCTAATACATTGGGTCTCACAAACTATGATGTTTACTGGACAGCCGTACTGCTGTGTACTTTGGGATTGGGTTCAGCTGCGTATAAGAAAACAAATGAAATATCTTCGGTAAGATACAATTCAATGTCTATCATAAATGAAAGAATTTTGGAGATAAGGTGGTATGACTTTTCCTTTCCCAGACCCCTCTTGGCTCACTTTGTTCCGTCTTTGTGGTATAATCCTAGTCCTTTGGTCCAGTGCAGCTGTTAAGACTCCAGTCAGCGTATACCTCTTTTAACCAGCAAGATTGAAGAAGGAGCAAAAAGGGTACAAAACCAACACTTTGCCACATGGTTTTACCTCCCTCCAGGTGAGGCTGGGGCATGTGTCTTAACTGAGCAGCAGTGTGTCCAACTAAAAATTAGATTCTGTGATGAAGGTGGCAGGGGAGAGGAATATGATAAGGCTAGTGATCTCTGTTACAGGAGGATATTTTCACCTAATAATTAAACCGGTTTAATTGTTGGAAAGTTAGAAGAAATTAATTCTTTACTTGATTTTACCTGTCCCTTTCAGTATAGAAATAGTGTGTCATCAAGCAGTTTTTTTTTTAAAGACTCTTTTGTCATTGTGAATAGTAAACAAACTAGGATAGAAATGAGAAATAACACATATAATAAGCTTCATTACAATTCAGTTATTTAGAGTGAAATTACCTAATTCTTTTGGGCAACTCATGATAACAAACTGTAGTTAGCATAATTGCTGGGTTAATACTATATCTTTTTTTCCAGATTAAATGGTTTCAATTTGCATTTATTACGGCAGTTGTCCTCTGTGCACCTGGGGTAATAGCACACTTTTTATTTATATATTCTAGGACCTATAATTAAGCCTTTGTTTTTTTTTTTTTTTTTACTATTTCCACCTGCTCTCCGTCAAATGCACACACACACACAGATTGTTGTTTCTCTACTTTGTAGCACAGGAATCATTATTTCTTTCTTCTTTTTTTTTTTTATAACAATCAAAACCAAGTGCTTATCAGAACATGCACAGTCTATGATTCTTCTGTCCTTTGAAAATTGTGTCAGTTTTGTTGTGTGTACCTAAAGACTTAAAGAGCTTTAAAGGTTAAAAGAGAGAATTTTAGTGCTTCAAATAAGTTTGGAGAGTGTTCTCAACCATTTCTTTCAATCTGCATTTCATAACTTTACTAGGGGGTCTAAATTAACAGTTGCAAAACTATAGAGCATGTCCTAAAGTATTTATAAATTTGTTCATAATCATAAACTCACTAGGACTTTTTTTTTTAATTTGAGAATATAGACTCATTAATTTGTTTTGAAAAATGAGTGGCTAAATCTCCCATCGTGGCTTAGCAGAAACAAATCTGATCATATCCAGGAGTAGGCAGGTTTGATCCCTGGCCTTGCTATGAGCTGTGGTGTAGGTCTCAGACGTGGCTCAGATCTGGTGTTGCTGTGGCTGTGGCATACATAGGCCAATGGCTACAGCTCCAATTCGACCCCTAGCCTGGGAACCTCCATATGCTGCTGGTGCAGCCCTAAAAAGACAGGGAAAAAAAAGGGAAAACAAGTGGAAGTAATAGTGTCCAACAAAATACTGACAATGAGATAAGGAGATATCAGATATCTAAAGTTAAAATCTAACACACAAAAGATAGATAAATCAATGAAAAATAATAAACTTCTGGAAGATATGCTTAAATCTATATAGGTACATAGCACGTGTAAAGACTGTCTAGATAAGATTTAATATAGCCATACTCAAAATTGGGTAATTATTTGTGTAAAATAAAACTTGAGTCCTATGGCATGCCATATACACAAAAATATATTTCTGATGGACTCAAAGTTATTGACAAAAATTCAGTCATGACTCAGCTGACCTCAGGGTGGAGGAAGAACTTTAAAATGAGAGAACAATATAAAGGATGAAAATATTGATTATTTGATTTCACAAAACACAACCTAAATTTATGTATATATAAATGCACAGAAAGGAAACTGAAGAGTACATGCAAATTTGTTAATGGAAGTTACTTTAAGTAAATAAGATTGATGTAGTTGTTGTGTGAGGTGGTCTTTCACAATTTACTTTAGGTATTGGTATGTTACTTTAAGTCTGAAACAAAACTATATAATGCATCAGTATATCATGCATTATTTATTAAACAAGAATAATTATGAATGTAAGAAGATGCAAACAATGCAAAGGCTTATCAAATTACTTTTATGAGTCAGACTTTGAGCCAGATGTAATTTCTCCATTGGATGTGCACAATGATATTAGGATTTGGGTGGTTTCAGTTTCTTACATTTGATATTTGCACCCTATGCCACAGTCTGTGGCAATGCTGGATCCTTAACCCATAAACGAGGCCAGGGGATCAAACCTGCATCTTCATGAATACTATTCAGATTCCTAACCTGCTGAGCCACAACAAGATCTCCATTAATTGCATTCATCAGCATTTATCCCAGAGAAATAGAAATTTCTGTTCATATAAGAACCTGCACATTCTTATTCATAGCAGCATTATTTGTAGAAACCCCAAAATGAAAATAACTCAGATGTCCTTCAAAAGGTGAATAGTTACACAAACTGGTACAACTGTACCATGAAATAAGACTCAGCAGTACAAAAGGAATGAGCTATCAATAGATGAAACACCTCGGAAGGCTCTGAAGAGAATTATACTAAATGAAAAGCCAGTTTCAGAAGATTACCTACTAAAAGAGTTTGCTTTTAAAACATGCTTGAAATGGCAAACTTTTATGAAAGATGGAGAACAGATTTCCTTGTTGTCCTCTGGAACTACAGTTGTACAAGATGTTACCATTGGGGGAAACTGGGTGAAGGATAATGGGATCTCTCTGTATATAATGATCTTAAAAAAAGGAAAAAGAAAAAAAAACAGATCTGAAACTAATAACAAGAAAAAAGTTACTGTTTTCTTCAACTTAAGGGAAAAAGAACAAAAGACTCAACAGTGTGTTTAGGTAACTTCCCCAGGATCCCACAGTCTATAGATAGCTGAGCTCAGATTTGAACTCCGGTCTCTCTGACTTTAAAGTTTGTCTCTGTTTCCACAGCACATGCCATCTTCCTGCAAAGTCCCACTTGAGGGAAGTGGCAGTAATTTTCACATGAAGGCTTTGGAAGCTACTTCTCCAGACTAGTAAAGAAAATTGAGATCAAGTCTTAGATTGTAGTCCAACTCTTCTTATGTTTTCCAAAAATCTAGCAATGTTCGCATCATCACAAGGCCACCTGGAGATTTTGAATAAAATGCAGATTCTAATTGAGTCAGTCTTGGATGGGTACTGAGACTGCCTAGTTCTAATAAGCTCCCAGGTGATGCTAACACTGTGATCTGTGGACCACTCACTGAGCAGTAAGGATGAAAGGAACTTCTATCACAGCTGTTTGTAGCTAAAAGAATATCTTACAACAAACAGCATTTCAGATGTGGTTAAGATGCTGCACTCCAGTAGCCCATGGAATGAGAGAGGAAGGAAACCACTGTTGGAGTATAGCTCAAGCCTGGGAATCCATGTGTAAGTGAAGACAGTTGACAGGCATTTTGAGTGGAAAGAGGAAAACTGGAGTCAGAGTATAAAGTTAAAATGATGCTTTGCGGTCATTTGCAATAATAACAGCTGTTTGTTGTGTGTGTGATGTCTACTCTCTATATTGGTGTATGAGAGAAATTACTGATAAGGTAGGAAGTTTATTGTGTCCACAGCCGAGACTGTCATCAGACCTGACAGCTCCATTTCCATCCATTTAAGTATTTGGGGATTTGATTTATCCTGTTATCTAAACTAATTAAGATCAGAACATACACAGCTTCGTTGATTCAGGAGGACACAGATTTTCCTTTTGTACTACTGAACAGAACAAAAGCATTGTGCCAAAGAGTTTTAAATGCCCTTCTTTCAAAGTCATCCTTTAATTATTAATGCTTTTTCTCAGGCTTTATGAAAGGAGCCCTGGTTCCTGAAGTAACTAAAGCTTGATAGGGCTTTATGTTATGATGGGAGATTAATAAATGAGTTATGAGAACTGGGGAAGTGAAGTGTGAAATTGTGTGGTATTTCAAAGTGTGAGCTTCTTTTGTGATCTGTATTTTATCATGTTCTGGGTCACATTTGGTGGTGGATTTACTTGTGGTCAATAAGCCCTTAGGCTGTCATAGTTTCTTTAAAACATTGGGCATGAAGGGTGAAAAGCTGTACAAGCCTGCCACTGGCCAAGCTGCAAAGCCTCGTTTCACAGGGTGGTGTGCTAACTTCTTAGGACCAAGTTGTTGCTGTTTTCTTTTTCCTCTTCCTCAGAATAGTCCGTGATGGCGGAAATAATGGCACACAAAGCTCCCCTTGAGAAGCTCACTTTCTTACTGACCTCCTGCCTCCACTCCTGTCCCCAGCGTTCTCTCTTCAGCTTCCACATCACAGCCAGGATCATCTCCTACAGCACACCTCTGATCCCATCAGCTACAGTGTAGAGGCTGAATACCTGGCAGGAACCGCAGGCCCTTTGTGCCTTGGTTCCTGCCTTTCTCTTTAGTCTCATTTCCCGCCCCTCCCTGTTCGGTGTTCCTGGTACTCTGGCTGTACTTGTAATCCTTAGCACTCAACTGGCTTTCTCCTGCCTCAAGACTGACCTATCAGCTGTTTTCTCCAGTTGGAATGCTTTCTCTCCTGTGGCCACCTGGTGCACACCTGATGTTTAGCTCAGATATCACTTCCTCAGTGAAGCTGCCTATTTTAGTCAAAGCTGTTTGGTTTCAGGAACTAGAATCCCACTCAAATCATCACAAATAAAAATGTTTGCATAAACGAAAAAGCCATCATGGATGTTCCCAAATAGGGCTGTACACATAACCAGGACTTCAGAGGTAGACGAGGACAGTCAGGAACCAAGGTAGCTTGCGTTCTATCACTTCTCTGTCTGCTCCATTCTTTCGATTTGCAAAATGGTGTTTTGGCTTCTCTACTTTTTTGTCACTTCAGCTTGTTCTTGGCTTTGCTTGGACTTGTGTCAACTTGGCTCTGATTCTGTGTGAATTCCAACTTGGCCAACTTCTCATTTTCCCGGTTTCATATTCCCCGGGAGAGATTTGGATTTGCCCTCTTAAGTCAAGTGGCCAATTAGCTATGGCCAGGGGGAATGGGGTCCCATCTTACACGGGGCACACCTTTCAAGGGCAAAAGGGATGTTTGATGCTGCTGCTCTGATCCACCACTCAGAAGTAGATGACCCTTCCTCTTTCTTCCCAAGTCCCACTTTACTGAGCCCCTCAGCACAGTTTTGCTTATCCTTCATTCAAAGGGTATAACATTCTCAGCCATTAGGGCACAGCATCTTACTTCATATTATAAGGAAATTCTTCTCCAAATTCTGGGGTTGTTTTCACTCTTAAGGTTTCCTTGCTGAGTAAGAAGAGTAAGTTCACATTTTGGAATGGGCATGCTCTCACTGAGATTTTTAGAAAATCTTTTTTCCCCCTCTTGGTTGGTGCAGGGGGCTCAATTTTTTGTTTATTTGGGGGGAAATCACAGTAAGATTTAAAAGGTAATTGGATTTTTTTTTTTTATCCCTTGTGCTGTGAAAATTTATCTACTTGAGTGAGCTAAAGATAGTAAAATTACATTTAGGTTAATACCATTCAGCTCTTTAAACTACTTCCCAAGACTATTCCAGTGAGAGTGCTTTAGATGATAAGGGGCAAAATTTTTCTAAGAAAACGTATTTAAGTGGAAATCCTACAGAAACTCAATTAAAGCTGAAATTGGTCAGAGAATTATGGTATTTTTTCTTTAAATACATACCACATCCTACAAATTCTTTCCTGATGTGCTGTTTTGAGAATTTATCTTCAAGAATACCACTTCTCTAATAGGAAGAAAAAGAACGTGGCGAAGATTTTACTGATTACTATCAATGAAAAATACTGTTTTTGAGGGGCCTGTTCCAAACAGCCTATGTGATCCTCTTAACAAACCTCCTGCTTCATGCTCGGATTTGCAGAATATATAGAATGGTTTCCTGTTGTGGGTGTCAAAAGAAGGCTATCCCTGAAAAGAAGAAGAACTGGGTAAATTCTTTTTCATTTATCATGTATCTTTCTCCGCATAGCCTTCTTTTTGTCTCTCTTTTTTTCTTTTAACCAGGAGCCACAGAATTTGATTATGCTTTACTTTTTCCATCTATAAGAAGATGATATTAATATCTGTTGTGCTTGTCTCATTATTATTTTGGAGATCATGTGAGTGTACTTCATCAACTGTTGTATTTCAGAAAGCTGGAACACTCTGAGGGCCTCATATGTGCAGTGAACAAAGATGCCTAACATGTGGGCCCTGCCTTAGCTTGGGAGTCAGACACATCTATGCTCCTAGCCAGACAATTCTGAGTCAAAAGATTTGGAATAAGGCCTGCTTCTATTTTAAGTACCCCCCACAACATTATTATTGGGCAAGTTTGGGAAATAATGACAAAAATTTCAGTCTCATTTTCTTCATTCATGAAATGAGGGATAGAATAAATGCCTAGGTATGAATAAGGTAACAAGGTAATATTCCTGAAAGTACTCACATGGTGCTTGGAACTTGATGAATAATTAGTAAACAGTAATTCTCCTTCCTTCCTTTCAATAAAATGAAGAAGGAATTGACCAGCACCCTAAGGGAAGTACACATAAAGTGTCCTGGTAATTCAGGGAGGTAGGAAGGGAGAAAGGGGGTTCCCTCTGCTGACCTATCACTATGCGAACTAGTGTGTGTGGTGGGGTGGGGTGGAGTTAATGGGTAACCACTGGCATTTTATAGAACTTGGTCCTGCATACTTGGGTTTCAAATCCTGGCTTTTTCATTTAATAGCTAAATAACCTGGAACATGTCACTTAACTGTTTGTATGAGTTTTCTCATTTATATAATAAGGATAATAATAAAACCTAAGTGATAGGATGGTTGTCAGGCAATAAAGCACTCATCCATCTATCCATTCATTCAGTAAATATTTCTGAGCACCTGCTATCTGTTTGACATTGTTCTGGAAGCTAGGGATATAGCAGTGAAAAAAGAAGCTGAATGTCACCATATGGTCAGTGCTCAAGAAATGAGAGCCATTATTATGCTGTGATTAAAAGTCTTTCTGTCTGGGAGTTCACGTCGTGGCTCAGTGGTTAACAAATCCGACTAAGAAGCATGAGTTTGCGGGTTCGATCCCTGGCCTTGCTCAGTGGGTTAATGATCCGGTGTTGCCGTGAGCTGTGGTGTAGGTTGCAGACGCGGCTCGGATCCCGCGTTGCTGTGGCTGTGGCGAAGGCCGGCGGCTACAGCTCCTGTTAGACCCCTAGCCTGGGAACCTCCATATGCCGCGGGTGCAGCTCTAGATAAAGGCAAAAAAAAAAAAAGACAAAAAAAAGTCTTGCTGTCTGATATATGTGTTATGCCATGACAGAGAGCTGTATTTCTAGAACTTTAACTGTTGGATTGGAACCACAGAATTAAAATCATAGGCCTTAACTGGAAGGGACCCCTCAGTGCTCTTATGGGATATTGTTAATGTTGCCTGTTGTATATACATTTGGTAGCTGTTGATGCACAGTAGGAGTGTGCCACTGTTTATTTTTCTAGAAATAGTTATTGATTAGTGTCTGATTCTGGCACATGCTTTTATTAAATCCTTCTTAAAAGTCAAGGCTTACATTTTGAAGTACTTGGTTGGAGACTTGTAGTCATGGACCATGGAACACAGTAAGTTTAACAGGTCCACATTATATGCATATATATGTTTTTAAAGCAGGCAGTTGGTAAGGAAAATCAAGGAGAGGGGAGGAGTAAGGATACACTGCCTTGACTTCATTATCATGAGGCAGGTAACTGAATTAGTCAACCACAGCTGGCCAACAACCAGTTAATTACTGTTAAGACCAACGTAGTGGTAGATTATTATACTGACCATTTTGTTCCTGGTCTATTGCTTATTTATGTTGCCAAGGACGCTTTTTGTTTATATGACACTGGTGGTACATCAAACCCATGTTTAAGTATCTTGAAAAAGTACCAAAAAGCCAGTTACTCCTGTTAAACTATTGTGGTAACAGAAGTAGTCAAGAAAATCAGGCCTAGAAATAGCAGCAGAAACTTTAAGATGGTAGGAAGACAGAGGCCATTATTACATTTCTGAGGCATTGTTCTTGAGCACAAATGTATGATGTCGTCACCAATTCCCAAAGCTGAGAATTAGCACTGCACACTTTTGTAAGAATTAGGGCTGTTCCTGCAGTTCTTTGATGGTGTATATGCTACACCAAAGCTTTTAGCACTTTAAGCATAAGAATTCTCTTTGGTTCTATTTTTAGTCATTTATTTTAGGAAAGTTTTCTTCACCTTAAAATAGTTTCAGTTTTGGATAGAAATTTGAACACATTTTTATCAAATGAAAGTCATTAATGTACACACTTACCTTCCAGAAAAAAAATTATTGGATTCAGAGTAGACATATGTAAATTAGCTTCTGATTAACAAGTCTTTGTTAGTTGTCTTAGTCTTCTATATTTTTCAGCTGTCATAACTTATATTTGGATTTATGTTGATTTGTCTTTAACTTTTTATTCATTTATTTTATTTCACTTTTTATGGCTGCACCTGCAGCATATGGAATTTCCCAGGCCAGGGGTTGAATTAGAACTGCAGGAGAAGGCCTACATCACAGGCATAGCAACACTTGATCTGAGCCATATCTGTGACCTAAGCCCCAGCTCATGGCAACACCAGATCCTTAAACCACTGAGCGAGGCCAGGGATTGAACCTACATCCTCATGGATACTAGTTGGGCTCTTAACCCACTGAGCCACAATGGGAACTCCAAAGCCATGGTTTTTAAAGTTGATCTTTACGCAATCTGCATCAAAAATACACATTCCAGGGCCTTAACCAAAATTACTAAATCTGACTCCATAAATGTGGACCCTGAAATCTGCATTTTTAAGTTCTGGGGGATTCTGGAGTTTCAATGACTTTGTGTTATGGAGTTGCAGGAATTAAACTCAGATTTAGGAAGAATGAAAGGTGACCTGAATCCCCAAGACTTTCTGCTGAAAACAGCTTCCTAGTTTTGCCTCTGACCTGATTCATCTAGACCTGAGCAGATAGGCTTCAGTAAGAGCAACAGGGACCTGGAGAGCAGAGGTTCTCAACCTGAAGAACTTTTACAAGCATATATTCCTTATCCCATTTGCAGAGTTTCTGGCTAATTAGGTCTGGACTCAAGCAGGGACATAAGATCTAGAGTCAGAGGATTCTTGGGCCAAGCAAGCTTCTGATTTTGCTTATCTAGTCTAATTTTACTTCAGAAATCGCCTCCAAGATATTCCTACCTCCAGTTTGCTTTTCAGCCTTTCAGGAGTGCTTTGGAGTAGCTCAGCAGGTGGACATAGACCAGATTTTGATACTGAGAGATAGATGCTAGAGTGTATTGGACCTTTTGGAGCAGTTCCTCTTTCTGATTGATCCTCATGGGAGTAAGTTTTTTAAAGTACAATACGCAGAGCTCCTTCATGGCTGTTGCCATCCTTTGTCCTCCCAGAATTCCTTTGAGGTAAAGAGGACAAGAATAGGTTTTATTGTTCTCTTTTAAATACTTGTAATCAGAGTGAGTGTCGGAAAATTCTGTGTCAGAGAAAGCTTGGACAGAATTCATAGACCTGAATTGGCTTACCTCAAGAGCAAACTCAGGAATGCTTCTTCACATTAGTGAATCCACAACTATGGGTATTCATGTCTATGTACTAAATGTAAGTATATTTAAAAGATCTACCTTTTTACCTCCCCTAGATTAAATTGTAGTTTCATCAAAATGTAGTCTAATTGTATTCTGAGTAGTGGGGACTCCCACTGAAATTCTAAACAAATAGTTAAAGCACACATATTTATAATCTCTAAATATTCCTGCAATTTCAGTGGAATTAGAAAAGCAAAAAATTAAAAAGGAAGTGTATGGAAATGTTTTGCCAGAGATTAGGTGCTTTTTGTTTGTTTATGCCTCATTATCTGAAAGCATTTGTTTTATTTTGAAATATCCAGTTACACTTTTATACTTAGGTTAACAAAATTAAATGGAAACTAGCCCTTTTCCATTAAAAGAGTCATTGTATATCCAAGGTCAGAGAGCAGTGAGGTTCAGTGATATTTTAGCTACAAAAGATGCCTTGAAATATCAACAACAAAAATAAGTGATGCTGCGTCTTACCACTGTTTTACTATGTAAATATGTAATTGTTTTCTTAAGGAAACTAAGTATTAAATACATTATATTAAGCTTTTATTGATTGTTAAAAAGCGTTTCTTCCTGCTTTCTGCTTTCTTTTGGCATGTATCATAGAAAGAAAGAAAAGTGAAAATTGAGGATGGTTTTGGTGCCAGTCAGTTGAATTTTAAAAATTCTACCTCACCTAGTCCTATCTTTGTCCTATAATTACTATTTGAGTCTTGCAACACAGTGTCTTACCTAAAAATATTGAAGCTGAGTCAAATTTGAGGTTGTATAGTTTGAAAATGTAACTATAATAAAAAAATGAGAAACTGTTCATTGATTCCGTAGTACAAACTTCAGAAAATAGAGGCAACATAATCATATTGACTTGTCCAGATGGACAGAATCCAGAAGAACAAGCAGTGATTGTGGCGGTTTGTGTGTCCCAGATGCTTGTCAGATACAGGGTAGGAAAGGGCCACGGGGCAAGAGTGGTTTCTACCCTTCGTGAAGGCAGCCTTGGTAAAAGCCTATGAGGCATCGATCCCTCACTGCTCCCAATATAGATCCTCTGCCAGCACGCTGCCCTTAATCACTCCTTACCTGGAGTTCTTGCCACAGGATGAAATATACATCTCAGTTGCTTCAATGGAGCCCTTTGAAATCCTAGCCCTCAGGATGTCTCTTTCTGTGGTACTTATTTTTTCTGACACACAACAGTGCATACTCCCATGGTTATTAGTTTCATCTTTAATTATGTAATTCATGGGTGGTTCAGTGGTATATTTCTTTTCTCTCAACCAGAAGGCCAGCAAAATGCTTTTCTTAGACATTATGTTGGGAGTCAAAGAAACACTGGACTAATAGGAGAGTTCTTATTCCTGGTTCTGCTCTGAATTTGGAAAAGGAACTTACAGCTGAGCATTTAACCTGCCTTTGTTTCTTTCCTCAGCTATTAAATGAGGGAATTGAACTAGATAATCTCTAGATAATCTACTTTAAAATTGTATTTCTGGAACTTCAGGTTAAATGTGGCAGATTGAGTACGTGATTTTTACCTTCTCCACCTCCCCAAATCCCTCAAAAAGGATGGTGAAAGAATTTTAAAAGTTATAAACTGCAAAAAGCAAGAGAAAAGAGAGATCCCACAGTGAGTAAGAGATGAATACATCTTTGGAAAATGGAAAGTAGGGGACCGATAACAGACTTAGTGTAGCAGGAGCTGTTTCATGTAAGTGCCCTCGAGAAGCAAGACCCATGAGAAGCAACCTGATCAGCTTCAGAGCCCACATAAAAGGTTGAAGCCTTGTTGGTACCAGTATCAGAAAAGTAGGGATTAATAAAACCAGGGGATTAATGTGAATGTCTGCTCTCTCCCTGCCCTGCTCCCAGAACACTGGCAACATATTTCACCCTTTTGGGAGATGGGCTACTCTTCTAGAGAACTGAAAAACCCCTGAGGGGTGGGGGACTTAGAGAGGTGTCTGACTTGAGAGTGAGAATTTAAAAGGAAAAAAGGAAGAAAAAAGAAAACCTGGAACAAACAATGTAGAAAGGAATAAAAAATAGAAAACGCTGAAATTATAAAATGGAAAAAGTTGAAAGATAAAGTTGAGGAAATCTCTATGAAAGGAGAACAAAAACAAAAGGCAATAGAAGGGAAATGGTAGCAAAATTTGAGGAGAGTTCCATCTGGTCCAACATCCAAATATTGGACCTAGGCAAAGAGAGATAACTGAAGAAATTGCCAAAGAAATATATTTATCAATATAGTATTTCATGAGTCTTCAAATTGAAATGGCCTAGCAAGGTGAATGAGACATGTCCAGGACAAAGAATGAGAAAAGACTTATATCGTAGAACATCAGTAAAAATTCAGAACAGAAGGATAAAGAGAAAAATTTTTAAAGCTTCCAGACGAGGGATATGGGAGAGATATCAAGAGAGATCATTTATAAATTATGAAAAATCAGAATGGCACCTGACTTCTCAACAACAAAATTTTAAGAAGCTAGAGGAGTAATACCTTTTAAATTCTTAGAAGAAATGATTGTCCTCTTGTAAATCTATATTCAGACAAATACAATGAAGGATGAAACTAAAACAAATATATTCAGAGTTCCAGTTGTGGCCCAGTGGGTTAAGAACCCAACATTGTCTCCTTGAGGATGTGGGTTCAACCCCTGGCTTCGTTCAGTAGATTAAGGATCTGGTGTTACTGAAAGTTGTGGTATAGGTTGCAGATGTGCCTTGGATCTGGTGTGACCGTGGCTGCGGTGTAGGCCAGCAGCTGTAGCTCCAATTTCACCCCTAGCCCAGGAACTTCCATATGCTGCAGGTGTGGCCATAAAAAGAAAAAAAAAAGATATTCCGAATACATTTAGGAACTGTGCTGTAGTTCCTGAGCACCATAAAAAGATAAAGGTATACAAGAACGTTAACAATCATGAGATAATTACTTGGCTCAGTGGAGAAGCATTTATATAGCTTTAACAATATAAATATTGATTTTACTAGAAATTGTGCTATGTCTGTGGGAAACCTGGTGGGATGGGAAGGGAGCCTTAAGAGACTTCAATCCCTGTCTTTCAAAGTAGGATGTCAATAGATAACAAATAGAATTGTGAACTGGTAAATGAAAACGTCAACACATTTGGAGAAATGAAGGTAAATACCAGAATAGTCTGCTAAAAGAGTACCAAAGAGTTATGCCCAATGAGTAGGACTTGCGGTAGTTGGGCCGAAGACTGCTGTTTTCATTGCAGGGTTTTAGGACTATTTGACTTTTAATAAGGTGTTCATACTATTTTGGTTCATTTTATTTTTTAAACTTTTTTAAATTAAAATCTTGCTGATTTGCAGTGTTGTGACAATTTGTGCCATACAGTAAAGCGACCCAATCGTGTGTGTGTGTGTGTGTGTGTGTGTGTGTGTATGTGTATATATATATACACACATATATACATATATATACCTTCCCTTTTTTAATGTTATCTTCCATCATGGTCTGTTCCAAGAGACTGGATATAGTTCCCTGTGCTTTACAATAGAATAAACATTCATTTTTAAAAGTCTGTTTTCTTTTTCTAAAACTCGATGTATATTCAAATTTGGTATGTATAATTTTTCTTAATCTTTACTCTGAGACCCTGGAGAATTGTGTGATTATTTCTTTGTGTGTCTTGTTCCTATTCATTTGCTTAATATTTATTGAATATGTCATGTTGGAACAGGTAGGATGAAGCTCCAGTCTCCCTGGATTTTGTTTTTAAGAAAAAAAATTTTCTGTTTTTTTAATTTTAATTTTTTTTATTTTTTTGGTCTTTTCAGGGCTGCACCTGCAGCCCATGGAAGCTCCCAGACTAGGGGTCGACTCATAGCTGTAGCCACCGACCTATACCACAGCCATAGCAATGCCAGATCTGAGCTGCTTCTATGACCTACCCCACAGCTTATGGCAACACTGGATCCTTAACCCACTGAGCAAGGCCAGGGATCGAACCCACATCCTCATGGGTACTCATAGTCAGGTTTGTTAACACTGAGCCACAACAGAACTCCCAAAGAGTTTTTTTCTAAGTGGCGATGAATATAACGCCTTCACAAATATAGCACCTTGGATAGGAGTAGGTATGGGAGTATATATTGAACTTCACACCCTTTCTTCTCTGTAACTCATATAAACTTCTTCATAGCCCCTCATCCTGCTGGGTAGCTGGGAAATAATTAAACTTACCCATTAGGATTATCTGGTGCTTCTGCTTTCACATTGTGTTTTCTTGTAAATCTTTGAGCAGTTTCTAAATTCAAGTCCTTGGAGGGGGGCTGCTCCTTACCTTGCCTTCTGCCTTTCTCAGGGCGTGTCTGAGTTCAGGCTGATGGAAGTGACCTCTCTCTTAGCATTGCCAGTTACTGAGTAGAAGGAGTAGAGGTAACCTAGAAGGAAACTAGGAAAACAGAGTGTGGTAACTTAGCAATGGCTTTTGAAAGGTCAGCTTGAATCGACAGGGACCTCTCTCTTAGCATTGCCAGTTACTGAGTAGAAGGAGTAGAGGTAACCTAGAAGGAAACTAGGAAAACAGAGTGTGGTAACTTAGCAATGGCTTTTGAAAGGTCAGCTTGAATCGACAGGGTTCACTTCTGTTTCCCATTCCTTGTTAAAGGAAGTCACATGGTCTACCCAGCTATGGGGAACGGAGGTGTGTCTCTTTTACAGCAGATGCAGTGCCTTACAGAAAAAAGAAATGTAGTAATAGAAAGAAAAGCAGTAGTAACCCTTGACCTCCATTCATTAAGTCTCAGATTCAAATTAATTTGTGGATAGAAAGAAAAGATTTGGGTGGAAAAAAAGAGGGGATAGGGAACTCAAGGTATCAGGTTTCATTCAGGGAAAACAAAAACCAGAATAATGTACTAACTGGATTCATGCAGCAGGGACCTAGCAATGTAGGGTTGAGAGAAGCTGAAACTGAATATGTGGGGAGTATTCTGCTCAGTAATCTGATGCACTCTCCAGTTAGTTTAGGAAATACTATTTTATTTGCATAGAAGTGTGATTGCTTCCCCTTAGAATTTTTCTGCAATTTTATTAATGTTGACTTTCTGATTAGGAGAAAAATTCAGGTTTCAGAAGTGAGTGAAATGCTTAGGTTGTGTGCATGTGTATTTTGATTATGTATTGGAACACATTGCATAATTAAACTTAAATATTTTAATGATATCTCATTTACTATATCCTTGGAGGATTATTATAACTCAATAAAGAAGTTCCCCTCAAGTGTGTTTTGTTTTTACATAACAAAGACTGCCTTAATGAAACTTTATCTCATTACAATACAAGACTGATAGTGATTTAAATATCAAAATGAAAGGGAAAGTTTGTCACAGTTTTATTCTCTTTTAGGCAAATTAATACTGCTTAACCCACTTATTTTTCTGATTTTAAAATTAGCATTTGGTTAAGATAAAACTTCTAAAAATGTTGACCCCTTTGAAAGCACGCAAATTTTTGATATTTTATAAAAAGATAAGGAGACAGTTACAAAGTTTCAGGATTAGAAATAAAGTAGGCCATCTTAAAATGTTAATTTAGCTAAATCAGAATGAAACAGTTAAGAGCATTTTTTTAATATCTTAACTCTGTAGCCTTGTTCAAGACAAAGACAGCCCATGTTAGTGCTATATTACTTATGGAGGAAGAAATTTTACCTTTTATAAAACATTAACTTAGTTGATCAAATAATTTAAAGTATATTTTCTATTATATTTAAATTACCTCCACTCATATTTAATGATATCATTCTTTCATCTCTGCCATTCACATTTTCTGTAATCACTGATGAAGATAACATGAAATCAAATACATTTTTCACCATGCCAAAAGAGCGGTAATCAGTATAGTATTTTGCTAGATACAAACCAGCATGACCAATGTAGAAGCTTCCTTCCCAGTTTGTATCCATCCCTGAATCAATGAAGCTGGCCATTATGACAGTGGAAGTGACCAAGCATAGTTGAACATGGGCCATTAATTTTGAATGCATTGGTATAGACCAAAATTTCCCTGAAAATCAAACTGAAAGAAAATGGTCAGCTTCTCTTAAGGGTATTCTGATATACCTCTGAGCCAGTTATGGGAACGGAATTTAAAAAGGTTTAATGATGACCTTGGTGAAAAATAAATATGGTCACTACTAAATCTATACCTTTTATACTTTTATGATTAATATATTTTATGAATAGTTTATCAAGACCCTATTTTTTCTGTTTGGTTGTTTTTACCAATCTTTGGGAATATGTCACTTCAAAAGAGGTAACAGTCTTTTAGTGGAATTACTAGACTGGAAGTAGATAGTTTGCTTTATCAATAGAATTTTACAGACTGTCATGAGTTGCCTATATCATGATCCAAGTTTTTATATCTGCATGATTTCTTCACTGTTTGAGAGATTTAATCCTTTGGTAATAGAAATTCATCATAATGGGAAGCAAAACTTTTAAAAATGTTTTACATACATATACATATACATATACATCGAGTTTAAAAATTCCATTTCAAAGCTGAAAAAATTGCATTTCAAAAGAACCATCTTCCAGGTAATTCACATTATCCCTCTATTTAGAAATAAATATTAAGTTCAAGAGAATCAAGTAAATAGTAGTAAAATTGATTAGTACATGTAATATTTAGTAGTCATATTTAAAATGCTTTCATTTCATCTTTAAAATGCTTTAGCAACAATGTTACATTTTTGTCAATACGCCTATAAAGAGATTGGCAAGTATTACTAATAAGAACCTGTTTGTCTCATTTAAACCCCAGGCACCTAGGTAGGTCTACCATTTTATATTTGTTTGTTCCAAGAAAATGTCTAACTGCTTTTGGAATATAAATGTGTGTTATTTGCCTCTACCACTGACTTCTTGGGGCTCTTGGTTCTACAAATCTACCTCTGTATAGTGTCCTTAAGCCATGCAACACCAACTTGAGCCATGACATAAAATACCTCTCTCTCAGTGCCCATCCTGTAAATATTTCCTAATAATTCTTGACACAGAAGTGGTAGTTCTTTTGAAATATAAATTGTTATTTCCTGATTGGTGGCATGCATTTCAAATGGTTGAAGTTAAGACTTTAGTCTGTTTTTGCTGAATGACCGTGTTATGTTTTTGCTCTTATTTTTAGTGTTAGACAAAGTGGTTAAATTTGAAGTTTTTAGCCCTGTTTTTTTTAACTCTTCAATGATAATTATTAAAAATTCAGCTTTCTGTTATGATATAACTCGTGTTAGGGCATGTAACTTCAGTAGTGGAGATAGAATGCAAGTAAGATTAACTGAGTGTGCTTAGGCCTCACTTCCTTGGAGTGGTGCCATTAGGACTGTGTGCATTTCTCTCATGCCCAGAGGATCATGGGCCTCATCTTTTATTCAACTCCTTTTTTTTTTTTTTTTTTCTATTAGGGCTGCACCCGAGGCTTATGGAGGTTCCCAGGCTAGGGGTCGAATCTGAGCTGCAACTGAGCTGCTCTGATGGCCTACACCACAGCTCATGGCAATGCCGGATCCTTAACCCACTAAGCAAGGCCAGGGATGGAACCTGCATTTTCATGGATGCTAGTCAGATTCGTTTTCACTGAGCCATGACAGGAACTCCTTTTTTTTTTTCAGTTTTTATTTCATTTCCAGGGTGTAGTGCAAGTCACTATGGGAAACTTGTAAAGAAGATTAAAAATTGGGGAGAGCAAGGCAGTCTGTAAGCACCTTGTTAAAATAAACCACTTCTTCCTAAGCTCAAGACAGCAAGAAACAGTTTAATAGCAATGAAATAAACTTACCACCTATTTGTGAAGCAATATCAAAGACTTCTAACAAACAAGAATGCTTTGATCCTTTTTAGCCAGAAGAACATTATGCAGCTCTGCATTGATAGTTCACGGGGAGTTTGGGGACACTGATCAAAGAAAACTTTTGTTATTATAGATGAGAAATTAAAATATCTGAATATAAGCTACTTTCGTACTTTATACTTTCAGTGGTGAATTGCATATTTAAAATTTCAAATAATCTTCTTATGTTTAAGCTATATTTTACTGTAGTTTCTATACCCTAAAATAAAAGACATTAAAATGTTTTCAAGCAGTTGTTTCTTTTATTAATGACTTTCAAATTATATAGTTGAGATGGATTGAGGGGGCAGTGTGTATGTGTAGTGTATATTTTATGGAATCCCTCTAGGTTACTGTAAACTCGAATGAGCAGAATTATATAAATGAGAGAATATTTTGACATTCTTTCATGATCTTTAAGAAAAATTCCCATAAGTTTTTCAATTATATAATAGCATTTTTTGATAGATTCCACTTGAAGGACTCTAATTATACAACTGAGAGGCTTAAAGGCAAGGATAGCAAAAGTTTTGTATTAGCAAGAGGTATGTTTATGGGTATTTTATTGTAAGGATGTGAACATTCAAAATGGAAAACATATGAATCATTTGAAAATTTGATTCTGCTATGGGAGAAAATGCTTCTGTGTGGATAGCACAAGAAGCAAAAGATAAAGTTCAGTGTTATTTTTGAGTGGAAATCTAGAAATTCCCTGAAGATTTTTTACTTATTGAGAAAGAGAGTACTTATTTTGTAACTGCATGTCCTGGATCTGATCCAGGTTCATGTGTAGTTAATAGCTTCTGCCTCTGAAGTCATAGGGAGCATTTTAAAAGTATGTGCTGAAATGCTACAGGAATAACTATGCCTAAGGATGTGGAAGCATAAACAGGAAAGAAAAATCCCTGCAAAAGAGAACATCTCATTTAAAAATACGTTGATTAGTTTCAAGAAAGACAGAAGGAAAGGCAGATCCTGCCTTCAGACCACATCCATCTAAGCCCAGTGCCTGGCACTGAATATTTGCCCTTAAATGTAGCACACAGCAACCTCCCCCCCCCGTCATTCTATAACAACCTCCTCTTAAAAATAGAAAATAATGTCAAGACCCACAAAGGAAGCATTACAAAGGTAATGAAAAGATCTTTCAGTACTTATTTCAGCCAATGAGTCATACTTTATTAGAAAAAAAAAAAAGACTTTTGAAATGTAATTAGGACTTGAATGGTAGTTTCAAACTAATTCCTCAAAAATTTCACTGAAGAAGAAGAGAATTTAATTTTTGAATTGCCCTAGAGATAGCCCATAAATTCAGGCCCTCAACTCCCACTTTTTCCATGAGTTAGGACAGAAATCCCTGAGGCATTTGCTAAATGATCCTGTAGGACCAAGCTCAAGGCCTGCTCCCCCAACTCAGGAAGAGTATTTAAAGAGAGGTTGGCCATAGCTGCTGAAGTGTTTTGTGCTCTATTTCTGAAACAAAATTCTTTGTCACATTCTGAGCTTATAAATAAATAAGATACCTTGTGGGCAAATGCGTAGCATACAAAGGCGCCGTTCCACCTCTCTGACATCATCAGTAATGGTTAATGCTCTCCTGTGCAGTGTGCTAGTCTCTTGAGAACTTCCCAGTGTAGTTCTTTCAGCCACAGGATGTGTGCTGATTGGAACACAGGGATCTGTTTTATCTTACATTAAAATATGCTAGCCCTGAATTTAGATACATGTGTTATGAAGTAACATTTGTATTAGTCAAAGCTGAGAAACTTATTTAAAAATAATGTCTCTTGTTTTTTTCCCCATGGAAATATTTACAGGACTGAGCAATTTGATGACTAATGGACATATTTAAAGGGCATCTGGTACTGATCATGGAAACCAAGAAATTAAATAAATAAAATTTGTTACTGTTGGCAAGTTCTTATTACAGTAGAATCAAATGCTGAATGGTACTGCTGAGATTGTTTACCACATATATTCTAATAGATAACCAGCTAATTTTGACTTGCAAGGGAAGGATGCTTCAGACTGGCTACATGTTAGAAGAGATGAGTGCCAAACAAAGCCAAGTACAGAAAATGGCCTTCAATTTAGTGTGCCATGCTAATGAAGAAAGCGTTAAAAAAACAAACCAAAAAAGAAGTTCCCCTTGTGGTGCAGTTATTAACGAATCCGACTAGAAACCATGAGGTTGCGGGTTCGATCCGTGGCATCGCTTAGTGTGTTAAGGATCTGGTGTTGCCGTGAGCTGTGGTGTAGGTTGCAGATGCGGCTCGAATGCAGACGTGGCTCGGATCCTGCGTTGCTGTGGCTGTGGCGTAGGCTGGTGGCTACAGCTCCAATTCGACCCCTATCCTGGGAACCTCCATATGCCGCGAGTGTGGCCCTAGAAAAGGCCAAAAAAAAAAAGACAAAACAAACCAAAAAAAAAGGAAAGAAAGAAAAGAAGCAGCAACTTAGTATATTTAAGTGTGGCAAACTATGATTTGTGCAGGATGCTATGTGTACCTTCCCACATAAAGAAGAGTGTACCTCTGAGGTCCCAACACAAACGGCTTTAGGGTACAGCTGGTAATGTTAATGAAAAATAAATAAATAAAAATGGCCAGGTATATAAAACAAAGAAACAAAAAGGACAGACAACAAAACTGCACCACTGTGTTGAGTGGCAGTTAAAACAACTGCTTTTGGCCTCAGGATCTGGGAATAAATAGGAAGCTTTGGGGACTGTGACAATCTGCAGATTGCTGACCCTGTCTAAAAAGGAAGACACTTCTTGATTCAGCTGATTCTTCCCATGTGGAAATATGGGTCTAGTGATGCCAGATTTTATAACTCTTCAAGAGACACATTTGAACTCTTTTCATTCTGAAATGTTTACTTAGAATTCAAATTCAGGGGAACAGTTAGGAAAAATTCTTGCACGCCGAACAAAACCTATATTTGGGACCTGATTTGAACCCTTGTCATAGAACTTCATTTTTTCCTTTCTGAGTTGCTAAATGAGGAATGTTTTTAAGGTTGTAGAAGAATGTTAATGCTTCCTAATATATGAATGAAAAAAATAAAAAACAAGGTTCATTTATAGCTGAATAATTAAGGGCTTCAACTGTGGCATCAGATTGCCTGTGTTTATATTTTGGCTGTGTATGCTGGGCAAGTTACCACTTCTCTGTTTCCAGTTTTCACTTCAGTAAAATGGGAATGATAATAGTACAAATTTCATAGAGTTGCTGTAAGGATTCAGGTGAGCTAATCTGTATATAGTGCTTATTAGCACAGTGCCTGCTATACAGTAACTGCTCGATAAACATTGGCTGTTTATTTTTCACAATAAAATGATATTTAGAGGATTTGCTCTGTGTTGTACTTGAACAAAACATCCCCTAGCTATGCTGAAAATTTGTTTTATGTTGAAGAACATGAGTTAAGGGGATCAGTTCTGGAGTCTGCAAGCCAAGAGTTGAATCCTTGCTCTACTGCTTTGTAACCAGAACAAGTTAGTTAATTTTTCTAAGCTCATCTATAAAATGGGAATAATAACTAGTACTTAAAATTGGTAAGAGTTCAGTGAGATAATATGTATAAGGTCAATGCCTAGCATATAAGTCAATAAATGTCACTTGCTATTAGGATTATTCTTTTCCCATTCTTTATAAGTTACATATTTGCAAGTACTTTTTAAATCAATCTCTCTCGCTCTCTCTCTCTCTATATATATATATGTATATATATATATATAGTTGAAGGGAATGATATCACTTTTTAAAAATTGAAATATAGTTGATTTACAATGATTCAGGTATTATTATATTACATTTTATTTAAAATTAAGCTTCATGTTAATAAACTGTATTACAATAGTGGTTCTCAATACAGTGATTTTTTATTTGTCCTTCCAGAAGATGTTTGGCAATGTCTGGAGCTTCAGTCGGTTAGTGCATGGTACTTACATAGCAGTGAAGACATTTTTAGTTGTTACAACTGCAGGGAGTACAATTGAAATCTAGTGGGTAGAGCCCAGAGATGCTGTTAAACATCTCCTAATGCGCAGGGCAGTCTTCTGCCACAAAGCATTATTGAGCCTAAAATTTTGCTAGTGCTGACCTTGAGAAACCTCACCTTATAGCTATATAACCACCATAAAATTTAGTTTGTAAAGTTTTTGTCAAACATAAGGAGATTTAGTTATATGTCAGAATACAACCTGAGCTCAGAAATTGACTCATACATTAAAATCTGTAGAATTATATTCAGTATTTTAAATGTATTATACAAAATACACAAATATTTATAAAATATTTTATAGAAATATATATGTATTATACACACACATATATATCCCTATTCTGGTTACAAAAGTAATATAACCTTGTGAAATTAAAAGAGACTGCAAAAGCATATAAATGGATCGTGAATGCCTCGCTGTTTTTTTCTTTTTTTTAACTTATCCTCATTGAAGACCATTGGAAATCTGAGTTCTATTACTTAAGAATTTTAACTGTATATATACTGTTCTATAATTTGAGTTTTTTTAATTGTCTTTTCTCTTTATGAAAAATTCAGTCCTAAAACTGTTATTTGGGGCAGAGTAAGGCAAGCATTCAGGATGGGTGGCCTGGCATGGGGTTTGGAACCAGCCTGGAGTAAGGAGGGGGGTCAGGGTTTGATGGCCTGGACTGGGGTGTCACATCCCAAACCGGGTGAGGAGGGTATCCATGTGTTTAGGGAGCCTGGTGTAGGGTGTCAGCAAAGGCCAAATGGGATGAAAAAAACACAAAGAGCAAAGCCTGGTGGAGGGTTTTGAGCCCAGATAGAGGAGGGCACAAAAAGCAAGGAAGGAGGATGGGACATATTGAAAGGACGAAAGCTAGCTTAAGGGGTCATGACTGAGTTACTCTGAACATCAAGCTAAGTAATGTAAATAAGTAAAGTAACAGAGCAAAACCCAGTGAATAAAATAAGAAACTTTGTGTCCACATTTATAATAAGTAAAGGAGTAAAATTAAATTTTGATGAGAAGTGGGATAGTTACGAAGTCAAAAATAACCTCTTCACCAAAAAACATTAACTACCAAGAGAAAAGTGGTAACTTTATAGTGGAAAAGCCTGGAAGACATCACTTAATCATATGAGCAAATTTTACATCTTCAGTAATGAAACAAATCAAAATTATATCTAATAAGATGCTTTGGTAGCCAGATTCCAAGATGATCCTCATCTCCTCGTGTTCCTGGCCTTATTAGTCTTCATCCACACTGAGTGGGGCTGATCCATTGTGTGATGGATAGGCTGTTACAGAAATGATGGTATGTGACTTCTGATGCCAGGTCCAGAAAGATGTTGCCCACTGTGGGAGAAATCAGCTGTCATGTTATAAGGACACTCAAGTGGGACTAGAGAGAGAGGGACACTCAAGCAACACTAGAAAAAGGGCCACATTGTGAGGAGATGTTGTTTCTGCCAACAACGAGCACTAACTTGACAGCCTTGTGAGTAAGCCATCATGCAAGCAAATCCTTCAGCCCCAGTTGAGCTTTCAGATGACTGCAGCCCTTGCCGACCTCTGGCTTGCAACCTCATGAGAGAATTACCCAGCTAAGCTATTTCTTTACCTGATGCATAGAAACTACATGAGAGAATGTTTATTGTTTTCAACCACTAAGTTTTGAGGTAATTTGATATGCAGCAATGGACAACTAATACAGATGCAGTGAGAAGAATACAGCATCACTTCTGTGTATTCCTGCTAGAGCTGCACAACTCGAATCTAGTCCTAATAAGTAAAGAACAAACACTAATTGAGTGGCATTCTAAAAATAACTGTCCTGCAATCTTCAATAGAGTCAAGGGCATAATAGTTAAAGACTGAAACTATCCTTGAGCGAAGTAGACTCTAGAGAGACTTGAGAACTTTACATGAAATGCTTGATTCTTAACTGGATTCTTTTGCTATGAGGGATATTATTGGGATAGTTGGCAAAGTTTGGTGACTGAAGATTAGATGAAAGTAATGCATCAAAGTGAGTATTTTTATTTTGATGGTTATATTGTAATTCTGTAGTGGAATGTACTTTAGGAAATACACACTAAAGAATCCAGGGGTGATGAGACATCAGGTCAGCAATTGGTTATTCTCAAATGGTAAAAGAAAAAAAAAGTTTTTCTACTCTACTTGCAATATTTCTGTAAGTTTGAGATTGTTTAAACATTTAAGTTATGCAAAAAGAAAAAGTCTGTCATAGAATATGACCTTGCCTATAAAAATACACCCATTTGTCCTTTTTTAAAGGGATGCATAATATCCTTCCCAAATTTTACCAGTCTTCTATTGATGGGCATTTAAATTGATAACAATTATCTGTTATTATAATCCATGTTAGTAAATGCTCTTATTAACATGTTTGTGCCCTCATTCAAGTTTTGCCCAAAAATAAATCCCTAGAATCCAATTGCTAAGTGAATGGATATATATCCTTCCTTTAATCAGTTTAATCATAAGTCATTGTAGGAAACCACATAAAATCCCTAAAAGAAAGTGAATATTTATCTATGTGCCTGGCACAGTTCTAAGGGTATGAATTCATTTATTCCTTGTAACAAGCCTATGAGCTAGGTGGTAGAATTATTTCCATTTTGCAGATGAGGAAACTGAGGCTAGTCAACAGTGGAGTCCAGGCAGTTTTTCTTCAGTTTACAAGCTGTTGGACTCTATGCTATATGGTTCTCTTTTGTTGATAAATGAATCAGTAAGTGAATGGCCAGTATACTTATTTGATTCTTAGACCACTTACAAATTTCAACCATCTTTTTTTTTTTTCAAATGAAAGTGGAAAAGAATAGACTGCTTGCTTTTAAAAGCCTTATTAGTTTTATGGTCCTCTGTACTAGGCTTTACTGTCTACATAATAGTACTGCCCCTGGAATTAACATTTGTGCAGGTATAAACTATACATCATGCTTGCTAAGAATTTATTTATAATGTATAAACAGAATATTTGCTTTGTGTTACAAATAAAATAGTAAATCTAGGTCTGCAGCTTGCATCTAGGAGGCAGAATCTATTACTTATTTTTCAAACATCCTCTCTCCCCGTTTGGGCGCCTGTGCCCCTCACCTGGAATAGATGCTCTCCAGCTCCCACTGTGGAAAACCAATCACACTCCAAGCTCTTGCTCAGTGGCCACCTCTTTCACTGAAGACTGCTTTACTTTTTTCTTACCCTCCTTTTTAAAGGTTGTAACGATCTTTCCATCCCTTAAATTCCCTGAGTCCTTTTTACAGTATTCTGTAAATTAGACTTCTACGTTCTAAACACACCTTATATTACTTGTGTCAAGTCCACATCTCCCTTAATAGACTCTATTCTCTTTTATTTTTACTCATTTTATAAAATTCCAACATATAATATTTTGTACAGTATATGAAATTGAGTATTTTTGAATTAGAAAATGAATTATCTCAAGGAATATATTTTGAATATTTTAATCCTGAACAAGACTACCAATATTTGAATATTATACAATGGAATATATATGTATGTGTGTGTGTATATATATATATATATATATATATATATATATATATATATGTATGTGTGTGTGTATATATATATATATATATATTCCACAATTATCAGGCATTATAAAATAACGAAATGATTAGACATGATTTTTTCATATGATGATTTGTATTTTGTCTTTAGTTTACAAGGCCTTAAGAACGGAGAAGCACAATTAGATTTCATTTTTCTAAGACCTTTTATTCTGTGCATGGCTGCAAATAGCAACTTTGCTTTTACCCACAACTTCAGTTCCGTTTTCTTTCAGTGGGTGGTTCAGGGACTTCAAAGGTAATAAAATCAATCAAAGAGATAAGTGGAATTTTTTCAAAGACTAGCACTTAAGGATGTGTTCCTGTTAAAGAATTTTAACACTAAATTTGTTTTCAAGTGTTTGTATAACACCAAATCTCCTTGCCAACTGGAAGAAGGACTGTCCTTGAATCCTGTTCTGCATGAAATAATAAAATATAATCCCTTCTTCACACCTGTATAAAGAGAAAAAAAGAACTTCAGGGAATGTTTAGTATTGTCTCTTATACAGATTACATTTTATTGTGAGCGAAGGCAATAGCGTAGCCTTCTGGCCAGTTGTTTCTCTTCTCCCATAAGGAGTTCTTTTCTTTACCCACAGGATTCAGACAAAACTGAACATTTTTGTTTTGAAAACTCACATAGCAATCCAAAGAGAAAGTTCAAATAAATATCATCAGTCTTTTAAAAATGCCATTGCTTATGTAAATTAACTATGGTCCTTGGATGCTGGTAAGCCTCAAGCATCCTTGAATAGGTTGGATAGCCAATCCCATTTTATTTATATTTGGTGTAAAGTATGTTTCTTCTAGCAAGAAATGACTATGAATTCTTCGGATTTAAAATTTAGTTCACATTTTTTTGTTTGTTTTAGTTTTTGTTTGCTTGTCTTATATTGTTTAGACTAGCTTTAGTATCTTATGATATACAGAGGATGATTTAGAGACTAATTATTTGTGGAGCACTTCTATATGATCTTACTGATTTTCATTTTTTACTGTTATTCATCTGACCAATGGATTTATTTGTGATTCCCCAAAATATGTTTATATTTAGCGATAAGTAAAACTTTTAAGAAATCTTTTTCTTTGAAAGTATTTTTATACTTTGAGTGATAGGTTTTAAAATAATGCCGTCAGACTAAAACAACATATTTGATTATATAGTCTGTAATATATTCAAACAACAGTAATGTCAAAACACACGTATTTTAAAATTTGGCCTATTGAGTCCTCTTCACAAAATATTGAGATGTTGCATAGTTCTGCACAGCCTCTCATTTACATTAATGTTAAGTTCTTGATGATACCCTTTGTAGATAAAATTCATGTGGGGCCAGCTTAGACTCTCCTTACTGCTTCTAATTGCATTGCATTGTAATTCTTCCAACTTTATTCAAGAGGGAATATCTTTTGGGAGGTGTACATTGTAAGTAAGGAATTATTACTTTGTATATTAAATTTAGGGTTTTTAAATAGGCCCTTTCATTTCACATAGCATGATAGCTGTAGATTTTTGGTTTGTTTTAAAATAATTCCGAGAACTTCAGTGATGACTTACTTCTGCGGTGATCATTCTTGGGGGGGGAGGGGGATGTATTTTCTCCTTAAATCTATAGCTCTGTGATGCATGTATATAAACACGTCTTTGTTCTCAAAGTCCTTTCCTATCTGATTACTGTTGTATCCAAGTGCTTTGTCTCTGCCTTAGGTTTTTTTCCCCCCCCTTTGTGGTGCCTTAGCCTATCCTTTGTATGAATAACTTTGTTTCCATTCAGCAGAGGTATTAAGTGCATTTTTATAAAAGAAGGGAGTGATACAGGAAGTAAAGAGAAGAAATTTGGAGAGTGGAGTGGATGTGAGGGAAAAAGGGGAAAGAAGTAAGTAAAGAAAAAGAGAGTGGGTGTGAGGAAGAAGGAAAGAGCAAAAGGCAGAAGAGGGGCTATGAGGGTTTGTGAAATCTTGGGGGCTGATCGTGGGGGAGGGAGATCAACAGACCAGCATTTTCTCCAGGCTTGGGCTCAAGCTTGTGAAACTACTAATGTATTAAAGAACCTCAGCTGGGATTTGCCGAGGACAAATGCTGTAATGTGTTAGTCATCCATTATCTGCTTCTATTTTTGCAGGTTCTGAATGATGACTGACGCGGGTTTGTGTGATATCCCTCACAGTCCCTGTCACTCCCGAGCGATAAGGAACCCGCACGTCTAGCCCCAGCACCAGGGCAGAAAGCAGCTCTGAAGAGAGGAGAGAGAGCCTTCCGCTCGCGGACAGAACAAAAGTACCGCTTTCCCACCGCGGTCGGCGCCCTATCCCGACACTTCGGCGGGTTCAGCTCCCGGCTCTCCAGGCAGATGGTGTGTGGCCGCCGCTGGACGCCCGCCGCGCCCCGGTCATGAAATAGCAGCTGCTTGCGGCGCCGCTGCCCTACCGCCGGCCCCAGCCCAGCGTCGCGCTGCCGGGTCCTCCCGGCGGGGCCGGAGCAGCGTGG
This sequence comes from Catagonus wagneri, assembly GCA_004024745.2. Taxonomy (NCBI): domain Eukaryota; kingdom Metazoa; phylum Chordata; class Mammalia; order Artiodactyla; family Tayassuidae; genus Catagonus; species Catagonus wagneri. Next base: position 23,193,278 of record PVHT020004020.1, read on the forward strand.
ACATGGCTGGCTTTCGTAGCCTGTTAGTTCTCCTTGTTTTTCAAAGCAGCTGTTTGGGTTTCAGAAGCCCACTTTCTGTCTTTAAGAGGTGGGTGTGTGTTTGCTTTTTTTTAAAACAGGCGAAATGTTGTGTGGATGGTTTCTGCGCATGCTGCTGAAAAACGGATTCATTTATGAACCAGAATGTTGGAGAAATATACATGGTTGATTAACTTCGCTGGAATCATTTGGAATTTTAGCACAGTAACTTCTTGTCCACCTGACAGAAAAAGCCCACTGTTTCTAGCCAAGCTGCACTGGCTTTCAAAACTCCAATTGGAAGTTGTGATTTCCAATACTAATTACTTCCTCTTGGGGAGTTTCAGAAACTACAATATAGTCGTTTAGACTTGAATGCCTTGTTGTTTATAACAGGCTAAAGAATAAAATATCAAGATAGATAAGTGGTGGGGAGAAGCAGATCATGGACTGTAATAGCTGGTGAAAAAACGTTGAACTGTATACAGGCTCATAATTACTGTGTTAAATATTTATGCACTTGTACGTTTGTAATTCACGTCGCAGTCTTTTACCCTCTCATACAGCTCTGCCTCTACTATTGTTGGTTTTTTGTTTCTGACTAGTAATACTAGACACTTATAAAACAGTTACGGAAATTTTACTGGCTTGTAGTTAACATTTCTGCCATTAGAGGATTGGAAAGCCTGTGATAATTCTAGTTTATTCATTCTGTACTTTCATTAGCTAGAATCAAATACATATTTTGACTAGTTTTTATTGAATCGACTTTTAAATGTATCTTGGTTGCTTTGATTATATTTTGCTTACAAGCTGAGTATATGTTGTTATTGGACTATGCAATGCAATTCTGAGAATGTTATAGAACATTCTGGGGTTATTACATCTTGTCTGGGTCTAAATCAACAGTCTTTAATCTTTTTTTTTTGTTTTTTTAACAACCTTTATAAAGTCATAGAATTCATTTTTTTCCATCTCGTGTCCAGTTAAGATTCCATTATGTTCAAAGAAATTTTCTTCTTTTTTAAGGTTTAAAGAAACTTCCAGATCATTTTCTAATGAATGTCTTGGTACCACCAGACCAGTAATTCCTATTGATTCATCAGATTTTGCATTGGATATTCGTATGCCTGGGGTTACACCTAAACAGGTGAGAGGAACTCTATATTTCATTGTTCACATGTTCTGTATACAATCTATAATTAAAAGAAATAAACTGCATTTATAGCAGTAGTTACTTCTTGAAAAGTAGGTATTGTGTCTAAGACTCCTCAGATAGGGATAGAATAATTGAATATAAAGAGGAGTAAATTTTTGGTTAAATTTCTTTTTAAAAAGTTTACCCATATTATTTGTGTTTTGAAATGGAACCTTGAAAATTTATGTATTGAAATTCTCAATGGAGTAATAGCCTCTAATGCAGCGTGTAAGTATATATTAAAATATGAAAAATTACTGTAATAAAGAGAAATGATATTAGGAAGCTGCAGCTGAGAGATTATGTTGTGTGAATACCCTTCTATGATAGCCACAGGTTGAAAAGTAAAAGCGTGAGTTTACTGCCAAGAATTCCAAAAACAAAATATCCCATACTTTGAAAAGTTAAAAAAAAAACAAAACTCTTCTTACAGGTGGTTGATTGTGAGTTTTCTTTAGCACGATTTGCTTGTCATAAGAGAATATGTTTTGAAGAAATAGTGGCAGAACTCAAGCTACCGTGACTTAAAGAGCATTTTGAGTAGAACTAGGTTGTTGCTAGGGCTTTCCCTATTTTAAGAATAAAGGAGAAGCTCAAACCCACTACTGTCATGTGTGCAAGGTGTTTCACTGAGCATAAAAAAAGCCAGAATTAATTAGGCTTTTCAGCCAGACAGTGCAGGGATTTATGTGTGTCATTAAAAGATAGTCTTCTTCTTTTGAAGGGCTGCAGAGACAGGGAAAGACCTGCGTGTTGTGAGAGCTGCAGTGGCTGATGACTCACTGTTGCAGATTGCCTCCCCCTTTTCCTTTCTCTCTTTTTTTAAAGTACTGAGAAAATAAAAGTGTTCTACATATTGTGGAGAATTCTTTTGAAATTGATGTTCAGGAGCTCAAAGATATACATGGTCCTTTTTGGAGGACTAAGGATTGACATTCATTTATTTGAATATCCACGTATGGTCTAAGTATTTATAAATAACTACTGTTGTAAAATTGGCCCTCACTCCCTCACACCTGCCTAACCTGAAATGACCAGGCAGATGACTTTTCTGTATGTTTAGTTGTTAGGGTCCTGGCCTTTTCATTTTATAAGCTCTTTATTTAGTATTTAGTAAAAAGAGGTATAATGAGATTAGGAATAGGAGAAAACAGTGATAGTTGCTCACTTCTAAAAATCTGCTTCTTCTTGTGTCTTCTCACTTTTAAAAGTGATTTTTGTACTGTATTTGCTTAAAATGACTTTATATTGCTTTGTAAAAATATTCACTGGTGACTCATTAATCACTCTTTTCCTACAAAAATATCATTTTCTTAAATAGCCGTTTGTGGTAGTTTGTTATTATTCTGTTATTTTTTTCTTCTGTTTTACAGTAAAAATACTTAAATTATTTAACAATAATCATAATAGGTAATGTGTTGGGGTGAACATGCTCAGAAAAAGTTCCTAGGGGAATTGATTATAAAAGAAGGAAGAGGAACTCAGTTTACATAATCTTATAATTATCAAAATAACTCTGTATAAAACAACATATATTAATAAGTAAATCGCAGCATGTTATTTTGCACTGTCTGCATTCAGCTTTGCCTTGTGCAATGGATGTTTGCTGATTGTCTTTCCAGCCTACCATTCCTTCTTTGAAAAAGTGGTTCCCACTGGACTGTTTACCCAGGATCCAGAGGTGGAGCACAAGGACTAGTATTAGCAAATCACTGTCCCTTTCAGAGGAAGGCATGTGACCTAGACCAGTCCAGTCAAATCTTAGGACTTTTGCTGGGAATGCATTTTTTTCATGCATGTGAACAGAAGGCATAAAGTCCTAGAGGAGCCATGTCTACATTAAAACTTGTACCGTTGATGACAGTTTAGAGAGACTTGAAGAATAGAGGCTCTTAGTCACATTGCTACTTAAGGACCTTCACTTTATGTTAGCCTTTCTTCTTTCATCCGGATTGAGTTGGGTTTCTCTGACTTGAAACTTAAACTGCCTAACTGGGTAAGTAATTTGCTTGTTCTGTCCGATCATCTCAGAACTGGTTTCTTCCACTTTCTCTATCATTCTCTATTGATCACATGCCATGACTTGATCCAACTTTCGTGAGAAATGATAATTATCCTCCTATTGAATATACTCAGGAAGAGATGGATACAGAACCCCGAGAAACTCTTTCTTCCTGAACTTGGTGTTCTGAGTGAAGAAGATTCAGAACTGTGATGGTATGAGTACTTTTACTGAAGAAAGTATTCTTGTCTTAAAATGTAGACAAAACTAAGTTTAATACAGATTCTTGAGAGAAGAGAAGAAAGTAATGAAAAAATATTAGAGAAAATGAATAAAAGATAAAAAGGAATAAGTACTTGGCCAAAAAAAAATCAAGAAAATAGAATGATGAAGAACAAAAAGAAAAAGGAATTAAGATTAACTATAATATGAAGACTAGAACATTTGAAAATCATATAAGAAAAAGAAGAGTAATTAAAATGTAGACACAAGGAAGGCCCTTGAGAAAATCAAATGTATATTTTTAATGGCAGATCAATAAGAGCAACAAAAGTTAAGGAAAGACGGAACTGAGGACCCAAAACTTGAGTTGGTATTTGAGGCAGACCACATTGGTTAAAGAGATACATTCACTCAACAGGCTGTTTTTGTTTGTTTTGTTTTATAAAGTAAATATTAAGTTTTGGCAATAAGAAAGATGCATCAGTGAATCTGATTTAAGTCCCACATGAGAGTGTTAGGTAAGGTTGGATAGAGAAATAAGCAGATGTATAATAGAGGTGAAGAGAAAGTATACTTAGCTGTAGTACAGATAGTACAACTAACTAGTTTTGTTGATGGCTATCAGGTCTGCGTTAGTGTCTTACCAAAGACTATCCAGCCGTGTCAGACCTCTGGGATGCAGTCTCTTCTGCCATACCATCGACTTTGGAGCAACATTTAAAAAAATTACTCCCATTAAACCAGCTGTTGAGAGTCTCAGGAAAGTGGTTTCTTACCTATTGCAATATCACTTTTATATTCAAAGTAAACTCACTCTTTCTTTTCTCTGACTTGAAATTTTAAAAAATAATTTCCATCCTCTTTAATAAATTTCTTGTTAATCAGTGTATTTCAGGTTTGGGGAAGATGAGGGAGAAAAAAGTAAGCAGCTTTTAAGTAGCTTAGACTAGAGGGAAAGTAAATAGAGTCTGGTGTCTGATGGTACCAGCTTCAAATCCAGAGACTTGAAGTGGTGGTATTTTGAGACTCTTTCTTTTAGCACTTTTTCTTCCTCATTTGGTATTTATTGATTGATTGATTGATTGATTGATTGCTTTTGCTTTTTAGGTCCACACCCGCAGCATATGGAGGTTCCCAGGCTAGGGGTCGAATCAGAGCTACAGCTGCTGTCCTACACCATGGCCACAGCAATGTGGGATCTGAGCCACATCTGTGACCTACACCACAGCTCACCGCAATGCTGTATCCTTAACCCACTGAGCGAGGCCAGGGATGGAACCCGCAACCTCATGGTTCCTAGTCAGATTCGTTTCTGCTGCGCCACGGCAGAACTCCTGATTTCTTTCTAACCAGGGACCCTGAGGGGTTTTGCTCTCATATAGACAAAATAATTTGATAAACTACCAGCTCATGGTCATTATAAGGTGTTATCATCAATGTAATGTGTTAACTATCCCATGGGGGCTTGATTATAAAACAAAGTAAATAAGGCATAATTGCAGTGGTTTTACATAAACTATATTGTCTCAATCTAAACCAGATCTAGTGGGCTAGAAATATAGGCTTTGGCACCAGGCTGACAGCATTTTCTTCCCAGCTTTTATAGTGTCATCTCTAGAATTTTCTTGACCAGCTAGTCTTGCGTCTGTAGACAGAATAATCGTAGTACCTAACCAGGATTATTCTGAGGACTAAGCAAGGTAACACCATTGACATGTTCAGTTGCCCCCTGCCTGCTAAGTTCTCACCAAAAATGACTGGGCTGTCATTTTCCTTCCTTATTTTGGGAGCAATTTGAGAACGGTAGAGGAAATACACTTTTTCCTTTCTGAACCTCTTGTAAATTCTGGTCTCCTTCTATATTTGTCTCTTGACAAGTCACTGATCAGCTTTGAAATCATAAAGCCGTCTTTCCCTGTGTTCTTGAGCACAAACTATCTATCACCAGGGATGACAGAAAATAAATGATTCTGAGTTTAAAGATCAGACGCCCCAGGACAATAAGGTGAAAAATGAAATTCGCTTCTTAAGTTATCACTTACTTTTAAATGACGGTGAAAAAATGTAGTTGTTGAAATAAAAACACAATGAACAATATACTCCCCACAAAATTTTCTCAAGAGCTTCCCACGAATTTTCTCTTTGCTTTTTCCTGCCAAATGAACAACCATTAAGAAATGATTACTAATATATGTTAACTTTGTCATCTTCTAACTGAAGAAAGTCCCCATGCCTCCACAATACATGTATAATCATGTAGTAAGAATCCAGCTTTCATAGGCTTTTCTTACTACACTAGTTTAAGAAATCAGTTTTAAAATATCAAACTGTTAACATAACATCACTTACAAACAGATTTCTTCAAGATATCTGTTTATCAAAGATGTAATATACAAGGTAGTGCAGAATCACTGTGGTGCTTTAATTTTTTTATATTCAAAATGCTGATTAAACTTTCATGTAAAGTCACTCATACAAAAGTTTGGCTTATGGCTGATTTGGGGGATATTATAATATATTAAATCTCTTTTTAATTCAATCATTGTGGAATAAAAAAAGTAACCCCAGGGAGTTCTCTAATGGTGTAGCAGGTTGAGGCTCCTGCATTCTCACCGCTGTGGCTCTGATTGCTGCTGTGTGATGAAGATTCAATCCCTGGCCCAGGAATTCCCCTATACTGCCTGTGTGGCACAAAAGGAAAAAAAAAAAGAAAAAAGAAAAAAAAAACCATGAGAGAACCTGAAATAAATGTTGCAATTCTCATTAAAAAAAAAAAAAAGAGTTCCCCTTGTAATGAATCTGACTAGGTACCATGAGGTTGCAGGTTCGATCCCTGGCCTCGCTCAGTGGGTTAAGGATCTGGCGTTGCCATGAACTGTGGTGTAGGACGCAGACATGGCTCGGATATGGCATTGCTGTGGCTATGGCCTAGGCCGGCAGCTGTAGCTCTGATTCGACCCCTAGCCTGGGAACCTCCATATGCAGTGGGTGCGGCCCTAAAAAGCAAAACAAACAAACCAAAAAAAATGTATCCCCAGTCAGTGCTTAAAATTCAGGACAAAATTAACAAGGTCCTCAGAAAAATGAGGCTTTAGTGGAGTAAGTTTTTTGGGGATTGTGATTTGTCTCCTTTCTAGTTACTGGTATGTAACAGTATTTGCATTTTTAAAACTATAAAATCTCTTAAGTTTTCTTTTGGACACAAAAATGCAAGGAAGGGAGACACCCCACACTTGTATTTCTCCATTTCCCCTCACAGGCCAGCTTGACACTCAGAGTAAGCCTCATTTCACAAAAGGAGAAAATTTAACCTCAGCCTTCTAGGCACCAGCCCTAGGTTATCTGTTATGCTAATTGTAGAGAGTGTATCTCAGCTTTTCCTAAAGCAGCTGGGCAGTTGCTGGGAAATGCCTGGGGAGGAGCCACACCTGACTCCAGAGCTTGCATCTGCAACCTGCGTGGATGCCCTGACCACTGCTGTGTGTTTGGCAGCCACGTTCCTTTTTGCCTTCTCCAGCCCTCTGACCTGTCTGCCACTATACCTCGTCCTGTTCTGATTCATCTATGCACTAGAACAAACATGGCTAATAGGATTTGACTGAGAGAAGCTGCCTGGAAAATACTAAGACCTGTGAGACCATGAGTGTGTAAGACAGAAGTGGTGGCTTCAGTAGCCAATCTTGCGCTAGTGCATTTCTGTTGCAGGAAAAAAATAGACCATGCGTGAAGACTGATTGCACTGTCACCGTGTTAAAATGAACATGACTCATGGCCTTTAGTGTTTCTTTTTCTTCCATTCTTAGTTTTTCTCCCTTTACAAAAAAAAAAGAAAGAAAAAGAAAAAGAAGGAAATCGAGTGAGCATAGTGATTTCGCTATTGAGGAAGGAAGATCAAGAAATATCCTAATTCTGGACTAGTATTTGCTTCTTATTTAGAAAGACTTAGGCAATGTGTATAAAATTCCAGGATTGGAAAAAGAACAACAGAAGAATTAAAATGATATACCCTTCTTCCTCAAGTGAGGAAGTGATGTTAATCTGTTTTACCAATGGAGAAGCTAATAGCAAAGACAATGTGGTGATTATTAGAAAGGATGGTCAGTTATCAGGCCCTTGTTTTGTTTATCTAGCTGCCTCACATTAAATTGTTGTTCCCTTTTCTATTTTAGTAGTTCAGGATTGGTATCATTTAGGATGCTACATGTCAAATTCTTAAGTTTTATTTATTTTTATAATTCAACGAATAACAGCAAGGCTGGATTTCCTTTGTGGCAACTCCTTGTCACTGCTGCAGCTCAGGTCACTGCTGTGGCATGGGTTTGATCTGTGGCCCAGGAACTTCTGCTTGCCATGGCATGGCCCCAAAAATACCAACAACAAAAAAAAAGAACAGCAAGTCTTTAATAGCAGGGTTGAGTTATACAACTAAATAAAATACAAAAATGTTAAATGGGTCTTGTAAATGGCAAGTTAAGGTCTCATGTAGTTCATTAATAATTGTTTAAGTTTGAATTATGATGTTTCCTCTTTATTTTTACAGAAATCTATTTAATGTCCACTTAGGGAAGATATGATTGAACTATTAACAGTGTTTGCCGCCGTGACTATAGTCTAAACATGTTAGATATCTGGGTTGAGAGCTGCAAATATACACTGACCATTTTTCCTTATTAAAAATGAGAAACAGAAAGAAGACTTTTATTTTCAATTAATTTTTGATATTTTAAAAAAAGTTTTATTAGACTTGATTTACAATGTTCTGTAAAGTGAGCCAAACATATATATGTATATGCTAAACGTATATATATTATATATATATACACACATTCTTTTTCTCACCTTATGTATACAATTCAATGGCAAAAAAACAACCCACCTGAAAAATGGGCAGAAGACCTGTACAGACATTTCTCCAAAGAAGACATACAAATGTCCAACAGACATATGAAAAAATGTTCAGCATCACTAATTATTATAGAAATGCAAATCAAAACTACAATGAGGTACCATTTCACATCGATCAGAATGGCCATCATTAGTAAGTCTACAAATAACAAATGCTGGGGAGGGTGTGGAGAAAAAGGAGCCCTCCTTCACTGTTGATGGGAATGTAAATTGGTATAACCACTATGGAATACAGTATGGAGGCACCTCAGAAAACTAAATATAGAGCTACCATATAATCCAGTAATTTTTTTATATTTTTGAATTAATGCAATATCTAGAGAGGATGTTAGAAAAAGTAACTACAGTGTAAGAGACTCCCTTATGATCACCTATTTTTTTTTTTCCATAAGATTTGGAGTCCTTTTGGTTTGATTTTTTTTCTACTAAATTTTTTAAAGGAGAAAACATTTACTGAGTGCTCATAATGTAAATTACGGTATAGTCACCGTACAAGCATTGTTTCATTAATTCTCATAAAAACTTTATATTCAGAATACTGTTATTCCCACTTTTTTATGAAAAATTGAAACTCACAGAGATTAAATAACCTGTCCATAGCCAGGTAGCCAGTAAACTGAAGAACAAGGATTTGAATACAGATTTATTTGAATCTGAAATTCATGCTTATTTTTCACAATTTTGAACCTCTGGTCTATTAATGGCCTATGTCTTTCCCAGAAAATGTTACTATTATATATTTTTATGTGTGCATGTCTACGTACACACACATACTTTTTATTACACATATCTTGTAAAATAAAAGCTTCCTTTTGTTAAACAAACAAAATATATATTAGTGGCTTTATCCTAAATTATTCAATAAGTGTGTTTTTTTATATAGATTTTCTCATGTCTATCCAGAAAGAAATGCTGCTAATCCGAATTTTGATGAAATATTCCTGATTACCTGGCTCTTGATAGACACACTGCAGTCATCTTAGTTTAGTTTAACACAATTTTTAATTACTCCTGTCTAAATCTAAGCCAGGGATTAGAAAATTATTTCTTAAAGTGTCAGTAAATATTTTTGGCTTGCCAGCCATAAGGTCCCACTTGTAAGTGCTATAGTTAGAAAGCATCCATAGACTATGTAAATGAATGGCTTGGCTGTGTTCCAGTTAAAAACTTTATTTACTGAAACAGGCAGCCATCCATGGGCTGTTGTGTCTTAATCCCTGATCGAAACCACTGCATATGCCATTTAGGCTAATAAATGGATTTAACCTTTGACAGCTCATGAACTGTGTCTTCTGACTTAGAGAACATAGAGAATAAAAATACCAATATATGGTTAACAGCACTATGATCTTTGCCCCTTAGTTACCTATTCAGTTTTCATAAGTAAATGGTCATGAAAAAAAAGAGTTCTGTCATTGAAATATTGCATTTCATATTTCTCCATCTCAGTAAATGTTAGTTCCTGTGTTATAGGTTACTCTAGGCCAAATACACTAGTGTCTTTCTTGGCTCGTTTCTCACACCCCATAAACGATATGCCAGAAAATCCTGTTGGTTCTACTTCCAAATATATCCAGAATCCAGCACTTTGTCACCACACCCATCTTTCCCACTCTGGCCCATGCACCCTTCTCTCTTTCCTGGATTATTACAACAGCTCTCCTAACTGATGCCCCTTCACCTTTATATTCCTAGAGTCTGTTCTTCCTTTTGCAGACACAGGGATCCTAATAAGAGAGACATCAGATCACAGCAACCTCTATGAATACCCTTGTAGAGTTTCCTGTACCCCTCACATTTAAAACTGAAAACTTTATAGAAATCTCCAAAGCTCTTCATTTTTCCTGTAGCCTTTCCTCACTCCTTTGTCTCCCATCCCTCATTTCTGTTATAAGTCACCATGGGAATAAGACAAATCATATGTTCAGTTTGGCAGCTTGCTGGTGCAAGATTTTAGGCAAGACCCTTAACCCTTAATGAGGTTCAGTTTCCTCACCTGTAAAATGATGCTAATAATAGCTCTCACCTGATAGGACTGTAGCTAGGTGAATTTATATGTGTAATGCCCAGTACCATTCAGCAAATCATTAGTTATTATTATTTCTGACCTAAAGTACATTACAGTGGATAATTTAAGACATGTTACCAAATAACTAAGGTATTATAAATTCCTTAGAATAGTTGAAGAATTATAGAGGACCAAGTTGAACATAAAGAGGGTAATTACAACAATACTTTAGTCAGGATCACAATTTTAGTTTTCTGAAGCACCTTATACAAGCAGATTAGTTATGCTGCGAGCCACACAGGAAGTCCTATACAAGGAGATTAGAATCTGCATTTCTCTCTTGCTTCATTAGGAGAATCTTTGTGGAGGCAATAGTATTTAAAGAATGTGTAGAGATTTTGGAAACAAACAATTAGAATACTTATAAAGGCACTATCCTAGAAATAGTGCTATAAACAGATGAAATAACCAGAATCTCAACTTTTATAATTTTGTCTTTAAAAGAATCTGGTAGTAGAGTTTACTGAGGATAGCTATATACCTTTAGGCACCAAAAGCCATCACTGTCAAACATGTAAAACAAAAATTCAAAGCAAAATTAGTTAAAATAAAATTATAGAGGGATGTTTTGTGTATCAAATAGATTCCAAAAGGCAATGAAGGAAATTGTATACAATTTGTATATTTTAATCAACAGAATAATATATATTTAGTATAGAATAAATATAATTTAATATCCATGTAGATATAAAATTTTACATTTTAGGAAGAGAATACACATTTTTGAATGTATATAAAACATTTATTTAAAAAATACATAACTGGACATTAAGAAATGTCAGTGTACTGTAATAATTAGAGTTTTATGGCTATTATCCTCTGACACAATCCAGTAAAACTGGAATTAGATCATGAAGAGATGCAGTGGAAACTTAATTACTTAGAAATTAAAGACCGTTCTCTACACAACCAATGAAACAAGGACAAAACTTCAAACTGAAGTTATTAATTATCGAGAGCATAATACAAGGAGAATACTTGATAACCAAAACCCACGAGACCTAGCTAAAGCAGTACTCAGAGTAAAATTGATAGCCTTAAATTCTTTTATAATGAGAAAGTAGAATAAAAGTAAAATCACATAAACTTTAAAAAGTGAGGAAAAGAGCAGTGATATCACTAAAAAGGAAAAATTAATAAAGACAAAATTTTTTGAAATTAATAAAATAGGTCAAAAGTAATCTAAACAAAATAAGAAACCATTTCCTTGAAGATCCATTAAAATGGATAAGCTGGAGTTCCCTTGTAGAGTGGCTCAAGGATCCAGCACTGTCACTGCAGTGGCTCGGGTTGCTGCTCTGGCATGGGATTAGTCCCTCTCCCGGGAACTTCTACGTACTGTGTGCTAAAAACTAAAAAAATATATAATAAAATGGATAAGCCTATGGCAAAACTAAGGATAAAAAAGTATAAAAATTATACATTATTAAGTATTAGAAAAGATGAAGAAAAAAATTTAGACACCATTATGTACACCTCTTTTGGTAAATTTTATAATCTTAAGGAAATGATTTTCTAGAAAATACTTAGGTATCCAAGTTGACCTAAAAAGATGTTTAAAAATCTGAATAGACTGCTAACTACAGAAGAGACTAGAAAGGTAAAAGGATATACACATACACACATATGCTTATATATGTATGTGTACGCACACACAAGCTTTCAAAGTTGAGAATTATTTAACCAAGAACAGGCTGAGAATGAGTGAAAACATATATGGCAGAAAAATGACTAATATGCCAAATATAAAACGAGGTCCCACAGACTGCTGAGAAGACAAGCAACCCGAAAGGAAAGCAAATGAAAAATATTCATGTTAAATTAACAGACTGAAAATGTTCAACACTATTAGTAATCACAGAAATTAAAATTAAAGAAAAAATAAGATACTGTGTTTTTTCACCCATTGATATGGCAGAAAAATTGTAAAGAGTTATAATATATGGAGCTTTTAGGATAAAAAGACACGGGCAGGCTCATACATTGTTGCTGGAGGCTGCATTGCCACAAGCTTTTTAAGAATGTTATCTGGAATTATCTTTTAAAGTGCAGATATTCATCTCTCTAAAATTGTGGGAGATAATTCTATAGGATATTATACATTAAGTGGAAGACTAAGTCTGTGTCTTGCTCTAGAAGCATTGTTGTTGTGTGAGAAAAGCAAACTGCAGGAAGTTCCCGTTGTGGCTCAGTGGTAATGAGCCTGACTAATATCCATGAGGATGCGGGTTCAATTCCTAGCCTCGCTCAGTAGGTTAAAGATCTGATGTTGCCGTGAGCTGTGATGTAGGTCCCAGTCGTGGCTCGGATCCGGCATTGCTGTGGTTGTAGTGTAGGCCAGCAGCTGCAGCTCTGCTGAGACTTCCATATGCTGCCCTAAAAAAAAGTGAAGAAAACAAACAAAAAAAGAAAACTGTAGAGTCATGTGCAAAGTGTGGCTCCATCTTAATCTTAATAAAATGTTTGTTTACATTTGTTTGGATAGATATTTTTACATGAACATGAGGGCAGTTGGAAGGAAGTATATTAAGTTGAAAACTCTGTTCCTTTGGAAAGGTAGCAATGGAGGAGGACAACAGATTTTTTAGTATATATCAAAGTTGTTTTATCATTTAAAAAAACTTTACTATTTTGCAATTGTTAAAAATTAACAAGGAAATAAATAGGCAATATCACCAAAAAGAATCCTCTACCTTCCTGATATAAACTCCGAACGTTCTGAGAAAACCTCTGGAGGGATTTTTCACACAATGCCTCTATTCGATAAATTTTTAATTCTTATTCCTCTGCTTTGCAACAGTGCTATTAAGAGAGCCTGATTAATGAAAGAATTTGGGAAATTTGGTACACAGAAACAAATACAGCCAGATTTGTAGGGGGGGGGGTCTTTCTTCTATTATAGTTGGTCTGAAGATTTGTGGAAACAACCATGCCTATCTTTCCACATTAGCAAGAAAAGTGATCCTCTTTGCACTTATTAGCCACCAGAAAAATCCTTTGTTTCCCTTATTTTCCGATTTATGTAGTCTGAATTAATATTTCAGTAACCCCATTCAAGAGGAGCATTTGGAGCCATTCCACATGAATGTTGAATTCTTTAAGCAAAAGTGCAGAACACACTCTTTCCAGGCCCAGATTGCTTTTCACAAATGTATTCTACTCAATCATGTATAAAGGAACAAATCTGATGTACACTTTAAAGGCATGGCTCTGTCTCAGCACGCTGAAGTCACTCCATCCAATGAAGCTCAGAACATTTTTGGAGAGGAAGGTATATAAAAATAGGAAGTACATTGCTACTGTGCATCATGTCATTCTCCCAACTCAGCTAATCCAGTATTAAATAAAAACATTCGCCATGGCAACATCGATTTACAAAGGGCAAGTGATGTTTCTGCGAGATTGGAGAATTTCCTTTCATAGGTCTCAGATGTGCATACAGTTAACACTTTAACACCTTTATTTAATAATTTTATATAAGCTGAAAAGGCTTTACTAGATTATCTTTAAATGTTTTCATTTGGAAATAGAATCCAAAACAGAACAAACTCTTAAGATGACATCAATTTAAATTCAGGCAGAAAAACACCATGAAAATATTTCAGCCTTCACTATTTTTGGAAATAAAAAATTATTCATTTTCTGGTAAGCTAGACTGAACTATGGTTAAATCATTTGCTTCCAACTAAATGATCACTTTGCTGCGAAAATGCAGATTCTCTGTTTACTTTACTATTTCTGCAGTTGATATTATTAGTTGTATTATTTAGCCTCCCCATTTTGGACATGTTAAAATATTAACTATCTCCATGTATTTTTCATAAGTGCTAAGGCAGTATTCACAGATATTTTACTGTTGTGGTTTCATCTAGTTGCCTCAGACTTTGAAGGCAGACACAGTAGATGTAAGAAAGAAGATAGATTGGTAGCCTGGGTAAATGCAGGTGTTAAAGAGGTGACTGTAGTGAGGTCAGACAAGTTTAGAAGTTAACAAATAGTCTCTGTATTGTTTTTCTGCAGTCATAACCACTCCATAAAGAAAATGGAGAAAATTGTGCTCAGGGGTGAGGAAATTAAGTTCCTCCCCTAAATAGCTGAGTTGAAAGTAAAAAATTTATCTTACTCAACATGAATTCTTTGACTCTGCCAGAGATATATACCATTCTTTCTTCTACCTATCATTTATTGAATCAGCACAGTAAGCTGGGGTCTAAAAGCCCTCGGCTGTTAGGTGTAAGGGGACTTTTAGTCCTTCAATCAATTGTGGCAGGAGTCAGTTGAAATAAATAAGGTATTTCATATAGTTACTGCCCACAATATTCCCTTTTCGCTTTGGTTTGTGTTGACCTGAAAACCTTCTACAATAGCCAAAGAGATTTGAAGTGCCACTGAAGCAAATAAAAGCCAAATCCAGCACTCTTTTAAGGCTTTAAAGTCAGCTGCTGTTGGAATACTCCAAGTTTGTTGGAAGAGTGTATATCATTTATTTCCCCATTTCCCTGTTTTCCGTAACATGTTTTCCCCAAAATAAGATGTCAGTTTTCCAAAAAGGTTGACGTGTATATGAATCCAAGATCATTTCCTTACATTTAAAACTTTCTAAAACCTATTTATTGTTATTAAGAACTTTATAGAGGAATAGAGGTTTGCAAACCTGTGAATCACTATGTTATGAAGGAGCACATTAATTAAATTAAGAGCTGTCTTGAATCTTCATTGTGGTAGTCAATTCAGGAAATCATCAATTTGGAATGAGTTTTTCTTTGAACTATATTCAAACCTATTAGCAAAATCCAAATATATCATTATATATTAGTAGTAATAAAGTTAATTCAGGCATATATGGCATTTTTGTAGTAATTTTGCTTGAGTTTTGAAATGTAAACAAAATTGAACTGATTTTTCCAACTCTTCTCTTTCTAAATATCAGTCTTCCAGGCCACTTTATACAATGATTTTTAAAATAATAAAATGTTTTATAAAATAATCCCATGTCACTATTGTAACACCAAAGTACAACAGTCACTATAACTATACCTAACCTGTTATGTACTGCAATGAGTAGAACAACATGGTTAGCCAGCCATTATTTACGGTATTACTTCTGTGCACCTGGGGGAGAAGTCTCAATTCCATCTGAGTATTAGTCACTCCGGGAACAAATCTCCGTTTCATACCTTTTTATTGAGATATCACCCCCACCTCTATCCTTGTTGCGGTCCTGTCGAATTCTTTAAGAAGAAAGACCTGTCTTGTTCACTAGTATATTCTTTGGGCCTAAAATAATGCCATGACCAATGAAGATTAAATAATTTTCTTTTTAGAAGAGAATCAAATTATCTACATAGAAAGAATATTTCCTGCCCCACATAGAAAGAATATTTCCTGCCCCTCCTCAAGGCCTCCAAGCCTGAGTACACACCCTCTCTCCCTCTCTCTGTCTCTCTCTCCCAGAACAGTGACTGTAGTACTTTTATGTCTCCACGTTAATCGCCATTTAGGAGGCCCCTGCTGCCATGTGCTTCATATGTAAGATGTATTCTGAGGTTCATTGTTTTTATTTTACCTGCTATCTAACTTTTTCCTTTTGCACAATATTTTTATTTTTATCCACTTATTTGAGATATAATTTACTTAAAAATAAAAACCAATTTTAAGTGTACAATTCGATGAATGCTAACAAATATAGGTGGTTGTATAACCGCCACCAAGACATGATAAAGAGCATTTCCATCTCCTCAAAACATTCCCTTCTGCCCCTTCCTGCCTCCCATGCCTTTCCCCATCACCATCCCCTATCCCCTGGCAACTGTAGATCTTTCTTTCACTGTAGTTTGGCCTTTTCTAGATTTACATATGGATGCAATCACAACAGTATGTAAGTCTTTGGTGTCTGGCTTCTTTCATTGAACCTGGTGCTTTTGAGATTCATCCATGACATTGTGTTTGTCAGGAGTTTGTTCACTTTTATTGTTAAATCATAGCTGTGGGGAGTCTGGACTGTAACTTAGGCAGCCTGGCTCCAGACTCTATGCTTTTAAACCATTATGTTAGAATGTTTTTCATTCCATATAATTTTTAAACAATCATCTCTGATCATGCTAGTCACCTTCTCAAAAATCTTCAGTAACTCCTTATTCTGTCCAAATACATTTCCTAGGCCATATTTTGGCTTTTAAATTCTTGGCCTGATGGTCCCCATCTGTGCCACGTTACTTTTTAATTCCCTGTATTGCTCGTTCCTGAATTCTCTGTTTTCTACCATACTTAGGCTGTTTGTTATTCCTACAAGTAAATTACTTTAAATCTGATGTTATTTTTTCTGCTTGTCATAATTAATATAATATAAAATGTTCCACATCTTCACCTATTGAAATTGTACCCCATTAAGTTACAGACCTTTGTCGCTATCCCAAGAATCTACCTGATTTCCTCAAACTGATTTGATCTAGTGCCGCAATAATTTACACCACTCTTATAGACCTATTGTATTGTCACTTACAGTGATTCATTCTCATGTTTTAAATCTCTCCCATTAAAGGGCCTTTGAAACCAGTGACTGCATCTCATTCATCTATGTGCATATTTTTGTCAGTTTATGCTCATGCTGAGCAAGCAAGCACCAGGATCTGTATTTAAAGGAAGCCAGCTCATAACTGTCCTGCAGACAAGATATTATGTGTGCAACACTTTTTATTGTGTCTTGCACATGGAAGGTACACCAGTGAATATTTCTTAGTAGACCTCTCTTGACTATCTGCCTAGCTATTTCTTCTGATTTTAGTGACATGTAGGAAAGCAAGTTGGCCGATGACCCATATGCTGTAATAAAGATTGTCTGTCTAGTTAAGTCCCTGTTCCCAGTGCCTTGCAGAGTGCCTAATAAGTGTTTGTTGAGAATTGCTTGTGCCTTTGGTCAAAGCACAGAGCACATTAGCAAATATAGATTGATTAGGCAGTTAAGCATCTCATCTCCTTGCTTCAAGTGGTTGGAGCCACATTAAATTATTTTATCTCCTTAATGGTCTAAATTCTAGGTATCTACAATTATTTCTTCCTTTGAAAGATCTTTCAGATGTTTCCCTTTTCCTCTCTGTTCCAATGATTTGGCTTTCCTCATTCCCTGTGCTGCCTATTCTTCCTGTCCAGGGTATGTCCCCTCATCCTGTCCCTGCTGTGCTTGCTTTTCCCTCCCTGTTTGCCCTGGGTAATGCCTTCCTGGCTTTCAAGTCTTAGCCTGAGCATCCTTCTCTCAGAGAGCCTTTTCCTGACTATCTCCCATCCCCCCATATCTCCTACTCCACTCCCCAACCCCACCTTTCAGAAAGCTGTCATAGCTCTCAGAGCACTTCATGACTCTTTTTCAGAATATCCTTCACAACCGTAATTTTACATTTGCTCATGTCATTACTCCATTCATGCCTTTATTTCCTCATCAGACTGCAGAGTGTGTAGGAGCAGGAAACACATCTGCTTTTGCTCACCAGTGTATCCTCCCTGTCTAGTCCAGGGTCTGCTAATAGTAGACTCAGTATACCTTTGTGGGATAGATAGCCTGTGGGACATATGGCTGGGTGAATGGATGGATTTCTACCAGTCCTCACCTGAAATAGATATAATGCCATTTGATAGCATCTCCCAGTTTGGTTCTAGGCTCCACTGCCTCCCCTCTCTCATTGTATCTTCATGACCCATCCTCAATTCCATCAAAGCATTCTTCCTAGAAGACTGCTTTCATGGTTTCATGCTCCACCTCACTCACTCCCCCACCATGACTAACATCACATCTAAACAGGTCAAATCGAAATTCTCTCCATCTCTCAAGTCCTTTTGGTAGCTTGCTTAATTCAGCTTCATCCAGCTTTTTTGCTCAGAACTCCCTACAATGTCACCTTTAGTGCCTGGTAATCCATTCACCCCCTTATCTCTGACTCCACCACACTTGCTTTCATCTCTGGGTTTTGTTTTGTTTTCAGCTCGGGTCTTCTTTCCTTTGTCTGAAGTCTTCCCCTTCCTAGAGACTCAATTTCTCTGTTCGGGGTCTCTCAGATGCCAACAGAAGCCTGGATCACTTTCTTTGATTTTTGAACTTCCATTTAATCACTTTTTATGTATTAAGACATGCCAAAGCAGGAGCATAATGGCAGAGATGTATTCTGCATGCTGGCTGTCCTTCATTAGCCTCTATAGATGTGCTTTCCACTCTTCTACAGCCTGCGCCAGGCTCCAGGAGACTGACTCCTATGGATGTCATGTATAGGCTCCTTTGCCCTCTGCTTCCAGCTGGTTTTAGTCAGTGAGAGGAACTGGGAAAAGACTGGAAAACGGCAGTATGAGGTCAGGGTATATATTTACTTGGTTCCCTGCTGCCCTCTCTGTTGGGCAGCAGGTTGATAGTGACTGCCATTCTCTCCCTGTGTTGTATCTCCTGTCATCTATGGCTGTAACAGTTTCTGGTTTTGATAACTCTTCCTCTTCTTGACTCATGCTTCTTTGAGTGGTGATAGCTTGCTACTTTATAAATCCCTGGGGTGTTTCAACATCCCTTACATGGCTCTCTTTACCTAGCCAAAAGCTATGTCCTTGGTTCTTTGGTTAGATTCTCCTCAGTTGCCCCCTTTGTTTGTACCTTCCATTTCCTAAATTTAAATACTAAACACAGAAAATTAACATTTTGTTATAAAAATAAGGCGGTGCCATTCACAAGAAAATTACAGGGGTTTGTAAAATAATCTGTGTATTACAAATGGTGAAACCTGGACAGAAGATAAAAGTTGTAAGATAAGTGTCACCCTTTTTCCAGTTCTGTATCTGTCACTTCCTGCTGAATCTTAGTAGGAGGAAAGGCCCTGTGTATTAGCCCAGCCATGTGGACTTCCTCCCCTGCACCCTGACAGGTCCTATTTGGATTTCTCCCAGATCTTTCCGGATCTCTCCCTTCTCTGGACTATCAGTCTTCCAGCCCTTAACCCAGAGCTTAACACTGTACTGTTTCCTGATGGCAGGCTTCGTCTCCTTCATTAAATTCTAAGGTTTCTGAAGGAAAAGAATGTTCTCTGTCTATTTTTATGCCCCAGGAGCAAAATATGTATAGAATCAACATATTTTGTTATTCCCTTTTTTGTTTGTTACAGCAATTGGTTGGTAGGTTGGTATCAAAGAATCTTGAGGACAAACTGTATCTTTTTATTTTTTAAATATTTTAATGGAAAACTTCTAATATGCACAAATTTGAAAACTTTTGTAGTGAGCCTACATGTTACCCATCAGTGATTATCAAGGCGTGGTCATTCTTGCTTTATCTATATATTCCTCTACTTGAGTCCTGCCCAACAAACACACGGAATTATTCTAAGGTATCTGTTAGACATCATTTAATTTCATTTCATTTCATAGGACTTAGGTAAGTACTTTACTTACGTATTTATTTGTTTGTTTGTTTTGCTTTTTAGGGCTGTACCTGTGGCATATGGAGGTTCCCAGGCAAGGGGTCTAGTCAAAACTACAGTCACAGCAATGCCAGATTCGAGCTGCGTCTGTGACCTACACCACAGCTCATGGCAATGCCAGATCCTTAACCCACTAAGCAAGGCCAGGGATCGAACCTGCAACCTCATGGTTCCTATTCCAATTTGTTTCCTCTGCACCACAACGGGAACTCCCTTAATTTTTAAATATAACCATAATCACCATTATTACCATTATATCCTCAAGTATCTAGTCAGTGTCAAATTTCTCTGATTGATATGTTTTTATATATTGACTTGTTTGCATCAGGATCTGAATGTAGTCCACATGATAAATCATATTGATAAGTCTCTTAAGAATCTTGAGATGCCTTTTGTCTCTTTTTCCTTGTAATTTATTTGTGAAGAAAACAGGATATTTCTCCTGTAGCATTTTCTGCATTCTAGAATTAGCTGATTGCATCACTAGGGTATCATTTAGCATTTCCCTCTAACCTTTGTTTGTCTGTATTCATACATCTAAAGGTTTGTTCAGATGTAGGTTAGAGTTTTTGGCAAGAATATTTCATAAGTAACGTTACATAGAACCAAAAGAAAGTACATAGTATTTGATTGTCTCTCTTATGATGTTAATCTTACTAAGTCAGGAATTGTGAGATTGAGTAATCCATTTAAAGTTTCCTATCAACTTTTCACCTATTGGTTTTAGCAGCCATGAATATTTATCATTGCCTATGATGAGTATTCAAATTCTATCATTCCTTCTGAATTTGTCAGTGGAAATATTTCTGTAAAAAGACCCTTTCACCTATAAACTATTTGATCACTCTTAAATTCAGTATATTGTTTGTACAGTTTATGTTCTATAAACTGCTGTATATAAAAGGTCAGATTTTCTTATAATACCAATTAATGGCCACTGACTTTTTTTTTGCCTTTTTGTCATTTTAGGGCCACACCCGTGGCATGGGGTTCCCAGGCTATCGGAGCTGTAGCTGCCGGCCTAAGCCATAGCCACAGCAACACAGGATCCGAGCCGTGTCTGCAACCTACACCACAGCCCACGGCAATGCCAGATCGTTAACCCGCTGAGCAAGGCCAGGGATCGAACCCGCAACCTCGTGGTTCCTAGTCTGACTCGTTAACCGCTGCGCCACGACGGGAACTCCCCACTGACTATTCAAACCTAATTTTATAATGATGATAATTTAAATTTTTTAGTGTGTGTGTGTGTGTGTAAGTCTGAGAAAGCATAAGAAAATAAAGTTGATTTTAACTGTAAAGCATTGAATTTACTTTTCCATTTAATATTTGGAATTTTCTAAGCTGACTTAAAGGTTGTCATGCACTGGAGTGCTGTACTTATGTTTATAATGTAAAAATGAGCTGATGAAAAGTAAAAACCTATCTGTAAAATGGACATTTGCAGTTTCTACACCTATTTGGTTCATTATAATAGTATCTCCATTAACTTTATGAAAGTATTCACCCCTGGGAGTTTAGATGCAAACAGAAGCCAACCTTTGTACCATCATTCCTTTTCTTGAATTATTAATATTGTCTTTCAATGGAAGTTGGAAAATTACAGTGGGATAAATTTGGTTTGATAGCCTTTTAAAGAAAACATAAATAAAATCCTTCAAGGAAAAAAATGACTCAGTGCTCTGGAGCTATTTTTGTAGGAATAGGCCCTTTATGAAAGGTTATTAGTCATGTAGCATGTGAAAATTCAACTAATTCAACCAACATTTACTATGTACCAATGGCTATTGCCAGGTGGTCTTTGAGAAAACAAGGTAAATCAGGGTTTCAGCCCTTAAAACACAGCCCAAAAGCAGGAGACAGGCTAGCATCAAGGAGCTTTGTTGTAATTGACTAATGTTGAAACAGAGGTGTTAATGAAGAGAAAAGGAAAAACAGAACATTTCAAAGAATATTTTTATACTTGATTTGTTTACTTCCTCTTAGAAATTCAAGGCAAAGGATGCAAATCTTTTGTAATGTTTTCTTTATGAGGTAGAAGTCTAAGGAAAATGACTTCACGGAATCACTCTCAGGGAGGTAGAGAGAAGCAGAACTTCACCCTTTATCGTTAGAGTTAAATATGAGTTCATCATTAAACATGAGTACCTATCCATGTTATACCTCTTTTTTTGAAGAAAAAAGTCTTGTTTCGTTTATTTAATTTAGAATTGGCTTTCCATTTCTTATTTCCCTTAAGATCATCAGGCTTGAGGAACTGGGAATTGACATTTTATCCACTCTTGACCTCTGTATCTATATGTATCATAGCATCTAGTTAAGAGATGCAGCAGCCAATGTCTAATTGAAAATAGAGTTAACTGACATAGTTATTTTATTAGACAGGAAGACAGAGTTCCAGAAATTCTGAACATTGTAGATTTGTATGTTGAAATAGACCAATTGCCCAAAGATTATCTACCTCTGGTTAAATTTAGAATTATGAAGATTTGTTTTTGCTTTCAGAAATGTGCTTGTCAGAACACATTGGTTGCCTACTCTGCAACCCTTTCTTTCTTGCTAACAGAACCTCACTTTGTTCCAGCATTGGCCTTCCCCGGCCCAGAGAGCAATTTTTTTTTTTTTTCGTTTTAGTGATGCACCTGTGGCATATGTAAATTTGCAGGCTAAGGGTGGAATTGGAGTTGTGGCTGCTGGCCACAGCCACAACCACAGCAACGTGGGACGTAAGCCATGTCTGCGACCTACACCACAGCTCACAGCAATGCCAGATCCTTAACCCACTGAGTGAGGCCAGGGCTCGAACCCACATCCTCATGGACACTAATCAGGTTCTTAACCTGCTGAGCCACAACAGAAACTCCCCAGAGAGCAATCTTGATTAGGCTTCCCTTGAATCTTGATTAGGCTTCCCTTGCTAATGATTGGTTTAAAGATGGGCATGTGACACAGTTCTGGCCATTTAGATGTGAACTGAATTCTGCGGGAGGAGAAGTGCTGAAAGAGGAACTTGAAGAAGAGGAACTTGAGGAGAAGACTTTCCTTCCGCTGGCCTTTGAGAATTGCCTTGTTACTGGAAGCTGCTGCAACTGTCTTGTGATCATGAAGAAAAAATTCTACAGATGAAAGGCAATATATTGAGTATGAAAAGGCTAGAAAATGGAAAGAACCTAGGACCTTGGTTATTTCTGGGAAAATAGCCATTCTTGTATCTTTCCTACTTTGGGACTTCTCATTGTGTAAGCCTATACCTCTGTTAGCTTAAGCCATTTTGAGATGGTTCTTCTGCACTTTGCAACCAAATTTATTCTTAATGATGACTAACATTTTCTTAGACCTCTACATATGACTGATATGGAATATATTTGATTTATTCTGGTCTTTACAGTATGTCCTGATGACTGTGATCAATCCACTCTAAAGAGAAAAGGGTTGTCTCCTAACAATGCATTGCCATATTATTTTCTTACAATTTATACCAATTTTAAGTACCACCAGAAATAAGATAAAAAATTAATCATCTTTCAGGGTGAAAATTCTGCTAATAGTTGTCATGATTACTTAAAAATATTTGAGCTTTTCAGGATTGTTTGCATATTTTACATATTTTCTTCTACAGGAATCCTGTCAATCAGTGGTATACCTTGCTAATGCCAATTATCAATGCACAACAAAAAGTAAAAATACAAGTAATACATTAATTTACAAATTATTCTTTGCTAATACATTAATTTACAAATTATTCTTTGCTTTTATATGTAGCAAAGTCACAATTTACACACTATTCTTCAAGTATGCAAAGAAAATAAGGATTTTAAAACAAACAAAAAAAAGACTCCACGATCACTACCACCCATATTCCTTGCTAGGTGGCTTACATTTGATCTGGGGACAAAACAACACCATAGAAGAGAAGCTCTAGACTTGAATTGGCCTGTCAACTCCTTTACTAATTGTATTCTATTATCTTGAAATTTAAAATGAACTAGATACCAAAATGGTATACATACTTTCATTTCCTTCCGGGCCTGTAGTAGTGATCATGGAGCCTTTTTTGTTTTGCAGCATCTCCAGACAGATTGGATAAAGAGAGTCAGTTTCTAGTCATCTGTGCTAAAGGAGAGAAACATGGTTAGGCCAGTTAGTGTTGGCAAAATTTCATAAAACTGATTGCTTTCATCTTAAGGGAAACTTGGTGAAAAGCATAAACCACTCACTTCAGCTTGGGCAAGATGAGTCATATAGGTCATCAGGAAGCCCTGTTCAGAGCAGTAGTTTCCCCTCTCATAACTCCCCGAGTAACCAGGAAGCCAAGGAGGATCCTGCCATTGTCACCACCTGTTGTGCATAGGTGATTAATTATAGACCATTATTACTATACTCCTTTTTATTTCCTCTTAAATGAAAGCATACAAGAGGTCTAAGACAGATGTTCCCTCACCAAAATATTTTTTCCTTTATCGTTTGCTTGTACAGATTTGTAATTCCCAAAGAAAAACCCTTGCCGGGAAAGTAGCTTCCATTTGAGCTACTTGGCATTGAGAATCTTGTCATCATCAGCCACAGTGTGATTATAGTTTAAAAATGCAAATGGGATTCTGGGATGAATCAACTGAAGGATAAAATTTATATGAAAAAGTGATGCTATATAAAACCCTAATTAGGTGGCATCTATAATACAGGTTTCAGTTCGGCCTTTCTTAAACAGCGAGTTTATTGCCTGCAAAAGAGGAAGGTATATGTAAAATCCAACAAGTATTTATAGAGCTTCCAGTATGTGCCAGATATTTTTCTAAATGCTTAGGATGCTGGCAGACATTGCTATAGTAAGATTACATTGCGAGTTGGAATAAACATCCAAAACTTGGTAAGGCTGGAGCATTGCTTAATGGTGAGGAATAAAATATAGAATTTTGGAGAATGTGCTCTTTTTTAGTCATTTGGGAGTGTTTTAACATAAGATCTGATTACTCTGCCAGAGCCTAATAAATATAAATAGGCAACATATCTTTTGTTTAAATGGTAAGAGAAAGACAATAGGAAAAGGAAAATTAGAATAGACTGCATCCAAAAGTGACAGTTTAAGGAGTTTTATCTGTAAAGGTGTCTTTAAATTCTGGCATTAGACAAGTAGATGTTTTAAATCTGAACTTTTCACAGCAGCAAACTGTGTGTGCTTTGGCATAGTTTTCCTTTGCCCTGGCTTCCTTTTATTCTCGGAAATGGTTGAAAGTACAAATACCACTGAGCCAGTATAAACTTACTACACATATATTAAAATTACTTTGGAAAGTAGACATTTAATTCTATTATATGGCTGGATCAATTCAAATAAAACTTTGAAAAGTAATTTTCCATTCACAAATTCTCATCAAAGAGTCCTGATGGCTTTCTGTACTTTCTTCTTTTTGGTCTGGCAGCACTACTGACAGTCTCTGAGACTTCCTCTGGTTCTTTGCAGGATTCAAATTGTTGGAACCCTAAGTGGTACTGAGTGAAAAAGTTGGGCTTTATGGATCTGTGGTGTTTCGTCTAGTTCAAATTTAAACTGTGCATAATCTGGGTCAGGAGAGAGCTTACTACCGCATTTTTGGGTAACTAGGGTACAAAGTCACAACTGCCATCATGAGGTGGTTCCAGTGCTCTGGTTATTTAACAAAGGAAGACTGAAAAAAGTTATCAGCAACCTAATACAGAATATAATATTGCTATGGGTTATGGCCTATTTACAGGGAAGAACAAACTTGCAAATAGCCACAGATACAAGCAAAAGGGCTATATCCATGTAAAACTAGGTCGTGTTGTCTATTTCTATGCCTATATGTGTCATCACATTGTATAGTCTCCTTAAGAAAGGTGGTCTGTGGGGATTCTTTAAGCCTGAACAATAAAAGAGAAGTGAGAATGTTATCCTATCAGAATCAAATCATAGTGCTCAACGCTAGAATCTGAATGATACCTCTGGTTTCCCAAAACAGAAATTACTGTTTTATGTGAACTGTTTTCATGTGTAATAGTATACAGATGGTTTAGTTCGTCCCATATTAATTTAAATAAGGAGTTGATTTTATTAACTACTTCTTCCATACAATCCACTGCATTTCTGTCTCACAAATGACTAAATCGAGATAAAGAATACTTATTTCTTAAATAATATCAGCAAGGCGTTACTGAACACTGTTGTCTACATGAGGCCTCTTTGTTTTAAATGGGTAATAATTGAATATAATAGGAATTCTTTAGATACAAGAGTTTTTTCCATTGCTACCACACTATCTTCTTTTGTCTGAAAGATGTGCTTTTCTTGGATAGTTTCCAATAGCATCAGTAAAGAGGCATCAGCAATATCATATCCCTCTTGATTCAGTTTTGGCTGATGTGCCATAATAGATAGCAAAGGGAGACGTGGCTATGTAGAGTCACATTATTTCTCCGTTTTTGTACATCTGAGCCTTATGTTAGCAGTCTGAATCTGCGGTATTTTACAGACAGTCCTCTAGTAACTTGCTCAGATACAGCGTTCTTCCCACAGAAAGAAAAAGAGGATTCATGATGATGATATATGGAAAACTGTGAAAGATTGAACTGGTTGAATTCTAGGGTTGTATGTTCAAATGAAGAAACTATTATAATAGGGTGCTAAGGTGCTGTTTTTGTGTCTTCAGAGTGTTAGAAAGTATTAGAGAGAAACATTGATGTGAATTATGTGTATGTTTTCAAATGACTTTACTTTGCAGAAACAAAGTGATGACAAAATTAAATAGCTGTGGCTCTAGTTCACTGTGGTTTGTCAACAAGCTTATATGAACTGTTCTTAAGTGCTATTGAAAATTTAGAGGACTTCGACTAAAACTTCTTGTTAAATTTTGTCTTTGATTCCTTTATTTTTTTCCATTAATCAAATGAACATTTAAAATTATGTCTAAGAACAGACCTTTTTTTTTTTTTTTCTTTTTAGGGCCACACCTGTGGCATATGGAAGTTCCCAGTTAGGGGGCTGAATCAGAGCTGCAGCTGCCAGCTTACGCCACAGCCACAGCAATGCCAGATCCAAGCCAAATCTGCCACCTACTCCACAGCTTACGGCAACACCAGATCCTTCAACTAGCTGAGTGAGGCCAGGGATCGAATTTGCATCCTCATGGATACTAGTCAGGTTCATTACTACTGAGCTATAATGGGAACTCCTAAGAACTGACATTTAAAAATATATATATTAGGAGTTCCCTTCGTGGCTCAGTGGTTAACGAACCCAACTAGGATCCATGAGGATGTGAGTTTGATCCCTGGCCTTGCTCAGTGGGTTAAGGATCCGGCGTTGCCATGAGCTATGGTATAGGTCACAGACTCGACTTGGATCCTGAGATGCTGTGGCTGTGGTGTAGGCCAGCAACTGTAGTTCTGATTCAACCCCTAGAACCTCCATATACCATGGGTGTGGCCCTAAAGAGCAACATAATAATAATAATAATAAAATAAAAAATATATTAGAGAGTTTGGAAAAATCAACTTTTAAATAACTAGCTATAGTGGAAAGAGAAGTGCTTTAGTGAACTGGGTTCAAATTCCATTTCATCAGTTTTGAAAAAAATTTTTAAATCACAAGTTGCTTACCTTCTTAAACTTCAGTTTTTCCGTCTTTAAAGCAGAGTCTATAATACCTACCTGGTGGTGTTATCATGAGAAATAATTATAATGGAAAGCTTCTAGAATGAAGTTAGAAGGCTCAATAAATGGTCTCCCTTTTACAGGGTATCATATGCTAAATATTGATCATATGTTTAAATCATTTGAATGTTTTTGTATAGTTGAATGACAGAGATTGTGGCTTCGTATTTACCTAATCAGGGTATTGTTTAATAGTTTTCTTGGAGTTCATCCTGGAAAAAAAAACACACAGCTGGTTACTTATATCAGGGATGTAATGATTTTATTACTTTGAGAGATGTATTGTTCTGGTTTTCTTAATATTGTTGCTTTTTTAAAAAAAAATAGTTTCACATCAAAGGTTTGGTTGTAGTTAACTATGCGATTATGTGTTAGTATAGTCTTAAATTCTTAGACCAACTTCTGCTTATGCATGGAATTTAAATTTAAAGTACTATCCATTCTTGGTGACCTGGTATAAAAATTAACCTGAGTTGATGGAACATTATTTTGTAATCACCTAAATAATCTGTCTTTCCCCATGCTATAATGGGCTTATAATACTTTGTAAAGGCCACTGTCCAATCAATTCATCAACATATTACATATCTAGTTTTTTTTTTAAAAAAAAGCTTATCCATTTACCTATGAAGACCCTTAAATTTTATTTAGAATATAAGAAATAGTTTCATAGTTAGAAAAATAAACATTTGGAGGTTGAAAGACTCTCTAGAATCATTAAAACAATGACAAGAAAGTGGCAAGAAAGATACATAATTATTTCTAATCATCTGGAAGACATAAACCTGAGAATTTTTTATCCTAGTTCTGACACCAACTACTTGGCCTTAGGTGGATCAATAACCTTTCGGTGAAAGGTTTTATTTCTGTAAGAAGAAGATGCAGTACCAATTATACTCCTAGCATAATTGCAAGAAGAAAAGGAAGTAACACAAAAGTGTGCTTACTTATACTAAGCTAGCCCAAGGGAGACAGCCCTTGGCCCTTAGTCATCTTTGAGATTTGGCCTCTCCCACTGAGCCATTGAAATGACCCTTAGAAACTTGAACTTCCAACTTAATTCTAGAAAGCAAACTGTAGTACCAGAACACTTCAGAACGAAATCACTGGTACTTTTTACAGTTGCAGAGAAAAGAACAAATAACTTTTTGCTATTCTTTGTTTTATTGAACTGTGGTCTTCAGAGCTTTCAGCAGAAGGGTAATAATTGATCTGATATACACTATGTTTTTTAATGTGCTTATTTTTAAAAAGAAGGGTTTTACCTTCTATTCTTCTAACTGAATTATTCTTTGTTTTTAAAATGGGACATAAATAAAATCCTAAATCAGAGTGTGATGGTGCATGGTAGACGACTGATGCAGTGTCCAACACAGATTCGCCTAAAGTAATTTTGAAGGATACTGTTTACTGTGGAGAATCTATGTCGTCTCTTCTCTCTCTTTAGAAACTGAATTTACCATAACCAAAGAGAAATATTTGAAATCTGAACACATTTTTATTATTGGAGAAGTTATAAGCCAAGGTATATAAATTGATTGAAGAGAAAGACATTCCCAAGTTATTTTGTCATTTAAAATTACACAGCTGATATAAGAGCAAGAATTACAATATGGTTCTGAGCAATTCTGAGTATAAATGTAGTTTCCTTTATTCTGTATATGTAATCATTATTGTGCTTAGTTTTTTTAATCAAAAAAATCAACTTGCTGAATTTGACATACCTGTTTATGCCTATGACTTACCTATTCTGAAAATAACTTGAGGTGGCTTATAACAAAATACAAGATAAAATAAAACCCCAAATTAGAAGTACAAATTTACAAGAACTTCTGTTCAGTTTGCATTTTGTTGCAACCTCTGAATCCATTAGATCCTTTCTTTTATAAGTATATGCTTAGCTACTTATTTTTTGTCTTTTTGTGCTGCACTTGTGGCATATGGAGGTTCCCAGGCCAGGGGTCGAATAGGAGCTTGTAGCCTCTGGCCCACACCACAGCCACAGCCACGGCAGATCCAAGCTGCGTCTGCGACCTACACCACAGCTCATGGCGACACTGGATACTTAACCCAATGAACAAGGCCAGGAATCGAACCTACATCCTCATGGATGCTAGTCAGATTCATTTCTGCTGAGCCACACTGGGAACTCCTGCTTAGATACTTTAAATTCACTTTTGTTTCATATTTGCTTCTAAGTCATTAATTGCCCATATTGCTTTGAATAATCTGTGAGGCATTAGTCAGATTGCCTATGTTCATATTCCAGGTCCTGCACTTTTTAGATAAAATGGGGAAGACAGATTTTTTTCGATAAAAACTATTGCAAATAATGAAGGAGGTCTGACATAAACTGAATTCAACTTTTCTAAAACAAAAAGCAGGAGACCTTACTTTAAAGGCTGGGCTGTGCTAATGTAAAGACACTGAGAGGGCATGGGAGTGGGGGCTGGTCCATGTAAGCCATCTGGGTTTGTTGATTGGCACTTATCTAAAGGAAAAACAAACTTCTCCTATCTTTATGACAGAAGGCAGTGATATAACTTAGAGCAAGGCATCCACTGGCTGAGAACTAGGGGAGAATTATCTCCTTGAATGTGAGAAGACAGTTTTGAGTGTTAGAAGTGTTACAATTCAAAGAGGCAGAGAAAAGATTTACAATTGCCGGCTTTCTAAACTGAACTAAGAGGGATCCAGGAGCCTATCTATTACCAGGTTTTGGCTGGAATGAACAGTAAAGTCACTTAACCTTGGTTTGCCTCATTTTCCTCATCTATAAAATGGGGATAATAATAGTACTTGTATCATGGGAATGTGTTTTAAGGAATAAAGGAGTTAATGCGTATACAGCACTTCGATTAGTGTTGGCACATAGTAAACTCTCAATAAATGCTAGTTATTACTCTTATTACCTTTAAAGGAGTTAATAGTAGTGTATATCTACCATATTGGATCATTTTTGTTATTAAATGGTATAGTACATCTAAAACATTGAGAACTGTTGGCTAGAAACAGTACTAGTAGCAGCAGCAGCTGTAGTAGCCACTGAATATCTTTTAGTCCTGAATTGCTCATAGCTCAAGATGATCAAATAGAAGAGAATCTTGGGTTTATTTCTGTTAGAATAGAGTACATATGTTTTGTAGCATTAGTAATTCAGAGATTGGAAAAATATTTGTGAGCAATCTTGTATATGATTATAAGATCTTTAAGCATTATTCTGCCAGCATATTTCTTGGGTCATGGATACAGAGCTCGCATTTCCAGCATTTATGTGACTTAACTGTGTGTCCTTTCTGTGCAACAACCTTCAGCATTTCCCAGTCCATTCTTCTTATCAAAATAAGAATGAATCTAAATTATTACAAAGCCTTTTAAGAAATGAAACAATTTGCTCAAATAGAAAAAATGACATATACAAAAGTAGTAATAAAGACTGAATCATATTTTTATAATTTTTCTAATTTTAAGGTAATTCTTTGATGTGTATTTGAACCTCCTTGTTTCCCCACCCGATACAGAAGTGCAAAAAGAGCTACAAGTTTCACAATTTTTGGTGCTAACCAGTAGGTTTAGGGAAACCCAGATGATCTCTATTGATGTTTGTGGAGTCTCTTGGTTCCAGCACCGTGCAGTTATAATCCATGAAGTATGAATTATTAAATAAGTTCAGTCTCTATTTGTATTGGCTGTACTATCAGTCATAGCACATACTTCACTACATGTGGATTTCCATTAAGGAAGTGGAATACATAGATCAACAGATGCCCATTCTCCTTAATTTGCAACTTTTATCACTAAAAATTCTTGATGTCAATATATTTGATAAAGGAAAATGGCAACTTAGGTAAGAGACTACTAACTGGAGAAGAAAGAATAACTTGAGCTAATATTGATTTCTTCAATGCAGCACATAAAATTTGGTGTACTTGTAAAGTGATTCAGGAAATTAAATATTTAATTATGCAAATAACAAGGTGGTCAAAACTAATTCCTACCATTTTAAAATCAAATGCACTAAATTGTTTTACTCTTTTTATAGAAGCATTTAAAAATGTTGCTTTTTAACTGTGACAGTACTAGAAATATCACTCATGATAACTGATTTTATAAATAAGATTTGACATCGTTTAGGAAGAAATTGTAGAAAAATGTTTAGATACCTAAGTTCTAGACTTAGCCCTTCCATTAACTTGACACCCAGCATTTGGCAGACAACTTTACCTCA
The DNA here is from genome assembly GCA_004024745.2 of Catagonus wagneri. Classification (NCBI taxonomy): domain Eukaryota; kingdom Metazoa; phylum Chordata; class Mammalia; order Artiodactyla; family Tayassuidae; genus Catagonus; species Catagonus wagneri. The sequence goes on from PVHT020004020.1 coordinate 23,225,036, forward strand.
GTGGACCAATAGTTCTTTTTCAGCCATAGAGCCATACTTTTACAAGTTATTATTTCTTCTTTACTAGCAGCAGTTTAATTTGAATTTTGTATCTTTCTTTCTTTAATAGTCTGATACGTACTTCTGCATGTCAATGCGTTTGCCTGTGGATGAGGAAGCCTTCGTGAGTAAGTATTAATTGGATTGTGTGGAAGAGTGGGTTCTTGAAGGAAAGGCAACTATTTGAAATCAAAGTTTCTCTTTGCTGGTTATGAGCATATTAATCCTTTACTGTCAGTTTGTAAAATGCATTTATAATGCCTAATGCAGAAACAAACAAGTGAGCCATTGAGAGACAAGATTACACTCTGTATCTGGAGAGACTCGTGAGTAATAGTAGTTAAGGAGTTGCATGCAGATGTCATTGGCCGCCAGTAACGTGTGGTCCCATTTGTAGAGTACTGGCTTTCTGTCTGTGGCTGGATATTTAATTTTGCTCCACTCAACAGACTCTTTATTTACCTCCTGGTTCATGCTATGATTCTCTTGCACTTAGCCTCAGCACTGGGGAATGTAAGATTTTACCTCTCTGATAGGTAGACGGATAGGAAGGAAGGAAAAGAAGAGAGAAGGAAAGAAGGGAAAGAGGGAGGGAGGACAGAAAGAATATCTGTCCTGTTGTCTATATCCTAGAATAAGAGGACTCTTAAATGACAGGTCCTTCTCCAGCTGAGCCTTTAAATCAGATCGGGAAAGCAACAAAGCACCATCTGTTTTCATCTGGTTTGTTTTACTTTAAACATCCCTTATGACAGATTTTTAACTGTTTAGGGAAGACATGAAATTGGTAAATTATTCATGGAATTTCCCCCCTCCCTTTGGAGAGAAAGTGATGGTAATGGAAGTTGTACTTTGTTCTCTTGAAACTAATCTTCAAGTGGGCTGTCTGAAACAGCTCTTGTGTGAATTGTAAAATGCATACAGTAGACTTGGGGCCATCTGAGGATGAATTTTCACAAGGCGTTCCCCACAGGAAAATACATTATAGACCTGCAAAGCCAGAACAATATGCATCTATTTTTTCTCACACACTTTGGTGGCAATCACGGCAGAAAATACAACCTATAACAACACTCTAAACGAAGCTTGCTCCATAGTCAATCCCTAAAAGTAAGTCAGACCTTAGAAAGCTGAGCGTTGCCTGACTGTTGCTACTTTGTATAATAACTGAACAGTACCAGGAAAAAGTTAGGAAGTGTGGTGCTTCCAGATCCTGAACTTTAACTTTACAGGAAGAAAAATAATTTAAGTTCCTAATCATAGGGCTTTCAGTAACACCAAAAGTGATTTAGGTTATAAATTCAGAAATAAAATGTTAACAGTAAAGTTTTCCTCAATTTCATATCCACATATTTGGCAGCCTAGGAGAAAATAATGTTTACTCATAAAAAGGAATTTTACCTGAAGTTTTTCTTTACTAATTTTATGTTTTCTTTGTCCAAGTTCAGACATAGGTTCTTCCTGTTTTTTGACAAGAAGGCCACTCTACACACCTGTATACATAGGATAGTTGTGTTTCAGAGAAGTTTTACAGGTCTCACATTAATAGATTACTGGTTTGTTTCTGGAGGTGTTGGTAGGGTATGATTTCAGAGCTGGTGACTATAAGGCCTATAAATATATATCCTGGAATGTACTAATGCTCTCCTAATATAAATATGTTTATTTTCACATAATTTAAAATTGAAATTACAAGTCAGTATATTCAGTCAAGAAAAATATTCACAGGAAAGACATAAAGGGCTCTGTTAGAACCAGGATGCTAAACAGTCTGCATTTTCTTAGGCAACTCTCATCTAAGATTAAATTGTTCCTAGTTCTAAGGTCCTTAAAGGATCTTATAAGAATAACTATTTCAGTATTTCTTCTTTACTTGATTGCTGAGAAGCTTGCATGAATGCTAATGATTTTATCTCCTGTTCAGAACAGGATTGTTTCATCTTCAGTGTTAGTCCTTGAAGACTACCCTCAGGAAGTTTGTGGTTACCATTGTTTGCATAATCTAGCAACCACAAAAGTTCAGGTGTAGGCAAAATAGAGCAGGAAAATTGAAAACCAAAGAGAAGTACCAAACAACTATCATGTAAAGGAATAAGTAAGGGAAGATTTGCGTGTATAATCTCATTAATTCTTAGGACAACACTGTAGGTTGTCCCATTTTATAGAGAAATAGAGACAGGATCATCTGTGTCTGTGATTTAATCAGGTGCTAGGATAATAGTTTGTCCTATTACAGGAATATATGTTCCTATAATCAGCACACCACCAGCCATCATTGACTGAAGACTTTTTTTTTTTTGACTTAATGAATTTTATTTCAATTACAGGTGTACAAAAAAATCATCAAAAGTCAGTCTGATAGGATTTGTGTCCCAAACCCTCAGTGCATCCCCCCACCCCCCAGACTGTCTTATTTAAAAAACCAAAGATTTTCCAAAGCATTGACTGAAGACTTGATGCCAAGCATATTTAAGCCATTTTACAGAAAAAGAAACAGAAGATCAGGGGAGTTAAGGAACATGCGCAAGGTTTTTACTATATATTGCTCCCTAGGCGTATGCTATTGAAATCATAACAGATTTGGATGCGGGGATAGTGGTACAGGGAAGAAAGAGTAGAAGCTATCAAATGGATAGAAAGAGCTGAAATACAGCAATAGCATTTTGCTGGCTTCCTTGCATTGAATACAATTATTCTTTCATTCTCTTACCTTCACTCCCTACTGGGAACATTTTGGTCTGTTCTGACAAAAAGTAAACCTCAAACCATCTTATTAAACAAAACCCAATACATGTGAAGATTTCAACATTTGCAGTAGGAAAAAGTCCTTGGAAATACAGGTTACATGTTGGGAGGGTGATACAAAGCTTACCAGACTCCTAAGTGAAAGTTTTACTTGTGGGGTAGCCAAGGCTTTTCCACGAATGAAACATTGGCCTTTTTGTGGGTTGTCTGAAATTATAGATCTCAGGGGGCTTTAGCATAAGATTAAACATGGTTGAAAATGAAAATGAAGACTTGTAAGGCTTATAAAACTTGGTTCATTCTTTTCTTAAGACAGTTACCATTTTGTAACTTCAGTTTTCATTATTTGTACCTTTCAATTTTTTGAACACCAGCAGGATAGGTGCCACAGGGTATGGTAAGAACTCAGTAATTTCTTGCTTAATACATGAGTGAACACTAAAAATGTGTTTTGTTTTGTTTTCTAAGGCAACATATTAAATAGTCAAATTTACTCTTGTTTGAATATAAGGGAATAATTTTTTTAAGAAAAGTCAATTGTTCATAAATTCAGCAAACTTAAAAAATTCTTCTGTGTGCCAGTTATTGGGCTAGGCAACAGGGGTGTGAGGTATGGTACAAATTCAAGGAAATTACACCCTGGCCGGATTCTAGAAGACAAGGATACAAATGTTACAATATATGAAAAGGACTTTCTCCTTTTGCTTACCAAATTTCTGAAGAAAATCACAAAAGGCAGGCTGCTTATTTGGAGTAAAACCGGAGTTCCCATTGTGGTTTAGTGGTGGCTCTAATCTGGCTTTGCTGTGGCTGTGGTGTAGGCCAGTAGCTACAGCTTGGATTTGACCCCAAGTCTGGGAACTTCTATTTGGCTTGCAGCCCTAAAACACAAGTAAGGGGGGGGGGGCGGTAGAGTAAAACAAATTCTCTTGATGGTGTTAAAAGCTTAAATTACATTTGTATATTCACTATTTTGGCTTTATGCTTGTGTGACTAATCATGCAACTCATTTTAAATAAACATACTTCTTAATTTGAGATGATACTATACAACTTTCATGGAATTTTATGTGCATATGCCCATAATATAATAATACACAACGTGTTTGATGTGTTTATATGTTGGCATTGAATTATTAAATGTGAATTAAAGTTGGTGTTTGAGAAAATGCACCAATGAAAAGTATAATTTTTGTATTTTGAACAAAATCATAGGTTTCCCAAGAGCACCGCAGTTGTTTGTTGTTTTAAAAAGAAACCACAGAATTGGAATGGGTGAGGTTATGATAAAATCTACATTTGACCACTGAACTGTGATGCTGTCTAAAAGGTGTTTTACAGACACTCAGAAGAATTGGGTCTGACAGCAGCCCACTCAGCCAAGAAATTTGACTGTCGTCTTCATCCACTTGCTTTCCCTCACATGGATGACCAGTAAATAAATGTGTCTTTTCCTTAGTGACTGATGGCTGGTCCCTATCTATCAAATTGCACTATACAAATGAGATAGAAGCCATTGAATTTAGAAATATATAAAAATTAATCCAGTGATTCTTTGCTGTTTCCTTGGGTTTCCCTCTTGAATGTGGAATGATTTCTACTGCAGAATTGTACAGTTAGGCTTGACTGTTTCCAAATGCAATTTTTCTTAAATAAAGCATGTTGGGATGCTTCAAAAACTGCCGGGACAATCTAATTTTGATCAGTCCTGTGGGTCAACTTCATAATATGACTGTAATGGCCAGGGTCTGGCAGTGTGTACTGCTCATCCATCCACATATTATGACATGACTTTGAGAGCAGTAAATAGAAGGGTATGTGTGTGTTCGTGTGTGTTTGTTCCCATCCCCATGCGATCACTCTGTCACCTTTCTGCTTCCAATTAGTTGACTACACATGCTTTCCCTTCCCTCTTCATCTTGGCTTTTCTCCAACATGAATAATTTAGTCTCTGTCTTCCAGATGACCATTGGGTACCTTCCAGCAGGCACCCTCGGAGGCTATTCTCATTTCTTGGTGAAAGCTACTTGGAGAGAGCGAAATAGCATAAATAAGATAACACTGTATGGGAGGTCTCTGAGTAGATAAAGCCTAATTTGCTTGGTCATAATCATGAAGGAGAAGCTGTTGCTATATACTCTGTCTCAGGGTATTTCTTAAATGTCCTCTCTCCTTTGGTGACCCATGTACCCACATTTCCAATCCCTAATCCCCCCCAAGTTTTGTCAGGTAACAAAAGAAGAAGGGATGAATAGGAACCATTTCATTGTATTCTGCAAAGCTGGGAGTCAGGAATGTCCTCAATTTGATGCATCTAGAGATTGACAAAAAGTAACTGACATGTTGACAAAGCTTTTTTAGTGTGGTAATAACAAAATGCCACCCCTCCCCACTTCCTGGAAAATGGCCAATTCAGAAATGCCAGGGTTGAAGCAGGTTTGGTGTGTCAACGTCCTTCAGTGTCTCAGGGTTCTTGACATTTTGATGGTCATTCTGACATAGCCATTTCAGCTATTTCAGTGAGGACAATTTCAGTGGCCAACTCTGAAAAGACCAGTGTGAACTGATGTAGTCGGAGAAAATTTCATTAGAGAGATGCCAAGGTTTGATCTGGATCTGGAAAGATGGTCTATTGGGTTGGCAGAGAGGGGAGAATGTTCCAGCTGCCGGCTGTATGAGCATCGAAGGGCCATACTGGGCACATGTGTGAGTCTCGGACACTTGCTGGCTGCATGGCTGTGGGCGGTTGCTCAGCATCTCTTTCCTCCAGGCCCAGATGTTTGAGGGAAAACGGAACAGGCTCATAGGGTTGTTGTGAGCAGTAAATGAGCCATGCCTAGGATAAGTCCTCAGTAAATGTTAGTGGATATGGTTACTAAGTGAGGAGGACAGTGCGTGAGAGTACAGAGAGTGTGTTGGAGATAGTCCTGTTGGAAACACAGTGGAATTGGAGACTGCTGACTGCTGCAATATTATGGAGAGGCAAGAAGGGGAATATGGATTTGATTCTGTAGGAAATTAATAGGAGGAGATTATAGAGATGACATTACAAAAACAGGGCTTAATGAAGCTTGTGCTATTTTACCTTGCGTAGCCTGGCCAGAGTCTATTTGTTGATTATTTAGTTGGTTCTGGCATAAAGCAGAAAATTCCTTTTTTAAAAGTATATCATCTAGAAGTTTATTTCTTTTTTCTGCTGAAATTCCATTGTTCAGTGGTAAGGATTATTTCACTTGAAATTTGTGTTCAATTTATAAGTTTGCTCAGGTGTCTTATTTCTTTGTTAATTTGGCAATAGCAGCTTAAAGTCCCCATAAACCAAGTTAAGCATTCTTTCCGATTGGTAGGGACATCATCATCCAAGCTAGCAAGTGCTAACAACAATTTCTTTATTAAACTTTCTGATTAAAACTGTTCAAGCAAAGGTCTTTATTTAAGTGTAGAATTGCTTTATGGTTTGCAGGAAGCTAGCAAAAGATGATAAAATATGCCATTGTCGTGGGTTTTCCACGTGCTGCCAAATGCACTCTGCTGCTGAGAGTTTTACATTTGTCTAAACCTTTCTTACCCACCCAACTCCAAGATTATGAACATTAAGTTTGATCATATCCTACACTTAAATTACAATTTAGAGCATTATCTTCTGCTCCTGTGAATGATTTTTGAAAATAGTCCTTTTTTTTTTGGAAATAAAGAAATGTTTATGGGAGTGATATAAAGATGAGGGGGCAGTAATTTTTTTAAATTATGACAACTCTTTTACATTATTGTTTCTTAAACCTTACACCTATCTTCTCAGTATTGAAAATGGCTTGAAACCATGAGGATTATTAGAATGCTGACTAAATCACAGACATAAATATAATCTTGCTTGAGAATTTAGTCCTGAAATGATTTTAGGTGATATAGCTAAAATTGCCTGATGTAATGTGGAGTTGCAGTGATTTCTTTTAATAAAACAATTCTAAACTATCGACTAATTTTCTCCTTCAGAAACTTTTGTAAATTCATTTTAAAAGAGACTTTCTTTTTACTGTTTACCCTGTATATTTAAAAGAGCTATACAATCCAAGTTGACTAAGATGAGTTAACTAAACTCTGAGTATGCTCACAAAGTAGAATATAAAAGTTGACTGTAGTTAGTCAGAATCACCTCTGATTTCCCTGAGTGGAATTTTGCAAAGATATACTTGCCTGGAACAACCTCTGGAGATTTAAGCAAAATACTGCTGGGGGAAGGGGCTGGACTGATCTAGAATTGACCCTGAGCACCTCTATTTTTAATAGACCGGATAGGGTAAATCTAATACATAGCACAAGCTGAAAAGTACCATTGACAAAAATTATTTAATAACATGTAAAAATATTCTCATATATGAAATAGCCTGTTTCTATGATTCCACTGGGAGGAAAAAAGCAAAGTTAACAATTTTCTCGGATGATATATACTACTGGCAACAATTCAGGAATGCCTGAGTTCTTGAGATCCAAGCTTAGTTTGCATTTCCAAGTCAGTTCTTTTTCATGCAATAGGTTAATTATCCATGGTCTGTAATATTTCTCAACTGCCTGTCTTTAGCTCAAAAGGGTGTTCCTCCTATTTCTAGTAGTATTTTAGGAATGGTTATATGTGTACATAGATCCTAAATTGTACCTTCCCACATCTGGCTACTTAGTTCTTCGAAATATTTCCACATCCTGGGTCTGGCAGATACATCAAAATTTGACATGCGGAGTTCCCGTCGTGGCGCAGTGGTTAACGAATCCGACTAGGAACCATGAGGTTGCGGGTTCAATCCCTGCCCATGCTCAGTGGGTTAACGATCCGGCATTGCCGTGAGCTGTGGTGAAGGTTGCAGACGCGGCTCGGATCCTGCGTTGCTGTGGCTGCGGCGCAGGCCAGTGGCCACAGCTCTGATTAGACCCCTAGTCTGGGAACCTCCACATGCCGCAGGTGCGGCCATAAAATGACAAAAGGCAAAAAAAAAAAAAAAAAAAAAAAATTACATGCAAACCTGGATATCCACTTGGAAAGGAAAAATGGAGAGAAAGCCAAGTGCTAAATGAAATTCTCTCTTAGGTCACATTTTTAGAGAATTTTATGGCCCTGATCATAGTCTGATGTTTGCTAAAAGAGGCCATAAATCCTGAACAAGCTCATGCAGTTAGAACACATTTTGCTTAGAATTCCAAAAAGAAGATGCAGTTATCTCTCTGTTCGATATGTCGCCCATACATGTACTTTCAAGCCTTTCATTTCAGATGACATTATTCTTTGAGAAATCCTCCAACCTATGCACTTTCAGTGTCATCATATTTCCTTTAATTAATGTGCATGAGTTACTATTTCTGGAGTCCTGGCCCTTCAAAAGTGTTTGGTTCCCAGGACTTACTCGCACTTACTTGCCTGTAAAATTTTCACTGGTCTTATACATCAGGCAATATGAACTGCTAACACCCACTGAGATGGAAGTACCATTTCCACTTGAGCAACTACCATCTTCTTATTGAGTTAGAAGAGTCAATGCCACTTTTAATCTTAACAGATAGAGTATTCCCTTGCATTCTCTAAAGGCTGTGTTTCTGCCTGTTTGTCACCATCCCAAGGCTGCCTTTGTTCAGTCTGCCTGTCAGAATCACACACTTAAATGCAATTGTTTTCATGGTTATCCTTTAGCTCTCTTCCCCTTGAATTCTATTTCTTTGGTGCGTAATGAGAGAAAAAGAAGGGCGAATTTAAGGTGTGATTTTTAAATATTTTTCCATATTCTGTTTTGCATAGAGTTGAAATCTCCAGCATAGTTATCTGTGTATCTCATGCTCAATGGACATTATTCTTATTCACTAGGGATGGGGTCTTATTTAATAAAGCCAAGAATTATAAGTAGGAGTGTCACAAACCCAGGAAATGAGCCTGTCAGCCTAATCTTTTCCAATTGACCTCTGCCCAGTACTGGCAGCAGGCCCTTCAATGAACTTGTCCAAGTCTTGCTTTATTTTTGCTCTATTTTATGGCATCTACTGTTTGGTTTAGATTTATATTTGATATGACATTCCTCTTGCTGGACATATGTTTCATTTTAACTGGCAATAAATTTTACTTTGAGTTATAATTATATGAATACTTTGATATTACACTCTTTCTTTGGGAAATGAAAAAGATGGATAATTGTTTGTTTTCACTTTGTACCAATAATTTACTTAGCATTTAAATTATATCTTCAGGAGTTCCCATCACGGCGCAGCGGAAATGAATCCAACTAGGAACCATGAGGTTACAGGTTGGATCCCTGCCCTCTCTCAATGGGTTAAGGATACGACATTGCCATGAGCTGTGGTGAGGTTGCAGACGTGGCTCGGATCTGGCATTACTGTGGCTCTAACACAGGCTGGTGGCAACAGCTCTGCTTAGACCCCTAGCCTGGGAACCTCCATATGCCACGGGTACGGCCCTAAAAAGGCAAAAAGACTAAATATATAAATAAATAAATTATATTTTCAGTTTCTGGAAGAATGTATAAGTCAGTGAGGGTAAATTTTTTGGTAGGGAACTCCGAGATTTTCTTTTACTACCACTTAAAGATATTGATTTGTTTCTCATTATGGAAACTAAGATTAAACACATATCTAGTTAGAGTTCAATGTGGAACAAATAAGTGGTTCTTAAAATAATATGTCAGGAGACAAAATCAGGAAACATCTAGAGAGGTTATACTTTGAATAATGTTTGCCCTTTACTTTACAAAGGACAATGAAAAGATCCTCTTGTATAAGCAGGGCCCCAGGCAAAACTTTTGGCTTTCCTTCTTAATGCAAAGCCACAGAGAATGAATGTTGTTGTATTCATGATCTGTTCCCCGACAGTAGGTTGCCTCTCTGTCCTTACCTGAATATTTCACTTTATAAATTTAATGTAACCCACTCTTTTTCCAAAAGGGTTTTGCTTTGTTTCACAGCAGTGCACATACTGCATTAATGTTTAAAAAAAAAAATACACTGTTGGGGATCTCCTGCACAGATCCTGACAGCTCAGAGCTTTTCCTCAAACTCTGTAATGAACCTTATCAATGGGACTTACTATCACCTTTGGTACTTTTGTCCACCCTCATGGCTTTAGGTTTCAGTTTTTGAGTGATTCCCGAACATGTAATTCTCTGACCTCTTACTTGAATACGTCACGTAATTCCATTCTTCTGCTCGATCATTCCACCTGGATTTTTAGCTTAACCTCGAACTTAAATTCTTTGGCATCTAACAGTTTAATTTTTTTTTTTTTAGGGCTTCACCTGTGGCATATGGAAATTCCTGGGCCAGAGGTCGAATTGGAGCTGCAGCTACAGGCCTACGCCACAGCCATAGCAATGTGAGATCTGACCTGCATCTGTGGCTTACACCCACAGCTTATGGCAATGCTGGATCCTTAACCCACTGAGTGAGGCCAGAGATCAAACCTGCATCCTCACAAACACTGTGTTAAGTTCTTAAACTGCCATACTTTGCAAGTCACAGTGCTGTGGTTTTATGTAGAACATGTTTCTATTTTATAAATACGCATGTCTCGTTTCAGCAATAAAAGGTGTTTTATTAATTTTATCAAATAGATGACAGAGCTAAAAAAAATGCGCTTTTGAACACACCTAAGACTTAAGATCATTTTAGACTATATAGCATTTTTATAAGTAAAGGTGACCTGGAAACTGCCTGGTCAGAAGCACTTTGAATTGACAGAAGGGGACGCGCCAAACCCGAACTAGGAAAGGAAGCTCCTGCTCAGGATTGGCCATACAAAGTAAGATAACTTATTCTGTTTTTTCTTTTTCTTTTTAGGGCTACACCTGTGGCATATGGAAGTTTCTAGGCTAGGGGTCAAATCAGAGCTGAAGCTGCAGGCCTTCACCACAGCCATAGCAACATGGGATCCAAGCTACATCTGTGACCTACACCACAGCACATGACAACATCAGATCCTTAACCCACTGAGCAGGGCCAGGGATTGAACTTGCATCCCTATGGATACTAGTCAGTTTCACAACCCGCTAAGCCACAAAGGGAACTCCAGATAACTTACTCTTAACTTTTCTTTGTTTTACCTTTGAACTGATTTTTCTCTATTTTAATGCCTTTCAAAGACTATTATTGGGACAAAAAGAGAAATGACATTGTGTAAGTTTCTGTATCCCTTTAACAAGTGCACAGTGCTCATCCAGGGCAGTAATTTTTCTTCATCGATATTTGTATAATGATACACTTTCCACTTTTATTTTATTTTCTAGTAAATTGTTCCTCCATATCGTATCTGGCGAATACTGTTATTTTAAGATGGTACTAAAGTTGTGTTATGAATCTTTTTGCTTATATTTTGACCGCTCACTGTGGCTTCTGTTTCAGTGCAATGTTATGCAGTGTTGTACAGTACTCAGAAGCCTACCAAAATCTGGAATGAATTATGTTGTCAAGACATGTCTTGGAGCTTTCATTTTATACCCATGTAATGCTCTCATCACTTTAAAAGGGAGCTTTCATTAATAAGTGTATGAGGCTATAGATATAGCTTCAGCCTACTTCTTATTATTTACTCTTTTTCTATGTAACACTTTACTGTCCTATTAAATTAAATTATCAAACCATGTTCACCTTAAGGAAAGAGATGATTTGTGCAACCAGGGCATTCTATCATAAGAGCATCAAAAGGTCTTTCTTGTACAGCTGTTCTAACTGTTGAATGTTATAGATTCTTGACACTTGTACACAGGTGTGTAACTTGTATTCACTTTCATGTATCATTTTCTCTTAACAGTTGACTTCAAACCCAGTGCCAGCATGGATACTGTTCATCACATGTTACTCTTTGGATGCAATATGCCAGCATCCACTGGAAATTACTGGTAAGGGATAATGGGCTCATAGTACAAAGGGGTGTAGAAAATACGTTTTTTATAAGTACAAAGTGCATCTTTGCAAGTATTTTACAACTGATAAATAGGCAAATATGTCTTTTTTCAAAAAGAATATTGTTCTTTTGTATCACATGGTTATCATTGCTTGATTGTCAGTTATTTAGTCTGCAGTGGAACACAGTCATCAGACTTCGTCACTGACTTAATAAATACACACCTGTTGTCATAGTGTGTCAAGGTGCAGACAGCTTGTAAAGAGAGACTGAAATTTAAATAATGAATACTCTGATGTTTTCTTTTTTAAGTTCATGATTCAACTCAAAGAGCACTGTGGATCTGTTCATTGAGTAATCTTTTATTCCAGACACTGTGCCAGGTGATCTATATATACCATTTAAAATGAAAATAAAAATTTAGCCTAGCTTCTTTGCAAGGCAGGTATTATTGTTCTCACTTTACAGAACAAGGAGCCTGAAGATCAGAGATTCAGTTACTTACTCAAGGTAACCTGGCTTGTTGGTGTCACACCAGGATTCAACCCCAGGTTGTCTGGCTCCAAATCCAAAGTTATTTCCATTTTGCCACACTGCCTTCCATTTATTCAAGTAACTGTTGAAGTTTTGGAATTTATTTTGATCACTATGGTGAGTCAATATCATGTCATGAACAATCAATAAAAATCTATTAAATGCCTGTTATATGCCAGAACTGTAGCAGGTGCTGTGGCATGTTCTAGGATAAATAGATATATTTTCTACCCCCAGAAGCTTACAGCATAATTATGGCTTGAGATCCTCCCTTTCATTTTCTTTGACGTTCATGAAGATCGGTGATTTTTGAAAATAGCCATGCATTTTAAGCCTCATATTTTGCACCTATAGCCAGAATCACTGCTATGTATTTAACAGACCAGAATGACTGGTGTGTCCTGCTTTGCATTGGAAAGAGATCTGTTCTGTGGTCCTGCCCCTGCATAATCATGTATATGAATAGAGCTTTCTCTGTGCATCCTAATATCCACCAGGCTAATGCAAGGCATGCAGCAACTGCTTTCTAGTCATTTTTATAATAAACAATTGTAATATGTATTTGGAACTGTTAAAAGCACAGGGCAATTAGTGGAAATCTCAATGGACCAAGTACCATCAAAGCATTTGTTAATGGGCTTAAATTATTTGATGAAAGGGACATATCACATAGGAACGCAGCTCACATGACTGGATTTATGTAAAAGTGGAGTCAGCAAATCACAGTTAATACTCTTTGATATCAACATTCCAGTTTTTGCTTTTCAGTAAATTTTGTAAATAAAATCCTGGGATTAAAAGATTATTCTGTGACAGCTTTTTATGAATCTTATTCAGCAAATCACATCTTTCGGTTTTTATGTTTTAAAAGTATTTCTTTTGAATTAGCTATGTTTACCTTTGAAATGGAATTAGTGAAAATAGCTGCAAGGGATGTAAGCTTTTAAAATCTGTTTTAGCTTCACCTTGGTTAAAGAGAAAGAGTGAAAAAATAAAACATCACTTACATGTTATTATGGCTCTAATTGTTGAGATAAATTATATAAAATGAACTAAGTCTGGTTCACTGTCCTCCTGTAAGGAAATATCGGAGCAAACACATTATTTTGGATCTTTGAAAATATTAATATTCTTAAGTGTACTATTTTGAAATTGTTTCTCAAATATATTTTCCCAAAGACTTCCAAGTTGAGGAAAGAGAGAATTCAAATAAAAATGTAAATGAGAGTGAAAACAGCAATTTGAGTAAAGTAATTGCTGCATGTATTTTTTTTTCTCTTTTTGCTAAAGTTATTGCTTGAGGGGCAACATTAGTAGAGTGAATGTGTAGTGAACTGTCTAGATTTCTGAGTAAATTATTTATTCCATGTGGGCTGTCTTTGGTTTTTTTTCATTTTAGCAAGGCACTAATACTAGATCATTTATAGAACTCCTCTCTGCTCTAAAATTCCATAATTCTGTGAACATAAATTGTATACAAATGCTGAGTCAGATTGGAAAGGCATCATTATTAGGAATTGGAGATGTGTGCCCTGGTTGATTCACCTCAAGCAGGCAGTCCACTATCGTTTGCCATTAAGTTGCATCACTGAGTAATCAGAATTCTTAGTGACATTATACACATGTCATTTTAAATGAATTTTTACTTATTTTTGTAATTTAATTTTATTGGAGCATAGTTGATTTACAATGTCGTATTAGTTTCAGGTGTACAGCAAAGTGAATCAGTTACACCTATAAATATATCCATTCTTTTTTCCTATGTAGGTTATTACTAACAATTGACTAGATTTTCCTGTGCTGTACACTAGGTTCTCATTAAATAGATTTTGTAACTCTGCCTTGGAGCGTATATTTCCTGTTAATCTACCGGTTTGTTAAAATTGACTTTATAATCATACACTGAGGACAATAATTGATGCTGTTATTTCTCTTCTTTCGACCAAGCTCAGAGTGTTCATCAAACATATAAAAGTAGGATCTTTTCAGTACGTATATGTAAAATCTGTCCAATATGCCAACCAGGAGATGTGTGTTAAGTAAAATTGTTCTAGTGACCATGGCTTCCACAATCCAGCCTTATTCTCCATTTAAAAATGGTGTAGACTTTTTAATGCCCCAATATTTGGCAAAATCCGCGCCTCTTTAAAGCATTAGAACTCTGAGCATATTTCACGGGTTGAGCTTCTCAGTTACTTCACAAAAACATCCTCTACTCCCTACCCCCAGTGCCAATCAGCCTCAGCCAGGAGACAGAGGATGTTTTCCAACTGCTTAGCCTCTTATCCTCCCTACTGAATTATAATGCTAATAACAAGAATCTATCAGTGTCAAAGGCTTGCATTATTTTTCTAAATTATTGGAGTCATGGAATTTATCACACTCATTTTACAGCTGCAAATCTATTCTTCATTTGCTCCAAAATATGGACAGGACATAAATGAAAATTCCCAAACTTTCACATGTATTTTTGGGTTATGATGTCAGTAGTGGGTTTTGATATATAAGAATATCAAGAACTCATTCACGCTTTTAAGGAAATTGTTTTGAGAATATAGCGCTGTTCTAGTGAAAAAAGACAGTGAATAGGATATATTTTAACACCATCATGATATTAAAAACTCACATTTTAAGGCAAGACAAGAAAAAATTAAACATAAAACTTTTTCTCTGTCCTTTGGCCTCCTCCCTCCCCTCTAGTGTGCATTGTGTATTTGCGTCATGTGTTAACCAGAGCTCCCTCATGGCAGAAAAACCTACTCAACCATAAAGATCAGTTTTTCTTCTTCTGGTGACAGCTGTATAATTAGAAGATAACATTCCTTTCTCAATCCTTTCAAGGGTCTGATGGCCTGCCACTTGCCTTGCACATGCAGACATCTTTGGTGAACTTTATGTACAATGTCAATATATCATTTTCTTTAAAGATAGTAATTGTTGCAGAGCAGACTGGTCAGACAACCTGGAGAGGTTCTGGGCCACATGTAATGAAAGCCCTTAGCTTAAATACTTATTATATTATTAATGTCACTAGCTATATTATTTGTATTCTTCCTATTTTACTAGATTATTGTTTCTTACGTTACCAAATATGTGACTGAGATTCAGATAAAATTAATGATGATCAGGCTCCTTGAAATGATTGACCAAATATATTGTCCTAGGAGGTCAATAATTGTAAGAGTGTAACTCTAGATACGGGAAGAAGCAACAAGAGGAAACTGTTTCCTGGACCATAACAGTCTAGTAAGACAGATGGTTTGGAGGCTTTTGGCCACCGTTAACAGGGCCTAGTTCAGAAATAGCGAATTGAGTGGCCTATCAACAAAACAGTTAGGAGTTCCCGTCGTGGCTCAGTGGTTAACGAATCCGACTAAGAACCATGAGGTTGCGGTTTCGATCCCTGGCCTTGCTCAGTGGGTTAAGGATCTGGTGTTGCTGTGAGCTGTGGTGTAGGTTGCAGACGCGGCTCGGATCCCGCATTGCTGTGGCTGTAGCGAAGGCTGGCAGCTACAGCTCCTATTAGACCCCTAGCCTGGGAACCTCCATATGCCCACGGGAGAGGCCCTGGAAAAGGCAAAAAGACAAAAAAAAAAAGTTACCTGGTCTAGGAATGAGCATTCCTAGCATGATGGGACAAATTGGTCACGAAATACCCCCCAAACCCTTCTCAAAATTAAGATCAAAAGAGAAGGGATTATAAAATAAAGAATGTTGCCCACCATCCATTTCTATGAGAATCAAGTCGTTAGCCATTCCAGTTGCTGACCTACAGTATACCTTGAAAGGAATTCAGAGCAAAAATCAGGATGTAGCACTTTGTGCTCTGTGAAAACTGACAGAACTGGCCCTTACATAGATATTTTCAGAAGAAAAATTTCTTGAACTCAGTTTCTTGCATCTTCCTATACCTAGAAAAGCACCGAAGCCATTGACAAAGGTGTCTGTTCCTCATTTCTAATAGAACCCTTTTACTGAGATGTGTGCTTGACTGCGTGTACTTCCTGCACCAAAATCATACATACTGACCTCCCCCCTTTGCCTCTTTGGGACAGTTCTCAGAGATCTCTAAGGGACTGTCTCCTGGGTTAGAAACCTCAGTTTGGCTCGAATAAAACTTTCCATTTCTTTCTTAGACTGACTGACTATTGATTAATTTTTTTGTTGACAACCAAAACATCAAGCTCAGATTTCCTGTCTTTTCTGTTTGTTAGCTAGAATTTCCCCGTTTTCACTTTAGTGTTCGATTTTCATTGCCAGCAAGTTGGCAAATAACTGTATGTCTCTAATAAAGTAAACATTTTTCTCCTGAAATTATGAAGTTATAATTCATCCTCTGTCTTCAAGCAGCACTTTTAATAAGAAGGCAAAGAGCTATTCTGATGATGTTTCACTGTTGTGCTGCCCTCCTTTGCTCTTTGTAATTGCCTCTTTCTACTGTTCATTAAAATATATTTACAGTTATATTAAGTTTACATGGAAATAGTAGACACAGCATGAAGCAGTTTTCATTATGTAGTCATTTTAATTTTAAAGTTTTTTTTTCCTCTCCACATATTCCAGTCTTTTGTGTCTCATTCCAAATTAGCAGCTCACACTGGTAATGTGTCTAGTTAATTATATGCATGTGCATTTAAATTGCATACATTGATGTGAACCTTTTAATATACTGCAGGGTGGTCCCTTTATAGTTAGAGTGGGCCTGGTGCTCAATTCTAAATTAACATACCTCTCAAGGATGCAAATAAGGACAAGCTGATGGAAAAGCAGCTGCTCTGCTGGCCCGTGTCAGGAAAGCAGCAGTACCTGTCAGATGTAACCCACATCCCTTGTTTCCCAGACTTTTAAAGGAGGAGACAATTAACTGCATCTAGGGACCAGGAAAAAGTAATAGCACCAAGATTGAAGCAAGCATAGCAATAGCAAGATTATGTTGGACTCCATTTGTGTTTGCAGACTTAATTCAAAGTATAGCAGTTCTAAGTCCCCTAGATTTGTTGTCTGAGTATGAGCCATAACTAAGCAGATGGTCTTTGGGGCGTTTTAGAAATGAAGTTCTGAAAACTAGGTAATTTAGATATTAAAAAATGTATGCCCCCTCTCTTCCATGAAAATATGGTAAATTTTAGGAGATCTTAGAAATTGAAATATCCATTTATCTAGTCAATGAATACTTTTATTCTATTTTCACTCTAACAATGTTTTTTGTTTGTTTTTTTTATAATGAGTCGTTAGCTACACAGACTTTCAGGCTTTGAAAATCATGATATTTTATTCATACAAATTGTTTTGTCATTTGGGGTGACTCTGGAGCACTTTCTCTTTGTGATAAGAAATTGTACAGTCTGTTTTTTTTTTTTTTTTTTGCTTTTTAGGGCCACATTCGTGGCATATGGAAGTTCCCAGGCTAGGAGTCAAATCGGAGCCACAGCTGCCAACCTATGCCACAGCCACAGCAATGCAAGATCCAAGCTGTGTCTGCAGCCTGCACCACAGCTCACGGCAACGCCAGATCCGTAACCCACTGAGCGAGGCCAGGGATTGAACCCACAACCTCATGGATCCTAATCCGGTTCGCCACTGCTGAGCCACAATGGGAATTCCTGAGGTTATATAGTCTTATGCACTTTCTGTTCCACTATGCATAGGATTTAGGGCTTAAGGCGACTCATGACTGCAAATCCCAAGACTGTGTTTTCTCAATATTGGGTGATTTAAATGAATAGGTTTTTCTGTATTATGCCTTCTACTTTGACATGATCTATGCAGACCTAAAATTATGGTTTTCAGTCTTGGGTAATTAATATTTGATTTGAAAACTATTTCTAATGATGCTTACGACCAACTGCATAAGCATCTTTATAGATCTAAGGGGACTTCTACAGCTTGTTGAATCATTTTTGAAAAGAAGAATCCCAGCTGGTTAAATGAGGCTATTTCCAGCTCTTCTAACTTGGAATCATTCTCAAGCTAAAGCAGTGGTGCTTTACCATCCTACAAAGCTTTAGCTTAAATCCCTTTCAACTGCTTCTATTTATTAACCACCTGCTGTGTCTTTTTAAATGCCACTCTCTCTACAGGGTTATAGATGCTAATGAGGGGATAGAGAAAAGTAGCTAACCTGCTTGGTCACTCATTTAAATGACTGCTTTTTTTAGGGTGATATTACTTTCCAGATAGGTCTACAGCTTTGTTGCCTCCCTTACGATGACAATGATTCCTAGGCTGAGAATGGTATTTGGATATGATGCCTTTATGCTCCTTCTCCACATACTAGCTATCATCCAAATAGTACACAGCAAGATTTACAGAGTGTCTTCTGCATTCCTTTCATAGTTTTTTCTGCCATTATGAGACTTCTAAACATACATAACATCCTTGTTGGTATAAATAAAAATAACACAATCTCCAAAATCTGTGATAGCCCTTTTTCTAAGCACTGTAAAATGTGTCTTTGAGCGTAGCAGCAAAAGTTTGGATATAAATTTCTGCTAGGCCAAAAGTAATTGCATCCATTTCCTTTTCCTACTTTAATATTGTAATTGATCCATATTATATTGTGTATTAGAATAGTATAAAGGATCTTCATTAAAATATAGCTGGCATCTTTCTCTAATGTCTAGTCATCAGTGATCATATTCCTTGACTGATTTTTAGGTTCCTGGATTAGAGGTGTTGCTAAGAGTTCCTTAGCAACTGACCAGTTCTTAGTGGACTAATGTCAACTTCAGTGAAATAGAATGACATGGTTGTAACCATTTTGACAGTTTCAACAGAAATTAACATTACATAATTTTGAATACTGTTACTTTCTCACAAGACAACTATTTAGGTTAAATGGAATAGTAATGCTGTAGCACGGTGCTTTAGCATTTAATATAAAGCCAGAACTTTGAACTCAGAGCATCTTGGTTCAAATCTCAGCTCTACACTTGATAGTTGTAAATAACCATTGGTAAAGTTATATAACCTCATTATTGTATGGCTATCTATCTATATATCTATATCTGTATATCTGTACATCTGTGTATCTGTTTCCTCATCTATAAAATGCGGTTACTAATTCCATCTGATTGGACCATCATGAAGAGTAAGTGAGAGGATGTATGGATGCTGCAGTGCCTGCCACATAGAAATACTTAATAAATGGTAGCTGCTATCTTTTTTCATTTATAAATACGATATCTATTAACCATCCACTATGTACCAAGCATATCCTTAGCTATTTCAAATTTGTTGACACCTTTTGCTCTTGAAGATTTTATAGCCTTTCCAATCTGATGGTGGATGGGCAGTGAGGGTGAGGGGTAGATACTATGGTGCTATTTTTCAGGCTAGTGCCTTTTAATCACCCCTCTTATTTAACTTTCCCATTAAGTATCATGTAATTACTATGCTAATGCATACTCATTGCATTGAAATTCACGTAGAATTCATCTGAATTGGGAAATATGTTCTATGGGTTTATAGAGCAGTTAATGAAATTTGAAGATGTGACTCATGCTGGATGCAATTTTGAAAGGTAAGGACATTCCACATATGGCATTGATTTTATATGTTTCATAAATAAACTTTCTAACTTTGAATTAATTTTCCTATGATTCTGTTAGATACTTAATGCATTAAAATTGGAATTCAAGACTATAGAGACTTACCTTTAGGGCATGACAATTTTATTAAAAAAATTTGTGTTCAGGGAGTTCCCACTGTGGCACAGCAGACTAAGAAGCTAACTTTGTCTCTGATGCAGCACAGATTTGATCCCCAGCCTGCACAGTGCAGGTTAGGCTGTGATGCAGTCCACAGCTGCAGCTTTGATTTGATCCCTGGCTGGGGAACTTCCATATGCTACAGGTATAGCTGAAAAAGAAAAAAAAATTTCAGACAAAACAAGAAATGACTTCTCATTTCTGATTTTCCCTGAGTAACCTTGGATTTTAACTAGCCTTTAACAGATAGAACCAGAGGAGTACTTTAATGGTCAGTCATGCTTTATTTGGATAATTCAAAATGACAGGCTAGCACTTTTCAGTGCTGGGCATAGTCTGGAAATATTCATGCCCTCTGAAAGATTTCCCCATGGATTAAAGGTGAAAAGGTTCTCCAGAAAAGGTCCAAGAATCCAGAGTAGTTTTATTTTCAAATGTTAATTCTCATCATTTTTGCTATGAATACTAAGAAACCACTAGGGAGCTATATGAATCCTTTCACAATTAATTGGCTTAATCTTGAGGAGCCTTTAGGAGAAGCTGCTAGAATTACAAGAATAAGAAACCTGGTTGATGAGGCCTGAAATTACAGCAGCCATTGATCAAGGGTTACTTTGCTCCCTAGCCTTAATACCTTTCTTCTTAATAAGAACAGTAAAAAGTCTCACCATTTTTTATAGGACCTTTGGAAAATCAACATCTTTATACTGTTGGTCATTTTATGTGGAGAAAATGTGAAATTATTATCATTTAAAATGGGAAATGAAAATTTAAAAATGAAAGATACAGAGACTTTATCCAAATGCCCTGTGCCACTCCTTTACATTATCTGTTATGGACTCATTTCTCTTGGCCTCTTGTTTTTCTTCTTCACAGAGTCCTCTCACTAATTAAACTCTCCCATGAGTCCTTGAATTGTATACAGTCTTAAAATTATAAAACAGATTTTAAAATCAAATCAAAGTTTACTTTTGGAGCTCTTCTTTTACTAGAGCTCATAAGAGAATAAAATATCAGCCCATGTCTCTGTGAATAAGTCAGAAGAACTTATCAAAAATTTGATTTTAGAATTGCATACTCAAATTGCAACTTAGCTCAGGTATGACAGTAATCATCAAAGCTGGTCTTCATATAATACCACAAAGTCTCTGCCCATAAATCAATCCCATGAATAGAGACATAAGAGAATGTGATAGCCAGAGCTTTGAATCATGGCTTGGCTGTGAGACTTTTGAAAGGTACTTAGACTCTCTGAGCTTATTTAGCTGTAAAGTATAACCTACTTGCAATGTTCTTGTGAGAGTATGCGCTGATTTGTGCTATCAGGTATATACTAATTAAATGTATTGGTATTTAATGTTTTAGTTAAAACTTTTAAACTAAATATTTTGAGTATCATACTTGGCAATACAACAAATTTTAGGCCAATCCAATCATTTAAGTGTTTGTATATAAAAAGTTAAAAATTTACTTAGGAGTTAACCTCCTCAAACATTTCATAAATATTTACTAAATGCCAGGCACTGCAGGTACTGGGAATTCAGGGTGAAAGATACGACCCCTGGGAGTTCCCGTCATGGCACAGCAGAAATGAATCTGACTAGCATCCATGAGGACACAGGTTCAATCCCTGGCCTTCCTCAGTGGGTTAAGGATCCAGCATCGTGGGGAACTGTGACATGGCTCGGATCTGGCATTGCTGTGGCTCTGGTGTAGCTCAGCAGCTATAGCTCTGATTCAGCCCCTAGCCTGGGACCTCCATATGCCGTGTGTGTGGCCCAAAAAGACAAAAAGAAAAAAAGAGAGGGAGGGAGAGAGAAAGAGAGAGAGAGAAAGAAAAGAAAGAAAGAGAAAGGAAGGAAAGCAGGAAGGAAGGAAAGAAGGGAGAAAGGAAAGGAAAGGAAAGGAAAGGAAAGGAAAGGAAAGGAAAGGAAAGGAAAGGGAAAAAGAGAAAAGGAGAGAAAGATAGATATGACCCCAAACCTCACAGTCTGCACAGTCTGGTTAGAGAGGAGGTATGTAAACTGATACCTAGGACACATGCTATGGTTAAAGAATGGAGGTTGCCTGGGATGGACATCAG
Organism: Catagonus wagneri; assembly: GCA_004024745.2. Classification (NCBI taxonomy): domain Eukaryota; kingdom Metazoa; phylum Chordata; class Mammalia; order Artiodactyla; family Tayassuidae; genus Catagonus; species Catagonus wagneri. The sequence continues at coordinate 23,247,035 of PVHT020004020.1, forward strand.
AGAAAGCTTCACTGAGGGAAAAGAGTTGAATCTTGAACAAGAAGGTGAGTACAAGGTTTTCAGGCAGAGAGTTAGGGAAGGGGTTTTCCAGGCAAAGAGAACAGTGGAGAAGAGAGAGATAAGAAACCAGCAGCAACTTGGCATGACTGAAAAGGATTTTTTCCTGGATATATAACAAGGTCTCAGATGATAAAAGGCCTTCACGTGTGTTATGCTTCAATGTTTAGACTTTATTTTGGTGTTATTTTTGGGAAGCATTTGAAAGATTTTGTGCCAGCAAATGACATAATCAAAATATGTAGCTTAGAAAATTTTACTAAACCATTTTTCTCTGTTCGGTTCCATTCTGGATTCTTTCTAGTTGACTTCCATATCAGAGGAAACAATTATCTTGTTTAACCTAAGCCTGTCATCACATTGATGTTAGGCACTTGTATATTTATGATCTTTGTTGAAAGCTATGAAAATTGCCATCCAGACCTTTAAATTTTAGTAGCTCACAGCAGTGAGATACCAAGTTCATCACATCTGACAGTCTCATTTCTTAAACTATTATAGTGTGGTCCAGTGAGGAAAATTCTGCTTTTGAGTACTGTCCAATACCCCAAGCCTTTTAGCACACTTGGCACAAGGATGTCAAAAACATTTGTTCCAACACACAAGTCTCACATGGTAACGATCCTTCATCTTAAGTATATTGTTCTTGACAGTGAACAGTAAGAAACCCCTGGTTGAAGTGTTTTACATTGCATATTACCCAGTTTCTTTCTGCAGCTTGATTTATAGAAGCAAAAGCATTTGTTAAACGTAACCTTATGGGGAACCCCTGGTTCTTGGTCCTTTATTCACACAGATAACAGTTGTCAACATTTACGTCCTAACTTGTCACCTCATTTCTGGCTGCAAGCGGGAAGCATGTTAGGAGTCCCTGCCTCTGAGTATGAGGGGACTTCTTACTGGTGATTTTCATAACTGTGGCCTGGGTGTTCTCCAGGTTTCTAGGCTCAGTTTCTAACCTGCTTAGGAAGCCTCCATGGTCTGCCTTCACTTCCCTTCCAGGCCATGGGCAGTGCATTTTTTCTCTCATGCAAGCCAACCGCCTTGCCAAGAAGCTGAATTTGTCCTTGTCCTTGATAGTCTTCAGACCTTTCGGATCTGCCTAACCTCCTGACTCTCACCTTGCTTGGTGCCAGTTACTCAAAACACAAATACCTAAAAGCAGCATTAAAAAATGTCACCTAACAGTGTTTTGAACAAGTCAAATTATATGAGATGTAGTGAAATGCACAGCTAAGAGATGTAGGGTAATGGGGGGGAAATGCATGGTTTGGAGTCAAACAGCCTACCATTTATGAAACTGAAACTACCAACGCAAATGCCAATGTGATAGTTACCTTGCTGGGTGCCTTACATGTGTCACCACCACAGTCCTACCAGAGAGGTTTCCACAAAGAAACTGGCCTTTGAGGGCTAATGACCATGTCCAAGATACACAGCTATTAAGAGGAGGTTCTGGGATCCAGCTCCAGCTGCCTCTTTCTGCCTGTGCTCCTTTCACCGTACAACACAGCCTCTCAACAGTGACTCTTTAGTTAAAGTGAAAGTTTTGCTAAATAATGAATTACCTTGGTATAGTACTTTGAGGTTTATGAAGTGCTTTTACTTATATATCATTTGATTTACAGAACAACTCTGTGAGGTAAGTATAACTATCCCTGTTTTATATGAGAAAAAACCAGGGCTCTGTAAGATTGACTTGCACCACATGAAACAATTTATAAATGGTATAAACTTAAACTTAAAAAAGCCACAGGAACCCTGTAAGTGGGGTACACCTGTATTGTTCCCCCTAATAAAGGATGCACTATGCCCTATTATTTGCTTTGGCCAAATATTTATTAACAACACTGGTCCTTAAAGGAGAAGTGTATATGACATTTCTTTTAGTCCGCTTCCAGATTTCTACTATGTTAGCTTGGATTTTCTCACACTTTGTGAAGTGCTTACTTTTCTACCTGATTACAGAGTCCATTCCAACGATGGACATATTGAGTTATAAACTGTGTATCTACCTCACAGGACAGTTTCACCTCAGGCAACTAACAAACAAATCTCCCTTTATATGTGCTCTTTTCATGTATAAAATTGTTCTTTGCTCCAGTTTTCATTACAATCTTAAAGGTGATATGACTGCAATGATGGTATATTAATGTGCTTTTCTTTACCTTGTTTTCAAACCTCCCTCTCCCTTCTTCTTCCACAGAGAGTGGTTTGTGCATTTTACCAGTTGAATCTTCATGTCTAGCTTTTTTTTTTTCCATCTTCTTCAGGTTTTGTGATGAAGGAACCTGCACAGATAAAGCCAATATTCTATATGCCTGGGCAAGAAATGCTCCGCCTACCAGGCTCCCCAAAGGTATACCTGAGGCCTCTTGGGTGGTCTTATAATAAGCTGCCTAGTTTTTGATTCCAAAGTAGTTTTTATTAGATGTTCTTTCTAATAGCTCTTGTCCATGTTCTGTGTTGCAACTTCATGCTAAAAATGTACCTGTATTGCCTACTTTGCATTGAAAAGGTTTTATTTAGGTAGTTACTCTTTCTTTGCCTCTCTTTGCTAAGTAATTTGGTCACATAACAGTTTAGATAGAGTTAGAAACTAACCAGGAATATCTCAAGCTACCTTTGGCCTAAGGCACATTGATTCTTGGTAGCAAGAGCATTTCATGAGCCAAGAGAGCTAGGAATTAAATAAATTGCTGTTTCAGCAAACAGATTTTTTTTTTAATAGTCTTGGAACCTGCGTAATTAATGTGATGCCAATTTCTGCTGGCTTTTTTTTTTTTTTTCGTTTATAAGGACTTTTATTTTTTCTATTATAGATGGTTTACAGTGTTCTGTCAGATTTCTACTGTACAGCAAGGTGACCCAGTTACACATACATGTATACATTCTTTTTTCTCAAATTATCATTCTCCATCATAAGTGACTAGATATACTGAATTCAGTTCTAACTGTTCATTGCTTGCCATGTGTGACTGAATTGCCAGACTCTTCTTTATTGCCTGGATCTTTATTCCCTGGATCTTTCTTAGTATCAAAAGGAATGGGCAGTTCTGGTACAGAGTAGGTCTATGGTGGTTCAGGGATGGCGTCTTGTGATATCTCACTATCTCACGCCAGCACTATTTTTTAAGATTTTTTTGAACTTCTTTATTTTTATGTATTTTTTTTTGTCTTTTTGCCTTATCTAGGGCCACACCCGTGGCATGTGGAGGTTCCCAGGCTAGGGGTCTAAAAGGAGCTGTAGCTGCTGGCCTTTGCCACAGCCACAGCAACGTGGGATCCAAGCCGCGTCTGCGACCTACACCACAGCTCACGGCAACACCAGATCCTTAACCCACTGAGCAAGGTCAGGGATCGAACCAGCAACCTCACGGTTCCTAGTCTGATTCGTTAACCACTGAGCCAAATGGGAACTCCTATTTTTATACAATTTTTAAAGGTTACTTTGCATTGACAGTTATTGCAAAATATTGGCTGTATTCCACATGTTGTACAATACATCCTTGAGCCTATCCTTCCCCCAGTAGTTTGATGTCTGTTTTCCTTTACTTCAAATGAGTCTCAGAATCCTCTCTAGAGTTTACCAGGCAGCTGCTACCAAACACGTTTGGAAATGAAAAGGGAGGTAGGTCTATTATAGACTTGTTGACATTTTTAAGATCCATTAGTGGAGAAGATTAAAATTTTTTTTTCTGCCTGTAAATATTTTTTATATATAGATTATTTCTAGCTTGTGAGCAAATTGAGGTAATAGTAAGACTCTTAGGAACCCTTCATATTCCCAAAATTTATTGATAATCTAGTAGGTAATTGATTTCTTCAGTGACATTTTTGCAGATACCTGTTTTCATATGGGAAGAAAAACAATTCCCCTAAGATGCTCCTAGGAAGTCTATTATTTCCTATGTTCAGTAAGAAAGTAAAAGTGAATGTGAATACAAACAAGACAGAATGAAAGAATTGGTTTCTGTATGTTTGTGATGTAATCAACAAAGACAGAATTTTGTTTTGTTCTGTTTCTTGAAAAATATATGAGTTGTCCTCTTAAAGTGTGATTGATTTCTCTGGCTATGACTAGAATTCTATCAGAGTTTGGAGAAGGAATGATAGATTGTATTAGAAATTTTAAGTGAATGCCTATATTAGAAATTTTCAGTTTATTTCAATTTTTATATAACATGATTTCTTGTTATATGCTACTTTATTTCCCTTTGGATTTCATAGATCAGCAACCTTTGATTAGCACCAGTTTAGACTTCCATTTCTAAAATATTTACCTTCTTTTGAAAATCTTCAGGTGTTGGATTCAGAGTTGGAGGGGAGACTGGAAGTAAATACTTTGTACTTCAAGTACACTATGGGGACATTAGTGCTTTTAGAGGTAAGTTTTGAAATGTTAGAACTAAGCGCAACTTTCAATACTATATTGTTTAAAATATACATACTATTACTTATGTAATAAATTGAAGACTTGGCCACACTCTCTGCCCACTAGAAAACAGATGCTTTTGTCTCCTGTAATTTGGGACTATTGAAGAAATAACTTTAATTTTGAAAGTTATAATCTCTTATGCACATATTCTTGTGTGCATCCTACTGTGCTTTCTCTTATGCTGACTCTAGGGTTCTTTGCTTTCCGAAGTATTGTCTTATCCACATTTTCCTATTAAGCAGCATTATCAGAAAGATTAGGGACTAACTATTTATATTACTAGAAGCAAGCTACTGGGAGAGTTAACAGTTTTGCAATGCCAGGGAAATTCTCAAAGCTCAGGTTCTTGTCAATGTTTTATCTGTAATTCACACTTGCCGCTTCATGAAGGCATCTTTCGTCCATTGCCCCCTTCCTCCACAGCGCTAATGCTTGGACCCCACCCACTCTGTAGAGGCTGCTGAACACTGCTCTAGACACTTGTGGGTCTACCCATGGTTGCCATGAACTTTATTTAAATGTTCCTTTTCTCATTATATAGAATCTCTGACGTGAGGAAGGGGCCCTGTTCCCAAGGCAACCAGAACTATACTAGTTATTCCTTCTGCTGCTTTAGTCAAACTCCATGTGGAATTTCAGGTTCACACTTTGATGTTCATGGGATTGTAAACATTAAGCAGTCTTCTCCTTGGCTCAGCAGGCTTTCCACTTTGTCTTGCTGACTTATACTTATTTTCCCAAGTTCTCTAATTTAACATTGTATTTCTCCTAACCAACCCGATACATTTTCCTCTTCAGACATGTTAGTTTTCTGTGTAGCAAATAAGTCTAGAAATACATGTCCATCTCTCCCAATGAAATATCCTCTATGGCTTTCACTCCGTGGTGAGAGTTTCTGTAAATTCTCAGCATTCAGGACTGGGATAATAAATGGAGTCTTCCTCTGGAAAGGGCTATCGGAAAGAATTAATTTATGCAATTGAAAAAGTATCATTAGTACTACAGATATATCAGCAGTTAAATCAGCTCCTGTGGACCAGCCCATGAACCTAACTTCTAGGTAAAACCTGCTTTGTATTAAAAATATGCTTCGAGTTATATATAAATAGCTTTCTACTTTTGGAACAGAATTTATAACCTTACGTTGTTGACTATAGTGCTGAGCCAAGATTTTGTTGAAAACAAAAGAATAAATAATGTTCATGTTTGAGGAACAAAGACAGAAATTATCTGCTCCAAAAAGTTACCTTGTTGGTATCAGGGAAACAGGCAGATTCTAAGACTGCTGACTTCCAAAGCATTGACAGGACTATTATTTTTCCACAAAGGCAAGGAAGGCTTTCCCCAGTCACAACAGCTAAGGTAGCTAGTCATACCCACCCCCCGACCCCCACTCTCTATCCCTCCATAGAGCTCTAGACTTTTACTTTCCAACCTAATTCCTCTGAGCTTTGTAGGACCTCCTAAAAGATACTGCACTGATACCCCAGGGGAAATGGATGATACACATGATACCAGTTTTTAAAACATATTACTCTAGTAATTTAATTACTATACTATACTATAATATAATATTAATATTTTATTACTAATGAGGAATTGTTTTATAATATATGTTTAATTTGGGATAGTTTAAAGTTCTTATATTTAATATATAAACATGTTATTGTTTATATATCACATATAGTTATAATACACAGTTTTATTACTGTAAGAGACAGATTAGCAACTTTCATATTAGTTTTTAATGTTTCATTTTTCACTTTTTTGAGAACTGTTTTTCTAAAAGAAGGGTTATATGAGATATGAGGTAGGAAGACAACCAGTCCTGTAATTCATAGATCTTATTTTAATGTAATAAAAATGTAAACAGAAAGTTTCACCCATTTAATTCATTCAGTAGCATAGATACTGTCTTGTGCCTTAAAGCACTATACATGTCTTAGAATAGTAAGTAAACACATGGGAAAATACCAAATGTCCCTAAAACAATGAGGGAGCAATTTACATTTACTTAACTGGGTGTGAGTGGAGACAGAATTATAAAAACCAGGACTTCCAAGGTTTAGATGAATATGGTACAGTTTGGGGAGCTTTGTGAATTAGTATGATTTCTGGAAAACAACATTATCATATTATATACATTTTCCACTAAACATTAAAAATCTTGTGCTAGGCCTTTATCCTACAGGAAAGGTTTTATTGGATTTTTTTTGGTTTGTTTGTTTTCTAATGAGCTACTTACCCACAGTTATTTATACACTATTAACAGTAATATGAAAACCTGGAAAGTTAACAAATGTCCCTTAATAGGGGACTAATTAAATAAATTGTATAACAAGAAAAATAGCAAATTGTAAAATTCTTTACCGACTACATAAAACCGTATGTATGCTTGTACGTTTCCAAGGATTATAAGGAACAAGGAATAAAAGAAAACTGTCAATAAGCATGAAAGACAGGATTGTGTCTTCTTGTTTGTTTGTTGGACTTTTTAGGGCCGCACTTTCGGCATGTGGAGGTTCCCAGGCTAGGGGTCAAATCAGCAAGCTGTAGCCGCTGGCCTACGCCACAGCCACAGCCACAGCTACACGGGATCCAAGCCATGTCTGTAACATACACCACAGCTCACGGAGATGTTGGATTCTTAACCCACTGAGTGAGGCCAGGGATGGAACCTGCAACCTCATGGTTCCTAGTCAGATTCATTTCCACTGCGCCACGATGGGAACTCCTGTCTTCATGTTTTTAAATCCCACACATATAAGCACTATGTTAGATTCTTCAGTACTGCCAGTTAATGTGTAACATTCCCACTCATACCCTCCTGACAAAAAAATTAAAGTCAATTTCTATGTGCCCGATTTACTGTAAGGAGTGACTTATACTTTAAAAAGATTCTATGCTGTGATCGCACACTTATCTCCAGATGCACTTAGAAGTAGAATTATATTATCATATTTTTTAATGATTAAAAAGGTATTATATGTATGTTGTATGTGTGTTATATATACATGCACATATATACATAAAAATCTTAGTATCAATGAAGATTTGAGCTTAATGATGTTAAACTGTTGGAGATATTTTTAAGTATATAAATTCTAACTCAGAAGCAGACTGACACTATATGGATATCACTGAACTCTGAAGAAAAGTAGGAAAATGTTTAGCTTAAGGATATGAGCATTTTTCCACATAGGGAAGCTTTTGAGAAGCCTAGGACTTCTTTTTAACAGGGCAACAACAGCATAGGTAAAATATCTTCTAAAAGCTGTTAGAATATGGTAAAATATCAAAGAGAACATAACCTGAAGCCAGCTGGCTGTGTCTTGGATTGGGATGTCTAGTAGGAGGAAAGGTTGGGTGTGGTTTTAGAATGAGTTCTGTGGGATCACCTGAAATGTTTATTTTGCTTTGGTTTTTGTTCGTTTTGGAAATTGAGCAGAACGTGAAGCTGTAAAGGCGTCATTTAAAAGGAGTCAACTTTATTAAATGCCATGCGAGTCATGGTGTCAGAACTGGGCTCGTGCTGGGAATACTAATCTTTATGCCTGTAGGAGTTTAGTGCATCCTAGCAGGAGAGACTAGCAGAAAAACAGAGCATTTAGAGGCATGATAGAAATGTATACCAGATTCAAAGACCATGGTGAAGAGCAGACAGGTCTGCCTGGAAGGGCAGGGGGAATGTCTTCTGGAAAAGGCCATTGAGAAGATGGAACCATTGCAAGTATCTGAATGGTGATGTGGAGCCTGCAGATAGGTGGGGGAAGGGGGAAGACACATTCCAAACGAAGGTAAAGTATGTGTATAGCCATGGGGGAGTGAAAAGCCCCAACTGAGGTCCACAAGGAACTCTTGGTGATGTGGCCTTACTGGCATGTAAAATATAAAGGGAGAAGTAGCAAGACATGAAAAGAGAATTGACAAGTGAGGACCAGACTATACAGATCCTTGTTAAGGCTTTATTCTGAAAGCATCCAGAGTGCTTATCTGCAGTAAACTAATCAGATTTTTAGTTCAGTCCTAGTCCTGAGTGCACAAAATCTAATGGACTTATGAGGAAAAACTGGGTGTCAGGAGCCCAGGGAGAGCCAAGATTGGGCTCTAAAAGGCCAGAATGAGTTCTTTCATAAGTGTAGAAATATTCCATGGAAAACAGAATGTAATCTAATTAGATATGGATGTCTAGCATAAGCATAGTATTGGGTTAGGTGATCAAACTCGGGGACCTGATGACCTGGCAGTCACTTGCTAGTTTTGTTATCCTCACCATTTCTAAACCTCTCTGCCCTCCTCATCTCTAAAATGGGGTTGCAGTGGTTCATATAAAGGTATATGGTAAGCACCCCACATTAGCTACTATCATTATAGTCCATATAGAAGACTTTAAGGTGATATAAGTTTCTCTAAGGGCATAGTTGCCCATAATACAAAGAGTATGTTGGCAAGTTATCAAAGGCACTAAAATTTCTTGTTATGTATAGACATAGAACTGTATTTATGTCTGTCACATTGTCAGTAGAAGTTTCTTAGTTATCTCTGTTTCCTGTTCTCCACAATAGTATTTGTTATTCATAGTTCAGTTACACAGAAATAAACTGCAAGAACAAGTCCCTGCTCTTAAGAAAATTAGGATGGCAGGAATAGAGATTCCTCCGGGTCCTCTTTCTTTTCTTCCTCTTTCTTTTGGCCAATTTTTTTCTATAAAATCTTATTCCATAGAGAAAATTCTCCTGAGATTGCTTCAGATATTTGTCACGTTTCTTCTAGATATTTTGGCCCAGGGGACTCTTAAGAAGACTGGTCTTTTCAGTTTTTAACATTAGATTATTAGTCTCCAACAGTAACTAATTTCTCATGTTAGAAAACTCTTGCACTCACCAATTGAAGTTGGAGCTGATATCTTTAAAAGAAGAATTTCTTCTTCTCAACTGCCTAAGCTTTGACTGTCTTTGAGTTGGCAAAATTTCCAAGCTACAACTAATTATTGTCCTTTTTTTAGTATTTAATTTTATTGGAGTATAGCTGACTAACAATATTGTATTAGTTTCAGGTGTACAGCAAAGTGAACCAGTCATACATATAAATATATCCATTCTTTTTTCCCATATAGGTTATTACAAACAATCAAGTAGATTTTCTTGTGCTATACAGTAGGTTCTTATTAATCATCTATTTTATATGGTTAAACTACTTACTATCCTTAAGATCTTGATGCATATAAGAAAACTAACAAGTAGTATTATGAAAGATACAAACAACACACACACACACGCACACACACACAATACTTACTTCCACCACTTCATCCCAGCCTCAAAGTATACCTACATTTTAGCATGTTCCTGGCAGTAAAGCTAAAAGATTTGTTTTCCTTAGAGTAAGTATTAATTACCTATATTCTAAATAAGATGAATGAAACTTAGGGATCCTGTTTTCAACTCTCCATTATGTAAGAGTGACCTTTAAGAAGATTCATCTCCAATTTATTGGGTTATATTAGGAAAATCAGATTGCAAAACTTTAGTTAGAATCCCTAAAGAATGAATCATTTTCAATAGCCCAGTTTTCCAGAAAGGTAAGTTTTAACTCTTTCAGTACTATAACCTTAAAACATTTTGGGCAGAAATATTTCCTCCATATATTATATGTCTCATGAAATTAAAATAGGAGAGAGGTGTTAAGTCCTGCAGCTATACCCAGCACCAAGCAAGACTGTCAATAAATGCTGTTTGTCTTCCCCCTTTTCTTCATAACTTTAGAATCTTATTCTGGATATCAACAACTGTGCAGTGATTTTCTCCAAATTTTAGGAGTAGATAGAGTTTTTTCATGTTACCGGACTTGTTGCCTTCTCTCTGCTTCTCTCTGTTTTCTATAGCTTTCTTTGTTGTCAAGCTACCACTTTAACTCGTTTTAGTTCAAACATTGCAGTGCATAGAGGCAGAGGTGAATCAGAATAAAAATTTGCCTTCATATAGCTCGCTGTCCAGTGGGGGAAAATAAAAATAAAACAATAACTGTAATCACAAGAGCGAGTACAGTCAATGCAGTAAGGGAGTTGAGAAGCAAACAAGACCACACCTGGTTTAGAAAAAGATTTCCTTTTGCCAGATTGATTTCCTATAGGCATCTTTCTCCCTTGTGGTAAATTGATGATGTGGAGTCTAGGCAGCTAATTTTCATATAATTGTTTGTAAATTTAGGATAAGCAGGTTCTTAGAAGGAACTTCTTAAATAAAATCATGGGAACACTAGTGCCTAGACTTGGTAGCCTTCAGATTTGAATTCTCCCTGCACTATTTATGTTGCTCCATCCTGGCTGTTACCTGTTTCAGTGTGGCTTCTGAATAGTTTCATTCCAGACAGGTGCTTGTTACTAGACATAGGGCTGCAGTCATGAAATGCATGCTCTGCACTCATACACATACACACACAGGGGTTCCTTACTCACCACAGCTGAAGGAGTAGAAGAGTGTGCGTCAGGCAATGGAGACAGTGGCAGGCAAAAGGAAATCACAGGACTCTAGGACAATTCTAACTTCACTGTGATTCCTGCCAGATATCTGCCTCTTACAAGGCTACTGCCGGGAAGCTATTGGAAAAAAGCCTTGAAATTGTTAGCCCAGGAAAAATCCCTTGCTAATGTGTTTTTGAGCAAAATGGAGCAAGATAAGTGGGAGAGTAGCTACAGTTAAAATTATTTCATTCCAATATAAAGCAGACGACTCTGACTTCAGTGTAAGCATTAGAGGTTCTCTTGACTCCCTGATACCTGATTGTAGAGACAGTGGTAAACTAGTGGAACATTGCTCCCTGTTGCTTCCTGTGTTGTCTTTTCTAAATCTGTTGAAGTAGCTTCCTCCCGCATGCTTTCTAGCGAGATATATTGAGCCTGCTTTTACTCACTCCTCTCCAAGGTGAGGGATAACTATGGATGGGGTAGGTATTTAAACCCACGTATTTTCAGGCATTCTAGATTACTTTCCCATGTTTGAGAATCTCCTTTGAAATTCCAAATGTGGAGGGAGTTATTAACGCTTCCTTTCCCCCCAGGGAGATGCCTGAAAGCCATTGATTCTCATAAAAGGGAGACAGAGATGGCACCATTCTAGTGTTCAGCCTGACCTTCCCTGAATAGGAACCTGACATACACACACTCCAGCAAGCTTAATCCCTTCCAGAATATAGGTTAGTTTTCCACTATGATCTTTTTCCAGAGCACGCATATTGTTTTTTTTGTTTTGTTTTGTTTTTTTCTGGTAATTTCTTTTTATTTTTTTTTATTTTTGCATTATAGCTGATTTACAGATTTCTATCAAATTTTCCAACTACAACACATGGTGACCCAGTTACATGTACATATATGGATTTATCACATGTGATTAGACATAGTTCCCTATACTGTATGGCTGGATCTTCTTGTTTTTCTATCATGGAAGCACTAGTTAACCCCATTCCCTCCCACCCCCTCTCCCACCCCTTTGGCAACCACAAGTCTGTTCCCCAAGTTCGTGCTTTTCTATTCTGTTGAGAGGTTCATTTGTGCAGTGTTTTAGACTCCAGTTATGAGAGATTTCATATGGCATCTGTCTTTCTCCTTCTTACTTGCTTCACTCAGTATGAGGGTCTCTAATTCCATCCATGTTGCTGCGAATGGCATTATTTTATCCTTTTTTATGGCTGAATAGTATTCCATCATGTATATATACCACATCTTCCTAATCCAGTCATCTGTCGATGGACATTTGGGTTGTTTCCATGTCTTGGCTATTGTGAATAGTGCTGCAGTGAACATGCGTGTGCAAGTGTCTTTCTCCAGGAAATTTTTGTCTGGATATATGCCCAAGAGTGGGATT
>PVHT020004020.1:23259491-23393332 GCA_004024745.2 Catagonus wagneri
AGGGCACACATATTGTTTGCAAGTTCAGCTCCGGGGACATCAGCCCTGTGGTCCCAGGAAGGGTGCACTTGACTTCAGTTTCCCTTTTCTCTTCCAAGGCTGGATACATATGCCATTCAGCAAGTCTCCTTTCTCCCTTCCTTACTTTTCACTGTTCTATTGCTCTAATATTCCTTGATGTAGGGGCACATACTTTTATTCACATACTTTGGGGTATATGCTCATTGCAATTAAGAACTTCAAACCTTTTTGAAGGGTATTCAAATGCATAAACCATGAATTACATTAATATCACCTCTGTGAGTCTAAGGCACTATCCCTCATCAGTATGCTAATATTCCTTTATCAGAATGTTCAAATGTCACACTACTAGGGGTAAACGCAGACCATAAGTAGCATCACATTTGTTCAGACATATTTTACTGCCAAACATTATGAAAAAAATTTAGGCTTCCCAGCCTTTTCGGGTTTCAGGACTGCAAAATTTTCTAATATTGGAAGAGTAAACCCTATTCCCTAATATTTGAGTTAACTTGTTAAAATACTAACAAGGCTTGGAAGACTCTGAATATATCTGAATATTTTCCCATTAAAATAATCTCTCCCAAACATTATTTTTCTTTTTTTGTAAAATACAGAAAAACATTAAAAAGTTAAAAAAGTCACTCATAATACCTTACCATTTAAACATCTGTAATATAAGGAGATAGTTGCACATATCTGTGGATATACTAAAAAGCCATTGAATTGTATGTTTTAAAGGGGTAAATTGTAAGATGTGTAAATTATATCTCAGTAAAGCTGTTGAAGAAAAGGTATCTAGATTAGAAAGAAAAGATCTATAATACCTTCTTCATACCGTCCCATCTCCCTTTCTACCTCCAACCCGAGGTAACTGCCATTTATATCTGCCAGTTTTTCATATGCTTATCCCAACATTTCTGTATACGCACAGAAAGCACAGATATGTATATCCACACCTTTCTCTCTCTCTGTTTTTTGTTTTTTGTTTTTGTTTTTTGGACGAAATTCAGATCACACTTTGTGCAAATCTGCATCTGCTGTTGTTTTTTATTTAACAATGCACCCTGGGCATAGTTCTAAGACAGCACATGTAAAACTCTTTCATTATTTATAATGACTGCCTAATATTCTGTTGCGTGGTTATATTATAATTTATACAACCTCTTCCCTATTAAAGACATTTAAGTTCTGAATTTTTTGCTAATGCAAGCAACGTTGCAGTGAACTTAAACATCAGAGATACTTTAAGTAACCATGTATTGCTACTGCTAGGCGGATTTCTAGAAATGGGAGTTCTGGGTTATGGAGTGTTTAAACCTTAACAGATTCCACCAAATTACCTGAAAAAAAGAGTTTTTCCAATTTTCATTCCATGGTGAATGAGCAAGCCCCATATCCTTACCTGCACTAGATGTTTTCACAGTTGAAACATTTTACCCAGTGTTTACTTAAACCAAGGAACTCCTCTTACTATTTCAATAAAAGGATTACAATTATCTGGAAGTTCTTAATAGAATTACCTCTAAAGTACAAAGTCTATGTCAGGATTGCTCAAAATCTCATCTCTTGACTATCTGTGCTTGAATCTCTTTAGAGTGCTTTTTAAAATGATAATTCCCATTTCCAACCAGACCTACTGAATCAAATGCACAGAAAGTAAAAGCTGGGCGATGGTGTACTAGGGCTGGCTCATGTTAACTCACAGGGCCACTTGTTAATTTCCAGATATTTTGTGAGCTGATTGTTAAGTGTAGCCATGATTTAAAATGAAGGCAATAAATACTCAAAGATCATCACCCCCTAATTATTTTACTACCTTTTATTATTATCTATGCTCTGAATAGTATTTATGTCTGTTGTATCTGTGTGGGGGAAATACTATAAAAATGTGTGTTAAGGGTTCATCTCTTCCCAGCCCAGCGTTCAATAGTGTCACATTGGTAGCTTGAAATCAGCCGTAGTGGGAAAATTTATACTGTCAAAATTGGCAAATGCTAAAAGTCAGTGCTTCATACATTAATTTGTTGTTTAGATTTAAGAAAATTATGGAAAAGATATTAGTAAAGCAGATTATTGGGAATAGCAAAAAAATTTGAAGAAATAATCGGTCAGTATTCAAAAATTACTATCTAGTACTGCAAAGATTTTGCTCACTTCATTGATGAGCAAGTTCAGTTCCAATATACATCTTGGTTGTTTCAATAAACAAGAACATTAGCAAACATTTTTGTCTGAACTGCTCACTAGTCAGTTACAAACCATAAACTGGCTAATGAAAACTTAAGCAAAAATCAAGAGTAGGATTCTGTGAAATTCAACTGGTTATATGAATTCATAATAAAAAGTATTTATTTTATTATTTTTATGTCCTACATATCTTTTATACTAATAAAAACTGTAATGAATATAAATTTACACACACATGCATATTTTTTCAGAGAGCCAATATGTTACCAGCACATCACTGAGCCCAGGATTCTGAAATTTTAACAAGCTCCCCAGTTGGTTTTTATGCAAACTAACATTTGACAATTGAGGCTCAAATTTTCATAGTAAGGACTGAAGATACTTTTACATTTATTTTCTGTACTATAGGTATGTCAGGAAAATTTCCTGGGGCTTGGGACATGAGTAGAATAAATTGCATTTATCAAAATAAGTATAATTAAATCTCAATTCTCTTAAGAAAAGGGGAGCTTTGAGAAAAGAAAATGCATTTAATTACTGTCTGATTATTCTAGCACTTTTCTTATTTCACTTAGAAATTTGAAGGAGAGTTTATATTTATTCTTAACTTCTTCACAAAATTTGGTGTTTGGTTTTTAAAATGTTATTCTACTCTAAAGTAGAAGACACTTAGAATGCATCTATGATTTTCTTATTCACCCTCCTCCCTGTATATAGGGGTGCAAGTGTTCCTTCTTGACACTTAATCTAGATAAACTTTTTGGAAGAATGAGCAAAAATAAGTTCTATCCTTCTATTTTTTACATTTTTATTTTTAAGCGTCATTTATGGTGTGACAGAGACTAGAAAGTGAGAGGAAGGCAGAGACCATGAGAACAAATCTGAGAGAGAAATGGTGAGAACTTAACGTTCAATTTGCATGAAATTCCATAACCTCTTAGGCCTTTTCAGATCAAAGGAAGAGATTGAAACATGGCTGAAAAGGCGTTGTTGAAAAGAAAATCGTGAGTTTTCTTCTGAATAAATATTCTGTGTTATGTACTAATTCTTTTTTTTCACTTTTTAAAGTTTTATTGAAGTGTAGTTGATTTACCATGTTGTGACAATTTCTGCTGTACAAGAAAGTGACTGAGTTATACATAACACACAGATTCTCTTCCCTCATAGATTATCACCAAATATTGGATAAAGTTCTCTGTGCTATACAGCACGTCCCTGTTAGCCAGTCATTCCATATATCTCAGTGTGCATATGCCAATCCCAAACCCCTACTCCATCCCTCACCCCCCCACACGTCCCCTTTGGTAGCCATAAGTTTCTTTTCAAAGTCTGTGAGTCTGTTTCCGTTCTACATTATTTCATTCTTTTTTAAGCACTTGTTTTTAACACGGGAGACTGAGTCGTCAGACAATGCAAGGAGAACAATGTGACTAGAAGGGACCATCTAGCCCAGCCCCTACATTTCACAGAAATGGAAGTCAATACTCTGAAAGGTTAAGTGACTTGCCTAAGGTGGTATAGGTACTAGTCCAATGCTATTAAAGACTAAAAGAATTTAATTTGTGTTGGATTTCTAGTTTGTAGTTTGTTAAAGTTCACATCCTAACTATATGAAATAAATGATGGAGTCAGTCCTTCTAAAAGTCCTTTGAACCACTAGGAATGAAGAGGAATAAAATCGTTTATCCACAATAGAATAAATATGAATAAAGATGAGACTCATTTACCTCATCTCATTTGTGCCTTTTCATTCTAATATATGAAGTAATCCTTTTCCCTTATGTGGAGATATTTCTAAATCAGGTTGCTGGATAATCCCACTGATTTCAGAAGAATTGTTACAGGATGATCTTCATGTTCTTCTCTAACCTTCATTATACACAACCAGCTTGTTGAGTCCTGGGAATGATTTTAGGGACTATTCAGTACCTCTCAAATGATCCAAAAGCCTATTATCATGCAGTATTTTTTGGCTCTTGCCAGTCTCTTCACATAAATGTAAGCTCCCTGATTCTTTAGCTTCCTGCATTTAATTTTGTTAAATCATCTTCAGTGTGGAAGACTAATGGTCCTTATTCATCTCATTCATTCCAGGGGACACCTGTTTATTTTAATACCTAAATATAGTCATTAAGTAGCAAAAAATTACCTTTTCACTCATTTGGCTATGAGAAAATATGTAAAGCACTGTAGTTTTATTACTTTTTAAACAATGTATTCAAAATGTCCTTTATTCCTTAAAATGTGTTTTTCAAGCAATTTAACATTGAACAGTGTAATATTTAGCTTAAGTGATGTCTATTGGGAAAAAAAACTTCCCCTAATACTATTTAGTTTTTCACATTTCACCTTTATTTCCTAGTTATTTGAGAAAGCACTATATTTTAACCTTCATTTATCATTTTGGAATCCATGCTTTATAAAGTACTCATAATTATTAACTCTTTTTTTTAAGCTGGTCAGGGTTGCATAGTCATCAACTAATTAATTTCATTGAAATTCATAGCACATAATATTTAATTTTTAACCAGAAGAACTTTAGAGAAATAAAGTTTCTTGCCTGTTGGCTGACATCAAAATTAGGAGATCCAAGGCATGTTTTTCACATACTCCAGGTGGTTTCTGCACCCTGTCCCTGACTTTTCCCCTCATTGCCTTGGCATGTTTATGTTTTTTTACTGTGTTCTAGGAATTCTGGTAAAAGGTGAAAGTCATTAGGCAAAAAAACTAGGATTTGTAAATTCCATTTACTATTTTCTATTAATTCTTCTTTATGCTAGTTGACTGTCTTACTTATTAAATGCAAGTGGTACCCTAAATAAATACATGACCAAAAAAGATGTTTGATGAAAACCATTCAAGTATAATACTTAATGGTATTTACAAAATATTCTGTTGGAGAAATAAAATCCAGCCTTCCTTAGGCCTGGAAGAGACCCTTCTAACTTCCCTTCTTCTGCCAAATGAAACATTACTCGCCTCTTCATCCAGTTTGGAAACCTTTCAGCCTGCTCCCCATTTCTTCTCATTCCTTTTTAATTCTTCTTTTCTCTGTCTCAGAAATCTTTTTTGAATCTGTCTTCTTGTAGTGGTATCTCCCCTCCCCATGCTTTTTGAGCTCCATTTCTTTAAGAGTATTCCTTATCCTTGTCTCCTCAACTTAAGTGTAATGTATCACCTATAGTCACAGAAAGAATAAAATTTTATCAGTAACTGCAGACCTGTCCAAACTGACCCTTTGTCCTACAGTATGAAGATTTACCTAAGGAATAACTGAACTTTGAGAGGTATTTTGGGCCACTGAGGGGTTTCATTGTTTTCCTCTTCTCAACTCACTAGTGCTTTATAAAAATTACTTTAGTAATCATCATACAGCATTATAATACAAACATTAAATGTTTGGAATTAATGCTAAGTCAAATATATGAGCTATAATAGCCAAAGTATATTCCCTAATTAATACCAAGGACTCCATGCATACATAATTATATGTAAGTTAGAGACTTTGGATTTATTTTGTCATTGAAGAACCAAAATGCAATACAGAGTAGTGTTTTGAGTTGATGAAGATGATTGGGTTGAAAATACAGCAAATGATTTCAGGTTAAACTTCAAAAAACATATATTCCAATTATATTACAGCTTTGGGAGTTCCCATCGTGGCTCAGCGTTTAAAGAACCCAGCTAACATCCATGAGGACGAGGGTTCAATCCCTGGCCTCACTCAGTGGGTTAAGGATCCAATGTTGCCATGAGCTGTGGTGTAGGTCGCAGACGCAGCTTAGATCCCATGTTGCTGTGGTTGTGGCCCAGGCTGGTGGCTACAGCTCCGATTGGACCCCTAGCCTGGGAACCTCTATATGCTGCAGGTGCAGCCCTAAAAAGACCAAAAAAAAATCCTTTAAAAAAAGTAAAAAATAAATAAATTACAATCCCTTGGCAGAATATAAACTTCCTGTTTTCAAAACAAAATAGGGTGATATTGTCACTAGTTTACCCTCTCTTTATCATTCATTAGCATTTAGGAGATTAAGTTAAATAAAAGAGGGATAACACGTTGCAAAAGTAGTTGAGAATTACAAAGGGGGTGAAAGATAAACTTTCATATGTGTAAAAAAACTGCCCTCAAGATCATTCAGAAATTCGTAATAGAGCATTTTATGTGAGAAATATATTGATTAGCTTTGTATTTCAAATTGAATTTAAAAATTTCTTTAATTAAAACCCTAAAGTTCCTTTTCATCCTGTCTAATCCCTTTTCTGTGGTTTTTAGACTTTTGGAGGTACACTCTGCCCACAGTGGGGAGAACAGACAATAATTGGGAGAATGCAAAAGAAAAGTAAGACTTTCACTTTAAAACTGTATACATATTAAAAACTGAGACAGAAGTAAAAAGTGGTTGATAGGACTTCACACTGAGATAAAGGAGAAATAATCGAGTATTTCTTAGCTACCAGGTATAGTATTTTAAAAACTGTCCAATCAGAGCCCATGAAGCTAGTGAGCAATCTAGTTAAAAGTGTCTGGTTTTAGCCAAAAGACAACTCCTTTAAAAAGACAAATAAGTGTTTAAATATGCTAGGTTCATAAACATAAAGATTTAAAATGGAATGACTCAGGAAATGTTCACAAATGGAGGGTTATGCTTTTTGATTGGGTGCTGGTTTCAGGAGAGTGTTAGTTTTTTAAAATCCCTGAAGCTATCTATACCTTCTGATTTCTGTACTTTTCTGTATATTATAGTTAAACAAAAGTTGAAAAAGCAATTTTAAAACTGTGTCAGGTTTTGTAAAAATTCTTTTATTTGCCTACAATTGGTGGGTTTTGTCTTTTAATTTTACTCTCTTACAAGTATGATTCTGGAGCAGGCTCAAAATTCTGAGAGAAAAAAATAGTGTAAAACCTTAAGCTTCACTGTAGATTCTTTTCTTTGGATTCATACAAGATGGAAACAGGCAAGTGCTTTGACATGTCGTGCTGTAACATTCTCCACACACAGAGCAATTCTAAAAGCTCGTTGGTGAGCCTGCCTGGCTGACTTCCATTTGATCTCTTTGGGGACCAGCACAAGCCATCATTTGTGAAAGTCATCTACTTGCAGGATGGATAAATGCATTTTCTCTTCCTTGCCACAGGACAAATGGAAGCTAGTAATTTCTAATCCCACAGCAGTGAATACAAAATCAAAAGAGGCTAACTCACAGCAGTGACAGCTTCAAAAGGAATTCTTTTTTGAAGATTTTTTTTTTTCGCAGTGATGGTTTATTTAGCAATGAAGGCTTTCTGCTAAACCAGCTTTCAGCAGCCTCCAGGAAAACCTCTGTGCAGTTTGTGTCACGTATTAACAGTGTCCCATTTCGGTTACATTTCCTGAGCAGGTACATGTTTGCTGTGACAGCGTAAGATGTTAGTGCTTTTGAGTGGAGACTATTTTATATCAGTGAATCTGTAAGTGTAGGGTCCTGATATGGTGGCAATATGCTTTCAGTAAATTCTCTAGCAGAAATTTGGTGACTGAGATTTGGTTTTAAGGAAACTAACAAAAATAATATATGCATTTTCTGGTTAATTTGGAGAATCATCTTTTTACTGAGTACCGTCAAGTGACTGTGGGACCTGCATTTATAATCCAGGTGGTACTAAGAAAGCAATACCTTGTTTAAAACTGGGGTTCCTGGAGTTCCCATCGTGGCTCAGTGGTTAACGAATCTGACTAGGAACCATGAGGTTGCGGGTTCGATCCCTGGCCTTGCTCAGTGGGTTAAGGATCCAGCGTTGCCCTGAGCTGTGGTGTAGGTTGCAGACGCGGCTCGGATCCCGCGTTGCTGTGGCTCTGGCGAAGGCCGGCAGCTACAGCTCCTGTTAGACCCCTAGACTGGGAACCTCCATATGCCGCGGGTGCGGCCCAAATAAGGCAGAAAGACAAATAAAGTAAAGTAAAATAAAATAAAACTGGGGTTCCACTCAATGTGCCTCTGCAAAGAATGAACACAAGTCTCAAATCTGCTGCTCCCTCTACAGTTTCCAGTTTACCTTTCATGCTTGTGCCCCTCTCTGCTGCTGTAGAGTTTCAAATATACAGGGGAAAAAAAGCCTTTTTATATAACCACATAGTCCAACTACATAGAAATAATGTTTGTTTGTTTGTTTGTTTGTTTGTTTTAAACAACATGGCCCAACTGACAAAACTGACAGCAGTCTGTTCCAATGCTAAGGAAACTGTCTGTATTGGATCTATTAAGAGACCTCACTCTCCACTCTCCTAAGGGATTTTCCAAGTAATTTGGACTACATGAAATTTTTACTGGAGTTCCCGTTGTGGCTCAGTGGAAGCGAATCTGACTAGTATCCAGGACGCAGGTTCGATCCCTTGCCTTGTTCAGTGGGTTAAGGATTATGCGTTGCTGTGAGCTGTGGTGTAGGTCGCAGACATGGCTCGGATATGGCCTTGATGTGGCTATGGTGCAGGCCAGCAGCTACCGCTCCAATTCAACTGCTAGCCTGGGAACCTCCATATGCCTCTGTGTGACCCTAAAAAGACCAAAAAAAAATAGTTTTTCATTAATTTAATGTCGTTCGTTCAGAACAAAGAACCATAAGGTAAAGATCAAGCTAGCTCAACAGTCAAATAGTATTACAATACCTATGTACAGACATTTTTGAAAAAAATATTGGTGTGTATTATGATACCCTCTATTCGTTTTTGTCTGTTTATTTAAGACAAGCAAAAAGTCAGTAAGGTGGCCTTTAAATTATGTCCTGAACACAGAACATTCTGAGAAGATGGAAGGGTATGATATTTTACAGTTCAGTTTACTGTTTCATCACAAAATTTCTAAAATACGTTTTTATTATTAAGGACATTATCTTTTTTTTTTTTTTCACGATTTGGCAATGACTCCAGGTATGCTTTTTCAGTACTTCCATAAGGAAAGGATCCATTATCTAAAACTGTGGTTGGGGTGGTAGATAATGGGTGTTCTTTATCCTTTACCTTTATCTTCTGAGGAGAGTGCAGTGAATTGAAATCAGCTCTCTACGACTGTCTTTCTGGAGGACTTTTCCAATTAGTGGGATGTAGTTTATAACGATAACATTCGTTCGCTTAGGATCAATGATTAACCTATTTTTTTTTACTGAAGCAGGAAACAACCAGGACAAGATGAGCTCGTGAAGCATATCTCTTGAGGGAAAGATTAGGAGAGACCAACAGACTTCTAAGGACCTAAGATATAATAGGTTATTATCATGCATTATTCCACGTACTTACTTTACTACTTAGCTATGAATCCAAGCAGGAACTAAAAGCTATTATTAGAAAAGGAAGCTAAATAGTTTGGAATGGATAACCTCATATTCCATGCATTCACCTCCCACTAAAAGAAATGAACTTCCTACTTAAGTGGATATCCTTAAGTACCACTGGTTACTTCCCCATTCTTGCTTAATTCCTGTATCTTAGCGTCAAGAGATTTTATAGAGAAAATGCCTTGGAAGTCTTTAAGAAAAAGAACCAGTTTTTAATTTTAATCGTGTTTACTGAATACTAGCATTCAAAAATTAGTTTTGGTACACAAGTGTGTCACTAAGAAGCTGAATTACTTGGGCCAACACTCAATTTCTATAGCTTCCTTCCCCCCTTTTATAAAGAGCAGAAGTTGAACTCCATCATTACCAGGGTTCCTTTCAATTCTGAAATTCTGAGACTATATATTTGATATAGTACCTTGCTGTGGTTATACATCTCTGCCTCAGCAGAGGGGAGCAATTTCTCAAAAAAAAAAAAAAAAAAGAGAGAGAGAGAGGCTGAGACCCTTGTGGAGCAGTTTTCCAGTTTTCATCTTACTCAAGATTAGATTCTGATTGAATGCAATTTTCAGGTTTCATCCAGTGTCTGGAAATACTTGTTTCTTTCATTATTGAACTATTCTTTAGAAGTCTTACCGCTCAATCACCAGTACTGCAATACTTTCTCCTGTGCTCTGATGTGCTCTAAGGCATTATTAGATTTGATTTTACATTTCTTTGTAAAAATCTTTCTTTTAACTTTTTCACTGTTAATATCTTCACCATTACAAAAGTTTCTAGTATGTACATATGACCTTATAATGGACTGTAAGGACATAAAATGAAACATACCTCGCAGTGTCATCTGATACCTATCTAGTGAATGAAGTTTCATCACCATATCTTGAAGTCAGTCAGGCTAAAATTATTTCTTACTGAAAGAGAACATCAGTCATGAAAGATCCCTTTAACTGGGATATTTTTGGTTCAATCCTCTGTAAATACAGAACATTAACAGCAGCTAAAAGTCAAGTATTTACCACTGTACCTTGGAAAGGTAGTGAGCCTATAGTCCATTCAGTGAAAGAGATAGCGATTTACTATGGAATAAGAAGACTAAAATAAAATAAATAAAATTACCTAGAAAGAACCGTCAGGATTTTTGCATGGTGATAGTTGTGTAGGATAAGTGAATAAATATAGATCAAAAGAATAAATTTTAATATCAATATAAAAATTGCCTCACTCTTTTCTTTCAAAACATAGACTCCTTTGAGCTAACTTTTAGCACTGAACTCAGAAAGAAGCAAGTTGTCTTGAGTCTGGTCAGGGGGAGATGTATTAGTGAAAGTCAAGGAAGGACCTTAAGTCAGTGTATTGTCATCTTATTCAAGGTCCTGTGGTCCGTAGTCCAAGAATTTAATTTTAGTCATACCATGATGTTCATGTCTTGATGAAATTTCTCTGTTTTACTGATGACTCTGTTCTGTATCTACCTAGTTCCAATCATTCCAAATAAGGATTTCTGTTCCCATTTTGAGAATATCTATTTTGTGTAACTTTTTTAACATACCATTTCAATTATAATTCCCTTTTTAACCATCTCCATACTCTTTTAGTATTCCCATGTTTTTCCCCTTTCTTCCCGTTAAGAGAAATTTGATATGCATCAGTTTCTCCAATTAAAGCAATTCCTGACTAATAACTATGAAATTATACTTCTTAAAAGTAAAATATTCTTTGCTGAAACTTTTTGAACCTATCAATAAAAAGAATAATGATAATAATAACTAATATTTTGGGACTTATCTTTGTTCCAAATTTGAATGCTACGTTTTTTGCAGATTGCCTCATTTATACACTAGAGTTTCTTAGTGGTATCAATATTGATCATAAGTGGTAATCTATCAAGCATTAAACAGATAACCTTCTAGATCCTACTCATTTTTTTTTTCTTTCTGGCCACCCCACGGCATATGGAGTTGCTGGGCCAGGGATCAGATTCAAACCCCAGTTGCAACCTACACCTCAGCTTCGGGAATGTCAAATCTTTTGACCTGCTGTGCCAGATCAGGGATCAAACCTGTCTCCTGGCACTGCAGAGATGCCATGTATCCCATTGCACTGTAGCAGGAAATCCTAGATCCTATTCATTTTAAACAAAGGAACTCAGTGAGCACCTAGTTTAAGGCTGGTGATGATATTGTAAGGCACTATGGTCAAATAATTGTATGTGATTAAAATATATAGATTGGAGTTCCCACTGTGGTCCAGCAAGTTAAGGACCCAGTGTTGTCTCTATGAGGATGCAGGTTCAATCCCTGGCCTCAGTCAGAAGGATCCAGCATTGCTGCAGTTTGTGGCTTATGGCACAAATGTGGCTCAGATCTGGCGCTGCTGTGGCTGTGGCATTGACTTCAGCTGCAGCTCCAATTCCACCCCTAGTCTGGGAACTTGCATATTCTGCAGGTGTGGCAGTAAAAAGAAAAAAGAAATTGGAGTTCCCATCATGGCTCAGTGGTTAACAAACCCAGCTAATATCCATGAGGTTGCCAGTTTGATCCCTGGCATTGCTCAGTGGGTTAAGGATGTGGCATTGCTGTGAGCTGTGGTGTAGGTTGCAAATGCAGCTCGGATCCCATGTTGCTGTGGCTGTGGCATAGGCCAGAGGCTGTGGTGTAGGCTTGTGGCTGCAGCTCCAATTCAACCCCTAGCTTTGGAACCTCCATTTGCTGCGGGTGTGGGCCTAAAAAGACAAAAGACCAAAAAAAGAATTAAAAATTTAAAAACTAAAATGTACAGGTTAAGTCCAAACTTACCACCCAAAATTTTTTGCATCTTGTACATTAGGAATGTACAGTATTTATACTGAAATATAAATCTGGGGGATAGTCCTCACTTCCTCTTCTACTTTTCATTCAGACAAATTCAATCCTATGATTTCAAGCCATTTTAGTTATTTCACTCATTACTGTCTCACCAAGGAAAGAACATCAAGATACCAGTGAAGGACACTTGTCAAATCTACTCTTTTTTCCAAGCAGGACCCTGTGGAGCCTTCCCAGAATGGACCCCCTCCATATCCTCTGCCTGTCTTTTGTCTGTAGAAAAACTTTAGTCAAAGAATACATTTAATAGAGAAGGGAGAAAACTCAGAAAGAAAGGGAAACAGTCAAGTGAAATAATAATAGTTTAACCATTAAGCAAAGTCAAGGACATTTCAGACAGATTCATTCCTATGATTTAAGGCCATTTCAATTATTTCACTCATTACTGTCCCATCTTTAAAGCTGTGAGATTCCATTTGTCTGGTCTTCTGCCCTGCGTTATTTTTTCCATCTATTTCTCCTCCTCTCCTCTCTTCTGTTTACTTTCATTCTAGTCACAGGATCAGTCTTTTTGACCAGCTTGCTCAACCAGTATATGATGTTGATACTCTGAGTTCATTTTCCATACATTTCTTAACTATCTCAGTTCTGATTTCATTTTTCATCTTATATGGTAAAAATATTAGTAGAAGCACTTATGTGTTTCTTTATGATAGTAAACCTTTATTTTTTTTTTTTATTTTTGCCTTTTGTCATTTTATGGCCGCACCTGCAGCATGTGGAGGTTCCCAGGCTAGGGGTCTAATCGGAGCTGTAGCCACTGGCCTGCGCCGCAGCCACAGCAATGCAGGATCTGAGCCGCGTCTGCAACCTACACCACAGCTCACGGCAACGCCGGATCGTTAACCCACTGAGCAAGGCCAGGGATCGAACCCGCAACCTCATGGTTTCTAGTCGGATTCGTTAACCACTGCACCACGACGGGAACTCCAATGATAGTAAACCTTTAAGGTGTCATCCATTTTAAGAGATTTCATTTATAGCCTAATGAATTGAAATGAATTCATTCTTATGAGGCTTCACATCTTGTGGCCGAATCTCTGTGTTACAATGGAAGTGCGAGCAAAGTCAGTAACACACTGGAAATCATCAGTAAAATATGCAAAACCAGCTAAAGTTTCTGAGTTCATCAGAAGTAAGATCACTGTGGAGGTTATGGAAATAATAATGCATCACTGTGGCAAGGATCATGTTGGAGTTAAAGGTCGTAGTCTTCATGGCAAACACTAGGCTGAAATATGCTTCTCGCCAAGGCTGCCACTTGTTATAGGAATCGTTGTGGATCCAGGAGCCCTCTGTACATCTAGACAGCCTGTGTGAGGGAGTTCAAGTTGCTCCCACTGTGACTTCTCACTATGTGTATATACAAACACATGAACTCTTCAGGTCAGACTGCAGAAAGTTGAACTAGAAGAAATCACAGTCATTTATAATAATAACATTTGATTTTGAAATAATGAATATATAAGAGAGCAGTTGACTCGATGTCTGAAATGCATGTGAATATGCTTTATAAATGTTTCCTTTACTTTGTGATAACTCCTAGAATTTTGCTCAACTAAAATACTGTTGTTAAAATGTTTATCTGTTACTAGGTAACAGAATTTCCTAAAGTTATACAGTTAGTATTGTAATTCCATCACCCCATGGGTAAGTAATAACAATATGAAGTGTTATACATAATATCTTCATGCTGATACACAAAGGAAAGTTTTTAGAAATGCCTCATTTCTTGCTGATTCAGTGGATCAAATTGACCAAATAAATCCGATGTAAATAAATTCATTTGTGACTCAGAAACTCTATTTAGTGTGATTTTTAAGTATATCACTACACTAATTTTCCTTCTGTATATTTTGATTTCTGGGGCTTTTTTTATAAAACACACAAGATTTTCACTTTGGATCTTTGTATATTCACCAGCCTTCTACCTGTATAAGATTTACATACTCTAAGACAAAACAAATTCTCTAAAAGTCAGTTTTCCCTGAAGTCATTATGTTTTAATACGTAAGTCAGAAGTTCAGTATATTTTTCTCCAGAATGTACTGTGCATCTGCTATTACTACTTGAGTATTTATTTATTTATTTATTTTGATATTTTTAGGGCCTCAGCCATAGCACTTGGAGGCTCCCAGGCTAGGGGTCCAATCGGAGCCAGTGGCCTATGCCACTGCCACAGCAATACCAGATCCAAGCCGCGTCCGTGACCCACACCTCAGCCCATGGCAACGCCGGATGCTCAACCCACTTAGCAAGGCTGGGGATCAAACCCGCATCCTCATGGATGCCAGTCCAGCTCACCAGCCGCTGAGCCGTGATGGGAACTCCACTACTTCAGTTTTTGGCTGATTTTTATTATTGTGTGATATCCTTGACCTTCTTATAGAATGTGACATGTAGTTGATAAACATGTGGGATCAAAAGAAAACCTGGTACTTAGTCTTTGCACTGGAGTGGTGAGACTGTGACTCACTTACAAAACTCTACAGAGAAGCAAATAGAAAATAACATAATAATTGCCATTATTTAATTTGGAGAAAGTTTTGATGTATGCCTAGAAAATGTCTTCAAATTAAAATTTGTTTTAACTTATTTTGTGCTTTTCTTTGAGTAAAAATCTACTCAAACAACTCTAATAAAGAATATTATCTAACAGGAAGATGTACTGTAACTGGCAATAGCTAGCATGTTACTGCTGATAATATTCTTACTACTCTTAATTTGAAGACACATTTCAACTTTAATGATAAACTTCTTTAATAGCTCCTGAAATGTGTTAACTTATTAATTTATCCCATTTAATATTTTTAAGTCACAGTAAAGAATATCAGCCAGTTTGGATACTAAAATGTGATTCACGTGATTCTTTCAATGCAAGAATATATTGTAAAAATAAAAAACAGTTCTCATAGAATTGACCCTTTTGCTTGAATGGACACTGTAGGGGGAAAAACCCTCACCCAGTATTGTTAAGTAAAATAAAACATCACAGAATACAACATTGAGTAATTAGCAAGCAACCTGTAAGTAATGTGTCAGGCAGATACCTTATGCAATCTTGTCCTCCACTGCTTAAAATCTTCCAATGGCTCTTTTGCAGACAATTAAAACCCAGGCTCTTACCACGCTCTGCCTGGCCTAGATAGTCTCCAGCCTCTTGGTCACTCTGTCCTTCCTGGACCATAGTAGCTAAAATAGCTATTCAGCATCATATGATCCTAATGAGTTCACTGTGTGACATTATCATGTTTACATATTTGGTGTTTTGTTTTTCCCTGTACCTCCTCTCCCATTTCCATATCTCTCCACTCCAGTTAGAGTGTAAGCACCATGAGTGCAGTTCATTGGAACATATTGTTTTTCGCTGTATCCCCATTGTGTAGAGCAGTTTCTGCATATAACAATTGCTCGATGAATATTACTGAATGAATGGATTGTTACCATTTCTCAAAATAGCCTTAGGAGATAGACATATTTTTTTATACACAGGAGGAATGTTTTCTGAACAGAGCTAAGCTAATTATGTGCATCTCTGGAGTTTAGAATTCATTTGGTACAAATGAATGGTATACATTGTTCCACCATTCCTTTTGGGGCGGGGGTGGGGTGAGGTGGGGAGGCTGCACCTGCAGCATGCAGAAGTTCCCAGGCCAGGGATGCAACCAGTGCCACAGCTGTCACCAGAGCCACAGCAGTGACAGCACCGAATCCTTAACCCGCTGAGCCACGAGGAAACTCTCTACCATTCTGTCTCTCTCTCTTTTCTTTTTTGGCAGCTCCCATGCCCTGCATATGAAATTCCTGAGCCAGGGATCAGATCTGAGTCCCATTTGCAACCTTTGCTACAGCTATGGCAATGCTGGATCCTTTAATCTACTATGCCAGGCCAGGGATCAAACCTGAGTCCTAGAGCTGCAGAGATGCCACCAATCCCACTGGGCCACAGCAGCAACTCCCCTACCATTCTCTTTTAATCACTGGAGATATTTAGATAATTCTGGGTGGAGTCAATGGCTAATCATTTTTAAAGTAGTGCAGACTAGGCATATTTACTAAATCTTATGAAGTACATTTAGGAAAACTTGTTTTCCAAAATAAAAAAAATTTAAATAAATTTTAAAATAATACTCAATTGTCCTTTCTATATTTAAAAGTGTAGGCTAAAATTAAGGTAAAACATTGTTATTTATTATTTTTGTTATTATTTTCTCATCCCTTTAAAACACAATTGAAGTTTTAAAAAAAGAACTCACTGAAATTATTATGAAAATAGAATCACACTGAGCTTGATTTAGAGACTGGGTAAAGATTCCTTTGTAAAATAACAAAACAAAATAATCCAACTGATTAAATATAAAATGTTTATCATTGAATTTATTTCTGTACTATTTTTGTTAAAATCAAACTTAATACTATATAGAGAAATTTCCTTTGTGTTTTATTACCAAAGTAGTGAAAGTGATTTATTATACTTTCTTAGTTTTATCTGTGGTAAATCAAAATGCATATATTGCTCATTAAGTTACCTGTTGTCACATATTTTATAGGAAGCTACTTTTGCTTTTCTCATGAGAAATACAGATGAAAGAAAAAACTTGTCTGAAAAAAATTATTCCATTTATTTATTATTATTATTATTATTATTATTATTATTATTATTATTATTATTATTTTGCTTTTGGAGGCCGCACTCGTGGCGTATGGAGGTTCCCAGGCTAGGGGTTGAATCAGAGCTGAAGCTGCTAGCCTATGCCATAGCCACAGCAGTACAGGATCTGAGCCACTTCTGCAGCCAACACCACAGCTCACGGCAATGCTGGTCCCTAACCCAGTGAGCAAGGCCAGGGATTGAATCTGTTTCCTCATGGATGCTAGTCATATTCGTTAATTGCTGAGCCATGACAGGAACTACGCATGTGCTATTATTTATTAGTACACTTCATTTCTTAATTTCTAATATAAATCTATCAATCTTGCACATATAAATGCAATAGTTATTTTTTATTAAAATCAATTCAAAATTGGGATTTAAAGTTTTATAATTACTTAGAATAAAATGTGAAGCAGAAAGAATTTAACATACTGGATTAGAAGGAATGAATAAATCAGAGTTACTCTTCATGGTCTCTGTGCTATGGTCTCACCAAGTTCAAGGAGATAAGAATTTGAATGGGTTTAAATTTTTACCTTATTTCTACATGAAGGCAAAGGCAGAAAGAAAAAAGAGAGGGCTTGTAAGAAGTCTCTGAAGTGTCCTTAGCAAAGATGTAGAGATACTCAGAGGCTTTCCACTGAAATTAGAGTGTAAAAAGAATGAACATCAGATTCCTATTTAAAAGGTGAGAATAAGAGAGGCTTAGAAACCAAATAAGATTCCTTTACATAAATTTGAAACATTATAGATCCTAAGAATAATAATAATTTGAAAGCCTAAATTGTGGACTATTTCAGTTTTGAAAAGTAGAAAACCTAGCTGTTTGAACCCCATAGAACAAACCATTCAGTTTTCTGGATATTTCAACAATACAGATAATGCAGAGAGAGTAGCCACAGCTTTCTTCTGTGAGCTTATGACTCGTATTTAGCATGTCTGCAGGAAAGCAGATAACTGGTTAGTTTGATGAGTCAAGAAAAGAACCATAGACTGCTTGAAATGGTAGTTTTGTTGTTGCTCTGCGATATATGAAAGTAAATGGATTCATGAATATGAAAGTACCCTGTAAACTATAAAACACCATACAAATGAAATATATAGGATAGTTTGTTTTTTTTTTTTTTTTGGTATTGAGTTGCAATTATTTAAAATGTCTTACTTTAAAATCCATTTTTTCACATTTTCCTATTTAAGATGCATCTTTGTGTGTGTGTGTTTTCAGATAATCACAAAGACTGTTCTGGTGTGTCCTTACACCTCACACGCCTGCCGTAAGTACCTCAAGTTTTCCTAGCCGAGTGACAGCTTTTGCAATCTTCAGGAGCTTAAAAGTGGGAAATCCACTATGTTCGTTACCTATTGCTATACAACAGATTATTCTAAAGGTAGTGACTTTTAATAAGAAATATTTATTGTCTCAGTTTCCTGTGGCTCAGGAGTCTGGGCATGGCTTAGCTGGGTGTCGTGTCTGGCAGCCTCACACAGAGGCTCCCATTAAAGTCTCAGCCAGGGTTTCATCCATCTGGGGACTCAACCCGGGAGGATTTGCTTCCAAGATCACTCATATGGGCTTTTGACAGGATTCACTTCTTTGCTGGCTGTGGACTAGTGGAATCCCTTGTTTATTCCCCATGGGGGCTCTCAACAGGATAGCTGGCTTCCATCACAGCCGTCAAGGGAGAAAGCAAGATGGAAGCCAGGGTCATTTTGTAACCTCATCTCGGAAGCTACTGATTATAATACCTACGTCTGAGAGATGAAGAAAATACTTGCCACAAATCTTCATGCTTTGGCACCAATACAGAAGAAAAATGCAGTCACTTTTGCTATGTTTTATTTGTTAAACATAATAAGTTAGTAGGTCAGATTACTGGGTCCAGCCCACACTCAAGGGCAAAGGATTGGACAAGGTCATAAATGTCAGAGCTGGGAATCATTGGGAGCTGTTTAGGTCAGGGTTCTCCAGAGAAACTGAACCAAAAGAATGTACAAGAGGGGAAAAAACAAAAGAAAGAGAAATTTAGACTTTCTTTAAGGAATTGTCCCTCCCGATTGTGGGCGTTGGCAAATCTGAAATCTTCAAGGCAGGCTGACAGGTGGGAAATTCTGGTGGAAGTCTATTTTGCAGTCTTGGAGTTCAAGGGCAGTCTGGAGGCAGCATTCCTTCCTCTTCCTGGGACCTCGGTCTTTTCTCTTGAGACCCACCCACATATGTGGACCATAATCTGCTTTACCCAAAGTCAGTGATTTAAATATTAATTGCATTTAAAAAAATATCTTCACGGCAACATCTGGACTAGTGCTTGGCCAAACAACTGGGCACTATAGCCTAGCCAAGCTGACATATACAAATAACCATCACAGGAGTCATCTAGAGAATGCCTTGCACATTTATAATGCCACAGAAAATGTGTATTCAGCTATTTGCCCAAGAAAATAAGTTATTCTTAAGAGAAAATACATATTCTACCTCTTTTCCCATATTATTGTGTTTTAATTCTCACATGTGTCATATTTGTATTGAGGTGTATCTTATTTTTCAAAGGTAATAGTTTTGACTTTTGAAATAATTAAGATAAACATTATTGTTTTCTACAGACAGCCTTTAATCGCTGGCATGTACCTTATGATGTCTGTTGACACTGTTATACCAGCAGGAGAGAAAGGTAAGTAATGACCTTTTAGAATTTACTGTTACCTCATTACCTAATCTTTAAGAATGTATTTACAGTATATTTTCTATAAACACTTGAAATGACCACTATTTTTGAGTCCCTGAAAAATAAACCGGTTATTATCCTTGGATTTAAAATGGGTTTTTGTATTATTCCAAGCTAGTAGTTTATTAATTTCCATCTTTTTATTGAGATGCTAAGGATTGAGGCCCACCTTTAGGTGGTAGGTTATATAAATTAAAGAATAATTCTTGACTATTTTATAAATCAATCATCCATTCTTTAGATGCCAAAGACAAACTTCATGTCATACTATGGCATAAACTACTGCAGAGAGTATCAGATTCAGAATCAAAAGCTAGCAGGTCCAATAGTGACTCAGGTCTTTGAAAGTAGATTTACTGGGCTTGTTTCTCCATTTGTTAAGTAATAGCTGATAGTAATAGCTGATTTCTCCTAAACTTACAAAAAGCTTTTGGAATGATATAAGATTATTTATCAATGTATTTCATCATTTGGTGAAAATGTTATATTAAATATTATTCATTTGTTTTTACTTGGAATCTTTTAAAGTTAAGGACAAGTATGATCTTATTACTTTTTATTTGCTTATTTTAAAAGATATATTTATTGAATAGTTACTATGCATTAGACTGTAAGGAAGGAAAAGTATATGAAATGTTTCCTTGTCAACAGGAATTGTCAATCCAGTTATCTTAGGTGTTTTGCAATCAATTTCTCAAAAATCTTTTTCCAAAAATAAAAACCAGTTTTTAAGCTTTTTCAACTATATAAATTTCATGATAAAGCCTATGATTTCACTGAGAAAGTGTGTTGATTTGGCCTAGTTATTTTGTTTGTGAGTGGAATGAAATGTGAGGATAAGGGAGAATTCTCTTGTGGCACAGTAGGTTAAGAATCTGGCGTTGTCAGTGTGGTGGCTTGGTCACTGCCGTGGTGCGAATTCGATCTCTGGCCCAGGAACTTCCATATGCTGAAGGGAGTGGTGTGGCAAAAAAAAAAAAAAAAAAAAAAAAAAAGGAAAAAGGAAAAAAGGTGAGGGTAAGGGATTCTTAACTCATCTTAGTAAAGTAGCTGACACATAAGTGCATAGGAAAAAACTCCCATGTCTTGCTACTTGTGAATACTCTGTATGTACTTTTAGTCAAGAATAATGTTATTTTCCAGTTGAATGTTGACTTTCTCCTGTGTTTTTATTTCTATCAGTGGTGAATTCTGACATTTCATGCCATTATAAAAAGTATCCAATGCATGTCTTTGCCTACAGAGTTCACACTCATCATTTAGGTAAGAACTTTAAACTACATGTTAAATTATATACCAGTGTGTTTGCTAATGCTATGAATGTAAAATATAAATTATATTTGACCTTAAATCTGTTTCGGTGACAGAGATTTTGTGCAATACCTTGAAATTCTGCATATTTTTTCATCATATTTTTTTCATTAAAATACTTACCCCTTGGGTTCTATATTCAGATTTTATTTTGAAATAAGAAAGCAAATAATGCCTTTTATTTTTATAATATCTTGTATTATATAATTATAATTTTTGTTCATTTCAGGTAAGGTAGTAAGTGGATACAGAGTAAGAAATGGACAGTGGACACTGATTGGACGCCAGAGCCCCCAGCTGCCACAGGTATGTGGACTCTAGTACAATTCTGAGAAAAAAAACATTAATCAAAAGATAATAATTTTATTTTTTTCCTTTTTTTAATGATTTTTATTTTTCCCTTATATCTGGTTTATGGTATTCTGTCAATTTTGTACTGTACAGCAAGGTGACCCAGTCACACATACATGTATGCATTCTTTTTTCTCACATTATCATACTCCATCATAAGCAACTAGATATAGTTCCTGGAGCTATATAGCAGGATCTCATTGCTCATCCATTCTAAAGACAATAGCTTGCATCTTTTAACCCCAAATTCCCAGTCCCTCACACTCCCTCCCCGTCCCCCTTGGCAACCACAGGTCTGTTCTCCAAGTCCATGAGTTTCCTTTCTGTGGAAAGGTTCATTTGTGCCGTATATTAGATTCCAGATATAAGTGATACCATATGGTATTTGTCTGTTTCTGACTTACTTCACTTAGTATGAGAGTCTCTAGTTCCATCCATGTTGCTGCAAATGGCATTATTTCACTCTTTTTATGGCTGAGTAGTATTCCGTTGTATGTATATGCCACATCTTCTTAATCCATTCCTTTGTTGATGGACATATGTGTTGTTTCCATGTCTTGGCTATTGTGAATAGTGCTGCAGTGAACATGCAGGTGCATGTGTCTTTTTCAAGGAGAGTTTTGTCCAGGTATATGCCCAAGAGTGGGATTGCTGGATCATATGGTAGTTCTATAAATAGTTTTCTGAGGTACCTCCATACTGTTTTCCACAGCAGTTGTACTAGTTTACATTCCCACCAACAGTGCAGGAGGGTTCCCTTTTCTCCACATCCTCTCCAAGATTTATTTGTGGACTTAGTCATGATGGCCATTCTGTCTAGTGTGAGGTGGTATCTCCTAGTAGTTTTGATGTGCATTTCTCTAATAATCAGTGATGTGGAGCATTTTTTCATGTGCTTGTTTCATATGTATGTCTTCTTTGGAGAAATGTCTATTCAGATCTTTTGCCCATTTTTCCATTGGATTGTTGGCTTTTTTGCTGTTGAGTTGTATAATTTGTTTGCATATTTTAGAGATTAAGACCTTGTCAGTTGCAGCATTTGACACTATTTTCTCCCATTCTGTAAGTTGTCTTTTTGGTTTTTTTTTTTTTATGGTTTCCTTTGCTGTGCAAAAGCTCGTCAGTTTGATTAGGTCCCATTGGTTTATTTTTGCTTTTATTTCTGTTGCTTTGGGAGACTGACCTGAGAAAACATTTGTAAGGTTGATATCAGAGAATATTTTGCCTATTTTCTCTTCTAAGAGTTTGATGGTGTCTTGTCTTAAATTTAAGTATTTAAGCCATTTTGAATGTATTTTTGTTCATGGTATGGGTGTGTGTTCCAGTTTCATTGATTTACATGCAGCTGGCCAGTTTTCCCAGCACCACTTGCTGAAAAGACTGTCTTTTCCCCATTTTATATTTTTGCTTCCTTTGTTGAAGATTAATTGACCATAGGTGTCTGGGTTTATTTCTGGGTTCTCTATTCTGTTGCTTTGGTCCGTATAATCTGTCTTGGTACCAATACCACACTGTCTTGATTTACTGTGGCTTTGTAATATTGCCTGAAGTCTGAGAGATTTATGCCTCCTGCTTGATTGGATAGTAATTTTAAAACCCCTCCTGAACCCTCGTCAATTTCTCTAGCATCAAAGCATCTCTAAATCTACCTTTACTGTATATCTAAGCCATGTATAACCTCCTTTTTTTTTTTTTTTTTACAGTTTCCAATGTGGTGATTTCCTTATCAGTTCTTTTAATATTTCTAAACGTGATGGTGAACAGTGTGTGTGTGTGTTTTCATCTTCTATACCCAGGGTGCCCCAAACCTCATGTTATTGAAGCATGTGCTTCTGAGTTTTATTGGTAATTTTAATGAATCATTGTATTTGTCTTCTTGACAGGCTTTCTACCCTGTAGAACACCCTGTAGATGTTAGTTTTGGTGACATACTGGCAGCAAGATGTGTATTCACTGGTGAAGGAAGGACAGAAGCCACACACATTGGGTATGTTTTTCTCACATTTCACTATTTAAAATGATTTTATTAGATCAAGACATGATTATAGGTGACATTTATTTTTGTTAATGAATGGCACACTTTTCTCTGTTATGAACAGTTACAACAAACTGTAGCATATTATATTTTGGAACTGACTGATTTGAATAAACTCCAAAATGTGCTTATTTTTTCATGCTTCCTTTCCTATATATCTTAATAAAGAAAAATATAAGGATTATGAATTTTTTTCTCAAGCATCCTTTACCCTGTGCTCAAATTTAGGCAAATACTTATGTTCTTAGTGGTGCACCTTAATTCCTCAGAATTCCATTAATTCCTCAGAACCATGATTTTTTTCTACCTCTTAAAACACCTGTTATGTATCTCTTGTTTTCCAGATGAGAAACCAAATGAGAATAATACTATTGCAGTACTTTTCCATAAAAGTGTGTCAGACTTGGAAGTAATTTTCAAAATACTGAGCCACTTTGATATAACTGTATTTTATACACTAAGCAAAATTTTCAAAGCAGAGTGAACTCTTTCAAACAAAGTTTTGCCTAAATTAAAAAATAAAAGATAAAGTCTCTTACCATGTTTTTGTTAGAAAACAACCAAGAAGCCCCCTTTTCTTATTAAACTAGATTATAAAATATTTACTGATGCCACCTAGAAAATGGAACTTTAAACCATTTATCTTGTGATCAAAGAGAAGTTACAGAAAGTAGGCATTTGAGAAATATGCATTAGATGCACCAAAAATGGTTCTGATGATGACAGCACTCGCTGTTGGTTGTCAGGGGAAACAGAAAATGTACTGTGATGCAGGTAAAAGGAAAAAAAAGCATTCAGGATTGTGAAATAGGATTTTTTATGTCATTATAAAATGGTTTTATATTAACAAGCATCAATTTTAAGGCTAAAAATAGAAAAAGTTATAAATTTATATTAAGCAAGTTTTTAATAGCTTTGCTATGGGATGCATTTGACAAATTTGAGAGACTTGAAGAAAGCAGTGAAATTATTGAGTTACATAAAATGGTAGCAAAATGATGGACAAGATAGACATAGTTAAATCTGAAAAGTCTGATAATTTACTTATTAATGATCTTTAAATACATGAAGTAGAGACCCTCTAGAATTTTGTTTAAATGCCATGGTTATTTTATTACCCTTTGAATAAATGAAGTAGTAAAAAATCCCTTTGAACATATTCTTTGTACTAGTTTACAAGTTCAAGTGGAATAAATAGGTTTTTTTTTTTTTTTTTTTTGCTTAGAGGCCTACTTAAAATTTGGGAGGGCTTGTAACTTTGGCCAGATTCTATCCTTCGATTATCCTCTGTGAGGCAATATTAGTCATAGAAATTAATCTTAGAGCACCAGGATGAGAAGCCAAAGTGATCTCTGGAGACCTTTTTCAGTTTCATGAGTTCAGAATAAGTCTAGTCTTTTTTAAAATGTGTATTTTGCTTTAAAATAATACCCTAAAATGACTACACCAATCTTTTTGTAAATCTCACGTGGGCTGAGGGAAATTCCATCTTGTTAAACAAATGAAACAGAAAGAAAACTACAGGAAATTAACTTAATGGGTGAGTCCATATTCTGAATATTTAACTTATACTAAGGAATTTTTTCAGGTAGAATAATAAACTAATAAGAGAATTTTGAAATAAATTTATAAATTAAATCTTAGACAAAGCATTCCTATTGCACTTAATATCTTTTTAGTTTTAGAAAGGTAATAGCAGCAATTTATCTGTTTTAGAAAATAAAAGATACCACTTCCATAGGTACTGTAGAATCACAATTGAGGATAGTCTGTAAAAAGAGAAAAACAGTATCTTTATAATGTCTTTTAAGTTAAATTATACTCTGCGAATCTCCTCTCTCTCTTCTCTGTTCCCACCTAACCTCCACTCCACATATATAAACAAGTACTCCCACTGGCACAGGGTTGAGCCCTGATTATGAAACTGACCTAGATACAAATTCTGCTTATCTAAAGGTCTTACGGGGCCAGAAGATGCCACTTCCATGCACTGCGAGAACTATGAGCTTCAAGTTTTAGACTTCATTCTGCAGCCACCTGGAAACTAGGCTTTACAGGGAAATACTCTCTGTGGCCTACGGAAGATTTTCAGTTGAGTGATTCTTCTACCCAGTCCTAGCTTAATTCTGCATTAAGCTAGAAACTTTAGTAGTGGAAAAAACTTAGGTAGAGCAATCAAAGCTAACTAATAAAAAGAACTTAAAAAAACTAGGGACGGATTTTCCCAAGCCAGGGATTCATCTCAAAATATAACCATTAGAAAACAGATGAATTTAAACAAAACATATTAATAAATTTACATAATGGTACCAGCTTTAATCCAGATATATTATATATATTTTTTTGGTTTTTGGTTTGTTTTTGTCTTTGGCCATGCCTGCAGCATGTAGAAGTTGCTGGGCCAGGGCCATAGCAGTTACAATGCTGGATCCTTAACCCACTAAGCCACCAAGGAACAACCAAATATTTTATATTTATTTTTGAATAGTAAATATGAATGATATAGATTAGGGAAAGTTGCACCAATGTATATATTGATAATGTAGTACTAATTAGCCTACAAAGAAGCAGTATTTTGTACCTGACTGCATTACATATTTTATATTCAACATGACTCTTCTCTAAAATTCATTTCAAATGTTTAGTCAAGTTTAAACAACAACCAAAAAAGCATTTAATTGTCAGCCAATTAAGCTAATTAAGTCAGCTAATTTGCCTAAACGTATAAATGCTAAAATTTAAAATTAATTCTTGAAAATTGGTAGATATTATTTACCTGTTTAGTCAGTTTTCTTGGTCATATTTTTCATTTGGAACCAGTTTTTTTGTACACATATGGGAATGTCTAATAAATATTCACAGTTATCAAGTACTTTCATCAGCATTTAAGTATATTATATGCAAAAATATGATTATATGATCAATAACTGCTTAATATATGTTTTAAAGCACCATGAAACCTCTTAAGAAATAATTCAAAGTTTTGTAAAATAATATCTTTAAAGTTTTCATATTTCTTTCCAAAATTAGTCTTACCCATCATTGGTTATTTTCAAATCTAAGCATTTGTTGACTGTAAGGGGCAGGCCCTAGGGGTAAGGGAATCACCAAAGTGAAGTAACACTGTCTGAAACATAGTTACACAATATTTGGGTCTTACAGAATGATACATTTTGGAATACTTGGTGCTTTCTCACACGTCTATAGCATACCTTTAAAACATGAAATGATACAGTTTTATAAAAACCCTGGTAGAACTAGGTAGGTAGGTAGATAGATAGATAAATAGATAAAAAATATAAACAGATAGCTATAAATATTTTTCAGAAATACTGTAAATTGAGTTTGTAAAATTGACCTAACTCAGCAGTATGATATATTAGGGGTAACAGCTTATGCTGTAATACATTGTAAACATTTATTAAGATAGATTATTCATTCTTCTTCATTCAACAAATATTTATTGAGGGCATACTATTTTCAAGCTTATCACACTTTGT
This sequence comes from Catagonus wagneri, assembly GCA_004024745.2. NCBI lineage: Eukaryota > Metazoa > Chordata > Mammalia > Artiodactyla > Tayassuidae > Catagonus > Catagonus wagneri. The sequence continues at coordinate 23,286,453 of PVHT020004020.1, forward strand.
CAGATTTAAAACTAGCTGATATCTGAGAAGTAGTTATTACTTAAGCACCTTATTACACCCGAAGATGAAAGAAATGGACCACTATAATTTGAAGATATAGGTGATGGCAGGTGTCATCATTTAAGGGGATCTCACTGACATTAGGAAATGCTTAAAGGGCCATTCTGTGGAGCCAGCACAGAAGTATGAACACCGTCTCCCTTTATACTTTCTCCAGTTAACAAGCATTAGATTGACAGAGTTGAATTGCATATGTTGTTCTTTATGGAAAATAAGGTTAGATGTGTCAGAATTTTCCCTTAGGAACACAGAAGGCAGTTTGGTTTAAAGTCAGATTTTTTTTGAGTGGAGGAAAGATGAATCTGGAATAAAATAGGCAAACTGTGTTGCTGATACTAAGGATGATTTGAATCCTAAGGTGTTTGGTATATTATAGTTTCTCTGACAAGTTCAGTTATAGAAGGAAAGGAATAAAGTATGACTTTTCTTTTTCTTCAGCTGCTTAATAATTTTATTTGTGACTGCTAAGATTCAAGCATTTTTAAAATAAATTCCTTGGAAAGGTTTATCATAAAGGTTCTATGAATTTTGTAGAGTTAACATTCCGGTTATTCAATTTGTGGATCATTATTATCCTGTATCTAAAGTGATATGTTGTGATTCATGTAAGTGTAATATATGCAGGATTCAAGGGAAACAATTTTGTATTAAATAAGAAATTTATCAGAATATGAAAATATTTATTTTTATTTCATTTTCCTTAAGGGACATGTTTATTATACAAAGGACCTTAATTTTTTGTTTGTGTTGTTTTGTTTTATGGCTGCACCGTAGCATGTGAAAGTTCCCAAGCCAGGGTGGATTCTGAACAGCAGTCGCTGCAACACCAGATCCATAACCTGGGCCAGGTATCAAACCTAGGCCTCTACTTCAACCCTAGCCACTGCAGATTCTTGACCCATTGTGCAACAGCAGGAACTCCTGATTGTGAAGGTTCTTAAATTATTTTATCACCTTAGTATTGTATCATAGAATCAGTACCTAAAATGAACTATATTGGTGAGCTGGTTAGGCTGTCTTCACAAAACTGCATGTGTTTAGAGATGAACATGGGCATTACATTCCCAAATGAATAAGTTATTGAAGGATCTATTCCTGGATTGATTGCAAGTTTCATTTATATTATATAAATTTATTCAATTATTTTCCTTTCACCAATTTAGGAAGCTTCCATTTTGCTTCCCCTCTCTGCACAGTGATTCAAGATTTTCTAATAAGCTAGCGCCACATCTTAAATTTTTCCCTCATCTCTCTCTCTTAATCTCTACCTTTTTCCTCATTTTGAATGGGGAGGAAGAATAATATGGTGGGAGGCTTTGGCTTATTACTTTAGCACCAGTCATTCCTTTTATAGCACATAATTTTCTAACCAACTGCAAGGTTGCTAAAATGTAAGTCTTAGCAGTGGTGTTTTGATGCATGAAGATGTGTGTAGTGAACAGGTGTTTGGGATTGACTTCACTCTTTGGTTATATTTCATGGGAGAGGCAATTACATTGACAGGTATTAGATTCAGAGAGTGAGAAGCCATATTATTTTTAAAGCATAAGCAGAACTTCCCCTGACAGGGGTTCATTCCTCTGGTCTCTCAGGGGCTCTACATTTTCAGAGCTTAGAAAAACCACATCTCTGGCCTGTTTGGAAAAGATTTTTACCTTTTTTTTTTTTCCCTTCCCTTGCTGATGTCATTACTGTTGCTATGGAGAGGAAATAAGTGCTGCCTGACATTGCTGGAAAAATCAACACTGATGTATTTGTGTACAGCAAATAGTCCACTTTATAGCTTGTTTTTTTATTAGTAAAGTCTTGCTAAAAATTGTCAGAACTAATACCAAAAAGGAAATATTCCTTTGCCTAAACCACCTTGGTATATAAGAGTTTTGTGAAGGTGTACCTAAATATTTCCCTTCTAGTAATAGGAAAGAGAAGGAAATATATAGTAATCCATGTAAACTGAGGAAAAGGAAAGGTATTTTATAAACCATTAGACATAGTTTATATTATTTGGAACTTTTCTCCTTTGAAATGACCATCCCACTGTTTCAGAATCTGTTTTTAATCATTCAGTTGTACAGAACTACCCCATTCAGGTCAGAGTCCCTAGAAGAGATTAGGCCTGAGTTCATTTTGTATCATTCCTGAGACATTCTTTTCTTCCCATCTATAGAAGCCAAGGGGCCAAGTCAAATTCAGAGATACATTTATGATGTCTTAATTGCAACACATGATTCTTGATTCATCTCACCCTGAGGAACAAGGCAGTTACCAAAAACAAGATCTCAGATTCTCAGGGTTAAATGCAAAAAGCCATTTTTTAAACTTGTAAATAACATATATTTCTGTTGAACTGTTCTGAAATTTAGCATTATCAAGTAAATAATTAAATTTTCCCATGAGCAAAGTACTTTGCCAATCTATGAATTTTAAAAAATGGAAGAAAGACAAAAGAATAAAAGGATGTAGAAGAGGAAAAAATCACTGCAACTAAAATGCCACTTTTTAAATGATTTTTATTTTTTCCATTATAGTTGGTTTACAGTGTTCTGTCAATTTTCTACTGTACAGCAAAGTGACCCAGTCACACATACATATATACATTCTTTTTCTCACATTATCCTCCATCATAAGTAACTAGATATAGTTCCCAGTGCTATACAGCAGGATCTCATTGCTTATCCATTCCAAAGGCAATAGTTTGCATCTATTAACCCCAGATTCCCAGTCCATCCCACTCCCTCCTCCTCCTCCTTGGAAAATGCCACTTTTATCTACGGTATTTGGTGGTATCTGTGGAGTGACTGCAAATGGATACTCCATTATTAAGTGGAAATAGGCCTTTTACAATGCACTTTTGATGTTGAAAACTGTGGTAGGTTTTAATGAAAGCTATAAAATAAATGCACAATGTTTCCACCTTTGAATCCATTGCTGGCAGATTTACCGGTTGCATTTTTCTTGCATTAAGAATATGTTTTATGTGAATGGCTGCTTTGTTGTATCTGTGGGGTTTTTTTGTTTGTTTTTTTGCCTGCAGTGGTACATCTAGTGATGAAATGTGCAACTTATACATTATGTATTACATGGAAGCCAAGCATGCAGTTTCTTTCATGACCTGTACACAGAATGTAGCTCCGGATATATTCAGAACCATACCACCAGAGGCCAATATTCCAATTCCTGTGAAGTCTGATATGGTTATGATGCATGGACATCACAAAGGTAAAATTGCTGTTTAATTTAAAGCAACATAGACTTTGTATTTTATATTTGTATATCTGTATCTTATAATTTCATATGTCTCACTTGACTGATAAGACCATCCTCCTGTCAGTCACGTGTGTATACATAATCTAATTCCCTCTTTTCCTTCATTTATACTCCCTCCTTTATTTCTCTCTTTTATCTCCCCTCCTGATATGTCCCCATGAAAACAGTCACAATGAAAACTCTCCACTAGCAATGAAACATTTATTTGGGGATCAATTCCATAAATGTAGATCATTCTTCATTTTTTTTTTTAGGGCCACACCCGCAGCATATGGAGGTTCCTAAGCTAGGGGTCCAATCAGAGCTACAGCTGCCGGCCTACACCACAGCCACAGCAATGCCAGATCCGAGCCTCATCTGCGACCTACATCACAGCTCACAGCAAAGCCAGATCCTTAACTCACTGAGCAAGGCTAGGGATCGAACCCACAACCTCAAAGTTCCCATTCAGATTGATTTCCGCTGTGCCATGATGGGAACTCCTGATCTTTCTTCATTTAATTCATTTTTCTGGTTTCTTCGTTTCATTCCTCCCATAACCAGTAATGAATTATGCAATTTATGGATTTATACACCATGTTCTAAAGAGTGCTACAGTTTGCCAAAGAAAATGGTTTTTGTCTCCAACCATATCCTAAGTTATCTGTTTAATGGGCCTCTTCAAGCAAAGAACAATTCTTAATTTATGAGGCATTTCTAGTTTTAGCCTTTTCGGTCTCATTCTCAGAATTGTTCTTTAGCTTACTATTCATCTGAAAACTGGTCATATTGATTGCCATTTCTTTAAAGTTGCAAAACTCACATACCTTTTTTTTTTTACTGGATGAAGTGTGCTGAGACTTTACTGAGTTTTACAAGTGCAATCTTAAAATGCCAGAGCAACTTCTTATTTCTTTCTATAGGAAACATTATAGAGGTTAACATAACAATCAGGCCCTCTATTAAGATCCTAACATTTTTGTAAAATGTACCTTAAAATGTTCTGAAAATATCCTAAGAATATTACTAATTTTTTAAAAAAATACGAAGTTTTATTAATGCATTTTTAAATTCTGTGTCATTAATGTGTTACTGAAAGGATAATTGTTCTAATTACTAAGTCAGAGCCTGACAATATAGTTATGCTAGAGTTTTTTGTGAATTAGGGCATTTCTGCCATGTAAATTCTTTTTTTTTTTCTTTTTTACAGCTGCACCTGCTGCATGTTTAAATTCTTGGGCCATGGGTCAAATTGGAGTTGCACCTGCAGCTTACAGCACAGCCAGGGCAACACCAGATCCAAACTGCATCTGTAACTATAGCCACAGCTTACAGCAACACAGGTTCCTTAATCTGCTGAGCCACAACAGGAACTCTTAAATTCTTAATGCTATTTTTTTATGAAAGACAGGTCCCTGAAAATATTTTTATGATGATGGTGTATTTCCATTAAAGTATTTAAAGTATGTAATATGTTCTAAAAATTTATGCTCAGCTTTTTTGATCCTTTACAGAAACAGAGAATAAAGATAAGGCTTCTATACTACAGCAACCAAAACGAGAAGAAGAGGAAGTGTTAGAACAGGGTATGTATGTTGACTTCTGTAACTAGACCTATAAAAGTATTCATTATCCAAATAGGCAACCAAATTTTAAAGTTATTGCAATGCTTTAGGTTTTTCTCTATCAGCCTCTTACCCTATGTATTGCTGATTTTATATAATACATAATTCATGAGAAAATGGTCAACAGTTGCACTTTGGCTTTGAAAGTGAGATTCTCTAGTGAATTTAGTCCCTTTAGATTTTTCCATCTTTGTTTTATTTTATCTAATATTGTAACTTTTATATATAGTGCAGGTAAGTGTACATATAACCTTAGAAACAATCAGTGGGCAGCTTTTGAAACTTTACGACATTTACCATTTAAATTCTTGTATGTTTTATATGGTGTGTTCATTGACTATATTTGAGGTTCACAAAAAAAGGAAATTAAGAATTTAACCACATCTTGCCTCTCTATTACGTCATTCTTCTTTGCCTTCAGTTAAGGTAGGAGGGATCATCGTCTTATGCATTTGTAGTGTGTTGCCATCTGATAAGTTAAGAACGCTTCATTCTTCCTCTGTCCTATTTATTTGAAGTGGTAATACTTGATGTTGTATGTCATGCACTGCGTGTGCTGGCATGGAAAATTTATTCTCCTCAATCTTGCTTTCTTGCCAGTTGTTTGGAAGAAAAGTACTTTGTGTTAGGTGTTGAAGTATGTTATCATTTTTGACCTAGATTTAAAATGTTTTTTAAAATATTAGTTTAGTGTTGATATAAACTCACTTTTAGTGACAACATAAAGTGTATAGAAACTAGATAGGATTGTTCTATTAGAACTTATAGAAATTTGTGACTCTTTGGGTGTTATAAACCATTATTGGAATTATTCAAAAATGTGTTCTGTTAGGTCTAGGTCAAAGATACTGCTCTTGCACTAATAGTATTTGCAAAATTAAAAAATCAGACTTTTTAAAGGAAAAAACTGTGAAAGGGGAATAGGGTAAGCTGTAATATAAAAGTTTTGAAATTATATGGAGTATGTTCCATTCCATCCCATTCTAACAAAGGGCTTTAAAAAAAAAAAACTTAGCTCAAAGTTGTTTCTATTTTCAAATTAAATCCAAAAACGGGGGATGATTTTATGCTAAATAGCTTATGCTAAACGCTTTATACTGAACTATTGATTACGACTTAAAACAGCTATATTTATCAATCATGTATATATATTTGTAAGGAAATTGGTAGTTTAAATATAGTAGCTTTATGTTTACTATAATTGTCCTGAAATTTGATCAGACTTAAAATGAATCATTTTGGCATTACACATACTGTTTGAAGTGTATGTCTTTGAGTAATTTAAGTCATCTTAGAATACGTTTCAAAATACCAACATATGTGGTGCAGTATGGAATGAGACTACCATTTAGTAGATACAGCTTTAAAATGTTTCTATGGAAAATGCAGCTGGACTATTTTATCCTATTGAAGTTATTTAAGGTGATCAAGGAAAATATTGAAATCCTGAAAGATTAGAAAGTGTCACAGGTTTTATTAGCCAAGGGAATTTTAAATGTTAAGTTTAATCTGTTATTTACAAACAATAGGATTTTAGGAGGTGTCATATATGCCTAAAAACCAAATCCCTTAGTATACTTTCGTATATTGCCATTCATTTATCCTGTGTGTTTGATAACATATGCATATGGTATTAAGATATTTAAATATATTCTTATATATTTATATGGGGCTATATACACAGTATAGCCTAATGGTTTTGGAGAATAATTCTAGGGACACATAATAAATTAGTTTTCTATAGTTACCACTTTATTCTATTTATGAGTAAAAATACTATAAAGTGATCAAACTTAGGAAGAAAAAAGTAATTAGCTTGACTCAATTTTGATACTGCAGAAATTAGGCTATAGCATTCGTATGTTGAAATTAGTGGCACCATCAGAATGTCACCTCCTAGACTATGTGAAGACAAATACTTCACCAAAAGCCATTTCAAGGGCTAGTGTCACCGATTATTCTACTGGTCTTTGGGGATCATCAGCCCGGAATTTGAAGAGAAATATAGAAATATACCAAATGCATATCTGTACATATAGTCTATTTGATTTGTTAATGAGATCAGTCTGTCTCCTTGCAATACACAGGGCAAACCTGTTCGTTATTGAGAATAGCCCATTCTTCTCAGAGATGTTTGCGCAAACCTTCTATTTGTATGCATTCCCTAGCATATTAAATTGACCAAGTAGCTGACAGGAGGGTTCTAATTATTCACATAAATTATGCCATACATGCTAATTTTTATAGTAAGCCCTCAAACTTAACCTTTTGCCCTATTTTGGTGTTCTGGCAGAAACAATTTATGTTCAAGGATTCCTCCTGATAGTATTGCTTCTTGTAATATTTCAAATTTCCAATAAATAAAAGCACTGAATTATTTCAGTTGTGCTATCCACAGAGTAACAGATAACATCTATGTTAGTCACACCGGATATGAGCTTCTTATTGGAAATGAAACAGTTGGGCACAGGAAAGAAAAAAAACCTAAAACATCAGAGCACATGTACTCAAAGTAAGCTCTGTACAAATTGGTGGCCAAAAATATAGTTCTACATGGACAATACAGACAGTATTTTTTTTGCTTCCTGCTTAAGACATTGGGAAAGCAGACAGGAAGAGAAAGGTCATGATATGTAATAAATACAGTGTCAGAAAGATGGGCTGACCCTTATTGAGGTAGTAAGAAAAAACGGGGTGAGGGGAGAGAGAAATGCTCATATGCCGTAAGCTGAAAATATAGCTGTGCCACAAATGGACAGGAAGTAATAGGTACCTCCAACAGGGAGAGAAAAAAAAAAAATCAAATGAAACCAATAATCCATTCAACAAGGGTTTATCTAATACTCTGTTTCCTCGAGAGAAATATGAGTATTTTTTTATTTGAAATTCTAATCACTAAAATTGCTACCTCTTAATTTTTACCAGAATATTATCCTTGATTGGAAATTAACTGCTTTAAAAGAGACATCTGAGTTGTGTGAATCCATGTAGATTGCACAGCCCGTTGTTACTCACAAGCGCACTTACCTTCTACACAGCATCCTTGTCTGCATCTGCTCCCTCTAGAACAAAATTTGGCTGAAGACACATGTATCTCAGACTCTATCTCAAAATATGTAATTATGGAGACATCAGAAGAACCTCATTAAATGGACATCTTTACCTATCAGATTGTCCTGGATCGTGTGGCCATGGAGAGCATTTTAATGAGGCTTTAATTAAATCTGCAGAGATTGTTTTTAAAAATAATGCTTAATTGACTGTTTTTAAGTCATATTCATTATAGAAGATATGGAAATTATACAAAAGTATGAAGAAGCAAATAAAAATCATCCATAATCCCTAGAAATATGGGTATATGGGTGTATGTGAAATATATATTACACATATACCTATGCACAGTATTTAAACAATACTTAAATCATAATGTATGTAATTTTTGTATATTCTCTTTTAAAGTACTGTATCTTGAACATTTCCTTCTACTACCAAAATCATTGGCATGCATGATTTTTAATGGCTCCATAATATGTGTATATTTCTGCCCACAGTGCTTTGAAAATAGCCTATTTGTCTGTAGGTGAGCTTATGTGAATGAGTTGATTACGTCTGCCTCCATGCAGAAAAGCACTAATGGATATTCAAAACAAACAGAAATGTCACCATGCTTTGAAAATGTTGTAAGTGAAGAATTACCTGTGTATGTAATAAGTACAATAAGCTAAACAATAAACCCAATTAGGCAGTGATTGTAGGTGAAGGAAATGAATCCTGGGAGACTATACAGAATGAGAAAGGTGTTGAGATTTTCCAGAGCAGACACACACAAACGTATCTCTTACTTTTCTGTTCTGGTTGGCACTTTTAGGAAACAAATGCATGTTTTTTCCTCTTTATTGTTTTCCTCTTTATTTCTTACACGTTATGATTTTTTTATATATGTTCACGATAACAGAGATACAACCTGAACTTTCTATCAGTACTCTCTAGGCAAGGTATATGGGCTGAAACTAAGATGCTTGCCAGCTACTAACAAACATCTATACATCAACTCTTAGAGTTTCTGAATTTGATTGTTTCTCTCTTTTAAAATTCAAAGTATAGCTGTAGTATTGAAATTTATGTCAATTATATTGGGAAGATTTGATACCTTAGAAAAAACTCAAGGCAGAATTGAACTCAAATCTACAATACTAGTAAGTCCTTGTTATTGTACATTATGTTCTGGACAGCAGTTCTCTTGCTGCAGAAAGGGCCTTTAACATGTTTTATTCAGTTTGTACTAAACTCTTTTCTCATTGCAGTCTTTGTGCCCTCATATAATCAATCTTTCTACTCAAAGGTCAGCATGATCTGCTATATTCCCAAGGCAGGGAGAATATGACAAAAATACAATTTGTAGAGGGAAAATACTCATGGCCCCAGACAGTTAAAGGTCTTCAGACACCTTCTGTGAAACAGAATAATTTCACAGTGGTTTTGTGCTAACAAAAATGAATTACCATCGGCATGCCTTATCAAGTAAGCAGAATCAAGGGAACAAGGTTCCAAGTTAAAATGACAATATTCTACTGTAAAATGACAATATTCTTAAAGTAACAGTTGGTAATACATTTCTGAGAAGAGTGAAATACAGACTGGGCTTAGTAGTTAAAATTTATATTCTTTTGTTTTATTCAAAATAGGACACTCCCTACATCCCCTAATAAAGTCCAAATGATTTTAGTAGCATTGTCTTAGTGAAATCCAAGCATTCTCAATGCCCCTTTACTGTTTTAAAGAACATACAAGTCTTTTTTGTATTTCCATTCACTAAAAATTTATTGGTTTGTTATGATTTATGAGCAGCTCCCAAGTCTTTATTTATTGAACTCATCTATCAAATGCAATTCTAAATACCCCCCAAGGCTCTGGGAAGCTGAGTGGATGCTGTTTTGATTGGTTTCCTAATCATAGAATAGGCAGATGTGAATGATCATTTATCACTTTGCAGTATAGATCAGTGTGTATAGAAGTTGCAAAAACCATCATCTCCTAATTTCTCCTTTCTAATATTTGTCTCATTTTCTTCATTTAAAAAAAAAGGAGTCAAAAGGCCATTTCTGATTGTTTCTCAATCAGATGAGTCCTACAGGAAGAAAAGAATAATAAACTTCAATTTGTGATCCTTGAGCTGGTCATCATGATCATGTGTTTTATTTCTTTAAAGCTAGCAGGATAAATGTTGCAGGTTAGTAATAAGTAAACAGTAAAAAGACAAATCAACTTTAACTAGAAGGGAAAGTCAGCTATGACTGAGTCAGAAACCAAATATGAAAATCTAAAAAGAAATGCTTTCATTTTTTCATTCCTTATATCCCTCTTATTAATGATTTGTGGTTGCATGGTTGTAATCTCATTAGCGTGGTTACCTGTTACCAGTTAAATTGTTGATGAATATCCTATTTACTTCCCACGTGCCATAGAAATCACAGAGCAAGAGGCAGTAACGAGAGCTGGGGTTTTTTTGTAGGTAATGAATTACTAGTGATTTGTGTTGTAAATGTGAATTTATATTCTGAAGGATTGCGAAGAGGTTCTTGATCATTTTCAAAATAAAAAGGCCTGCTACAATTAAGATTCTGTGCTGTCTAAAAGTAGAGATACTTTTTTTAAGTCCAATAATCTTAAAACATTTTTTAAAATGTATAGGGCAATTTTTGAAAGTATGTGTCCTTCTTGTTTAATTTGATCTCACTATATTCCTGAAAATAAACCAGAGCAATTTCTGGGCTGGTGGGAGAAAATGGTGAGTGATCCCCACTAAATAGAAAAATGTCCATTGAGCCATGAAATACTTGATGCAAGCACACAGCTAATAAACTTGGAGTTTAATTGGTAGTGTTTTAGATTCTCTTATATTATGCTGTGTTCCTTTTCCTAACCCTTTAGCTGCTACTACACTTGTGTTTTCCAAATACCAAACCCACCCAGCCAAATTTCTTAAAGTCCTAGAGCATTTTTTCATTTCCTAAGATAAGAATCCAAGTTTGAGTGTAGAAAAGAAAGAAATGGAACTCAGTGCAGCCTAAAATCATCAAGGAAGTATTTTTATCTTTACTAATACAGAAGCAAGGGGTGACATTTTTAACACATTATTCATTCCAGAATCATTTGTTGCTATGATAGGAACAGTACTAATCCCTGGAAATACAACAGTGATTTAGAAATGAAAGGGGATATTTTTACATAGAATCACATTTATATCTTGTCATTTGTCCCTTCTCGGATAATGTAAATGTACCAAAAAAAATTTTTGGAACATCTTAGAGAGTTTTATCATACGTGTAAGCTATATTGCCAGCAGAAAGTAAAAACTGTTAAAGAGAATAGAAGATAATTCTACTTTTTCAAACTAAAGAAAACCAGTCATTACTCTTTAGGCCAGCTCTGTGCACATCACTATGGTATATGCATATATTAACTAATTTATTAGAGTCTTATGGTATAATAAAAAAAGACAGCCAGGATAGGACAAAAAGAAACTTCCTTGGTTAAAGAATAAATCTGACATCTGAGCTCAGAAGACTCTTAGACCTCCAAAGAAAAAAAAAATATATATAATAAAATTGACAGGGCTGAATTCACAGGAAATAATTTGAAAGAGTTTTGCCAGTACAGAAAAAATAAGGAAACCTGAACCCAGGATTACTCAGAAGGAAGGCCCCTTTAGTCAGCTCTCTCCTTTGTTTTTTTTGTTTTGTATTTTGTCTGTTTCAGAGAGAAGGTTTGGCCGCAGCATGCAGTGGCTTGATATGGGATCCCAGTTTCCAGACCAGGGATCAAACCCAGGCCACAGCAGTGCAAACACCAAATCGTACCTGCTAGACCACCAGGGAACTCCTCAAACTGTGCCCTTTTAATCCCAATTCAACTTCCTACCAGCTGTGCGCGCATCTTAGTACTGTGTCATTAGGTTCCTCATCTAAAAGGAGATTAAATGTGTTAAACCGTACAAAGCATTCAGGAATGTGACTTGGTCATGCTAAGCTCTCAAAATATTAATTGCTATTACTATTAGTCATTTGTAGTTTACAAAGTACTTCTTTATATATTACTTCTGTCAAGAATTAGCAGGGTAATTATATATCCCAGTTTTTCCAGAACTCTACCAATTTATGCCTAGTATAAATTTTAACAGCACCCCTTTCTTTCTCAAATGTGTCCCAGTATGGGAGGTAAATTATATGGTTCCCTTAAGAGTAGGGCCCAGAACAGAATTAGAGTATACTCCGCAGAAACACATAGGGTGACAGAGCTGAGGAAAGGGGGACGTAAGTGGAGGGTTTCTAGCAGAGGCAGGTTACCTCCAATCACAAGTCATTTGCACAAACGTAGAGCAGCTTCAATACCATTCCATACACATTTTTCCACTGAAGGCAGGGATGGGGGTTTGTTCTAAAGAAGGAAGGGTGGATTGTCAGCATGACATCCGTAGTAAGACTCTCAGGGGAGGGAAAAGGTGATTCTGACAAGTCAGCATTGATGAACCAATTGACTTTGTAATTCACTGGTAAGAGAAGAATAAATATAAATTTCTATATGGGTTGACCCAAAACACTTTTATCACTGAGAAAGATACTATTAGAAAGGTAAAGTATGGGGGAAAGATTAAGAGCTCTGTTTTAGACATGTTGAGTCACCTGTCTGGATGTAGCAGCTTAAGCTTTGTGACCGAGATGACTTATTAGAAGGAGACCTTAGCCAGGGAAAATAAAAGAATGCCAGGGATAAACAGAAAATACCAACATTTCCATATGCTGGGCACAATATGAGGAAGCAAAGATGACAGGTAAATCTGGAAAGAACAATATTATGAGGAGAGAGTTTTCAAAGTTTCTTTAAAAGTGCTACCTGCCTATAGTAGATTAAGATGAAGTCTGAAGAGTCTGCTGGCTTTGGTAACTAGAATAGAAGTGTTTTTTTTTTTTACTTTACCCATGGCATACGGAAGTTCTCCCAGGCCAGGGATCAGCCACAGCAGTAACACCACCAGATCCTTAACCTGCTGAACGACCAGGGAACTCATGGAGTTTCCTGGAGTCTTGAGCAACTCATGCAGAAACCATACGGGAATGAAGTCTTGAGAACTCATGCAGAAACCATACAGGAATGAAGTAGGGAGTGAAAGCAGGTGCCTTCTATTTAGGGAGAAAGAGGATATGAGGAAGGATGAAGCAGCGTGTAACCCCACACTGTCTGATATGGTTGACACTAACCACATATGGCCATTTATTTTTGAGTATAAATGAATTAAATGTAAGTAAACTTAAAATTAAGTTTCTCAGTCACACTGGACACATCACAAGTACTCAATAGCCCCATGTCTCTAGGGGCTGTCATATGGGGGTAGCACAAGTATAGATTATTTCTGTTATCACAGAAAGGTCTTGTGGTGCTAGAACTTGTTAAAGAAAGAGGGAAAATGGAAAAGCTTGAAAGACATAATGTGTGATAATGTCTCTCTCACCTCCAAGACCACTCAAGATAAGCCCAAAGTGAGTGTGTTTATAGCCTGAATCAAATTTTTGGCATTGAAGTTTTATTTAAAAAAGTTAATAAAAAGCAGGTAGGAAAGGCTCCAGAAGGCTCAGGGAGGGATGGCATTCAGAACACTGGAGTAGGGATAATTCTTTCTCTAAAAATAAGCCGAAAGAAAGAAAGAGGGAGAGAGAGAGAGAGGGAGAGGGAGAGGAAGGAAGGAAGGGGAAGAAGAGAGAAAGAAGAAGGTGCAGATATGATCTCCTTTGGCAAAGCCAGGAAGCAGATCACAGTGTCGGCAATAGTGAGTTCTTGAAAAAAAAGAGGGCTATAAACTTGAAGGGGGCTTTTCCATTATGAAAATCCCAGTACTTCAATATGAAATAGGAATTGATTTTTTTTAGGTCAATAATAGATTGGAGCAGATGCATGTTGCAGCTAGAGTTTATATCTTTATCATTAGTAATTATAATAGCCATTTAGTGATACCTACTTTATGATATATGTTGGCCTGGGCACTTTACATTAACTATCTTCTTTAAATCCACAAAACAGTTCTTAAGGGTAGTAGTCGTTACCTATTTTAAAAGGTTAAGTATGAGCTTGCTGAAAGGCCCAGAGTAGCCATTAAGTGTCAGGGGTTGAATTTGAACACTAGTGTGAAATACAGGCCGGACACTGTGTAATAACAGTACTACCAGAAAGAGCCAAGTGCTGCAGGTGCCCAGAGCAGCCACCCCTCACTTGATTGTCTTCTTGGATATAAGTGATCCTAAGTAGCATCTGAAGGTTCAGGAACTAGTTGATTGCTGGGGAGAGAATGTCCTAGGGAGAAGAAACAGCGTGTTCTTAGAGTTGATACTCAAGGAAGTGAAAGCCCAATAGGGCTACAATATAAACTGAAAAGAAAAAAGAGAATGTTGAGAGACAAAACTGGCGTGGACACCACCCAGCTTCCTCCACTTACATTGTTCCATTCCTTGTACTCAAGCTTAGGTAGATTTCCTAAATCAAGACTTTAATATGACTAAGAAAAATGGTTAATGTTTCAGGATTTCATATATTCAATAAGCCAGAAGAGAAAAAAAAAAAAAAAAACACCTTTCTGGTGTGTGTGTAAGAATGTAAGAGATAGCCATCTAGTGGTCTCCCACATGTACTCTCTGTAAGTGAGATGCTGCTCTGAAGCTCTCTTCTCATAAGAGCAGTGCAATCGGTGTACAGCCAAGCCTATTACATTGCTAAATTTTGGTTTTCCCAACCTACTGATAATTAATTGTAATGGATCATTTCAAAGGAACCAAGTGCTCCGGATTTGGTATTTTATCACAGCTTTTATATTTTTACTGACAAACCTGAATAACTAAACTTGTGCTACTCCATCAACAGTAGCCTAATATTATGGATTTAAGTTTTTTGTTTTTGTTTTTGTTTGCATTTTAGGGCCACATCTGTGAAATATGGAAGTTCCCAGGCTAGGGGTCGAATTGGAGCTACAGCTGCCAGGCTATGCCACAGGCACAGCAACACAGGATCAGAGCTGCATTTGCAACCTACGTCGCAACTCACAGCAACACTGGATGCTTAACCTACTGAGTGAGGCCAGGGATTGAACCCGTATCCTCATGGATACTAGTCACAGTGGGAGCTCCCTCAAGTTTTTAAATTATGTTCTTTATCTGTCCCTGAAATCATCTTGTTTTAATTTTCTATATAAAATATTTCATTTCACAATAGCATGTTAAGCCATTGATACTTAGTTTGTGAAGCAGGAGAATTTTGCAGTAATGGGTTAATTTCTCTTCTATGAGACAGAATGTCACTGTGGTCTACCAGAGTTGGTTGTGTCGTAAATTGCTTTGTTGTGATATTGGTTCTAATACTCAGTAATTATTTCCTGATTGAAGATTCCACCTGGGATAAGCTGTTTTCATGGGCAAGAACTGAAAACCGAGAACTCTGAATCATTAAACCAAGATTATTTGTAAACATAACAGGCTCTCTTAGCATCACTTTGGAAAGACTTCATATCCCCATATTTTCTTAACATATTCTTTAGTGAAATGTGTTCTGACTAAAGCACTTATTATTTTTATTTCCTAATGGTCATAAAAAAAGATTTTATAAATGTTATCTGATTGTGCTATAAATATAGTTAAAACTTAAGCAATAGGACTCCATAGTCATAAGTTCCATTAGCAATACTTAGTATAGAGTGAGGAAAGAAGAGCTGTGGATTACCTTTGGGTTTGGGTTAGGAAAGCAGATTTATGATTCCATTGAGAACATACATAAGTCTCCCATTCACACAGTTGATGTAAATGGATTTGAAGCCATAGACGTAAATGATGAGGATTAAATGCTTAATGAACCTTCCATAGTCTAGTTTGTATCTGTCATATTTTATAAATTATTTGTTTTTGTGGAATTATATTATCATATACAAGTTTACTCCTTAGTACAGGAAGACATGAGATACATTTTAGTGATGAATCATTCCAATAATACTAGTTTGTTAAAAATTATTTTTCCAAAATTTATTCATGTCTTGTTTAAAATGAACAACCGTAACTATTTACAGTAATACTGCTAACAAAACAATAATGATAAAACTTTGGTTTTCCAATTGCCAAGTAGATGCTACATTTTTTGTGTTTTATAGCACCTGCTTAAAAATACACGTTTGTTTTTTTGTGGATTTCATTTTAATAGGCTTTTAAAGACAACTTCAAGGCATTTACCTCTCAGGATAGCTGTTTTCTGATGTAGTTGTTGATAATATTTTATTTTAGAAAGCTGATCAATTCTGAATTCCAAATCAATTCAACTACATCATGAAAACCATTGCTTGAAACAATCACATATACATTGCTTCTACTGTTGTGCTAATAGAGATTATCTAGCATTGTTGGCTCCTGAGATAACAGAAAGAAATGGGTGGTTTATAAAATGAAATGTGAAGCGTACTGTTTTTCACTGTTCTGGAAAATCACCTTTCCTTCCCCTCCCATACTTGAGCATCTGAGAGCAACCTTCTCTCTCACTTATTATGAGGAATCAGGAGATGATATTTTTAAGGCATAAAATTTTGTAAAATTTGCAGTCTTAACCCTCCACCCCTTATCTCTTCTCTTTTTTCCACAGGTGATTTCTATTCACTACTTTCCAAGCTGCTAGGAGAAAGAGAAGATGTTGTTCATGTGCATAAATATAATCCTACAGAAAAGGCAGAATCAGAGTCAGACCTGGTAGCTGAGATTGCAAATGTAGTCCAAAAGAAGGATCTCAGTCCATCTGATGCCAGAGAGAGTACAGAACATGAGAGGGGCAATGCTATTCTTGTCAGAGACAGAATTCACAAATTCCACAGACTAGTATCTACTTTGAGGCCAGCAGACAGCAGAGTTTTGTCATTACAGCAGCCCCTACCTGGTGAAGGCACCTGGGAACCAGAACACACAGGAGGTGCGTTTAGGGCTTCTTTTAAGAATAAACTGTGAAACGCTACAATGCACATTAACAAAATCTGAAGGGAATAATAATGAATGGATGAAAAAGCTCACCAATGAAAAGGACTTATCATTAGGAAAAACATGACTTATATTTAGGTTATCAGATATCACCTCTGTTTGAGGTTTTCTTTTTTGTCTTGGTCCAAGACTATGTAAATTCAGTTTCTATTCAATTGATGAACCAGAATTACCGAGACCAAAAATCTTTGGATCGTGTTGGGGAGGGTAGCATATGAAATTGGAGCAATAAATTCTTGCCAAATCAGTATTCTCTATTTAGTTCAATGAGAATGCACTGAAAATTCAGACCTGATATGTAAAGTATCAGTGTATGAAATGCTTATCCACTACCTTCTTTTAAGATAAATTCCTCTCAGAGGAATCTTTCACTTCCAACATTCTCATCCAATTGACTTGTAAAATGCAACCATTTTTATGACTTTGACTTCTTAAGTTCCATTATCATTTACCATCTTAACTGGAAAGTTGAGTAGCTATAAGTAAAGGGAACTCCAGAAAGTCAGTAACTATCAGATTTACCTTTACTTCTAACCAGGATTAGCTTCCATAATTGGAGGACAATACTTTATTCCCTTCAGGTTTCTGTACCAGCTATGGATGCCTCATCTTTGTCTTTAATTGTGTTGTGGCTTCTGTGATATCGATTGTGCTTCATGTTACTTGCTAATGTGGAAAACCAGATAATACAGCATGTGGAGATAATCTCCAAAAAAGTAATGGATATGTGTGCATGGCAGCTGTCCATGCGTGGGCTGGAATAGCACAGGCTGCCAGCTTGATGTTTTCAAATACAGCTCTGCAAGAAGCCATAAATTATTCAACACCCAGCTGATTTTTATTTATAATTGAAAAAAATTAGCATGCAGTGCCTTTTGCTCACACTGAAGTTTCAAGCATTGTCCTTTAGGACTGGCCTAATAGTCCCTGTGAGATGTTAACAGGAAGCCAAATTTTTACCTCTTCATATAGACAGGATCAACCCTGCTCTACACCTTCTAAATTGCAGGGTTGATCCTGTCTATATGAAGAAGTAAAACTGTTTCTCAAGAGGTGGTCTCTGGACCCATTTGCATCAGAATCACCTAGGGTGATTATGAAAAATCTAGATTCCTGAATAGTACCAAAAAACAACTGAATTGATATCTCTGGGTATGGTATTTAGAAATCTGCAGTTTATCATGTCCCTGACCATTTCGTAGACAGCCTAGGGTGTCTCTCTGAACCTCTGTATTAAGGACAATACATTGTAACCTGAACAACACATAAATATAAAGGGCAAACGGGCCTCTTGGGCAAGAATACACTTCTATTCAAGTGTGAAACGTTAGCGTTGTAGCCTGCTTTATTCTATGACTTGTCTTTTTTTAATTTATTTTTTATTGTAGTAACCATGGCTTATAACATTATATATAATTTTTACACCTACAACATTATATGTCTGCATACCCTACAGTGTGCTTACCACCAAAAATTTAGTTTCTAGTTGTCTGTGACTTGCCTCTGTTACTCTTCAGTTTAAAATAATATCACAGTCATTTAGAGGCATTTTAAGTGTCAATGTAAAACTCATAGTTTGACTTAAGGAATTGTATTCCTAAAACCTACTTAGTTTTTGTAAGAAAGAAATGCTAAACTATTCAAAAATACATTTGCTGGCCAAATCTCCTCATATCCCCCATGGTAGTCAAAATGGCAGTGCCCAGGGAAAAAAAATATTTCTCTAGGATCTGGTTCAGGAAGTTTCCCTTCATTTTAGGTATGTAGGTGAATGTCATTGAAATAAATAAGGCAATAATTTATAAAAATATGCAGCACAGATTCTAGTTATAGGTAGAAAATGTCCATGTATTTCCTTTCTGAAATGATTTTCTTTAGTGTTCTTTCACTACCCTGATTCAAAAATTTTTTTTAATTAAATTCAAAATAGCAAAACATGTTTAGGTAAGCAATATCTAAAAGTCTTTTCAATTGTCTTTCACTGTTTACCATAACAATATTATATGTAACTTTAATTGATGAAAAGTGCTTAATAAGTGTCATATGTTAACAATAATTACGATTAAATTGCCACCATTAATGTCATGTTGGACTAATATTTTAAAAATTTAAACACCAAAGTAGTAGATCTGAACCTTAATTATTTTAACTTAAGCAGCATCCATGAGAGAATTGTGTAGCATTCTCTCAATGTGTAGGAAAGCCGCAAAAGTTGGCACTCTGATAAATTGAGAAAATGCTTTGGCAATGTCCTATCATAACAGCAATTTTTTGTTCTTCAAATTGCTAATCACTTACATTGATCTGCCTTGATATTTTCCTGTGATATATGATGTACTATATGAAAATATGCAACCAGATAAATTGAGAAGCAAATGCACTCCTTTTTATACTTAGGGTAGTTTGGTTTCTATTATTAGTTTGATATTGATATTGAGACAGTATTAATAGAATAGAAAAAATATATAGTCTATTCTAGTTTCCTTCTGGAAATTAGATTCATTGAAAAATAAATTTGGGAGTTCAAGTCATGGCTCAGTGGTTAACAAATCTGACTAGGAACCATGAGGTTGCGGGTTCGATCCCTGGCCTTGCTCAGTGGGTTAAGGATCCGGTGTTGCCGTGAGCTGTGGTGTAGGCTGCAGACATGGCTCGGATCCCACGTTGCTGTGACTGTGGCAAAGGCTGGCAGCTACAGCTCCAGTTAGACCCCCTAGCCTTGGAACCTCCATATGCTGCGGATGCGGCCCTAGATAAGGCAAAAAAAAAAAGGAAAAGAAAGAGAAAAAAGAAAAATAAATTTAAAACTACAGATAGCTATTCTCTCGCTGTCAAATTTGATTGGATTACTACTTGTTAGCATATGGAAGCCTGATTCACATATGTTGCATACCTCTGAATATCAGAAAGTACATCTGCATTTGTATGATGCTTCCCATTGGGTAAGAGAACACACAGATTCTTTAAATGTTGTTATGATTTATTTAAATTTTACTTATGTTCTATGGACAACATTTTTGTGACTCAGAGTCCATACTTTTAACATATTTCAGTCATATCCTGACCCCTAGGTTCAAGTCTTACTGGATTCCCAGGGTGAAATAAGGTATTTAGTAGGCTAAATTTTCATCTCTTGAGGGGAGGAAAAAAATGCAAACAAACACACACATAGCCCTTACCATGAGCCAGGCTAAGTGTTTTAGATGCATTAACTCATTTAATGCTCATAACAACCCAGTTTATAAACTCGTTTATAGATGAATACCTTCCAAGGCATAGAGAAGTTATGTCATGTATACAGAGTGCCACAGCCCAAAGTACCAAAATTCAAAGCCAGGCAGATTTGCCCAAGTCTTGGTTTTTACTCACTTTTTATTCTGCCTCTCATAATAAAATAATATATAGATAGGTAGATAGACACAAGATAGATAGATAGATAGATAGATAGATAGATAGATAGATAGATAGACAGACAGACAGACAGACAGATAGAGTGTATGACTTTTTTTCCAATCACCCCTTATCTTACCTACAGTTATAATTCGAGGTATAGACTGTCTTTAGACATACTTTCTCAATCAATATCCATACAATTTGACTGAAGTGAAGATTCACTTGTAATTAAATGTTTAAAAGAAAAAGGAGTCTGGCAATACTTTTGAGCCCTTATTTGTGTCTTAACTCTCTTCCTCACTTCATTCCCCCTAAATGAAACATTATAATTAATCCTTGTTTTCTTTCTCACTTGAGTATAAATATTTTTCCTATACTTTTAGTTAATTATAGTTATTGTTAGCACTCCTGATGAAAAACAATCCCTGACCAAAATAAGGCATCTCTTCCTCACTAAATGAGAATTTAGAAGTAGAGAAAAGGAACCACTTCATTTCGTTCTTGTTGAAATCTTCTAGTGATTTCCCTAGGGTCTTTTCCTTAAGATTAAATGTGAAGAGCCCTGTTATGGTGAAGTTAAGTCTTGCACCTAGGTTTGAAATTCTGTCTTTTCTCAACTTTGTCTAATTCTGTTAGTCCTTATGCACATGAATGAATGCTCTTTTAAATGCATTTTAATAGTTCCATATGAAAGCAGTGTTGATCACTAACATTAATCTTTCCTGGAAAGGTGTAATTCGTTAATTCCCTTAGTGATTTATTGAAATAATTTTAATGTTTAATTTTTTTCTGGAAGTAGTAACTTTTTTCTAACTATATGGTGGAATATGAGGCTGCACATTTACCTTTATTTATAATGAATGCAAGGGTTTTTCTGAAATAATCTTATCATTTGATATCTGAATTTTGAGCAGCAGACACTTGGAGTTGAGAATGACTTGCCCAAGATCAGGTATGAGGAGTTTGTATTTAATTTTCAAATTACAACTGTAAGTCTACAACATTAGTCACATACTGAATTACTTCTAAAAACAATGTTAGTCACATACTGAATTACTTCTAAAAAAAAGGCTAAGAAGAATCTGAACTTGAATTTTTAACTTTTCCATAATTGAATATATTAAATTTCAGTTAGAACTCAAATATATTTTATTATACAATTTTTATTAAGGACTTGAAATATTCCTTAATTGGGGATTAGACAATAATCATCCTTACTATTAATGACCGAAGTGTGTCCCAAGCCTGTAATTCCTTTCCTGTGAATAGAGAAAATGACCTGGGATGAGCCAGTCCAGTTCTAGAAGTCTGATTCTCTTATAGAGATGGACAGGGAAGGGGGAAAACATTAATATTCATTCCATCTCCATATACCACTAGTCCTTAATGACTGCCTTGATTACTGATCATTTGCCTTTAAAGGGAACAGCTTCTACGTGTCTGATAATGAAAAAGATGATGATACTGGAAGCAAAAATATCAGTTAGTTCATAGGAGAAAATTTGAACTCAGTTGTCCTTGAACTATTTTATAATTTGTAGTTAACACAGAAACTTAGATCCTGAAAGTTTTGAGGTCTTGGCTAGGTAATCTTTATAAATGTGTGATAACATTTTAAAATGAAATTTGAAATAAATTTAATATAATTTCTCTGAATGTTTTTGCCATGCACAAAATAGTTTTATGCATTGACTCAGAACTGCAAGAGCCAAGTTGCTCTCAGTGTTAATCCTCATGTATTTCTTTATATGTGATCTTTACTGTTTTGAAAATTCACCTGAAGTATATAAATATACTCTAGATATTTACACAGCTTTTGCTTCTTGAAAATTTCCAACCAAAAAGGATTATTAGATATAACAATGTAGACTGTTAACAACCTATGAGTCAGTGCTTTTTGTAGACTTTTAAGTGTTTCAAGTAAAGGATGTGATAACTGGGATTATTCACAGCCACATTAAAATTCTCTATCCAGTATTTCCAATATTTTATGAAATCCACCTTTGATCCCAGAACAGTATGTTTATTTGGAACACTGAATATTTTCTATCAGAATTAGTTATCTCTGCATCATCATGAGCACCTAGTTTCCAGTACCTGTTGGTGGACCATTGAATAGAAAAGCTCCAGAAAAGACATTTGTTTATTGTCTTTAATGAATATTATTAACCAATTAGCACTTTTATTGAGGCTCTTCACAGTGTCTTCAGCGTACTGCCAGGGGTCAAAAGAGGTAGTATAAGTGAAATGTAAGTTTATACGGGTGTTTAAATGCTAACATTTAAACATAAGCAACTGGAGACTGGAGCATAGAGTTCAACTGAGTGCATTTATGAGGCTATCAAAGCGAGCCTTGCGCTGTGCGAAAGGATCCCTGACCTCGTGAAATCCCATCTAGTTGTAGTTGTGCTGGGTTCTGAGAAGCTGATAAAGCAATTAAATATCTATATTGTTATGAGGTTCAGTATTCCCATGGAGCCTATCCAGAATCTTCAGGAGCTGCTAAATGAGTGTAGAATGACCATTGAATGGATAAACTGTAACTGACATGAGAATGAGTTAAGTACAACCTGAGAGTCAAGCAACTTTAAAATAATGTAAAACATCTGTACATCTCTAATTATAATACTTACACTGTTTCCTGAGTTCACTTTGAAAAACAGTTTTAACCATGTCACCCCATGCTTGAAAACTTTCAGTGACTCCCAATCTCCTGTAGCCACAATTTGTGTTCTTTTCTCCTGTGATGACAAGCGTGATAGATGATGAATGTTGTTCATCCAAAAAGCCCATTCATATCCACTGCTGTGCCCAGAACTGTTTGCAAATTTAGGCATGCCAGCCGTAACCCTGCCCCGCTTCTCTCCACCTCAAGAAGACATAGCAAAACACACATGAGTGAGAATGATAGTTGCACGTGCTCCAATGTATTTCAGAAGTAAATTATCCCCAAGCTGTGTGCTTTACTCCTGCTAATAAAGTACTTGCAGCATACCTCAAAATTCACCATAATGTAGATCCAGACACCACAGGTCAGAACTGTATTCATTCATGGTTAAACCCATGTATTTAGCATGTTTTTCAAATGTATTTTCCAGTTTAAACTAGATCTCTGGGTCTGTTAATCCTGCGTCTCACTCCATACCCCCCACCTGACATACACCGATATCCTTAAAGATACACAAATTACTTAAAGATCTTGAAACATATTCTACAGTTAGAAACATCCTCAATTTCCATCTTTCTGACTGAAATAGTTTCTACTCACATCTGTATTTGATGAACCTTTCAGTGAGAACAAAGGTTTCTTTCCTTGGGAAACCTCTCAGGTCAGACCTTAAGCACCTCCCCGCAACCCCCAGCCAAGTCTCAGGAAGGGTTATGGACCCATGCCTGTGTTCCTGCACTACACTGTGTCATCAGTATTTGCTTTCCAGTTTTTTCACATTTTATTCTAGGAGTTCCTCAAGGCCCCAAATGGTGTTTTATTTCTTTGTGTTCTCAGAGCATTAAGCCTTACATAGACGGTATACTTAGGGAATATCTGTTGAAGATTCTTCAGCAAAGATTGTAGGAAAACTGTTCTAGGCATCCTATTGATTGTGCTTTGTTTTGTTGGTTTTTATTTTAAAAAATTAAATGCACAAAGGCAAACGTATTTTGAGTGAAATACTCTTTCCTTTTGTATAGTTGAGAGAATTACTTTAAAGTGCTTATTTTCACACTGGCCTCCTCTTAAGTTTTCAGAAGCTGATTATCCAACTTCACACTTCCCTTTCTTCTCCAGTCTTTAATGCTTATCTTTGAGGACTTCACAGCATGTTGCCACATCCTCCAGAGGATGGGAAAGAGAAAGGAGACTCAAATTGCTGCCTTTTTACTGCTTAGCATCTCTGGTGAAGCATTTCAGAGGGAAATATTGACAATGATACAAAGGATTTTATAGTATCTTCATAACTTTATCTCAGTATAGCTACTCTGTACTTCGAACTTCTTTATTCATGAGCATTTTTATAAAAGGGATTAACGCAGCTGAACCTAGGTATCCTCTAAGTATAAATGTATTTTGATCAGAAGTAAGAATAACTTGTAAATCATTCAGTCACAGAGTTTCTGTCATTTTTCCTTTCTCATGTGGAAATATAAGTGGTGGAAGAGTATCTCTCCATTCCCATTGTTACGGGAACACTCAAGTTAGTGAAAAGACATTAATATTTTACATAGTTCTATGTGCAAGGGATTATCAGTGATGGTTTAGTACAGGATTTAATGTACTTGAACACCTACAGTTTACACAGAAGTTAGATGTAAGAGACAAATAGCTACATGCACACTCACAGTCTTATGCTATTTATTTACAACATTTAAAAACTTTGTATTAGGATGATACCACCCATGTTGCTGTATTTTCCGAAGATACTAATTTAAAGAAAGAATCTTGTCAAGAAGACAGTCTCACATTTGCTCCTTAATGACTTAAGGATGAGCTGGTTTTACAAGGCCTCTTATAAACAGGAAAAGAGCATATAGTCCCCAAGCAAGTTCACAGCCAGTGTTATTTATAGTTCAGGAAGCTACTTGGCATGTGCATGTGGTAATATTTTATGTAGAGCACGGCTTGATTTTTTTTCTTTGCATGCAGTGACATTACTGCATGAACTTCTTACAATCATTGTGAATTTTCATGAGTTTATGGTAGCTCTATTTTACACTAAATGTATTATGGATTTATCTTTTAGATTTCCATGTAGAAGAGGCACTGGATTGGCCCGGAGTTTACTTGTTACCAGGCCAGGTTTCTGGGGTGGCTCTGGACCCTAAGAATAACCTAGTGATTTTCCACAGAGGTGACCATGTCTGGGATGGAAAGTAAGTAATAATTTTTCCTTCAAGGAATAAATGACAATAAAAATAGCATGCATCACTTTTCATCAGGTTAAGAATAATGGTGAGAGAACTATAGAGGTTCTTTTTGAACTTGATTTTCATTAGCAAACATATTTGTTCTTTTAACGTATGACGGTGATAAGTAGATGAGAGGAAGTCTTGTGCATTTGAAAAAAAGATAGTTTCAGATTCTGTTGTGGTGCAATAAGTTAAGAATCCAGTGTTGTCCCTGAGGCAGCTTGGGTCACTGCTGTGGCGCAGGTTCGATCCCTGGCCTGGGAACTTATGTTGTGCGGCTGGAAAGAAAAAAAAAAGAACAAGATAGTTTCACAAATTGGTTTATGGAAAGAAAGCAATAACAGTCTATGATTCTGCCTACTTACTATTTTGCTCCCTTCTCCTTGAAGCTACCTTCACAGTCCTAAGGAATAATATTAAAGGCAGTTAAACTGCACATGGCTGAGGCATTTCAAGACTTCACAGAAAGTGCATCATGATAAATGATCAACTCAGAAAAGTTATTAGCTGACTACAAGAAAGCATTTTGTTATTTTCATATGCTGGGTACAGAACCATTCTAAGGCCACTGACTCTGCCTTTCAATCAGCCTGCTCCCTGGCAGTGATAAGAGTTAGCCTTCCTTCCAGGCTTGTGGTTGGAGCAATTTGGCTACCACATGTTTAGAAATAATCAGTACCTCGACCTTCACATTTTCATATAGATTAATTTTATTACTCAGATGTGCTATTTTCATGAGCACAGAAGACTTAAGAATAACACTGAGACTAATATTTTTTCCCTCTGGGTTTCTCTTTCCAACCTTTTATTCTGTATTCCACTATCTTCTGACAGGAATTTTTGGTAAAAATACCTAACATTTATTGAGTTTTACTGTGCTCCTGTGACTGTTCTAAATGTTTACATAAATTACCTAACAACAGTTAGATACTGTTATTATCACTGTTGTTCATATTTTCATTCACAGATGAAGAAACCAAGAGAAGGTAAATGTTTTCCACACATCTAACAATTAGCAGGCCAGGCTTCTGTTGCTTTCCGTCTGACTCCAGAGTTGGCCCACTTACCTTGTGGTACTTACTGCCTTTTTTTTTTCTTTCTTTCTTTGCCTTTTTTTTTTTTCCTGTGTGTGTAGCACCCCTGACCACAGCAGCCACCCAAGCAGGGCTGCAATGACAATGCTGAATCCTTAACCCACTGTGCCAGAAGGGAACTCCCTACTTACTGCATTTTAGAGGATTGTGAGCACATGTACATTTTTTACAAAGCTTACTCGAAAATTTAGCAGGTTATCTTAATTCTCCCAAGTGGTGAATATCCATTTATTCATTTGTTTTATCACAAATTTACATATGAAGGTAATTTTAAAATAGCTTATGAATGAAGTATAATGAATCTTCTCCTTTCAAGTGTACAGGTGTAGGGTCTCATTTGGATAATTGAGAATCCACATATACAGCTCAACTGGTTTTTTTTTTCCTCCATTTGCAGAGATGCTGATTAAGTTTATGCTAAACTTGCTCTGTCACATATACATGTGTATAGTTTTCTTTGTGCAATTGAAGATGGAATTCAATCAGCATTTCAGAATAGATTGATAGCTTTGTCAGTTTAATTATGCTTTCCAGTTGTCACACTTGAAAATGGAATCTGAGAAAGAGATCACTTCAGAGTTAAAGCAATGGAACTCAGCATCCCTATTCATACATCTCTGTT
Organism: Catagonus wagneri; assembly: GCA_004024745.2. Classification (NCBI taxonomy): domain Eukaryota; kingdom Metazoa; phylum Chordata; class Mammalia; order Artiodactyla; family Tayassuidae; genus Catagonus; species Catagonus wagneri. The sequence continues at coordinate 23,313,448 of PVHT020004020.1, forward strand.
ACATCGTCTTAGTCATTATTGAACATCTAATGGTATTTTAACAAGTGCTTTCAAAAGCAAACTATTACTATTCACTGTAGCATATTCTTCATTTTAATGAATATTGTTACATTTTCTGCATGGATTTCTAGCTACATTTTACTAGATGAGAAAATTACAGCATCATTTTCTCCCATTGATACTGTTTCAGCTGGCTAAAGCTAAATTGGACAAAGTCCAAATTTTCCCTTTAATGTGATATTCATTTCAAGTAAACAGCAGAAGCTGGAATAGTTAAATAGAAAAAAAAAGAGGATCGGTGAAGGCCAGCTTGGGGTCTATGAAACAAGAACCACATAAGAACATTTTCTGGGACTTATATGGCAGTCCTAACTTGAAGAACTGCTTTTTCCTGGCATCTTGCTTTCATCTAGATAGCCAATATCATGTGTAAATAGATTCCAGTTTCATTGCCAAATCCCCGGTGTGTTTACCCTGATAAATGGTACCAACAAAGGTGCATTGTTAAAAATGCAAGACTTCTTCAGAGCAGGCATGCTGATTTAGCTCATTAAATCTCTGTTTCTTCTTTCTTCTTCATCTTTATCTTTTGGATGTAAGAATATGCATTACTGACTTTCCTCTGCCTCTCTTGTATTGTCTGTTGGCCTCTAGCAACCTTTGCAATTCATGGTTGTAAGGAAGTTCTCTTCTGGCACTTTGATTTCTGCTTTTAAACCTTCTCTTCTTTCTTATTCATAAAGAGAGTTAGAAGTGGATTACCCTGTTAGTTTTTGTTGGAAAATAGATTCGGATGTTTGGCCCTGCTCACTGAAGGTCATGCATGACTATCCTTGCTACATTCATAAGTCACATTATATAAAATAGACAAAGTAGACTGTTTTTCCTCTCCCTTATTGCATATCCACCTATTATACAAAAAAAAAAAAAAAGGAATTTATGATGTGCTGGTGAGAGACAATAGAAATTAAAGATTAGGTGAAAATTGCATTCTTGTTGCTACCACTGGATAGAGGGGTAAGAAATCCTGTATTAATTTTCCTTGGGATCTTTCCTATCCTGATACTTCTCATGTTCACAATATTATAAGTTCCGTAAGACCAGAGCTTGCTCTAAATCAGATCTTAGCCATTTATATCCCCTAATTTTTAGGAGTTGATCATTCTTTATCATACAGTGCTTAGAGTTAATAATAGCTCCTAATTAATACTCTCTACTCAGAACTCTTTAGATATCATCACATCAACTGTTTTTATAAGTACTGTTACTTCTCATTCCTACCTTATAGCCTTGATCAGCTCTTATTCTTCTACTCAGTCATGCTCAATAAGCATGGCCACAAAGATAATAGTAATAGTAATAATGATGATGATAAAATACTTACCCTCCTGAAAGATGACTCTCACTCCCTTTCTAAATTTGATTTCCATTTTCCTCCCTGTTTGTCGCTTACTTCATTACAGCTACTTTAAGACCCTTCCAGGTGAAACAGGAAATACCTATTATCAGCAGGACGTTATGAAACTTTAAAGAGTCTCTTGTCTGCCCTGGTGTTAGAGCAGCATGGCAGTTAGAGCTCTTTAAATTTTAAATGCCTCCCAGTAGGAGTTGGGGAGCTCCTGCCTCAGTAAAGGCTGTTCCTGGGTCTCTGTCTTTAAATCACCACCATTGTCAGTCTTGCTTTCTGGTATTTTTTTTATTTATCTCAGCTATAGTTGAGGTGCTACTCTGCAGGCTTCACATCACATACCCTCTGAAAGTAAACCGTGGGTTTTAGCCCTAGCTTTTGTGCTAAAAGTCGTTTCTATTATGTTACTTGTCGTATCTACACCTGGAGTTGAAAAAGATTTTGGAAGTTGTATTACTTGGAATCCTTTTTGTAACCGATAAGAGACGAAACCACACACAATCTGGCTTAGAAAATAAAAAATTTATTAGTATAGATAAAAACTTTAAAGGAATTGTAACTTGAACAACATCACCAGAATCTTTTTAACTCATTTGCTCATGTTGGCTCTATTCGTAGGCCCTGATTAGTCTTCTTCCCCACTTGCATCTTCAGAATTACAGAAGAGATAGTCAGTGTTCTTGATAGGTCAACAGGAAATCCTTAAATTGAGTTTTTTAGCGTTGTTTGACCTAACTTTAGGTCATGTCTCCTCCATCCCTCACCCAGTCATTGTCGGCAGAGAAATGAAATCCATTCTTTGGCTTTGCCTACGTTTTTGCTCTATCCTTGGAAAGTGACAGTAGAATTGACATTGTCAAGAGCAAATGGACTGAACCTAAGGTCCAACTGATATTTCATTAGCACACAATAGGGCCGTAGATGTTGGCCTCCCAGAATTGCAAATGTCCACCAGAGAAGTCATCTCCAGCTTCCTGCCTACTGCAAACATTACTACTCAAACTATTCCACAGTCACCTGGTGCTTGAACTCCATTAGTCCCAAGAAATTTTTGAAATTCCCTAGATATGACATACTTTCTAATTATGGGACTCATCTGATGTTATAAAGTTATTATGTTAAATTCAGATGAGTCCTATAACTTCACCTTCATGACAGCTGAATGAAAAATGAATTTACTTCCATCTATTCATGTCAGTTATTTGCATATTTGAAAGAAGTCTTATCTTCTCCAGACTAAATACCCTCCAGGCCCTCAGCCAGTCTTCAGGCTGACATGATAATTTCATCTGAAGGCACTCTGCTTTATCAGTCCTTTAAAGCATTTGGTTAACTGGCAACAATATCTCATGTATCTGATTAGCAATACAGTTACTTTCCTTGATGTATATTCTAGATCTCTATTAGTATAAAAGGATTGTGTTCACTTTTTTTTTTAACCTTGTCTTGAAGTTGTAACCTAATAGAATCTCCAAATATATATTTCACAAAATTATGCTAAATATTAGAATCTCCAAATATTATTTAACAAAATTATGCTTAAGTTTTTACTGGAAATGTACACATATGTGGTGTTTTTAAAATACTGAATTCAGGAGTTTATTCCAATTACATTTCACTGTATTATATTTAACATTGCTTCAATTTAAAGATGTTATTTTATTCTGAATTAACCAGAGAATGAGCTGTCCTTCCCAAACTAGTACTAGGTGTGTTTGATGAGCATGACTCTTTATATCTTTTTACATGTTTATAAAAGTTGACTAGGTGAATGTTTGGTTTAGCAAAGTTCGTACTTAGAGATGTGGTCTGGGGAATCTTCTCACATTTCCCCACCAAATAGCTCACAAATTTCATCAGTGTTTTATGGAATTTTGCCAATATCTATTGGTTCAGAAAACTATCTGCTTCCTAAACTTTTATAAAAATCAGTTCAAGACTTGCCTGACAGGAGTTCCTGTCATGGCTTAGTGGAAACAAATGTGGCTAGTATCCATGAGGTTGCAGATTTGATCCCTGGCCTCACTCAGTGGGATCCACAGCCATGAGCTGTGGTGTAGGTCACAAATGTTGCTTGGATCTGGTTTTGCTGTGGCTGTGGTGTAGGCTGGCAGCTACAGCTCCAATTCAACCCCTAGCCTGGGAACCTCCATATGCCATGGATGTGACCCTAAAAAGACAAAACAAAAACAAAAAAAGACTTGCCTGACCAGTTTTCTAGAATCTCAGTTAAGATAATATCTGTTTGGGGTTCTGCTTCAGTATATGCAAATTCTTTCATACCTTGAGAATTGAGTGGTATCTTAGTATCTTCATCTCAGAGAAGATTGTAAGGAGTTCTACAAATAGAATGTTTCCATATTCTACTCTTGGGTCTCATTGCCATTTCCCATTTTATTCTAGCTCTTTTCTTCCCGTCTTATGTCACTTTTTCTGATTCTTCCTGGCTATGTGACTACTCTTCCATCTCTTCTACTTATACAAATTAATTTTGATAGCTGGTGAGGAGATTCTCCAGTCCAATGATGTCAATTCTAGTAAGAGAAAAGCACATTTTAAAAGACTTTTTTTAAGCTTTATAGTTGATTTACAATGTTGTTCCACTTTCTGCTGCACAACAAAATGACTCCATTATACATATATGTATACACACATAATTTTTTATATTCTTTTCCGTCATGGCCTATCCCAAGAGACTGGATATAGTGCTCAGTGCTATAGAGTAGGACTTCGTTGCTTATCCATTCTAAATGTAATAGTTTACATCTATTAACCCCAGACTCCCAGGCCATCCACATTTGTTTTTAAGACAGGAGACTTGGGTTTGAATCTTCATTTCCATTTCCTAGCTTCGAGACCTATATCAAAACATTTGAACTCCCTTTCTCTGTTTCCTAGTCCAAAAAATGAGGGTGTTAGAACGTGCCTCATCCAGTGGGGAACAAAAAGAACTTCGTTAAGTGACTCATCCCCAGTGGCCTTACTGACCAAACAGAGCCTGGTGCTGTGATACTCAGTTCTTTGTCCTTTTCATCCCTATTGCAGATGTCTCTAGTGATAGGTCCCCCTCGGCACCAAATAGTCACGTCGGTTTCTTTGTCTGCCCATCTCTTTTCTTCCTCACAGGGAATATTTGCAATGTGTATAAATTCAGAAGTGTTTTTAACATAGTATTAAGTCATATTCCATTTAAAGTCTTTAGCATTTGTATGGTATATCTTTGCTTTCTTAACATTGAGGATACATTTCCGCTTTTCTCACTTGAAAACCTATGGTTCTTTCTCCAACCTCTTTAATTTATATAATTACAACATTGTATTTTACTTCTCTTTTCAGTTGCTATTATTTATTTTGCATTCCCTTAATTTTGATTAATGGCACAGAAGTTTATTTTCTCCCTATTCTAGTTCTTTTGTATGTGAATATAGAAAGCATTTCTTTTCAGCCTTATCTAAACTGTTTGATTAGCTGCTAATGTGCAAAATCATTAATGGGGGATTCAAACTGCTAAAATAAAGTACTGATGAATTCCAGCCCACAGGCTGCAGTTCAGTCTTTTCCACTGAGTGCTTTTGCAGAGAAGCAAACAGAAATCAGCAGCGCTCCAGGCACTATGTGAAATGTGCAGGGTATTATTATATCCTGTAAAAAGTTAAATGTGGTTGAAATAAAGACCTCTCTGCAACATATAATGCGGGGTGACTGCTTTAGAACACTAAATAAGCAGTTTGCTATAGCAACGGTGTATCTAGCTCTATAATCTGACATCCATTTGTGAACTGTTCAAGGGTTACTTTTCTTTGAATTACAAGAGAGGTTATAAATTACTTTATTTGGCAGATTTAATTGTGTGTCGTGGGTGTGTGTGTGATTTCTCTTATTTAAGAAAAAAGATCAGTTCTTTACACTTTTCCCCATAACTGCTAGGGGCCAGCTGTTGCTTGAGTGAAGCTCCAGCTATTCCAACTGAGAGGATTAGGACTTGTCAACCAATCCATTGAGTGATTGATGCTGCCAGTTTAAATGTGTAGACATCTGTTAAAGAGTATCACAAAAGATTTTCAATCAACAGTTGGGCCTATTGTGCTGTGGTTAGTTCCTTTAAAATAACAATAGTCCTGAGAATTCTAGAATGTTATTTGTTATTTGTGTTACTGAAGCAAATTAACATATTTAAATGATGCTAATATATGTAGAATGTTATCTTTGGGTTTTTTTTTTGTTATATTTTGTATGCTTTGTGGTTTTTTTTTCCTTTGTTTTAGAGATAGTAGTTAAACGAATGGATTCTCTAATCAGTTAATTTGAGAGAACTTGCCTAACCACTGAGATTGTTAATGGCTACAGCGGAAGTATAGTAATACTATAAAGAAAAATCATAGAGTTGAATACCATTGGAAAAGTGGTTAGTCTAAAGCATCAAATAAAATTCCATCTGTACACACTAAAAACATGGGATTAATTTGTGATAGCAAAAAAGCCCTAAAAACCAAACCATATTATTAGTTGTTATGCTGTAATAAGATACTAAGAAAAATATCTTGATAAGTTGAGAGATCTGATATTTTCTAGGTATCCAGTTTTTTGTTATAAAAATCTGATTATTTTCTCTACAGCTTATTTATTTTGTTACTTATTTCTTTGGGCTCTTTCATTTGCTATTTCACAAATTATTATAATGTCACCAAAAAAATGGATAATAAGTTAAAAATAAAAGTTAGTTAATTTTGCTATTTTTCCTGCTGCCACTACTAGAAATTTGACATTTCTAGATTATGAGTATAGATGCCTACACACAGTTTGGGTCTGTGACAGCAAAACGTCAGCTGCTTGATAAATTTTTTCTGTATTCATGAGCAGTGCAGAACAGTACCATTGATAAAAAGATGTTTTTCACTTACCTACTCATCAGCTACAACATTTCATTCCATCTGACTACCATAAGGATTGTAGGACTGGGTTATTTATATTTCTTGCTTGACATAGCTTGTCTTCTTGGAAGTCAAGCCCAACATTGCAGATCCTTGACTTTGAGCTTACATGTCTGCCAGGGAGTAACTGAAGCTAGAGTTAACATTTTAAAATATTTAAGTGTCTGGAGAAATAAGCTGGAGCTATAAAAATCATGATTTAAGTTAGGGGAATTCAACATATGCTCTTGAAGGTGGGGGTGAGAAGATCTGCTTTCTCCCCATCAATACACTGTAGGAATGTTATTGCCTAAAATAGTAGGACCAGAGATTTAAGACTGACGGTGAATATTTAAGTGATTGACAAGACAAACCAAAGTGCACTACAGCCTGTTGCTTGGGGAAATCATGAACAAGTGTGTCAGGCTTCCTGTATGGTCTGACATTTTGCAAACAGGAGGAAGTGTGAAATTAAGTATACCGAGGTCTGATAGGCTACAGCTTTATCAGAATATACAAGAGGCAATTGGCTGCCACTAGTATTAGCTGTCAGTAGTAGGTGAGAACACTGTCTGCAATTCAAGTGGCTATCACTTGGTAATAATTATGAGGTCTTGCTAACTTTCCATATTACTAACTCCAGTCTTGCTAACTTTCCATATTACTAACTCCTAGGTGGGCGTGGGTGGAGAAGGAATACATTAGTATATTCTATGCCAAAGCAAATAAACTGCAAGAATAAGTGAAAACTTTTAGGAAATACCAAATGGAAAGGAAGATCTAAATATGGTCACTATACTTTATCAATATCAATATCCCATTTATGATATTGTACTACAGTTGTGCAGAATGTTACCATTGAGAAAACTGTGTTGTGTACACAGAATCACCCTGTATTATTTCTTGCAACTGCATGTGAATCTACGTTTATCTCAAAATTTCATTTTAAAAAAGGGGAAACATGGAGTTCCCATTGTGGCTCAGTGGATAACGAATCCAGCTAGGAACCATGAGGTTGCAGGTTCAATCCCTAGCATCCCTAAGTGGGTTAAGGATCCGGCATTGCCGTGATCTGTGGTGTAGGTTGCAGACACGGCTCGGATCCCGTGTTGCTGTGGCTGTGGCATAGGCCGGCAGCTATAGCTCCTGTTAGACCCCTAGCCTGGGAACCTCCATATGCCGCGAGTGCAGCCCTAAAAAAGGCAAAAAGGCAAAAAAATAAAAATAAAAAAAAATAAAATAAAAAAGCGGACACAAATTTTAACTGCTTAAAGTCAGAGAAAACATAATTCTCACATTATTTAAATTGCCATTATACCATTACAAATCTTGAAATGTTTCTGAATAATGAGGAATATAACTTAATCCTTAAAGAGATAATAAGTGAAGAGGCTTCATCATATTACATATGAATGTGAAACTGGAACATACTGTGAGTGTTAGATGTGCTGACCTTAAGTTATCCAATATTGTAGACAAATTAGGAAAAATATACATCATTGGTGGTTGAATCCATTTCCTTTGTTTTTTTGGAGAATGGTCATGATGTTTACAGTAAAGAAAGTCGTATCAAAAACAGAGTCTCAGATACAGAAGGAACTCTTTGGTGTTTCATAGTACTAAGAAAGAGTTACTTCATGTTTGCCTTTTATCAGTGTCCTCTGATTTAGTAATACCTTGTATATTCTTAAAATGGTTCTAATAACATTTTGTATTTCAGTTTAATAGTGATCCCATGACTCTTATAAAATCTGCTTTGTTAGTGATGCTACTTCTGTTTCACAAGCTTAAATATTTTTTTCTAGCTACTGCCATGTGGTTTTAACTACACGTAATAGCATTGTAAGCAGTGTTACTTAAGTTTTAGGTTGACAAAGCTGAATCAATATTTTTTATTCAATTGAATGCATCATTAATAAGAACTACTTCAGGGACATATTATCTTTCAGGAAAAATACACTCAAAAGACTGTAACAGTCAGGAAGCTCAAATAATTGTGTGATGTATATTTTTTAAAGCAAGAGAATGTAATTTTGAAATTTTTGTTCTCCTACTACAATTCTACGTAAGTTCCGTAAAAATATCAACCAACTAATCAGCATGGCTGTGACAGATCTGAGCAGCCTATCACCTTCCAAATTCCAAATGTTTCTCCATAAATAAGGTTATCAGATTCTTCTTTTACTTATACAGTTTAACTACATATTATTCATAGTTTTTTACAGCTTTATCTGATTCTCTAAAAGATTATATTTTACAAAAGTATTCATTGATCATCCCTTGACTTGATCTGGCAGAATATATACATTTTATGCCCCACCACCCCACACATATATGGCTCAACTACATGCTAATCAACTCTTTGTTTTTGAAAAGTTAAGTCAGTCTTTTGTTGCTTCATGCTTCTCTGCTACATAAGCTTAGATTATAAGAGTTTATCTTTGTCATTTATCTCAGATAATTTCCAAAACAGGAATTTAATGTACAATGTCTATGATAATTGTCAATTTAAAGAAAGATGTTACTAGTAACTCAGAAATATAAATGAAATATATACATATAAACATAATATTTTATAATAACCTGGAAGGCACAGAGGTAAAAAGCAGAAATTGTCCTATTCATTTTAGTGTTTATATCAATTGTTACATAGTTGTCTGGTTTTTTTATTTTAAATGATTTTTATTTTTTCCATTGTAGCTGGTTTATGGCATTCTGTCAGTTTTCTACTGTACAGCAAGATGACCCAGTCATACATACAAATGTACATTCTTTTTCTCACATCATCCTCCATCGTATAGTTGTCTGTTTTGTACATTGTATATGGAAGAAGTTTTATGTCTCTAAGCACATTTTTGTTTCAAGTATCTGTTGTTTTATATATTTGAAATTTTGAACATTCTGTTCTATATCCTTATAATATGTATTTGCACGTTGAACCTCTGGCAAGTAAAATAGCAAACGTATTTTTGATCATTGTTCTTCCAGCCATCATTTATGCTCTCCTTGTCATTACACACAGAAAGTTAAAATAAGTTATGCTTTCTGTTTTTTTTTTTTTTTTTGGGCCACACCCACAACATGGGTTCCCAGGCCAGGGATCAAACCTGCGACAATAACTACCCAAGCTGCTGAAGTTGCAACAGCAGATCCTTAACCCACAGCGCCACAAAAGAACTCAAAGCTATGCTTTCTTTTGTAGTTTGAAAGTAAACAACCATTGAGTTAAAACATTTTGAGGAGCCTTTTAAAAAATTAATTTTTTTAAGAGTTCCAGGTAGTCAAACCCTCTTATGAATGTTATGAATATAACTCACCTGGGGAATCTTGTGAAACTACAGATTCAGATTTGGTGCATCTGAGAACTTGCATCTCCAGGCAGTTCCCATGCTGCTGCTCCACCGACCACTCACTAGTTCTGTTATCCTAGGTACTAAAATGTAAAGGGCAAAGAGTGATGTCAGACACATCTGAGCCCTTCTCTTGATTCTGTATTTAGAATCTTAAGTGAATGGCCTGAGTTTCTCAAGATCACTGATATTTCTGATTGATTTATTTTCCATTCTGATGCTTTTTTTTTTTCAGCTCTTTTGACAGCAAGTTTGTTTACCAGCAAAGAGGACTCGGGCCAATTGAAGAGGACACTATTCTTGTCATAGATCCAAATAGCGCTGCAGTGCTCCAGTCCAGTGGGAAAAATCTGTGAGTTAAATTACTTATGTTGTTATTAACGCTTGTACTATGTATATTGGTATAAAATATATCATACAGCAGGGGTGAGAGAGCACAGCTTAAGAAAGCAGGGGACTAAATCAGGCCATCCCATCTCATATCTTATTTTCTAAAGAGGCTGTTCTAAACCCTGACTGAATATTAGAATGACGTGAGAAGCTTTCAAAAATTAGATTCAGATTTGGTCTGGGATGGGACCCAGGTATCAGAATTGTACTTTTAAATCTCCCCAGGTGATTCTAATGGATAGTCCAGCATCAGATAGAATTGGTGCACATGGCTGATGAAGTGAGTTGCTGCTCAGCTAGATCAGAAGATTAAAAAAATTCCTGGGCAGAAAAGTTACATAACCGAATTCATCAATGAATCATCATTAAGAAAAAGGGCCTCTCTCTTCTCATCTTAAAGTGAAGACTAAAGAAATGTCATTTTCAGCTTTCCATAGCATGCATAGGTGGTTTGGCTTTGAAAGCCGTTCATTATTTGGTCTTATTCCTAGGTGGCATTTGGCAGCCAAAAAACAGTTGGCTGCTATTCATGGTCATTGAAAGAAAGGGGCACCTGCTTACAGAGTGTCTGCAACCATTGTCACCTGGCAGCTTCATGAACTGTACCCCACTCCATCTGCTTAGGTGCAGGGAAAGCCAGCTTCTTTGAAGGCCAGGGAGCCATCCACTTTGGATGCAGCTGCTTATGGAGATGGTAATAATTAGCTTTTATAGGATTCTAAGATGGTGAGTCAGGGGCCAAATCCTAATACCAGCCCCAGCACTTACTGTGTTTGAACCTGTCTCTTCTGTGCTCTACCCATTAATCAGAAGCAGTCCCATTCCAGGAACGAATTAAAGGGGAAGGCAAAGCAACTTCTGCTAAATCAACTAGGCCAACTGTGTTGAAAGCAAACCATAACCCTCACATTCAGTCACTGAAAGAAAGATCTAGTTCAGTTTATTAGTCAAGATCAGGGTGTTACATTCCTGGATCATGAAAAAAAAAAATGTGGCGCCAACATCGTGTGAGGGTTAGAAGCTGACAAACATAGCTTGAGGATTGTCGTCTTTACCACAACCACATTAGGATATTGTCCATGTGTTTGTTAATTTTGTCTCAGTTCTTTAAGCTTGTGAGTCTCTGTCCATATTAGTTTATAGTTCTCTCACCCACGTCATCCCAATTGGTTTGTTAAATGGATTAATCTACTCTAGTGATTATCCGGCATACTACTTCGCTTTGCTTAAATGACCACAGCCCATGTCTGTTGAAGTTATTTCCTTTGGGTTTTACTGTCCTTAATAGGCACTCTTAAATCTTTTCAGTCATATATTTAATATTTTATACTAGTGCAGCATTATATTACCTTCCAACGTATTTAAACTATTCAAACCATACAAGTCCATTTCTCTGGACAGTTTGTTTTATATACATTTCTTTATGATCTTAGAACTTGTTTTTAAATTGATGCTATTTATATTGTTTAATATGCCGTACTTTATAATAAATATTTGTAATTGATACATAGGCATCATTTATAGGTTTTTAAATGATTAAATACCACTTAAGATTTTTCACCAAGAGATCTCTGTTAAAATAGGTATTTTCATTGAGCAATTCATTTTGTTTTTTTCTATGGCAATACAAGTATACAGGTATACATTTCAATTTATAAATTTATATTGCCTTTATAGATTAATTAGCAAAAAATTTCCTCTTGTGTGTGTTTTGGGAGTAATTATATAATTAAGATAATTATTTTTATTTTCCAGGTTTTACTTGCCACATGGCTTGAGTATAGATAAAGAAGGAAATTATTGGGTCACAGATGTGGCTCTTCATCAGGTAATCTTCACTTCAGCAGTTATTCAAATAGAAGTTAATGGAGTTATGCTTTCCAAATGCTTTGGAGTTTTCTGGGTCTTTGTCTGTGACCCAGTAAGTTTATAACAATATAACAGCAAAGTGTTCATATATTTGTTTGAACCTATCTCTTCTGTGCTCTGCCCATTAATCAGAAGCAGTCCCATTCATATGGTTCTTTTAAAAGAACCATGTCTGAAATGGCTCTTTTGGAAATCAGTGTTAGAAAAAACTAATACGCAAATGATCAGATCACCATTCTCTTGTGGGGCTGGAAGGAATCTTAGGGCCAGATGTGAAGCTTCACTCTATCAACTGTATTTTCCATATTTGCTTTTCTTTCCTCTGTCCCCAGGTTAGTTCTATTTTATGTGTTTTATGTATTTTTCATAAGCCCCTTTGAACTATAAATCGAGGCAAGGTCTCTAGTATATACATGTTTATATATAAAACAGCAAATGTTTATTTTCTTTAAAGGAAGTTTCATATTTCCATCATAGAATATTCATAATGTCTTTTCCTCAAAAGATAAGCTCATGTTTAATACCTGTTCCATGAATAGGTGGGAGAGAACTAGGAAAACTAGGAGAAAAAACCAGAACTCAGAAAGTGTAGCTTCAGGAGTCTTCAAACATTATCTCAGTGCACATGTATTGCTCTTGTATTGCCTGGAGAGCATTGTACTATTAGCTAAGGAGAACAAAAAGATAGCGTGGGGGTAGGTGAAGCAGGATATCCATCTACTAGTTTCCACTCACCATTGACCTGAATGACCTCGAGCAGGTCACTTAGTCTGTATAGGCCTCATTTATCAAGTGAAGGAATCAGACCAGATGATTTCTATATTTCCCATTCAGTTCTAAAAAGTATCTTCTTTTAAAATGTCTCTAGGAGCTTACACTCTGATTGCCTATGAAAGCAGTCTTGGGTAGATTGTATTAATAGTAATCATGCAGAGCAGGTAAAGCTTTTGTTCTTTTTTTTTAAAGGTGTTCAAATTAGATCCAGACAGTAAAGAAGCCCCTCTGTTAATCCTGGGACGGAGCATGCAACCAGGCAGTGACCATAATCACTTCTGTCAACCCACTGACGTGGCTGTGGATCCAGACACTGGAACCATCTATGTATCAGATGGTTACTGCAACAGTCGGATTGTACAGTTTTCACCAAGTGGAAAGTACATCACACAGTGGGGAGAAGGTACTCACTAAAACTCTTGATCTCTGATCATAATTCTTAGCCAACAAGCGTACTTGTTGTGGTGCAGTGGAAACAATCTGACTGGTATCCATGAAGATGCAGGTTTGATCCCTGGTCTTTCTCAGTGGGTTAAGGATCCAGCGTTGCTGTGAGCTGTGATGTAGGCTGTAGACGTGGCTCGGATCCCATGTTACTGTGGCTGTGGTGTAGGTTGGCAGCTATAGCTGCAATTTTGACCCCCTACCCTGGGAACTTCCATATGCCAAGTGTACAGCCAAAAAAAAAAAAAAATTCTTAGCCAACATCACTAGGAACAGGAGACTGGCCACCCTTCACATTCTTTGCGATGTAATTGTCCACCGAAGTGAGAAAGACCGGACCTCCATATGCATCCATTTGGCTATTCACACACACACACACACACACACACACACACACACACACACACACACAGAGTCTTATTAGAGGAAAAAAGATTGCTTCTACCAAAAAACTTTAAGATTTGTCCAGTATGATGTTTTTGTGGGTAAAACATATGGATTGATTTACTTTATTTTTCCTCTGGTTCCAGATAGTTAATGGTGTACTATCATGAATCTTGAAAATAAGAAAACTTTAGAGTAAAACTTTGAGTGATTTTACAGATTGTGAATCTGAGATTTTCCTTTCTTCTGTAGAATCTACTGGGGACAGCCCTAAACCAGGCCAGTTCAGTGTTCCTCACAGTCTGGCCCTTGTGCCTCATTTGGGCCAATTATGTGTGGCAGACAGGGAAAACGGTCGGATCCAGTGTTTTAAAACTGACACCAAAGAATTTGTGCGAGAGATTAAGCATGCATCGTTTGGAAGAAATGTATTTGCAATTTCATATGTATCAGGTATTTCATTTTTTTTCTTATATTTTTCATACTATATTCTATCCTTACAAAGTATTTGCCTTATCTTAATATGCTTTTATTATAACTTTTTATTAAGGGGTTGGAGATGCCTTATATAGCAGGTCTTAAAAGTATATAAATAAGTGCATTGTAAATCATTTTCAACTCAAGCGACAGTGTTCTTTATATGGAATGATGAAGAACTCAAAAAAATTTAGCAACTGTAATGGATTAAAAACTGTTCCCAAACATTGATTTTTATGTTTCCTTGATTATGATCATTTGCTCTAGTTATTAAATGATTAATATTATGTGTTCACACATCATCAACAGATGGTGTATGTTGGTAAAATCAGTATTCAAAATACTTCTGCTTCAAATTTTTTTTAAAGAGTGGTTGCCAATTTTTTTTAGCTTTGTTTTTTTTTAAGGTAAGTATGTATAAGTGAGGCTTATGTGTAAATGCCGAGAGAAATGACCGGTGAAATCTGGAATTTTTTTTCATTTTCAAAATAGATTTTCTTGACTTAAAGAAAATTGGAAAAATAATCCAAACTTACAGAATAAGATACATTTAGTTCACATTAAAAAATAAGATTTATTTATCTCATCAATACTATAACAACTGAAAATATATTTCTAGAATTTACATACAGTTTTTACAATACATTTCATAAATATATCTATACCTATACTAAAGTATCATTGACTATATAGTTATCACTATAATATTTATATTTCTGTTGCTATTAAAGTTACACATGTCTACTATCTTCCCAGGCAACCCCCCAGTTTATTTAGAACATGGACTAAAGGGACTCAAGTGACTGAAATAGGACCAAGTTTGCCTTCTCTAAGGATTCAGTAGTAAAAGACTTTTGTAAACCCTTATTAATGTCAATGAAAGATAAATTCTTATATTTTTAAGATCATTTAAAGAGTAAGTTTGGCAAAACCATTTACTTAACAAAAAGAGTGATCTAGTTTATAGTGAATAAAAATAAACCAAATATGAGGAGAAAAATATCTGGAGAAAAAAATGAAAAGAAATCTCATTAAGAAGAGAATCTAAGCAAAAAACAAAGTATTCTATAATTGGAATTCTCTCTGCAATGTTGCACAATAGTAATTGATATTGATAGTGTTGATATTTTTTTTCTTAGTATGATATGTCAAAGAACCCTAACCTGAACTCTTTAAAGAAAGATGAAAAAAACCTTCAATGCTTGTTTAGTATTAGATATTTTATATTATTTTACAATTTATTGTTTTATTTACTTGGAACATAATATTCAATCATCTGAATAGTTATTTAACCAAAGCATCAGTTTCTGTTGTTTTGGATAAATACTGTTGTACCAAGAAATATAGTTTTACTATGAAGAGTACTCATGGAATTAATTTTAAAAGATGGTATAATTTTTTAATTAGGAAAAATATCTCTTTAATAACCTGATATATGTATCTCACATTTTCAAATGTTAGTTGTTTAAAATTATATCTATCTTCTATTTACAGGACAGCTTTACTTTCTTCGCATATTTTTCTCTGAATCTACTTGTAGCTACAGTAGATTATCCATATTTTTAAAAGATTTCATACCCCAAAATGATTGGCTTCAGTAATCCAAACTCTTCCCTTACCTATTTAGAATACCTGTGATATCTATATATCTGTTTCTCTACCTGTGTCATCTCCTCTATATCTATAGTTTCCTGATTTCTACTGGCTTCCTAACTAGGACAGGCCTAGCAGTTGCTGTTTTTCCTATTACAAGGAGGTTTGCCCTCTAACCTGTTTGCCCCAATCTTATTACTCAGGAAGAATGTATAAGTATTTTATTTTTTACTTTGATGGCCATTTGGAGGGACCAGGTCAACCCTATGTTTTTTCTTTGTGTGACATACATGCATGTACTTGAAAGCCAGTCTGAAGCAAAAATAAATAAATAAATAAATAAATAAATGAATAAATAAATAAATTTAATTAAATTAAAGGAAAGGGAGTTCCCATCATGGCTTAGCAGCAATGAACCTGACTAGTATCCATGAGGTTGCGGGTTCAATCCCTGGCCTCGCTCAGTGGGTTAAGGATCCGGTGTTGCCTTGGGCTGTGGTGTAGGACACAGATGCAGCTCTGATCCTGCGTCGTTGTGGCTGTGGTACAGACTGGCAGCTACAGCTCCAATTCTACCCCTAGCCTGGGAACGGAATTCCGTATGCCCTGGGTGTAGCCCTAAAAAGCAATAAGTAAGTAAGTAAGTAAATAAATAAATAAATAAATGCCAGTCTGATACATATTTTAAAGAAAAGCTAACTGGATATGTTGTCACAGGTTTGCTCTTTGCTGTGAATGGGAAGCCTTACTTTGAGGACCAAGAACCTGTGCAAGGATTTGTGATGAACTTTTCCAGTGGGGAAATTATAGACATCTTCAAGCCAGTGCGCAAGGTACTCACATACGTCAACTATGTATCAGTTTTCATGAGAATAAAACTAAAACATGAATCTTGGCATTCAATTTGTACTTGAATAATTTTATTTAAACTTTACGGAGATTTGGTAACTTTCTGGGTTAGGTTGATAGGAGTTCATAGCTGTGTACTATGTTTTATTTAGAATAAAAGCTCTTATCCGTTCCTAGAGGAATTTCTTTGGATGCAAGATTCTTAGACTTTGCACACGAGAGCAGGTTTAAGTGTACTATTGTGAGAATATCTAAAAATGAAGTCTTTTCCTGGTTTCATCCAAGTAGAGGAGATACCACAATATGTTAAACTGTACTTTTATAGTTCTCTTAGATTCAACAGAAATCTTGTTTGCTTTTTGTATGCTATGACTACACGGAACAACAAGACTTGAAAATAGCACTTCCTGGAATGTATTCAAGTTCGGAGACTTGGTTTAAGTAAAAGGCTAAAGTCTACTTTGGGCTTCACAATGATGTACCATTGTTTATTCTAACAGTGCTTTACAAATACAGTGACAGTGGTGCAGCTCTGTATCCTGTACAGCAACGGTGGTGCATGCCTATAGCCCTCTGTCCCCTCAGTTTTCTGTCTCCGTAATATGATTGCCAGAAAGATCAGAATGTTCACATACAGTGCCTGAATGTGCTTGTGGTGTCTCCGTTTTAGAAAATTCAGCCTGTTAAAATGCTGCAAACAGTTATTTTTCAAAATACGTAAAGATTTATCAGCTTTAATGGATCAAAATGCTGCTATCCTAAGCCACTGGATAAACTATATCTCTATACTCAGATTTTTGTAGAATTCTCAAAGACACCAGATTTGATTGCTTAAAAAAAGAACTTTGGGAGTTCCTATTCGGGCTCAGTGGATTAAGGACCTGATATCTCTGTGAAGATTTGGGTTTGATCCCTGGCCTCACTCAGCGGGTTAAGGATCTGGCGTTTCCACAAGCTCTGGTATATGTTGCAGATGTGGCTCAGATCGGGTGTTACCATGGCTGTGGTGTAGGCCCCAGCTGCAGCTCTGATCAACCCCTGGCACAAGAACCTCCATATGTCACAGGTGTAGCCATGAAAGGAAAAAAGAAAAATTGGCCTTAAAAAGAAAAAAAAAAAACTTTAAAATACCATAATATTTTAGAAATGTGTTCATTCGAATACTGATAGCCAATCTGGGATTTGTCAAAATTCATTTTAGAGATATTTATTAAGTACTTATTCTGTGTCAGGCATTATTTTGGATGCTAAAGATACAGTGGTGAACAGAACAGGACACACCTTTTCCCTCAAATAAGAGTTTTAGCAAAACTTACAGGATCCAAGGTGAGCCAAAATGAATCTGAAGTAAATATTCCAGTACAAATTTCTTTCTTTTTTTTTTAATTTCTTTTGAGATAATACAGCAAACAGGACCTTTCACAGAAGTATTTCACCTGAAAAGCAATAAGCAATCAAATATCCAGTCATAGTAACCCTTCAGAAAGAAATTCATTACATTGGCAATAGATATTTTACTTTAGTAGTGTTTCAGATCCTTATTGATTATCTGATCCTCATTGTTTTGCCACTTTGTGTGTCTTCATATCTATTGATAAAGTGAGATACTTCATTTCCTTTCCTGCCTTCACTTTGTAGTAACAGTGTTTGCTTGATTGTTCCTTTAATAAGAATGTACTATGTCAATCAGAATATTTACTTTTAATTCAAATATGCATCTAGATATCAATGCTAAGTGCTAAGTTAGAGACTGGATTCTAAATGAGCCATGCTCTCATAAAAATGTGGGCAGCCCTGAATGAAAATTTCAAAAACCCTCATGTCTAATATCAGTATTCATCAGACATTCAGCAATGAATAAGTCACAATATATGGGTCAATATGGCAAACTTGAAAAGAGAGTCGAACTCCAAGATGAAATTTGCTTTTCCTTTCAATAAACAAGATTTGATATTACACCAAAATAGAGAAATGTATTGTGTTGACTTAGTACACTGAAATCCTGAAACTGCATCCATAACCGAAATCTTGTGAATCTCCCAGAATTTTTGTTTAATTAGATTGTCATTGCAAAGATTGTTTGCATGAAGAGAGAGTAAAGTGCATTGACTCCTGTGTAAGAAGTGATTTTTCCCTTAAAGTCAGACATCAAGTTTTACATAATATGTCTGTGCCACTGTTTGTGTTTGTCCTCTCCTTATCTCCTCATGTACTTCAGCGCTTCCTCTTCTGTTGCATCTTTAGAAGTGTGTATGTCTTAATGTATGATCTTCATTCTTTATCTCTGTGCTGGGTGACTCAGACTGTAAGACAATAAAGAAGATGATTCTATCGAAAGGTATCACAAAACTCTGAGGGCAAAAGATACATAGTTGCCCCCACATTCTTCCTCCCATAATCACAGCAAAGACTTACAGTCCCTATCATCTACTTTTTTACACACACCCCTGTGGGATGGCTTTTTTTTTTTCTTTTGTCTTTTTAGGGCTGCACCTGAGGTTCCCAGGCTAGGGGTCAAATCAAAGCTGGTGCTGCCGGCCTACGCCACAGCCATAGCAACAATGTATTTGGACTGCGTCTGTGACCTACACCACAGTTCAAGGCAACGCGGGATCCTTAACCCACTGAGCAAGGGCCAGGGATCGAACCTGTGTCCTCATGGATACTGTTCGGGTTCCTTAACCACTCAGGCATGACGGAAACTCCTCAAAGATCTTTAAATCTCTTCAACTCTGAAATCTTAAAGCTTAATCCTAAACTTTACAATATAATTTTCTGTTTCAAATGACACAGAACAATAGAATAATTCATTTAAAAGATTAGAGTTAAGTGTCTGTGATTGCAATAGGAATAGAGGTCTCCAAGTCCCATTCACAAAGCTTCCTCCTGAACCCTTCCTGTGATCCAAGGTGTTTCCAAATGGACCCTTGTCTCTTTGGATCAGTTTGAGAACCACAGATAGAGGTTTATTGTTATTGTAGCCTTAAACTGATGGCATATTGTGATTTATTTAAAATGAAGTCCTTATCAATTATACTTCACATATGACCCCCTCACCTTAATTCTCCTACTGGTATTTTTCCCATCAGAAAATGTGAAGTATGTTACAGCCCTATGTTTTTCAAAGCAGTTTCTAAAAACATACTTTGATATAGACTTGCAAGTCTTTTGCCACATATTAGCCAACCCAAAATAATGATGAATATTTGATGACTGGCTTGGGAGATTTCCACCAGGCAACGTTTTGATTTCTGGCTTTCTATCCTTTTCCTGCACATTTTTTCCTGCACATTTGTCTGAAGAATTGAGCCTCCTCAGCATGGCTGTCTCGTTTTTCTTTTCAATGTGACAAATTGTTGTTGATATTTAAAGCAGACTATTTTTTCCAAAGCCTGTATTCTGCCCCTCCTAAAGGGAGCTAAGAACAGGACTTTGCCTCATTAGCGCCCTTTGTACTCAGCAAACCAGTGTGGGCAGATGCTGGCTGATAAGCCCACAGTTGGGATAATGTTCCTATTCATACTCCATGATCCTATTTTTTGAGACTGGTACACTCAGGCAAGCCTCCTAGTCTCAAAGGTGAAAAAATCATCCACATTCTGCCAACTGG
The DNA here is from genome assembly GCA_004024745.2 of Catagonus wagneri. NCBI lineage: Eukaryota > Metazoa > Chordata > Mammalia > Artiodactyla > Tayassuidae > Catagonus > Catagonus wagneri. The sequence continues at coordinate 23,333,506 of PVHT020004020.1, forward strand.
CAGACACGTGGCACCTTTGCAAGCTTCAGTAGGCAGATGGAAATGGCAGCAGCACAGCACTTGAAGGACTTGAAGGCTGCTCTTCCAGGAGCTAGCTCAGTGACCTTGAGGAAGCCATGTAAAGTGCTCTCTGTCTCCTGGGTCCTTGTGATTGAGATGGCGACGATTTGAAATGGAAATGTGTCATGAGGAAAGATATATTAAAATACTAGTGTTTCTGAAGTTGGTACGAAAGCAAGGAAATGCTGGAGGAAACAGTTTGTTTCCTTTGCTGACAGAAAAGATTATAAACAATGGGCTGCAGAGTAGAAAACCCACATTACTGCCTATCTCGTAGCATGCATTTCAGAAATAATCTGAATGCCCTGAATCTTGAAATGATTCCTCTTATTAGTAATTATAAATAGTTCTTAAGGCAGCAGATGATAACTTGATGGGAATAGTAACAAAAATTAATATGTGTTTCTTCTTAGTTGTATAAATCAAATTAGGCAAATTTTATAGTGATGAAAGATGGATGAAACATGAAGCAAATGTAAATAATTAGGTTAAAAATATGACACCAACTAAACAACCCTGCAAAAACATAATCTGCCTGTAAATATTCACTTTTTAAAAGATGTGAAAGTCGGTGGTGAGGATCCCTCAGCATTTCCAGTGCCTAGCTTTGTATCTGGCCAAGGCATTGCCCAGTGCATGAATGGATGACCCTTTTTATCTTAGAGCTGCTTTGATGGATATCATTGGTTCTTTGGTTTGAGCAACATGCTTATTGTTTTGTTGGGTGCTTTGCTGGGTTTTTCTGCCTTTCATGAAGAGCTCAAGTGTGAGCTTACCACCCTCCTCTGTGCTTCTCATTTTGGCAGCACTTTGACATGCCTCATGACATCACTGCATCCGAAGATGGGACTGTGTTTGTTGGAGATGCTCACACCAACACCATATGGAAGTTCACCTTGACTGAGAGTATGCCTTTTACAAAGCTATTGTCCATGTTTTCCCTCAGTTTTATTACTTAAAAACATTTGAAAAAAAAACTGTGTATCCTTCTATTTTTATTGCTAGAGTGGAATAGAAAATTAAGGTGTGATTAGCAATTGCTAAAAGACCTGTTTGGTAGTCATTTCAGTAATCAATTTTTTTTAAAGTGAAGAGAAACTTTTTTTTTTTTTGGCTTGCAGTTATCCACTTATTTCCACAGATATTCCACAGGAAATTCCTGATGCCTGAAGTAATGTCTGTTACATCGAAAGCCAATGTTAATTCCAACCTAGTTCCAGAGAGAGGAGATGGCTCTGGCAGAGCAGAGAGGGTGACTTCTCACGTGGCTCTTCAGCTCTCAGTAGCTGCTGAGCATCTTGGAAGGCCAGCATCTGTGGACACCTATCATCCCAAACAGGAAGCACTGTGCATTTTCCCTTTAGACTTTAGCTTGTTCAAAATCCTAAACCATGTTCCCGTGTAACTCACAAAATATGTCTGAGAACAGAAGAGTTTCTCCATCAGGATTGGGCCAGCTAGTTTAGGGATTTCTAATTGCAATTTGAACATTATTTCTAATTTTTAAAAAAGTATACCAAGACCTACCTTCTGATATCATACTAAAAAAGCTAAGTTTTTGGAAAAGCAAGGAGATCCTGCTGTGTAGCACCAGGAACTATGTCTAATCACTTGTGATGGATCTATATATGTATGTGTAACCGGGCCACCATGCTGTACAGTTGGAAAACTGATAGAAAACTGTAAACCAGCTATAATGGAAAAAAAAAAACCCTAAGTTTTCTAAATTGAACAGTTTTGATACTTAGTAGGCTACAGACCTCAATGTCCAAAGATGCTTTAAAAGTATGACAAGCCCTGGAATTCCCTGGTGGCCGGTAGGTTAAGGATCCAGTGTTGTCGTTGCTGTGGCTCTGGTTACTGCTGTGGTTCTGGTTCCATCCTTGGCCCAGAAACTTCCACATGCCACAGGCATGGCCAGTTAATTAATTAATTAATTAATGGCAGAGCCCAAACAATAGGAGAACATGGGGTTCAGGAAAAGAATTAAGGATGATAAATTTAAGGTTATCAAGGACTGCAATGGGCAGTTTTAAATAAAGAAATAATAAAGACTTGTGAACTTGGTGAAGATAAGAAATACTACTTATAAAAGGAAAATGAAAATTGTAACAAGGAAAAAATACAGGTTATAACAAAGAAAAGTAAATTGATGAGTCTGAAAACTTCTTCTTGGATCCCAGGTAAATTGGTAACTGTTGTCTTCTGAGTTGTCCTTCGAGTAACTTTTGCTGCTTTGCAATAAGGACCCAGTTAGGGTTTAGTGCACAGAGGTGCCCATGGACTCTTCCACTCCACCAGTAGCTACACAGTCCCCTTGCAAGTGTGGCTCTCCTACTGCCTGCCTTCTCACAGAAGAGCTAGAAGATGTGGGCAGACAGGAAAGCAAACAGAGGTGGATAATTCCCAATCACATGACTGAACCTAGGCTTTTCAGAATGAAAAATGAATAAATAATTTTTAAGATGGAGAAAAATTTCAGAAATCTAACTAGTATCTTCATTTTATAGATAAGAATATGATACTTGAACTTATTAAGATTGCAGTCTAAGGTTCTTTATTCCACTCTAGTGGTTGGTACTAAACAGAGATGCATATCCAAGTCACTTGGGGAAGGTTTACAAAGTGCATATGGCCAGACCCCACTCAAGATCTATAGAAAAAAGAGGTGTTAGAGTAGTTCCTGTTGTAGTTCAGGGAGTTAAGAATCTGACATAGTGTCCGTGAGGATGTGGTTTGATCACTGGCTTTGCCCAATGGGTTGAGGATCTGGCATCGCTGTAAGCTGCAGCGTAGGTTGCAAATGCGGGTCAGACCCATTGTTGTTTTGGCTGTGGCGTAGGACAGCAGCTGCAGTTCTGATTTGACACCTAGTCCAGGAACTTCTTTATGCTGTAGGTGCAACCTAAAAAGGGAAAGGCAGGCAGGCAGGCAGGCAGGCAGGCAGAGAGAGAGAGAGAGAGAAAGAGAGAGAGAGAGAAAGAGAGAAAGGAAAGAAAAAAGAAAGAAAGAGAGAAAGAAAGAGAGAAGGAAAGAAAGAAAGAAAGGGATAGGAAGGAAGAAAGAAAGAAGAGCGGTTATAATATATGTATTTTAGAGAGACTTCCCAAGTAGTTTTGAAATATACCTTTATTGAGAAGCAGTGCAATATAGCATTCAATTTAAAAAGAGGAAAAGCCTTCTATGTAGTCCAGAATGCCACCAAATAATAAATCTGGAAAACAGTACTTTGGGAACAGTAAGACTGCCACTGGATACTAAGCAGATGTCTTGCTATTTATATTCTCATATTTAGTCAGATCAATTCGTGTCAACTAGAGGACTGATAATCAAACATGGCAGAACTAGAAGTCGGTCTAAGATGTCCACATGAAAACAGAACTACTTGATATTTCAGAAATAATACAGTATTGTAAACACCACATGGAAAATCTCATTTTAAATATGAAGACTTTAGAAATATTACTTCAGCTTTCCCTAGGAGGATTTTATCCAGAATTCATGGACCTGGAACCTAATGAGTAATTTGTATCCAACCCTTTTTTAATGTAATGTATTTGATAAGTTGAGGAAATATTTTCTAAGAAAAACTAATGTCAGAATTAAGTTTTCAAATGTTCTTTTTGGAGATTCTCATTTTCTCTCTCCTTGCTATGCTGTTACAGAAATGGAACATCGATCAGTTAAAAAGGCTGGCATTGAGGTCCAGGAAATCAAAGGTTGGTCAGATTCCTCTTGTGGACTGTGAAACCCAAGGGTATTTGTGTTGAATTCTTTTATTTTTCTTGATTACACTTAAAAATTAGCAAGTCAAAAATATAATATAATATGGTAACTTATCTGTAACTGCTACTGTATACCTGAGCCTTTAAACCTGCATGTTGCCACTGCTTTTTCTGACAAATGGTGTAGTAATAACGAGCTCAAGTTCACTGATTTCAAGTGATGTAAAGTGACTGGGGATATAAGAAATCTACAGCAAGTGGCCAGAGACGTTTGGAGAAGGAAAAAAAAAAGTCAGTCAGTCACTTTTGGAAGTATGTTAATCTCAGGCAAGCAGAAAAATAACATCCAGCACAATGGAAAAGGCCTTTCTTAATGAGCCCTAAGCTAAAGAAGTGAAATATATCTTCGGTGAGTTAATACTCTGGGGCCTGAAAAGATTAGTTGCTCCATAAGCTCTAATCTTAGTACCATTCAACCCTCAACATTTACTGACGGCCATCTATGTGTAAGACACTGTAGCAGGTTTAATGAAATGAAACTGTACCTGACTTCAAGAGACTTATAGCCTATAAGGACTGTGTGTGTGTGTATACATACATACATGCATATGAATGTGTACAAATAATTATGTCATTAGTATGTATGATTAGTAATGGGGAAATGTAATTTAGCTACTGGTAAAACCACCGGGTTCATTTGGAATCCCAGTCAAACTATTTTCTCCTGTTCTTAGGATCACTTTATATTTACACATTCTCTGCTATTTGTAGGGTTTTCACATGGTCATGTGTAGTTAAGAACTCACTAGAGGTGATCCTAATGTTTAAGTAGCAAAGTGATTCAGTTATTAGTTGCTTTACAAATAATTCTCCTAGATATTCAGACTTAACCCTAGGCTTACTTGTTTTCCTTTCTCATAAAAGCAGGTGGAAAAGAGATGAAAAGAAGCAAGAACCAAGAGGGAGTTTAGGGATTTTATATAGGCAGATAAGAAAATATAGCCGGCTCAAGGTTGAAAGGGGTAAGATAACATTATGAAATAAATAAATAGAACTGTTTGGCATTTGTAGAGATTCTACCCAGGTGATACTACTGAGTGACATTCATATCACTCTCATATTGAAGAAATTCCTAGTCCTGTATTTTTCTATTATTGTTGTTTCTAGAATTATTGGCAAGCACTTTTTACCCTGGAATAAAGATGTTGAAAAAGATACTATTATTAATGGCTATCACAGAACACAAAAACAAGCTATACAAAAATAATTATATTTAATCCCTACACCAACCAGATGACAATTGCTATTATTCTCATTTTACATATTTGAGGAGACTGAGGAACAGAATTACTACTAAGAGATTAAATGGAAGAGTCAGGATTTAAGCCAATCTGGCACCAAAGCTATGCTCTTAACCACTATTACTGTGCTTCTGAGAAGGGAGAAATACCACCAATTCGTTCACCATCAATTCTTCTGAGAACTACGGGTTTTAATTTACTCTGAAATCTCTGGAATTTCAAAGTGGCCTCAAATTACTTATACTTAAATCCCAGCAAAACCCTGAGACTGTCCTGGTTGGCCTGTTGTGAAAAGCGCAACCACACTGACCTCATCTTGGCTGGCCAGTGAAAGGTGCAGTGTCTTTCCAGTGGTCATGTCTCTACCCACACACACTGAGTCCATTTGGTCAGGAAACCTCCCAGCAGCTAAAACAGTAAATTTAATTGAAATGTCTCATCACGACAATCCCATTTTAATAGTTAGGAATACCCAAACCCACATTAACTTGTTCTAGCCCTCTTTGAACCCATATGACTCTCGTTAAACTTTTTTAAGGTTATTTTCTTATTATAAAAAGGAATATAAATCATGCTAGATCTCCAAGGGTTTGCCTTTTATCAAAATCGGGAAGCTTAAAACTACCTCTTACAGAAGAGAGAGAGAAACGCCACCCAGATTTAACAGCCCTATAGATAACATGGTATTGAAAATTTCCAAAGTCAAGTAACCTTTGATGACACTTATCCCCACTGTGAATGGCTGTTATAACTGATCAGTAATAGCAGAGTTTTAGAACCAAGTTTGTGTTCACAGGGAGTGTCAGGGATAAGAGAATTTGTGAGGATAGGACCCTTAGGAAAGGGATTGAAATTTTCAAATAAAGTTATAGGGATAAAATAGGTATGCCAGTATCCCTCCAAAAGCATAGCCTTCACCCCCCCCCCATAAAAGATGATGATCGTGAAAATAAAAAGAAATTCTTTAGGGCAGTTTTCATCTTAGACCTTATGAAGAACATCACATTGTAGGGGAAACATGTTGCATTAAACAAAGAAACCAAAAAAAGAGTTCGGGCATACCTTGTTTCATTGCACTTTGCTTTATTGCACTTTGCAAATATTGTGATTTTTGCAAACTGAAAATTTGTGGTAACCCTGCAATGAACAAATCTACTGGTGCCATTTTTCCAACAGTTTTTGCTCACTTCCTGTCTCTGTGTCACATGTTAGTAATTCGCAAAATATTTCAAACTTTTTCATTATTATATTTGTTATGGTGATCTGTGATCTGTGATCTCTTTGATTCGCTGAAGGCCCAGATGATCGTTAGCATTTTTAAGCAATAAACTGTTTTTTAATTAAATTGTATATATTGTTTTTAAAGACATATGCTATTGCACATTTAATAGACTGAAGTATAGTGTAAATATAACTTTTATAGGCACTGGGAAACAAAAAAAAAATTTGTGACTCACTTTACTGAAATATTTGTTTTATTGCAGTAGCCCAGAATTAAACCCACAGTATTTCCAAAGTATCCTGCTATTTCATTGGTGCCATATGCACTTTTATGCCTTTTAAAATGTTCCTCGCTAGGATGCCATCTAAAACTTTCAGCCTTCAGTTCTATCTGTGATGAACTCGGTAGTATTTGCTGTCTTGGTGTATTAAGAACGTCTCTGCTTTCCTGTGCCATTCATTCCAATTCTAAGTGGTCTCTGGGCTTCTCTCCTCCTGTTAAGGTGGGAGAGAAACGCACATGCAAGTGTGTGAACTCACACAGGAGTGCAACTAGCCTCCCTTTCTAAATGCATTGTTTTAAAAAATGAAAAAACTTCTTACACATCAGCTTTTCAAAGTCATGTTTATTTCCAGTTATCTTTATAGATGCCAGAATGCTTGTTTGAAGACATTTTTGTTGTAGATGGACTACATCTGGCATCTTATATGATAGAAGATTGTCACATGCCTTCCAGAAACCCCAGGTCCTGGCTAATCTTAGAGCTTTTCTATTCCATCTTCATCGGGGATGCTCTAAATTACTGCAGTTTATAATTAAAGAATTAAGGATAAAGAGTAAAATTGGTAGAATTTGAGTTGTTCTTTATGCTTTGAATGGAATTCTTAGACTCTTAACTGATACCTATTTTTTAGGGTCTTTTTTTTTTTTTAACTCCACTTATGAAGGCTTCTGAGAAGAACAACAATATTGATTTTTTTTCAAATTGGAGATTAAAATTTTTTATCCTCTTTCTTTAAAATCTAAATATGCTTCAACTGGTTCACAAAGTTAGAATGTTCAAGTATTTTTAGTAGATGATGCTCAGAGTACCAGCAGGGGTATAAAAATCAAGGATTTCTAAAGTGCAGTGTATGTACCTTAGCAAGTTCATTGCCCCATTCTTGGCACACTTTCTATGAACAGTAAACTGATGCTTTTAGTTTGTCACCTACTTCATAGTTATTCATTACTTTTAATAGAGCCCGATTCTAGCTCTGCCTTATAAATGAAACTAGATGTGAGCTGCTAGAGCCATTGTCTTAGGTATAGGTAAACCCACTAAATGACAGGTAGAAAATGCTATGTAATTACTCTTTTCTTGTAGGGAGTGGCCGCACACATGGTGTAAAGAGGTTCCCAGGCTAGGGGTCTAATTGGAGCTGTAGCTGCCAGCCTATACAGCAGCCACAGCAACGCCAGATCCTTAATCCACTGAGCGAAGCCAGGAATAGAAACCACAACCTCATCGTTCCTAGTCGGATTCGTTTCCACCGTGCCACGAGGGGAACGCCTGTAATTTTTGTTTATTATAGTCTCCTTCAAATAAAAACAAACACCCAGAAATTCAAGTTCCAGAAACCTTGTGAGCCTTCTTCCAAAGCAACAAGTTCTTGACTACCAGTCTACATCTTTCGCCTGTGTTTTTAATCTTATCTATTTTTTTTCTTTTGTTTTTTGCTTAAGTATAGAACAATTTGTACCCCTTTTCTAAAGTAATGAAGAAAAAAACAAAACAGTTAGTGGTCAGAAAGAGTAAGAATCACTCATATTCCTCTGGAAAACTGAGACTTAGGTTAAATTTGAATCATAAAAGTCTATGAACCAGCCCCTTTCCTCTCTCCCATTGAAATTTCAAAACCACTTTAGTGGACAAAAGAAGAGGTCTCCCCTTACCCGCAGAACATAGAGGAAATGAGGACTAAAAGGCCATCTGTAAAATGGTGATAATAATAGTGCCCATTCATTGGCTTGGTGTGAGGATTAAATGAGAACAGTACCTGAAATAATGTGCGTGCTCAGTAGATGTAACTGAGACAGGAAGAAGGCTGGCTCAGAATACTGAGGCAAAAAGCTGGGACCCACCAATTGTGTGTCATAAATTGTGTTTACAGTGTCTTAGGTAATGTGAGAAATGGTTCTGTGGAGAAGTATCCAGCAAGCTACTAAGCTGTGTCTACACATATTAAGCATTAACTAAAAATGTTCCCAAATATTAAATTACCTATTCCTGCCATTATGTCAAAATTCCCATGAGGCCATATGATGCACTCTGTATCAGAGGGCAGAAGGACACACCCAGAAATTCAAGTTCCAGAAACCTTGTGAGCCTTTTGGCAAACCTAGTTGTAACTTCCAGCCTTCACACACAGGGTTTTTGTACTGAGACATAAATGTGCTTCTTAGGGTCAAGAATGTCTCAAGGCTTAACCTAATTTTCAAGTCAGTAGTTATTAAGATCCCTACAGCTGCTTATGTGGTTTTATCGTATTAGTTTCTCAGGTAGTACTTTTAGGCCTGCTATCTACCCAGTACCTGCCAGTATCACAGAATAGTTGTGCAAATTATTTTTATCTACAACAAATGGATATACATGCATCTGTGTGAACTTACAGCTTGCTGAAACTGTAGAAAGGAACCTGGAAAGGACACAGTTCCTTTTTCCAGGTTTTAATTCTAGAACTAATATGTGCAACTATGCATTGAGGTACCAATAATTCATTGAACATAAAAGAGGCTTATTAATCAAAGATACAAAGAAACAAATTCTTATTAAGCACTTTTTTATGATAAACATTTATACTCAGTGATTTCATGAAGCAGGTTGTTATTATCATCACAGTTATAAAGAGGAGGTTACTACGGCCCAGATCATTTAAGTAACTTGCCCAAAGTTACACAAGCTGGCTATATAGGAGAAATGGGATTTAAGCCCAGATTCATTTGACTTTAGTATGTATAGCAATTCTGTTCCCTACACCATACTGCCTGTTCATTTTAACTTTGAAAAAAAAAATGCAAAAGGAGGATATATCTTTTGTAGAATTACAAAGAGAAAATAACGAGTAGAACCAAAGAAAAAAAAATGTAAATATGAAAACCATTCAGTGGGAATTTTCCAGTCTCAGTTGCCAACTTGGTAGATGAAGATATTGAAACATGAACCCCACTTGCATTGAGCTCAGCAAGTTCTTCGTGAGCAACTGTTGATTTGACTGGGGAGGGGATGGTAGCGGGGAGGTTGGAGCCTTTGAGTCAGTTGAATATTGTAAACTCTTCTTTCCCTGAAGAATCCGAGGCAGTTGTTGAAACCAAAATGGAGAACAAACCCACCTCCTCAGAATTGCAGAAGATGCAAGAGAAACAGAAACTGATCAAAGAGCCAGGCTCGGGAGTGCCCGTTGTTCTCATTACAACCCTGCTGGTTATTCCGGTGGTTGTCCTGCTGGCCATTGCCTTATTTATTCGGTGGAAAAAATCAAGGGCCTTTGGAGGCAAGTAAAATGAGCCCCTTGAACTTGGAACCTACCTTTAAAGAATGTTTGGCCTGGTTATCCTCAAAGTTCGGTTGTGACTTTTTCAGTGTTTTAAGTGCTCTTTACCTTTTTCAATGTTATTGTCTATGTTCCAGATATTGTCTGTAATTAGTATCACAGTGGGAAATATATCTAGAGCTTCAGAAATCTGGATAGTTGAGTCAAAATCTAACCTTTAATATTACCTTACAGTAACTGGCTTAAACCCAATTAAAGTCTCCATATGAAACTGCGTAGAAAAGTGGAATCAGTATAAATTAGCTGAAGGGTCAGGAAGGAGGAGATTCCTGCTGCTAGAAACAGGCCCGGTCCTCAAAATATCTGCATCTGCTTTTTTGGAGGTTGTATTTTCTCCCTAGTCCTGGCTCTACTGTCTAGCTACATGACCTTGGGCAAGTTACTTAATCTCTCTAAGCCACAGTTTTTCATCTATAAAGTGGGGATAAAATACTCACAAGGTTGTGTGAGGATTAAATGAAATAATGCACATAAAGCATCTATCATAGTACCGGGCACCTAGTAAGTGCTCAATTAATACAATACTACCAGTGTTTATGAGGAATAATTATTGGTAATAAAGTAATAAAAGTAATAAGTTGTAAAAGGTATGTGTCTTAAAGCTCAGCTTTCTCAGGAAACCAACTATTTCTATAAGAAACTGTGTGATAGCTTTGAAATAGTCATAGTTTAGGCCATCAGCCTTTCCTAACCAGAGAGGATCCAATAACGGTGTCAGTATTTTATCAAATCATGATCATAGTATAGGACCCAGGAGCTGAGTTCCTTTCAAGATATCCACATAAAGAAAGAAAGAATCCAACACATGATTCTCACCTCTCAGGAACCTTGCTTCTGAGTCAACAGGCTACAGCTGCTTCTGGGAAGGAATCCATGGACCAGGGTGGGAGGCAGCTCTTGATCAAGAACAGCATCTGATCCAGAGTTCCTGCTGTGGTTAAGTGGATTAAGAACCCGAGTAGTATCCATGAGGATGAGTGTTCAATCCCTGGCCTTACTCAGTGGCTTAAGGATCCAGCATTGCCGTGAGCTGTGGTGTAGGTTGCAGACACGGTTCAGATCTGGTGTTGCTTTGGCAGTGGTATGGTCTGGCAGCTGCAGCTCTGATATGATCCCTAGCCTAGGAACTCCCATATGCCATGGGTGCAGCCCTAAAAATTAAAAAAAAAAAAAAAGGGGGGGGGAGAGAGAGAGAGAAAAAACAGCATTTGATCCTATTTCCAGCTGAAGGCACCCATGGCAGGGATTCAGTGCCCATGGCAAATCCCTGACCCAGAAAAGGGTACAGAAATAAAACCAGAGGATTTGATTTATAAAGTTGTTAAATAGAATTTCTCTAGGACTTTCATTTTCCTTTCATCTGCAATCAGTAAAGCTCTGCAAAATTACGGTTAACCGTTCCCCAAAAGAACTACAGTGGAGCCCCTGTCATGGGTATGGAACTGTGGTGAGCAGGGCAACAATAAGTAAACATAGTCATTGTCTTCATGGAGTGAGATGGAGGCTTCAAAAGAGCAAGAATGTTGTATGTTTATTTGTTTACTGATGTATCTCCAGCAAAAATAACAATTCCTGGCACTAGGTGTTTGATAAATAGTCATTCAGAAAATGACTAAATAAATAAATGGAGCTCACAGAATAGATGACACGTAAAAAAAAGGGAAATGACACATAAAGGTATTAATAGAGGTATTGTCACTGCTAAGTGCTTTGGTCAATGCACAGAGTATCAGGAACACACGGGGTCTGGGGACAGGTACCAGGAGTGGTTGTAATCAACCCACACTGGAAGGAGGGGTGACTGGGGAGTCAGAAAAGCTTGGTCTCTCCTGTTTGCTGTTGGCACAGGTGACATGGTGCTGGTAACAGAATACTGAGTTTATTGGAGTGTGTTGGGAAGACACAGGGACCGAGGCCGAACCATATGGAATTATCGTTATTCAATCATGTTTGATTTAGAAAAATTATAGTTTCATATAGTTCAGTCCAATACAGTTAATTCTAAAAGCAGATCAGCTCCTCGCCTTTTTTCGACATTTGTTCTTGACAGATCTTATCCAGTCTGAGGATTTTTAGTAACCCTCGAGAAAGACCTTCCACTTATTCAGCATACCCTTATGGCATGTCAGTTCCACATCAGGCCCTGTGCCAGGCACAGGGGATGCAAAATGACTAAGGACTGTCCCTTGTCCTTGTGGAATTTATAGTCTGATTTGTTGGCTTTCTAACAGTCTCATGAGATCCTTCTTCCCTTCTTGCCTATTTCTCTCCCCGCCTACTCTTCCTTTGCTCTGCCCTCTCCCTGGAGCTTTTTGATGCTGCCTCCACTCCTGGTTGGAGATGTCATAGCAGAACCCTGAGCCTTGTTTCCCTGACCATAGCCATTAGGGGAGTGGTGGACACAGGGCAGAGAATGCAGGAGATACACAGCAAGGGGAGAAATGAAGTCTGGCCAGAGTTCAGCCTCCCCAGAAGAAAAGAAAGTCAATCCTTCAAGGAGATGGGCACCCCCACCCACGGGAGAATTTAGGTCACCTTGTTTGGCTGAAAACACTGCAGGTTGTTTGCTTTCAGTCTTATATAAATGGGAAATGATGAACGTGGATCCAAAACTTCCTCAAGCAGGACATGCCCTGTTCTTAATAAAAAGACTAAAGCCTCAGACCAATATTCCTAAATCGTAACAACCAAAGCTTCCAAATTTTTACAAATTATCAGTAACTGCATTTTGTCCTAATGTAGGTAACTCATATTTATTAAGCGTGTACTGTGTGTGTGCCAGACACTGGTCTCAGCATGTCACATGCACTATCCCATCTAAACCTTTCAGAGAGGAAGGGATGGTCATTAATCCCTCTTTTCTCAGAAAAGAAAACTGAGGCTCAGAGAAATACTTTATTGAGATTGCACAGACTTGCAGAGCCTTGCTCTGGCCCTTGTCTCCATTCCGATAATATACTGCCTTTTTTCCCTTGTAAGTCCAAGAATATCTACAGATAAGAGCCAGGCCTTATTATTAATCACGTATGAAGGAATTCCTGATTTTGTGTTGAAAGTTGAGCCCACAGATTAAGGAGGGTGACTGGGACTCATTTTGAAATGTACTGTCTTTTTTCTAGCAGATTCTGAGCACAAACTTGAGTCAAGTTCAGGAAGAGTACTGGGAAGACTTAGAGGTACGCCTGTGACCTTTTAGAATCCTTCACATTTGATTCAAAGTCAACAAGCTCGTGTCTTTTAAAAAGCAGGGAGATATTTCTTATTTTCTCTCGGGAAGTTCAAATCCTTCTGTGCAGCATAGCCTCCCTCAGTGGTAAATGCTGAATGCAAACCACGAACTAAACAGAGTGGGCTCTGGCAGCACGTTCCTCAGCCTCATTTTCCCACCTTGTCGTTTTATGTTATCGAATTCTCTTCCCTTGCCTCTTTATCTGGCTTCATTTGTCTTCCATGAATTTTCTGTCACTCCTGTCGGCTTGTCAGTGCTTGTCATAGTGAAGATGACCTTTCAAAAGCTGCTCAAGGGAGTGCCCATTCCCGAGAGCCTGGGAAAAGCAGGGGGCGAAAAGTGAATCTGAAATAATCCTGCAGAAACACATAATCCTGGGGAGCTTTGGGTTTTGTCCTTTTTATTTTAAGTCCAAGGAGTGCTATCTTTCTGACTCTGCAGGATAAGTATTCATGCCTGTCACTGTTTTTTGTTTGTTTGTTTTTTGGTGTGTGTGTGTGTGTGTTTTTTTGTTTTTGGGGGGGGTTTTTGGTTTGTTTTGTTTTTGCTAAGGTCTACCCTTTGCCATCCCCAACTTCTAGCTTTACCATTTAAGAATTTACAAGGAAACTGAGAATCATTTGTGCAAACGTTATTACCTCAATCCTCTGTCACTGTTTGCTTTCTTCAGGAAAGGGAAGTGGAGGCTTAAACCTCGGCAACTTCTTTGCAAGCCGGAAAGGCTATAGCCGGAAAGGGTTTGACCGCCTTAGCACCGAGGGAAGCGACCAGGAGAAAGACGAGGATGATGGGAGTGAATCCGAAGAAGAGTATTCAGCACCTCTGCCCACAACAGCACCTTCCTCCTGAGAATGAGGCTTTGACTTAGTTTGATGAGATTTACCAAGAATGCCAGATTCCTTTCCCTTTAGCACGTTTAGAGTTTTGTGTATTTAAGTGTAAACTGTACTAGTCTGTGTGGGACTGCACACATTTTACTTCGTTTTGGTTTAGTTGGCTTCTGTTTCTAGTTGAGGAGTTTCCTAAAAGTTCATAACAGTGCCATTGTCTTTATATGAACATAGAATAGAGAAACAGTCCTCTTCTTCCATCACACTAGTAATTTAATGATGGAAGGTTTGCTCATCTGCATTTTTGAGACTTTTCTGTAGTTTGTAAATAACCCCACTCTCTGCTTGAACACAGTATTTTCCCAAAAGCACTTCCATTGCCAATGTCTTTCTTTGGTGCCTTTCCTGTTCAGCATTCTCAGCCTGTGGCAGTAAAGAGAAACTTTGTGCTACATGACGACAAAGCTGCTAAATCTCCTTCTATTTTTTTAAAATCACTAACATTATATTGCAATGAGGGAAAGAAAAAAAAAGTCTCTATTTAAATTTTTTTTAATTTTTCTTCTTTAGTTGATGTGTTTTGGGGATGTCTTATTTTTAGATGGTTACACTGTTAGATCACTATTTTCAGAATCTGAATGTAATTTGTGTAATAAAGTGTTTTCAGAGCATTAGCTGTCAGAGTGTATTTTGCGATTTTTGCATATTTGCAGGGTTTTGTATACAACTTTTGTAATAATTACACAAACCACAGATACAGTGAAACCTATTCAATGTCTTCAACCAAAAAAAATGTATTGTATGAAAATTAAGAAGATATTTTATTATGTAGATAATATAAATTAAAAACCAGCCTAAGAGTTTACATACACTTGTAAAACCAGGTTCTCTTTTAAAACTCAAAGAGGGGTTTTGCCTGTATATCAATCAGAAGGTAAATACTTTAATAAAAAGTTATCATAGCTAAGAGGAAACCTGTGTCTCAAATTACGTATACAAATGAAATCCTTCTAACAGTTTTTTTCTGTTTGTTTAGTTTTTGCTTTTTAGGGCTGCACTCATGGCATATGGAGGTTCCCAGGCTAGGGGTCTAATTGGAGCTGTAGCTGCCAGCCTACACCACAACTCATAGTAATGCCGCATCCTTAATCCACTGAGTGAGGCCAGGGATCGAACCTGCAACCTCATGGTTCCTAGTCAGATTCATTTCCACTGTGCCATGACCGGAACTCCTAACAGTTTTCTTTTTAAAGAATAATCTTACTCCAAATTCCCATGTATTCATAGGAATAGTCATCTCTTACAGTGACTACAAATTACCTTTTAAAACATCTTTTTCATAATCCATCAATGCAGTTTAGTAAGAACCTGATAACTTTTCTTTTTGTAATAATCTGACTCCAGAACTCTTCCTTCAGACTGCCTACTTGTAATTCAGACACTTTAGCAGTGGCATATTAGATTTAATTGACTAATCAAGAAAACAATACTGAGTGCTTTGCAAAAAATATATATGTGTGTGTGTGTGTGTGTGTGTGTGTGTGTGTGTGTATCTTCCAGCTATGTTATTTTACTACCTAACTTAACATAGGTTTTTTTTCCCCCTCATAATTGATACTAAATTGATCTGATTGAAATATTTGTTTCCTTCTTAAGTAAAGAATACGCTTTTCTTCCCTCTGCCCACTCCCTTACACCCCTTTCACCACATTAGTGGTAAGTATATAAATGTAGAATCACAGCAGCACTATTCTAATATATGTGCACCTATTCACTGTAGCTTACATATTTATATTTCAACACCAGAATTAATCCAGTCCCCAAGACACATATGTTATAGGTTGACTTTGATGCTGTTCAAGTTTTCTTTCATTGAGGAAATTAGTTGATTTGCACTACAGCCATCTTTTGTGGTACAATATTTGATTATCAGCTCCAAGAGCTACATGCTTTTAATATGTCTGCGTAATATTGTTCCTAGACTGTTCTACAGTGACTCATGGATGCAGAAAAACAGATCAAAATGATAGTAGGTCGATATAAGGTAGATCAAAATGATAAATTAAAAAGAGGTGGGAAAGAAAAAGAGAAAACAGAGATAAAAATGGAAAAATTTATGTAAGAATAATTCTTATTACAGTTGCTTTTGGGAAGAATTTGGCTCTAAACTTTTTCTTATCTTTTTTTTTTCTCTTTCTAGGTCTGCACCTGCAGCATATGGAAGTTCCCAGGCTAGGAGTCAAATTGGACCTACAGCTGCTGGCCTACACCACAGCAATGACAGATCCAAACCACATCTGCCACCTATGTCACAGCTTAGCAGCAACACTGGATCCTTAACCCACTGAGCAAGGTCAGGGATCGAACCCTTATCCTCATGGATACCGGTCAGGTTCTTAACTCGATGAGCTACAACGGGAACTCCTACTTTCTAGCAACTTATTAAATAAGACTTGATTAGTTACATAATTCATGAGTCCATTGAACATTTAGAATTCCTGATAAGTTCAGAAAAGTTTTCTCCCAAGTGTCTTCTGAAAGATAGCACCATGTTGTGTAATTAAAGTCTTCAACAATATCCATAGAATAGATAAATACATTTGCAGGTCTGTTTTTACATATGTCCTTTAATACTACACATGGCATTCTTTATATACCTAATATAAACAAGTGGTGTTATCAACAAGAAAATTCAGAAAAAGCAAGTCCGTGGGGACATTACCATCCTGTCCTAGAACGCCACTCATTCTACTAACCTGGCTTAGCTAAAGAAGGCAAACTAGAAATGAATGAATTGCATTGACCACAGGAAGTCTCTCCACTGATTTTTGTTCTTAGCTGAACTTCTTTTATTAAGTCAGACATTGTTCCGCCTGAGAAGTGCCTAAAGGAATGGATCCCTTCACAATAGAGTCACTGGTCGGACACTCCCTCCAGAGATTTCTGTTTTAGTTGGATAGGATATTGCTATAGGTCATGTTTTTAAATTTCTCCAGGTAAGTCTAACGTGCAGCTTCGGCTGAAAGCCACTGTCTTTGAGAATGACTGTTTTACTTTGCCATTTGCTGCAAATGGATAGCTATATTTTCAGATAAATTATAGTTTATAGATGTTTGGAGAGAGAAGATAGGGCGTGAGGTGTTTTGCTATGACCATTAGTACCAAAGTCTGAATGCCTTAATCGTTAAATTTTTTTAATTAATTAAAATAGACATAATTAACTAATTAAAAAAGCAAAGGGCAGAGTTCCCTGGTGGCTCAGTGGACAAGGATCCAAGTTGTCACTGCTACAACCTGGGTTCAATCCCTGGTCCAGGAACTTCCACATGCTGTGAGCATGGCCAAAAAGAAAAAGCAAAGGGGAACAGCTGTGTTTTTTGTTTTTTGGGTTTTTTTGTTTTTTGTTTTTTACATTAAGTTATCCAGAGAATATTACTTGTGAGAGCTAAAATAATGGCTTTGTCATTCACTGATTCAACCCTAAATTGTCATATGAATAAAATCTTCTGTTGTAAGCATTCTTCTTAGTTTATTAGATCAGCATATGCTTTTTCAAAGTTCCCATTCATCTTTAAAGTCTCACTCAGATGTTATATAAATTAAATATTTAAGTAGCTGAGTGACAAAAAAAGCCACAAACTTGATATTTGGGTAGTCTTATTCCCCAGACTGTCCCCTACCTCATACGTAGCTCAAAGCTGAGGTAGCCTATAGCAATACTGAATGTACTGCAATACTGATGTAGCTTATAGGAATACTTGTAGCTCAAAGTTGATGTAACCTATAGCAAGTCACTGAAGTAGATTTCAGTGAATGTAAGGATCACCTGGGATATTTATTTTAAGAGGACTGACCCTTGGTCCCATTCCCAGAATTTCTGATTCACTCTACTGGTTGGGCCTAGAGAGTTGCATTTTTAAAAACACCCCCGGTGATTTGGATCCAGGTGTTCCATGGACCATCTCCAAGAAATACAGTCCCCCAAAGAGTAGCTGAGCCTTAGAACAAATTATCTGGCACATAAAACCATTTTCTCAAATATGTAGTCTCTGTAGAGTGATGTTAAGGCCCAGAAGTCATCCACCCCATTTCCTGAAACCCAGATCACAGAAAATGCAGATGCAAATTATCTTCAGAGCCAGATCTCACTTACCAGCAGTTCTTTTCTATAATTGCCTAACACTGATTATCTCACCATAGGAAATAGCTTAGAAAGACTACTAAGGGCCTTCCTAAAAATCTCCTTTAAAAAAGCAGCAAATAAAAATATAAGTGATGTCTTACTGTCTTCAGCAGGTCACCATGCTAGACTTTGTGTTTTGGGGTTTTTTTGTGTTTTCTTCTTTTTGCTGCAGTGAGGGGGTTGGGGGCAAGTGGGAGCACACCTAAAGAAGGCAAGAATCAAGAATTTGGTGTATTTTTCCAGCTTCGTGATTTAATTAATGGAGCATATTCATTGTAGTGGATATAGAAATGATGATAAAAGTGACTCAATTACTGTCTTCAAATTTTTGAAACACCAAAGCACGAAGATGTCAATTATATATATCCCACAGGTACAAAAAAGTCACATGCATTTTCCATGCTCCAAAAGTGAGTGCACACCGTACTGTCACAGGGAAGAGGTTTACCAAGACCTAATAACAAAGTACTCAAGGCTGAAATACCAAAAAAAAAAAAATATGAAATAAACAGTTTACTAAAAGTTTGACAATAGAAGAGAGGACTGTTTTAATTTTATTTAATTTAATGATTTTTATTTTTTTCCATTATAGCTGGTTTACAGTATTCTGTCAGTTTTCTACTGTACAGTAAGGTGACCCAGGCACACATACATTCTTTTTTCTCACATTATCATGCTCTATCATAAGAGACTAGATATAGTTCCCAGTGGTATACAGCAGGAAGAACTGTTCCCATTTTTATCAAGAATGTGTTTCATTATGCATACTCTCCCCTAATATGAATAAACCAGTCACTTGGGAATTCTCTATTTATCGCCTCTATTATGCTACAACATTCTCCATGGCTTTTGAAAAATAATTGTGTAGGAACTGTGGGATAAGCATGCAAGTGGATGGAACAGCACAATTGCACTGGTGTTTGTAACTCATTTTAAATAAAAAGAAAAGTTTTAAATATCTTAGAAAGTCAATAGTATGGCCCAGTCTTAGCCAACATTGAATTTGGAAAGATACTGGGTTAAGATCAGAAAGATCTGAAATTCCAAATTTTAGAATTGATGATCTTACACACGACTGTATTAGACTTTAGTCATTAATTACAACTCAATTCAAATAGGCTGAAGAACAACTCGTTTATTAAGAAATGATGGTACAATAAATAACAATGAAAATAATAGTCATGAACTAATAACGTATCAAGAAAAGAATTAGGACTGATTTGTTCACCTAACTGCAAAGCCGAAGCAGATCTAGACTCCGAGATTCAGAGGATGCTATCAGGACTCTGCCTCACTCCATCCCTCAGTTTGGCTGTCTTCCCTACAGGAGTCATTTTCATGCAGACTCTCCACACGTGGTGATAAAGATGGCAACAAATAGCTCTAGGGTTAAACCCTACCAGTGTTGACTCTGAGACAAATAGCTTCTTTTTCTAAAAACGTAGTTTCTCAATTATATTGACTAGTTGGCCTAATCTGGTTTATGCACCAACCTCAGAACCAGTCACTGGTCAGGGAAAGTGTGATGCACTGAACCTAGGCAAAGTCACATCCCACAGTAATCACATTGCTGATTTATAAGGGGTGAGTTTCCCCAAGAAAATTTCAACTATTGTTGCTAGTTGAACAGGGTAGATTCTGGAAAGAAAAAAATACAGATATTCATTATTATTATCTTAAGACCATAACCACTTAACCATATTTCTTAGATAAAGGGATTTACTGAAAAATAGTTCTGTGTGTGGTGGTTAAATTACTACATTAAGAAGAGTCCTTGAGTGATTACGTCTAGACCATTGCATACATGAAGATTATCTCAAATGCCCACAAATAATACTGAATATAAGAACAAATGTTCAACTTTGGCTTGTCACAATAAGAACAAAAATATATATATTCAAAGGAGCAAGAGAATAGATTTGAAGCCTAAAATCCATATTTATACTATGATTTCTACTCAACCAAAGCTGATGGAAACATAGTTTCCAATCAATAAAAGAGGTGGTTACTTTAGTTATAAAAAGATAAATACTGGAGCACAGTTAATCCTGTTCGTTCCAAAAGAAACATGAAAGCAAATTACTTTTTTTGTCCCTAGCTTTCCCTCTGAAAATTTCAAAGTTACAGAAATATTGAAGACAATTACAATAAAAAGCCACATAACCTTGACTTACATTGACCAATAACTAACATTTTGCCATACTTGCTTTCCCTTTCTCACATGTGCACTCACATGTGTGGGCATGCACACACACATACACACATGCCCTAATTTGCTAATTTCTGAACCATTTGAAAATAGGTGAAGACATCATAACCTTTACCCTAAATATTTCCAACATGTATCACCTAAGAACTATGCATTCTTCTACATACCCACAAAATCACTATTTCCACCAAGAATTTAACACTGATTCCTTAATATCAACCAATACGTAGCCCACATTCAAACCCCCAGTGTCCCCAGAGTGCCCTTTGGAGCTTCTGTTTTCAATCCAGGATGCAATTAAGATTCACATGAGGCATTTGTTTATCATATCTCTTGTGCTTCCTTTAAGGTAATTCTCTTGTCATTTTTTTTCCTTCCGAAACATAAATTTTTTTAAGAGTCCAGGCCAATCGCCTTGGACAGGGTCTCACAGTGTGCCTTTACCTGTTTCCTCACGATGGTGAGTTGTGATGGGTGATCTTGCCTACCTCCCCACTGCCTCATATTAAGAGGCCCATAATGTCAATTTGCCCTGTTGTTGGTGATGCTACCTCCGATCATGTAAGTGGGATGATGTCTAACAAATCTCTCCGTGATATTGCATACATTCCAGTTCTACTTTGTCTTAGAAAGCGTTTTTATTAACACTTTAATGTTAATAACTTGTTCCCCAACAAGTTTTACGCAATACCCACTGACGATTTTTCCTGAATGTATAATGTCGCGGGAATTCTTAAATAATGATCTTCTATCATTTTTTTCTTCATTTATTAGCTAGCAATCTTCTGTAAATGAATGAGATTCTTACTCTCACCCCAAGAAATAGTGGCAGCATCTACTCGAAGCATGAAATAACCCCCTCACTTTATTTATAACCAACACGACAGGCCCTCCAAACTCATGGTACAAGTACGGTCAAACGCCTTTTGTTATCCTACATAACTGCTCAAGTACATGTCTTTTCAACAGAAAGCTAGTCATTAGCATTCTGATGATTGGCTTCCCCCTCCTTTCCTTTTCTGAAGTTGTCAGGATAATCTCAGATCCCAAAAGGAGAACATGGAGCGCAGACTCGGTAGGTTTGCAGACACAGCAGGAACATATTTAATTCTTCCACGCTGCAACTTCTTTTTGCTGACTCACGATATCACTGTTGAAGATTTTTCTCTACACTAGTCCTGAGAAAGCTGCTACCCTGAGGCTGCCCCATTCAGGATGCCCTCCTAGACTGCTGTACTTGGCCCCTGGACACTGTTTTAAGTGCTGGGAACGTTTAGTTCACACACACAGGGGTCCTGGGTCGGGACTGGTCCTCATATCTGCACCTACAGGCACAGAACCATCAATCTGCCTTCCTTCTCTTCCTCCCTAAAGTTCACACTAGAGGTCAGGAGATTTTCCTCTTAAATCCTCAAAACTCAAGAGTACCATTAACCCTGCTTTTTCTTTTTTAATGTGATAAGAACACTTACACGTAACATGAGATCTACCCTCTTTGGGTTTTTTTTTTTTTTTCTGGCTACTCTTGTGACAAGTGGAAATTCCTGGGCCAGGGACCGAACCTGTGCCACAGCAGTGACCCAGTCCACTGCATTTAACAAAGCCAGATTTTTAACCTGCTACATCACAAGCGAACTCCTACCATCTTAACAAGAAGTCTCTTCTCTTTATAATGTTACTTTCCTTAAAATACCTAGTATATCATTTTCGTTATTTAGATAGATTAGAATAGATATGTGCATTATAAGTAAATCAGTTGATAATAGATCAATAGATGATTGGTTGATAGACTGACAGTAATAGCAGGAAGAAGTGACAGATGGAAGGAGAGATGAGACTTCCTCTTTTATAGCTTCCTCATAAAGATTGCTTCCGTGTAGTTATTACAAGTGCAGTGAATGTCTGACATCTGGTGGTAAAACTTTGTAAAATGTGCATAGATGTGCACACACTTAAAAGGTGTTATTCAGTGAATGATGGCTCTGTCTCTGAAAAGAATAATTTAAAATGCTTCTAGTCATCTACTTTTTATGGGTACATCATGCTGTAGAGTCAGGCCACTCCAGATGGCTGTTCTCCTGGTCTTTGTACATCCCCGGCTCAACCAGTCCCTGTTTAACCTACATCCTATTCACAGGAACAGTGCTTGCTCCTTGACCCAGCTAGTGATTGTTCGAAACCTTAGGCCAGAATGGCTCCACTTGCCAGTTTATTAAAGGGAAGCATCTGCCCTTATGATGGTCATTGACTTTGAGAGGCTATGCAGGACCTGGCCCAGCTGCTGGTTTCCATGGTAACTGATGAGTCAACGCAACGTCAGTTCCCCCTATATAATGGTACCGCCTCCCTCCAGAGTAGCACAGAGTCCTTCCTCAGTTGGCGTGTTGCTACAGGAAATTTTACTTTAGACTGGTAAGTTCTCCCTTTCCATTAAACCACTGATGTCTCTGTCACTGTCTTTGGGTTCTTTCTGTGGTCTTGTGGCTGGGCAACTACATGGATTACAGGTCTACGGGTTGCAATTCAGCAACTGATGAGCCAGCCGGAGGCCAGGGAAACTCCCTTGAGTACCAAAAGGACAGGGAATGGAAAGATGCAAGAGTAATCCTGAGATGGTCGTCCAACCTCAGAGTCTCTTTTCAGTTAAAAAGTAAGAGCCTTGGATTTCCTGTTGTGCCTCCATGGAAACAAACCTGACTAGTATCCATGCGGACACAGGTTCAATCCCTGGGCTCTCTCAGTGGGCCAAGTATACGGCATTGCCAGGAGCTGTGGTGTAGGTCCCATACACAGCTCAAATCTGGCATTGCTGTGGCTGTGGTGCAGGCTAGCGGCTACAGCTCAGATTCAACCCATAGCTTGGGAACCTCCCTACACTGTGGGTGTGGCCCTAAAAAGTCAGGAAAAAAAAAAAGCAGCCTTTGGTCATGGCTCATCTGACTACAAGGGGTTAGCTGGGTGAGTATAGACAAAATGCAAGTATACCCCTGACCCACCAGTCCTAAACACCTATAGACACAGGCTGTAGGAAAATTAACTCAGGGGCAAGCTTGTGAATTGATATGACCTATTTTCCGTAAGGGTCTGGTTGGGGCTTATCTGAGCAAAGCAAAAAAACTATGTTTGGGGTCTAGAACAGCTACATGTGACATGGGACTCTCATGGACGTTGATAATGACCAAAGAACCCATTTTGCCAGTCATGAAGTTCAGGAATAGGTTGATTAAAAATGCTATTTTCACCTGCTTTAGAATTCCACTGCTGCTGGGCTAATTGAAAGCAGATGGAAATCTGCTCTCTCAACACGTGAACCAGCAAGCTAACTTAAGCGCTGTGAGCTATAACTGAACATCCAGGAGCAATTATCACAGTGCTTATGCCATGTTAACCCAGGGGCAACTTGTCGACACCAGCCAAGTTCAACTGCTGACCACCAAAGGACCATTGCCAACTTTCAGTGAGGACAATAATTCACTTTTGCCCTGGTCACAGAAACTACCCGAGAGGGAACATATTATAACATGGCTTTGGGGGATTTCCCTTCATGGCTCAGCAGTTAACGAACCCGACTAGAATCCATGAGGATGTGAATTCCATCCTTAGCCTCACTTGGTGGGTTGGGGATCTGGCATTGCCATGAGCTGTGGTGTAGGTTGCAGATGCAGCTCAGATCCCAAGTTGCTGTGGCTAGTGTAGGACAGCAGCTGTAGCTCCATTTCTACCTTAGCCTGAGAATCTCCATATGCCACGGGTGCGGTCCTAGAAAGTAAAGCAAAAAAAAAAAGGCAAAAAGAGCCTTGGAATTAGCAGGTAAGTCACCAGTGGTTGGTTTCTCCCCTATGGAGAGGATTAGAAAAAGACTTACAGATTTCACCTGTGTTCTACCGAGGTCCAGCTAAGATGACTAAAGAAATTAATCTGGGCCTCCTACTAGGGAAAGGCACCACTGCATGAATCCTATCCTTGTTAGACTCCCTCTCCGAGGTTCAGTGCCAGCCTTGGGGACTGAGGGTGGACAGGCGGGATGGTACTGCAGGCCAACCACGAAAACCCCAGGCACGGGTGGTGTCATCTCAGAATGTTGTCACTGCTTGTATTTTGCTTAATGGTTGTGCTCTTCCCTGTCTCAACATCTTACATTTCCTCCCATTTTGTGCCAAGTGAGTGGAGGGAATCTGTTCTGTCTGGGTGACAATTATGAAATGAGTTGGATTGCTGGGTCTACAGGGAAATTCCATTGTTGTCCTCTGAACAACATGAAAAACTGACCTAATAAGTGCCTGGCTCCAACGTTTGCTTTGGACCCTTGATAACCTTTAGCTGTGGTTGTCTGCACCACGTCTATGGAATCAGGTTGCAGTGCACCTCTGTATAACTGACCTCGGGGATAGCTCAGAAGAGGGTTGGACCAACATTGCAAGGGTCATACAGGGTGCATAGGGGTGGAGTGCATGGTCAGACCATTCAAGACAGCTATTCTGGTCTTTGTACATCCTGTGCTCGGCCAGTCCCTGATTGACCTACACCCTAGTCACATGAACATACTTGCCCCCTGCCCCAGCTAGTAATTACTCTAATCCTTAGGTTAGGTGGCTCCACCTGCTAGTTTGTTGAAGGGAAGCAACTGCCTTCATGAAGTTCATTATCCTGCAGGGCTGTGAGAATGTGCCCCAGCTGTCACTGCCACTGTCGCTGGTAACTGATGAGACAAACAGACATAAATTCCCCCTATCATTAGTAGCCTATTTTTCTCACAGGTATCAAAGATTGCTGCCACGTCCTGTCTGCTATACAGGTGTTATTTCATTTTTTTCCTTCAAATGAATAAGATCCCCCTATCTAGTAAGTCGCTGATGACTGTTTCTGCCTCTGGGTCCTTATTTCAGTCCTGAAGCTGTGCAGCTAAACGGCTTGCAAACCTGAAGGGTGCAGCTTAATGCAAGCCAAGCAGGTATGGGAAAATAGCTGGAAATCATGTGTTGATAAAATATCCATATTTGCTTTGCTGACAGTCACTATTCTCTAATCAGAGAATAGAAAATCATGACCTGTTTCAGGTAACCTTCTACATAATCACTTAAGTAGGCAGAAATAATCATAATACCACTCAAAAATCATTGAAAATATTAATCTACTGCCATTTTAAGAAATAAGAGCAATACCAGCTCCATTGCCCAGGCCTAGACCGGCCTGGTTCTTAAGTTTGATCCTATGCACCCAAAGTAAACCTTTATGTACCTCTAAGTGCATGGAGCAGAGGAAGTGCCCCGAGGCCCAGGAGGACCTTGCAACTCTGGAGAAATATTACAGAGCAGTGGGCATAGATCCTGTGAAAGCAGGAAATGTTAAGAATTACTGAGGAAAAGAGTGCAGTTAGCTGGTGTTTCTCTCTACTGCCATTACTGACAGCTACGTGACAACTCTGAATACTAAAAACCACTGAATTTTCACCTTAAATGAGTGAATTGTATGGTATGTAAATGATCTCAACTATTGTACAGTTTTTCTTGTTTAAAATACTGAAGCAAGTCAGGTAAACCATTGTTTATCCCCGAGGCCTGCCAAATCCCAATCACAGGGGGCCACATAGTAATGTATTCATGCTTTTAAAACTGTAGTGGCTCCTTCAAATCATTTCTACTCCTACCAAAGGGCTTAAACTCCACACTGTGAGAGCAGCTGCTTGTTGCCGAAACGCTGTCCACTAGTGACGAATAAAAATGTGGAGACAAAAGTTTTGAGTGAAGGAGAAAAAATTAGCTTCTATTGCTTTGCCAGGCAAAGGAGGCCACAGCAAGCTAATGCCTTAAAGACTGTGCCCTCTTTGGAGAGCTGCAGGGAGTCTGATAGGCTAAAAGGATTTCAGATAAGAATCGGGACTGGGGCAAACATGCATTCTTCTTTCTTAGGGGAAATCTTCGTCATCAAAGCTGGAGTCAGATCTCAGCATGATCCTGGTGGTAGTCTTTGGGTTATTGCCCTAGAATAACTGTACTTGAGAAAAGGGCATATTGATCAGAGGACAGAACAATCTAGGAAAGTTCCTGAAAAACATCATGTGCTAATCATCTTTAACTCGCAGGCAGTTGTGCTCAAGGTGCCTAAGCTTTAGCTTACCAGTGATTGTATTTAGGATGCAATCAAACGATGGAGAAGGACAAGGAAGGGCTCTAAGCTGTTCAGTTTTAAAGTATTCATTTCTAGGGATTTCCCATCATGGCTCAGCAGAAACAGATCTGACTCATATCCATGAGGACGCAGGTTCTACCCTGGGCCTTGCTCAGTGGGTTAAGGACCCGGCATTGCCATGAGCTGTGCTGTAGCTTGCAGATGCAGCTCAGATCTGGCATTGCTGTGGCTACGGTGTAGGCCAGCGACTACAGCTCCAACTGGACCCCTAGATTGGGAGCCTCCATCTGGCATGGGTGTGGCTCTAAAAAAAAAAATCATATCTAAAAGAACTGTAAGGAATATCATTTTTCTCTAGGTGTCCAAGATGCCTAGTTACTGGAGAGGGAACTGGGATCCTGCCACCAAGGCCGTACTATTGTTGCTTGACTGTTCTTCCCTTGACCTTGCATCCCCTTCCTTCCCTGATCAGCAACTGTCTTAAACTGCTGCTTGGAATTCAGGGAAGGCCATCAAAGCTGAATGAGACCTGTTTCCTAAGAACAAGAAATGGGGGACAGAGAAAGGCTTTTGTGTCCAGGAGCCCCACAGTTACATGCTTGCGCCAGTTGTATACCTTTCCCCAGGATGTCCTGCACTGTTGCTCAAAGATACAGGATCCTTTTTGTTGGGAAGTCTGTGTCTCACAGCAGAATCTGCCTGTCTTGTGGTGTCTTCTTGCCATGGATTAACTGCCTCATCCTACCCTCAGGCAGATATCCTTCTTACTTAAGCTGCTTCTGCTCAGGGAGCCTCAGGGTGTAAGACTGGAAATCTAAAGGACAGGAGGCCTCTCAGTGGGGAGAGATGTGAAGCTAGCTGTGGATAAAGTTAAACAGGTATGTTATGTGGGGAGAACAAAAAATAGTCAGCATTCTGCTGTTTCCCGGCCTTCAGTGCCCACTCTGTCTTCCCTAGCTGTACGTGACCTTCCAGTCTTTGACCACAATTGCAATGAAACCCTTTTATTACTGAAACCAAACACAGCATCCTCCTCTGAACAGAGATGTCACATTGCATCAGCAAAGCTCTGTATCCCAGTGACCTTGATAATTGAGATATCTTAGTGCCTAGCATTGTACATAATTTACTAACAGGAATTCAAAGGAAGATTAGAATTAAGGACTAATGACCCCAAATTTGTGAGGGGGAATAGAAGGTATTCCAAAGAATCTGATCCTTACTCTGGGGGAAAAAAACTCTCTCCAGTTTTCAAATGCAAACTGAGGTAGAAATGGGAAATTGATTGTAGAACAACTTCAGAAATTCTGTATAAATGACACTGGATTGTCAATTCCTCAGCAAAGACAAAGAACCATGTGATGGCAAGATAATAAGTTGCTACAGAAACTAGTGTTCTGCTTCATTCAGTTTCCACTGGCAGATGAGAGTGAGATTCTTGAGAACTTGGCTGCTTTATTTGTTGTCCTGTAAATGTGGTGTTAGCATCAGCTATATCCATCAAAAGGAAGAAGGAGACTGAATGCACTGCTGCCATCATTCATAAAGCTAGGAACTTCGCTTAAGCATCTGTTTGCTTTGCCAGGTAATATAAATAATGCCATGAAGTATGTGTAGCAAATCACTAGATGTTTTGGGTTGTTGCCTCAGCGATAATTAAGAAATGCAGCAGATCAATAGCAAATGTAGGTCTCTGCAGCAAAGAGGACATTTCTGCCTCCCTAAAGAGATACCTTTTTTTTTTTTTTTTTGGCTACTGTGTGCGGTGGCTTGATGTGGGATCTCAGATCCAGACCAGGGATTGAGCCCAGGCTGCAGCAGTGAAAGCACCTAGTTCTAAGCACTAGACCACGAGGGAATTTCCCATGTTAAAGTTTTATTTTGGAGAGTTCTGAACTATGCATAAATGAGTGTTGAATTCCTATCGCCTGAACTTCAAGCTCTTATATCCAAATGTTTACCCAACAGATCCATTTTGAATGTTTATCTCAAATTCAGCATGTTCAAAACTGAACTTCTTTATTCTTTCCCAGACCTGCTCCTCCAAGTCATCCTCATCTCAGTGGCAACTCCGTTCTTCTGGTTACGCAAACCTAAAAAGTGTTGGATTATCATAGACTCCTGTCCTTCTCTAAACAGCTGCATTCAGTGTCAGCAGATTCCATGTTATTTAGCTTTAAAAACTGAACAGATACTAACACCACATCCATTGTTATCAACACCATCATCCCTGACCTGAATTACTCCAACAGTCTCCTAACTGGTCCCCTGATGCCATTTCTCAGTTCATTCACAATTTTTTTTTAAGGGAAGTTTCCAGGTAGGGATTTTTTTTTTTTTTTTTAAGGGAAGTTTCCAGGCTAGGGTTCAAATCAGAGCTGTAGCCACTGGCCTACATCACAACCATCGTGATGCTGGATCCGAGCCAGATCTATCAACTACACCACAGCTCACGGCAGCGGGGGATCCTTAACCCACTGAATGAGGCTAGGGATTGAACCTGCGTCCTCATGGATCCTAGTCAGATTTGTTTCTGCCGAGCCACGACAAACTCCCTCCATTCGCATTTCAACTTCTGAGTGATTATCTAAAAAAAAAGTCACATCGTGTCACTTTTCTCAAAGTTTCACTAAGTTACCGTATTACTCAATAATGACTTCCACACAGATTCCATACAGTGGCTTACCGGGTCTGAAACAATTTATCTCACTCCCCTGTCTCTCGGATCTCTTGTTATAGTCCTCTTTACTCTCTTTTAAGTATTCTGGGCTCCTTACTCTTCCTCAAAACACCAAACACCAACACCCCAGGACCTTTGAACTTACTGTTTCTTTTGTCTGAAATACCCTTCCCAGGTATGCACATGCCAATTTTTTTCTCACTTCCAAACTTTTCCCATGTCTCACCTCCTTTAAGTTGATTTTTCAGCTCTCTATTATTTTTATTTATTTATTTTTGCTTTTTAGCGTCAAATATGGAGGTTTCCAGGCTAAGGGTCAAATCAGCTGTAGCTGTCAGCCTACACCACAGCCACAGCAAGGCGGGATCTGAGCCGTGTTTGTGACCTGCACCACAGCTCAATGCTGGATCCTTAACTCACTGAATGAGGCCAGGGTTCCGACCTGAATCCTCATGGTTACTAGTAGGGTTCGTTACCACTGAGCCACAATGGGGAAATCCTCTGCTCCCTATTTTGTTTATGAATTCCTCTATGCTTTTTAATATACCTTTATTTTCATCGCTATTAAGTATTCCATTGTATGAATATGCCACAATCCGTTTGTGCATTCTTTTGTTTCCAATGTTTCGCTACTACAAAAATTTCTCCTTGAACATGGCTCCTGATGCAAAATTACTAGAGTATAAGCTTGTACATCTTCACCTGGGCTATGTAATGCTGAATTGTTTTTCCAAAGAGTTGTTTTCAGTTTTAATACCAATAACCTATAATTGTATTTTTTGTCTCATCCTTGCCAGTATTTTAAATTATTCCCAACCTGATAGGTTTTAAATCATATTTAATCATGGTTTTAATTTGCATTTCTTATGGCTATTAATGAGACTCAGCACCTTTTCATGTGTTTATTGGCTGTATCTGGATTTCAATAGGGAACAAATGACAAGTTAGGATAATCGAAGGGACTAAGTACAAAGATATGTATGATGTAGGAGAAACACATACTATTATCAATAGACCCGTTTCCATACTTAGATCCAAAAGGACAAGAGGCAGGAGAGGTCACTGGAAACACAGAAGCATAGGGTTTTCTAAAGCAAGGACTTTGGTTGAAAAAAATAGCCAGAATGAGAGTGGGAACAAGGAGAACAAATACTTCAATTTGTCATTCTCCTCCTTCCTTCTGATCTTCTGCCAGGAATTTCCCCCAGCCAAATCTACCTGAAGTCAGAAGGAATGGCAACTCTGTGAGGCCAGGATCCTGAGACAAGCACAAGTGAAGAACAATGGAAAGCTGAGGTACGGGGCAAACAAAAAATACTTGCAGGAAGACATTCTCTTTTCTATGAAGTGTCTATTCAAGGCTTTTGACTGTTTTTATATTAGGTTATCTTTTTCATATTGACTTATGTTGGTTCTTTATGTGGACAGTTGTTCTTTCTTTTTTCTTGCCTTACTATGCTGGCCGGAGCATCCAATACAATAGTAGTAATACTTGTTCATGATCTTAGCATATTTTAATGTTTTCTTTATTCACTATAAATGCTTGTATAGTTTTTGTCTTAATAATATACACTTTATCAGGATAAGGAAATGCCCTTCTGAATTTGCCAAGAGTTTTTTTTTTTAATTTCAAATGGATGTGAATATTCAGCAAATACTTTTTCTGCATCTTCTAGATCAAGGATCTACAAACTACTACCCCATAGGCCAAATCCAGCCCACAATATTTTTTTTTTTTGGTGAATAAAATTTTACTGGAAAACAGACACACCCATTTGTTTAGTATGCGTGTATGGCTGCTTACACTACAATGGCAGAATTGTGTAGTTCAAGAGAATAATTGGCCTGCAAAGCTGAAAATATTTGCTACCTATAGCCCAGTACAGAAATGTTTGCCAGCTGGATGATCATGTAACTTTTCTTTTTTTATCTGCTTATGTGATTTTGCTGAATCTTCTCAAATCACATGCCCAAATCCATTCTCTGCCCTGCTCTGCTGTTTCTTAGGAGACTACATTTATCACTTGTATCTCCGAGCTCCCTTGCCACTGGCTTCCTGTGGAGGCTAAAAAGTGAGAGGCACTAGCAAGTGAGGGGAGGGTGGTACTCTCCAGTGGTCACAGTTTTGATAATGGATGTCACAGTTCTGACTTGTTCTGGTTCTGGGAGAAGTTGTTTTCCTTTGTGACTACCACCACTGATGGTTAAGCTCTATTCCATAAACTCATCTCTAACCAGGCGTTTCTACTCCTTGCCCCTCAGGCTTAGAGGGGGCTTAGCTATTGCTGGTTACTAAATGTCCTTCCATCTCTTCTGGGATCCATTAACATTTAAATAGTTCCTTAAATTTTCTTCAGTTAAAACCGTTTTGTGTGTTTGACCTCCTTTTTTGCCAGGTCTCACAGAAATGCAGTCATTAATTAAACCAACCTTGCATTTTGGGGATCCACTCAAGTTGGTCATAATGCATAATTTTATATGTCTCTGGACTCAGTTTGCTAATTTTAGGTCTTTGTATTTCTGTTCATAAGAGAATGACCTGTTATTTTCCTTTCTCATTGTGTCCTTTTCAGATTTTAATATTGCACCCTCATACAAAAGATATAAGGAGTGGTCCTTCTGTTTCTACACCATGAATAATTTTTTTTTTTGTCTTTTGTTGTTTTTGGGCTGCATCTGCGGCATGTGGAGATTCCCACGCTAGGGGTCTAATCGGAGCTGTAGGCTGCCAGCCTACCTCAGAGCCACAGCAACGCCAGATCCGAGCTGCCTCTGTGACCTACACCACAGCTCACGGCAACACCGGATAGTTAACCCACTGAGTGATGCCAGGGATCGAACCTGCAACCTCATGGTTCCTAGTCGGATTCGTTAACTGCTGTGCCACGACAGGAACTCCTACACCCGTAGATTATAATTATGTATTACTTAGATTTTGTTACAAATTTTTGGTAAAATCATTTGGCTTATTCTTCTTGAGCCACTTTTGTAGGTTAAATTTTTTTAGAATTCCAATTTTATTAAGGCTTCAAATATATTGGAATAAAGTTATAATATCATGTCTTTCAAATATCTGCATTATATGTGATTTTAACTATTTTTATCACAATATTGTCTATTTATAAATTCTCTAGGTTTTTTTTTAATTAGGGCTTGCTATATTTCAGTGTTTTCAAAGACGCAATTTTTGGTTCAGTCATTATAAGCTTATTTTCTATTCCATTAATTTCTATTATCTTCATGATTCTATCTACCTACCTATCTATCTATCTATCTATCTATCTATCTATCTATCTATCTATCTATCTATCTTTTTAGGTCCACACCTGTGGCATGTGGAAGTTCCCAGGTTGGAGTTGAATCAAAGCTGCAGCCGCTGGCTTATGCTGCAGCCACAGCAACGTGGGATCCAAGCCATGTCTGCAACCTACACCACAACTCACAGCAACGCCAGATCCTTAACCCACAAAATGAGTCCAGTGATTGAACCCGTGTCCTCATGGATACTAGTTGGGTTCGTTAACTGCTGAGCCACGATGAACTCCTCTCTTATCCTCACGATTTTAAAACTTCTGTTTTCTTGAGGCTTATTCACTTGTTCTTTTTTCAAAAAATTTTAAAAGTATAGTTGATTTATAGTGTTGTGCCAACTTCTGTACGGTAAAGTGACACAGCTATGATATATATACATTCTTTTTTATATTCTTTTCCATCATGGTCTATCCAGGAGACTAGATATATTTCCTTGTGCTGTACAGTAGGACTTTGCATTTATCCTTTCTAAATGTAATGATTTGCATCTACTAACCCCAAACTCTCAGTCCATCCCTCTCTGTCCCCTGCCCCCTTGGCAACCACAAGTCTGTTCTCTGTGAGTCCATTTCTGTTTTGTAGATGGGCTCATTTGTACAATATTTAGATTCCATATATATACATTCACTTGTTCATGTTATACCACATGAAACTGGATGTTTAGCTCATTACTTTATAACCTTTATTTTTCCAGTATAAGCACGTAAGTCTTTAGTGGTCCTCTGAGTACAACTGAGCTGTATCACACAAACTTTTTAAAACAGCTTTATTAAGATATAATTCACATGCCACACAATCTTCCTCCTCTCAGAACTAACAGAGGCTTCGCTAGGATGTGGAGGGGAGAGGAGTGAAGTTGGCTGTCTGGTTTCCTCCAGCAGCTACACCAGGCCAAGGAAATGGCTTTCTTCATTTATTCTTTGCAAGGACCTTCAAAGTATGGACAATGAGGTGGTCAGATAAGGGAAGTACTTTGAACCAAATGCTCCTTAGCGTCTAAAGAAGTTGTGGGTGAGTACATGAAAGTAGTAGTATTAATGGTGGGAGGCGTGAGGAAGTAAGGAAAGGAGTGACGTTGAGGGACTAGAGAAAGCAGAAAAATTATTGGACCTGGGCCTTCTGCTCAGGGCACTCTGGCAACTTAGAGACTTAAATTTGATAGCATTGAGTTGATCTATGCCAGTTTAAAGTCAGTTGCAACATTGCACAAAACTGGCATTTCCTTCTCAATAACTAAATTTGTAGAAAACAAAAGTTTGAGAAAAATTGCTTTTTAAATGCTTATTTTGGCTTTTAATTATTAATCATAATGGTTAGAAACTCCAGTTGGAAGTGGCCCAGTCCTTTTTAGACCTCTGAACAAAAATATTATTAGAACTTTCTAAACGGTCGAAAAAAACACATGGAAGAGGTTTAAGCTAGGGATCCCAACAAGCTGTCTGTCCAAAACGCTATCCATGAGATTTTTAAGATCAGATGTAAGTAAATAAGTAGATTAATACCGGTCAAGGAGCTCTTGTCGTGGCGCAGTGGGAAACAAATCCAACTAGGACCATGAAGGTTACAGGTTTGATCCCTGGCCTTGTTCAGTGGGCTAAAGATCCAGCATTGCCGTGAGCTGTGGTATAGTTCGCAGATGTGGCTCAGATCCAGCGTTGCTGTGGCTGTGGTGTAGGCTGGCAGCTACAGCTTTGATTGGACCCCTAGCCTGGGAACCTCCATAGGCCACAGGTGCGGCCCTAAAAAAACTAAAGACGAAAAAGAGAAAGGACGAGAGAAAGAAAGGAAGGAAGGAAGAAAGAAAGAAAGACCAGTCATGATTTAAATACCGTATTAAAATGCAAGCTCTAGAAGGGCAGAGATAATTGCTTCTCACTGATAGATCCTCAGTTCCAGAATAGTACATGGACACAGTAGATGTTTAAAGCATATATTTTTTGAGTGCACAAATGTATACCATAACTCAACATGGTAAGTTTAGTAAGTTTTCTTTGCTAAATCTTAGTGAGTTACTTCTTTTTTTAAGATGGTGATGTAAGAAAAATTTTACACGAAGTGCTAATCATGATATTTAAAAATAATTTTTCAAGTGAGGAAATTATTCCCATTCAAAAAATTTTTTTCCTTTATTGTAGCTCAGCATTTCCACTTCTGTTTTCAAGTGTTGATAAAAATACCACAAGGTGGCATACAAAAACCTCATAAAGACATTGGAATTTTTGTGGTTAAAATTTTGCTATATACTTATAGAAAACCTTCCCTAAATCCAGGCAAGAGGGACCTAACTCTGGACCCTTTGCTTGAGGATAGGGCTCTATCCCCCTTGAGCATACATCCCTCCCTGTAGGGTTTAAAGGGTCCTTTGGGATGTGCCCCTTCCCAGGTGGGAGAGGGAGAATCTTTCAAAGGCCTCCCTCCCAGAAGGGTGGACAGAAAGCTGGAGAGCACATCCCAAAGGCCTGGACATGTCAGAGAGTGCATCTGCAGGAGCTCAAAAGGAGTGGCAGTAGAGGAGAGGGTTGTTCTTAGGAAAGGATGGAGTTGAGACAAAGAGGATTCTCTGTGACTAGCTCTCCCTGTTTTGCCATTCATTAGTGTGAGGTTTGAGTCTAAGAACTCTAGGAATCTTAAGGCATATTCGCCAAGATAAGAATAGTTTATTAGCTCAATTTATAACATATAAAGATTTAGGTACACAGTATATCATTGTCTACTCTTGACCGGGCCCTGCTAATATTAGAGACCAGACTATATATGTATGGAATCTGGAGGTATTTTCTGTGTGTTTACTTAAAAATCTATATTTGGAATCTCTGCATCAGAATCCTGAGGTTTCAGTAATAAAATCAGCATTTTATCTGAATATATTTGGCTATTTATCAAGAAATTTCATCATAAATGGCCTTTAAAAGAGTTTGCAGAGAAAGATGTGTGTGGCAGCTATTGCAGCTATCCACCAATATTCAAGATTTCCTCCTTCAAGGAATATAGCAAGACCATTAGGCATGGCTATGTGACTACTTTTTTTTTTAATACTTTGGTTTAGACTCTAACAATTTTTTTTTTTTTTTTTTTTTTTATGGAGGATCCCAGGCTAGGGGTTGAATCGGAGCTACAGCTGCCAGCCTACACCACAGCCACAGCAACGCCAGATTCGAGCCACGTCTGTGACTTAAACCACAGCTCACGCCAACACTGGATCCTTAACACACTGAGCGAGGCCAGGGATTGAACCCTCAACCTCGTGGTTCCTAGTTGGATTTGTTTCCACTGTGCCACGACAGGAACTCATAGACTCTTAACAATTTTAGTGAGATACAGCTTTCATAAAATTCACCCTTTCAAAGTATATAATTCAGTGGATCTTGGTGTTTTCAGAGTTATGCAACCATCAGCATTAACTTTAGAATATTTTTATCACCACAGAAAGAAACCCGTACCCATTAGCAGCATGTGATGAGGTTTGATCATTGCAAGTAGGAAGGATGTGCATAATTACACACCAAGTCTGTTTACAGCTAGTGCTCAGTTCACGGGGTTCTCCCCTTGCCATGGTGACTGTTTTGTTCCAGAGGTGCAGTCCCTTCAGCCTGCATATTGAAGTGAAGATGAAAATGGAGCCTTAATAAAACACGGGGGTGGCTAAGAAATCAAACTTCATTGTTTTAAGGCGGTAAGATATTGCGGTGGTTTGTAGACACAGAACAGTGGAACCCAACATGACCAGTGCATACAGATGAAGGCCTGTTTGATGAGAAAGTAATTAGGGGATGTAGAATTCTTTTAAAAATGTTTAGAAATGACTCATTACTAATTACCCATTTACAATGGAAAAAGGCTTATTTTGGGTCAGATGGTCATTGAAGAAAAGTCACTTCATTTGAGGTGAGCAAAGGACACTTGACCACTTACATTTACCAAAGAGAAGGTTCAATATTACTCCATAATGAACTTTTTTCTCCTCATGGGAGCAAGACAGGTATCACCGAGACAACAATTGTTTTCTTATGGTTTCTTTCTGGAATTCTTCTACATGGAATTTATTTGGTTTGTGGTATAAGATGGAGTCCTTGTTTTCTTCAATCACTTTTCCTTTAGCCTATATTAAACATATTTTAATTTTTCCTCTTAAATGAGTAATTGCAATACCTTAGATTTTCACGATCACTGTTCAGTATGGTTGATGCAAAAAAATGAGATATTCTGTAGATCTTAAGATATGCTCCATTCATTATTAATGCTACCAGCATAGTTCAGCCTCCAATTAACCATTATCTCTTCAGTCATATCAACTAATCCTCCATGCTTTGCTTCTTTCCTCCTCTAATCAGTTCTTTACTAGTTGCCAGATTAAATTTACTAAATAGTCCTGATCATGACACTTCTCTATACAAAGACCTTCAATGGCTCTCAGAAAATTAAAAAAAAATTTTTTAACTAGGTATTTTTATTACTTTGCCAGGGCTACTGTAACAAAGCCATAATCCTGGTAGCTTAAACAAAAGGTAGTATCTCACAGTTCTGTAGGCTACAGATCTAAAATGAAAGTGTTGTCAGGGTTGGTATCTTCTGTGGGTCTGTAAAAAGAGTCTGCTCTGTGCTTATCCTTTAATTTCTGGTAGTTTTCTGGTAATGCTAGTATTTAGCTTAGCTTATGAACAAATTGCTCCAATTTCT
The DNA here is from genome assembly GCA_004024745.2 of Catagonus wagneri. NCBI lineage: Eukaryota > Metazoa > Chordata > Mammalia > Artiodactyla > Tayassuidae > Catagonus > Catagonus wagneri. The sequence continues at coordinate 23,370,656 of PVHT020004020.1, forward strand.
GCCTTATCTTAACGTGGTATTCTCCCTGACTGACCAAATGTTCCCTTTGTGTAAGGATATCAGTCACACTGGATTAGGCCCCATTCTATTCCAATATGACCTCATTTTAATGACTGATAATATCTGCAATAATCTTATTTCCAAATAAGGTAACATTCTAAGGTCCCAATAAGTTCCTAGGGGTTTAGGACTTCAACATATGAATTTGGAGGGAGGGAGACACAATTCAACACATAACAGTATTCAAAGCCTTTTACAAGGTTTCCTACTTTCCCTTCAGCTTTATTACCTCATACCTTACTACTTCACCTTATACTGGAGGCAATTTAGACAACAAAAAGCTCTGCCTTTCTGTGAATCATTACAATACTTTGTATATTTTTTTCTTTTTTTAGCTTTTTAGGGCCACACCCTTGGCCTATCAAAGTTCCCAGGCTAGGGGTCAATTCGAAGCTACAGCTGCCATCCTGTGCCACAGCCACAGGCATACAGGATCCAAACCACATTTATGGTCTACACTACAACTCATGGCAACGCCAGATCCTTAACCCACTGAGTAAGGCCAGGGATTGAACCTGTGTCCTCATGGATCCTAGCATGGTTCATTACTGCTGAGCCACCATGAGAACCCCTCTGTGCATTTCTTTTTCTCTAATTCTTCTGTACCTTCTCACCAAATCTATTCATTTTTCTGGATCAAGCTCAAACAATCCTTCTTCCATAAGCATAAACCTAAGTTTCTTATCCAGAAATAATTTTTTTTTTTGGCCTCCCTAAGTATATTATTTGTACTTCTCTTTTGAAATTTAGGATCTAACTTGTAACTTCTGTTGCATATAGGTTATGTGATCAGATAAAGTACATACAGCTTTTATTTTTCCCATAGTGTCCTTTAAAGTGATTTATAACAAAATATTTGTTGAGCAAAGTTATAACTATCATAGATAATATAGTTTAAAAATCTTTGGAGTTCCCGTTGTGGTGCAGCAGAAACAAATCCAAGTAGGAACCATGAGGTTGCGGGTTTAATCCCTGGCATCACTCAGTGGGTTAAGGATCCAGAGTTGCCATGAGCTGTGGTGTGGTCGCAGATGCAGCTTGGATCCTGTGTGGCTGTGGTGTAGGCCAGCAGCCAAAGCTCTGATTTGACCCCTAGCCTGGGAACCTCCATATGCTGCGGGTGTGACCCTAAAAAGCAAAAAAATACTACAATTATATATACAATTTTATAATTATTTAAGACTGCAGAAAAAATCTTATTAATGGATACTTTTGACTTTAATATATACTATGAAAATGCACAAATGTTTTCAAATCAATACATAGTTTCAGATCCTAATCCCGAATCTAACAAAGTGAAATTATCAGTGTAATTAAACAACACTAAATTTCTTCTATAATATTTTCATAAGTTCCAACAACAGAGAAAGATTTAACACATTTAATAAATAGTTATTAATGCCATTCTAAGTAGTTCAAACGTAGAGGGGAATATTCCAAATAAAAAACCCACAAAACTTGAAACTGAAAACATGGTTTTCAATACCGGACAAGTTTTGAGCTGGAAACTAGTTTACTTCCTAAGAAGCAGGCATGTTTTGCCTGTTCTCTTTTTAGAAGAAAAAGTGAATTCTATATATTATATGCTTCCTTTGCAATATATATATATTTGCACTGACATTCAAATGAGGCACAGTTTGAGATAAATAAATAGTTAATAAAATAAATCTTCCGGATTTAGTCACTACAAGACAGAATGGAAAAGATATCAAGATTCAGAAGATACACTTTTTAAATAAACACTTTAAATGAACTTTGGTCTTTACTAACTTAAGTACTCAAGGACTTGGTTTGAAGAGTCCAACAGACTAAAAGTCTGCTTTTCAAGAGTGCTATGATCTTCTATCAGTGGAGAGATTTTGGCATTTCTATATTCTAAGAGTTCACGATCTTTGCTTGATGTCAGTAACTCATTATCGACTATTCCAATAGTTGCATCTTCTACCAGAATATTTGCTTGGTACACTCCAACTGGAATTTCAGGCAATCCAATGTAGTCATGATCTGCCACTACTGAACCTTGCAAGAGATAAAGACTGTCTGAAAGAAAAAACATAAGTTTGCCTTTTAGAATTACAATCAAATGTCATTTTAAAATTAAATAATGTAAATAAGGAACAAATTCATAAGTAACACAAATTTAACCATCAAGATTAATTTCTGGTGGATTCTCTTATATCTCACATAAATACATAGGCCAAAGAATAAATAAAATGATACCGAAATTTGACATTTCAATACATTAAATAGTTCAGGAAAGACCAAAGATTTTAGAAGAGCAAAGCTCTTGACTTGTCTTTGATAGCTGTGAGTGAAGGGGGTAGAAGGGACTGAGAATCACATGATAGATTAAAAGCAAATGTTGTAAAACTATGCTTTTGATGATGATGATGATATCCTTAATATATTTTTGCAAAGCATTTATGAGTGAATTAATGAGGTCTTGAAAGATGTTTTAAAAATATAATTGTTAAATCCTTACCTTTTACAACTTTAGATAATTCTCTAATGTTTATTAAATCCATATTAGGACAGTAATATCAAATTGCTACAATATGAAGTTATAAAGTTCCTAGAATCAGGCTTCTAGGAATATATATATATATATATATATATATATATATATATATTTTTTTTTTTTTTTTTGGTCTTTTTAGGGCCGCATCTGCGGCATATGCAGGTTCCCAGGCTAGAGGTCTAATCGGAGCTGTAGCTGCCGGCCTACACCACAGCCACAGCAACGCCAGATCTGAGCCGGATCTGCAACCGACATCACAGCTCACGGAAACACCAGATCCTTAAACCACTGAGTGAGGCCAGGGATCGAACCTGCAACCTCATGGTTCCTAGTCAGATTCTTTTCTGCCTCGCATGATGGAAACTCCAATTTATATTTGTTTTTATGCCAGCATCATACTGTCTTGATGACTGTATCTCTGTAGTATAGTCTGAAGTCAGGGTGCCTGGTTCCTCCAGCTGCTTGCTTTGGCTATTTGGGGTCTTTTGTGTATCCATACAAATTTAAAAATTTTTGGTTCTAGTTCTGTGAAAAATGCCATTGGTAATTTGATAAGGATTGCAACGAATCTGTAGACTGCCTTGGGTAGTATATTCATTTTGACAATATTGATTCTTCCAATCCCAAAACATGGTATATCTTTCCATCTGTTTGTGTCATCTGCAATTTCTTGCAACAACATCTTCTAGTTTTCAGAATACAGGTCTTTTGTCTCCTTAGGGAGGTTTATTCCTAGGTATTTCATTCTTTTTTATGCAATGGTGAATGGGATTGTTTCCTCAATTTCTCTTTCTGATCTTTTGCTGTTGGTGTATAGAAATGCGAGAGATTTCTGTGTATTAATTTTATATCCCGTAAATTTACCGAATTCATTGATCAGCTCTAGTAGTTTCCTGGTAGCATCTTTATTTATGTCCAGTATCATGTCATCTTCGAGCAGAGCTACTTTTAATTCTTTCCGACTTGTATTCCTTTTATTTCTTTTTCTCTCTGATTGTCACGGTTAGGACTTTGAAAGCTATGTTGAATAAAAGTGGTGAGAATGGACACCTTTGTCTTGTTTCTGATCTTAGTAGAAACGCTTTGTTTTTCACTACTGAGAATATTATCTTAGAGTTTGTCGTATATGCCCTTCATTATGTTGAGGTAAGTTCACTCTATGCCCACTTTCTAGAGGATTTTTATCAGAAATGAATGTTGAATTTTGTCAAAAGCTTTTTCCACATCTACTGAGCTGATCATATGGTTTTTATTCAATTTGTTAATGTGTCGTATCATGCTGATTGATTAGTGGACACTGAAAAATCTTAGCTCCCTGGGATAAATCGCTCTTCATCACGGTATATGATCCTTTTAATGTATTGTTGGATTTGGTTTGCTAGTATTTTGTTGAGGATCTATATTCATCAGTGATACTGGCATATATATATATATATATACACACACACACACACACACACACACACATATATATATAAATATAATTTATTTTTTTTGGTGGTATCTTTGTCTGGTTTTGGTATCAAGGTAATGATGGCCTCATGGAATGAGTTTGGGAGCATTCCTTCCACTGCAATTTTTTGGAATAGTTTCAGAAGGATGTTAAATCTTGTCTAAACATTTGATAGAATTCGCCTGTGAAACCATTTGGTCCTGGACTTTCGTTTGTTGTAAGTTTTCTTTTTTGGCCACTCTGTGGCATATAGAGTTCCCAGGCCAGGAATCATACCTGACTTTCAGCTGTGACCTACACCACAGATGTGGCAACACCAGTTCCTTAACCCACTATGCTGGGCCAGGGATAGAACCTGAGTCCCAGTGCTCCAGAGATGCTGCCTATCCCATTGTTCCACAGTGGGAACTCCTGTTAGAAGTTTTTAATCAGAGTTCAAATTTAAGCACTTGATTGGTCTGTTCATCTTTTGTCTCCTCCTTAGTCAGTCTTGGAAGACTGTACCTTTCTAAGAATTTGTCCATTTCTTCTAAGTTGTCCATTTTATTGCTATATAGCTGCCTGTAGTAGTCTCTTGTGATCCTTTGTATTTCTGTGGCATCCATTGTAACTTCTCCTTTTTCATCTCTAATTTTATTGATTTGAGCTCTGTTCCTTTTTTTCTTGACGAACCTTGTTAAAGGTTTATCAGTTTTGCTAATCTTTTTAAGAACCAGCTTTTAGTTTCATTGATCTATTTTTCATCTCTATTTCATTTATTTCTGCTCTGGTCTTTAAGATTTCTTTCCTTCTACTAACTTTGGGTTTTATTTGTTCTTTCTCTGGCTGCTTTATGTGTAAGGTTAGGTTATTTATTTGAGATTTTTCCTGTTTCCTGAGGTAAGCTGTGTTGCTATAAACTTTCCTGTTAGAACTGCTTTTGTTCCATCCCATAGGTCTAGGATCATGGTGTTTTCATTTTCATTTGTCTCTAAGTATTTTTTCATTTCCTCTTGGATTTCTTCAGTGATCCATTGGTTGTTTAGAGCATAATATTTAGTCTTCACGCATTTGTGTTTTTTTTTTTTTTTTTGCAGTCTTTTTCTTGTAGTTGATTCCTAATCTTAACGTGCTGTGGTCAGAAAAGATGCATGATATGATTTCAGTTTTCTTAAATTTACCAAGGCTTGATTTGTGGCCCAGCATATGCTCTGTCCTGGAGAATGTTGCATGTGTGCTTGAGAAGAATATGTATTCTGCTGCTTTCAAATGGAATGTTCTATAAATAGCAATTACATCCATCTGGTCTAATGCATCATTTAAGGCCTCTTTCCTTACTGATTTTCTGTCTGGATGATCTCCCATTGCTGTAAGTGGGTTTTAAAGTACCCCACTATTTTGTTATTGTCGAGTTCTCCTTATGACTGTAGCAGTTGCCTTACCTATTGAGGTGCTCCTATGTTGTGTGCATATATATTTACTATTTTTATATCTTCTCTTTGGATTGATCCTTTGATCATTATATAGTGCTCTTTGTCTCTTGGAACCTTCACTTTAAAATGTATTTTGTCTGATGTGAATATTGCTACTCCTGCTTTTCCTCTTCCTCTTCTTCTTCCTCTTCTCCTCCTCCTTCTCCCTTCTTCTTCTGGTTGCACCTGCAGCCTATGTAAGTTCCTAGGCTAGGGGTCAATTTGGAGCTACAGCTACCAGCCTATGCCACCACAATGCAGGATCTGAGCCACATCTGCAACCTATGCCACAGCTCATGGCAATGCTGCATCCCTGACCCACTGAATGAGGCCAGGGATTGAACCTACATCCTCATGAATACTAGTCGGATTTGTTTCACTGTGCCACAACAGGAACTCCAGTTTTGCTTTCTTTTGATTCCCATGCCTGGAATAGTTTTCTCTATCCTCTCTCAGTCTGTATGTGTCTTTAGATCTGAAGTGGGTCTCTTGTAGACAGCATATATACAGGTCTTGTTTTTGTATCCATTCAGCCAGTCTATGTCTTTTGGTTGGAGAATTAATCCATTTGCATTTAAGGCATTTATTGATATGTGTGTTCTTTTTGACATTTTGTTAAGTGGTTTGATTTTGGTTTTGGTCATTTTTCTTCCTTTCCTCTTTTGTTCTCTTATGGTTCGATGACTATCTTTAGCATTGTGTCTGGGTTGCTTTTTCTTGTTAGTGTGTGTATCTATTGTAGATTTTTGGTTTGTGGTTACCATGAAGTTTTGATATATCAATCGATATCTATCTATCTAAACATAGGATTGTTTTAAGTTGCTGGCCTCTTAATTTCAAATGCCTTTCCAATATCCTGCAATCATACTCCCCTCTTCTCATGATTACTGGTTTTGATGTCATATTTCTGGATGATTTCCTACCTTTACTATATGTTTGCCTATACAGGTATGCCTTATCATTTGTAATTTTCTTTTTTCTAATTGTGATCTTTTCTTTTCCACCTAGACAAGTTCCTTTAGCATTTGTTGTAAAGCTGGTTTGGTGATTTTTTCTTTTAAATAAGTGATAAACTTTAAAGTAATTTAGTGTAATAAAACTGTAGAGAATAAGGATTATACTCAGCAAATTCTATACAAATCACTTTATGTGAAACAGGAAACTACCCCGTAGCTTTCAGACCTTGTTTGTGTAGGAAAAAAAACAAAACAAAACAAAATCCTCATTCATTTGTAAAGGTCAAATATGTTTCAACTCCTACTAGGATCTAAATCTACTGGAGTCAATAGAAATGCTCTTTAACTTCAAAAAAGATTATCAGACCAAAGATTTGCCAGAAAGAGACTTAAGCCTTACATACATGTTGAAATAATACTATTTTAAGTATATTGAATTATTACAAAATATATTAAAATTCTTTTCACCTATTTGTACTTTTTTAACATGGCTACTAGACAATTTAAAATTATTACATAGTTTTTGCATTATATAGCCACTGGATAGTACTGATCTAAAATAATTCTGAGTTAGGGATACAGAAAAGAACAACTAAAGTTTTTGCCTCCAAGATAGAGGTAATAAAACAAAACAATAGGAAGACTTTTCTATTCACTCACATTACATGACAGAATTTACTTAATTTTATTTTCTTATTCTCTTGATTTAGTTACTATTATGACATGTTTGAGGAAAGTATTTCAGTTTTGACCAGACGGAATAAGTCTTTAGTTTCTTAGAAGCAGAGTTATTTTCAAGCCATTTCAGGAAGGTGTTATCAGCAGTTTTGACATACTTTTCCTCCAAAATTGAGATTAAGAAATAAATTTTAAAATTTCCCTAAGAAGAAAATTAACTTAAAATCAAAGCCTTAGAAAAGTCTGAGTTATCTAAATTAATTCATTCAAGTAGAAAAGTACAAAGTTTCAGAATAATTAATTTTCTTATCCTGAAGTGAGGTGACCTGAGTAATCCTTAATACTGCCTGATATCTTAAACCTCTTACAGTGTTTCACCAGAGTAGTATATATTTTGTCATGATAAAATAACATAGCTATAATTTGATACTACATAATTATCTTTATAGATAACTAATACCAGTACAGAGAACTGAATGACTCTCAATTATGAGGTTACATAATTAAGAGGCCAAGAGAGCACTTAGCAAAAACTACTGTTGGCCTTCCATATCCCAGGGTTTGTATCTGTGGAGTTGGGGTAGAAGTAGAGAGGAATGGGTTTGGGGGCCTATACTATGCCAATTTATATAAGGGACCTGAGCATGAGTGGATTTGGTATTCAGAGGGATCATGAAACTGATCACCTGTGGATACCAACAGATGACTATGTTTTAATAATAAAATCAAGCTCATGGCCTTAATAATATAGGGACTAAGCTTTGTTTTATGTTGTGAGTGTAGACCACGACTGTGCTAGGCAGAATAATGGGTCCCTAAAGATACCCATGTACTGATTTCTGAAACACGTGATTATGTCACTTTATACAGCAAAGGAGAATTAGGGTAGTAATGGAATTAAGGTTGGTAACCAACCAACATTAAAACAGGGAGGTTATCCTGCATTATCACAATGGGTCCAAGGATAAGTGTCCTTAAATGCATAAGAGGAAGGAAGAAGAGGAGGTTGGAGTGAGGTGATGTGAGAAGAACCGTACCCTCATTGCTGGCTTTGCAGACAGAGGAAGAAGGCCACAATTCCAGCAATGTGAACAGCCTCTAGAAGTGGAAAGGGTATGGGAACACCCTCTTCTAGAACCTCCAGAAAGAAACACAGCCCTGCCAATGCCTTGGATTTTAGCCTGGTGAGACCTATGTTAGACTTCTCAATACAGAACTGTACGATAAAAAACTTGTATTGTTTTAGGCCACTAAATTTGTGGTAAATTATGTTATGGCAGCAACTGAAAACTTATAAAAGAAGGAAAAACATTTTACAAACTGTGAAGTGCAATCAGACCAAAACTTTTACTGGAGGCAGAGACAAATTTATCACAATACTTCCCACTCAAAACAAAACAAATATATTTCAAAATCTATGTCAGGTAGAATAATGGATCAATAACATTTTTCCTTTCAAAGGGAAACATTATGATTACAAAGAGACACTATGGTATGTCATGAAATTTGTTGTTAAAATAATTAGTCCTGAAAAGGTACGTGACATTGAATTAGACAAAAAGACAAACAGGTCTTTCTGCTTAAAATAACCATGAGAAATATTGTTGGTCCAGTACTGAATGTGCTCCTATTATGTTCTAGATAAGAATGGATAAGAGGTTGGCAACAGAAGCATATCTGCTTTGGACAGTGAGCTTTAACAGAGCTGTAAAATCTCAAGACTGGTAAAAGCAGCAATGCAGACAAATTCATAGTTCTTTTGGGTATACTTCAAATTTATGTCAAAAAAAAGAATGGGATGACTATTCAAAGACATTTTGTTAGCTTTACATTTAGTTCAAAGTCTCTTTAAAGTCAGCTTTTGAGATGAAGATTTTCAGAAAAACGTGATACTATAGGAAAAATGATAGAAATTACATGTTTTTAATTTCTACAAATAAGGGAAACAAACAAAAAGACCAAATAGTAATAAAAATCGGTTTTCAGGATAGCTAGATCAAGTACTTCCTTTGATTAATAAGAAGAAATCAACTATAACCATCAATCTCAGGTTCTTTATAGTACACTATATCGCAATTTCCTTCATATTACTGGAAGAAATAGCTGCAAAGGATTCACGCATGAGACAAAAACTATTGTCTCTGTTTAGAAACTGTTCTATTTAATGAATTCTGAAATATTTAGCGGTAGAAAACGTTAGGTCTCCTTAAGAAGGTATAATGAGCTTTCTGAATTGGAACTGTCCAAGATAAGTTTACAACTAGAGCAGCTGGTTCTGTCATCATCAAAAAGAAAACTACTAAGAGCTTTTAGCGTAAGAGTTGTGACCCAAACTGGAAAAAGAGTTGAGCTTTATAAAACAGCTAAAAGGGCTTCACATCCTAAGAAAGGTTATCTGCTATCATTGTTTTTATAATTATTATTTACTTAAGCCTGTTAACTCAGTTGTTTATATTGTTTAAAAATGTACTGAATTGTATCTTCCATTAATTATTCATTATTTACTCTGATTCAATAAATATTGATGCTTAATTTTTCTGTACAGAAAAAACAAAATGAACTGGCTAAACTACCAATTCATTTCCTATCAGTTAACTACCTCAGAAACTCTAAGGAAGAGTTATAAATAGAACAAAATAAAAGTCTCAGAGTGAGATTTAATCTGAAAAATATGTCATTTAGCTCTAGTCTATGAAAGAAAAGGTTAGAGAAGATCAGGGTATCTAGACTATTCAGAAGCATATTTTAGGGGTAAGTATCACCTTGTATAGGGTGCTATCGCCTCTTCTTATAGCACTTCATATAGCATTCTGAGTACCTCTCACTCTCACCCTCCCCTGCACCCATGATAATGTGGCTATGATGCAGCATTAAAAATTAGTCACAGTTAAAAATGTTCCCTGCGTTCCTGTTGTGGCTCGGCAGTTAATGAACCCGACTAGCATCCATGAGGATGTGGGTTCAACCCTGACCTTGCTCAGTGGGTTAAGGATCCAGCGTTGCCGTGAGCTGTGTGTGGTATTGGTTGCAAACGTGGCTTGGATCTGGCATTGCTGTGGTGTAGGCCGGTGGCTACAGATGTGATTGGACCACTAGCCTGGGAACCACCATATGCCACAGGTGCGGCCCTAAAAAGAAAAAAAACTAACTAAATAAAATGTTCCAAATATATTACCTCACAACAGAATTCCAGTCGGTATGTTTGTTTCTGGCATCACTTATCTTAGTTACTATCATTTCATGCTAAAAGTGACAAAATATTCTGAAAGTGAAAATAGTGAAGTATAATTTTTCCTTCTGTGAAATATGCTCAGTGAACTGAGGGAAAGTGTGTGAAAAGTACACTGGAGATCAATACATCGATATAAAGTCTCTTAGAAACCTGACAGTTCTAGAAGACACATGATAATAAAAAAGATTAAAAAAAACTATCTGGGATCTAAAACCGTATGAAATTTTATCAAAATCAGAAGGCAAAAAGAAAAACCTAACCAAGGTCGGGGGGGAGGATTCTTCCAATTTTAACTTTTCTCTTCATTCAAAGAAAGTAAAAATGTAGATAAGTGACAGATACTGACCTTGTTCACTGGATTCTCTTACATAGGGCTTGAGGTGGGACATTTTGATAGGTCTTTTTAGTCTAGTCCCAGTGTTGTCTCTCAGAACAGCACATCCATTTTCTGTAATATAGTCTATAACACAAGGACCAACCCATTCAGACTGGAAACGACCATCCTTCCACCAGTTTTTCCTTTGTCTTAAAACTTCATGACCTACTTTTAGATGAAATGGATTTAATTGCTTTGGTTTCTTTTTAACAATGATTTTGCTTTTATTTAGTTCATGAAAACTGTTGTTCTCCATCTGTCAGTGTAAGAAAAAAAAATAGAACAAAGGGATGAAATAGCTATCATTTCTTGAAGGTAAATACAGATAACATTATAATAAAAATATTATTTATTGAGATTTACTGAAAGGTAAGCAAGTATCCCATTTAATTCTTAAAACAATATTTCAATGTCAGTATTACCCCAGTTTTATGAAGAAAATAAAGTAATATAAGTTAAAGTAATATGCCCATGTCAAACAAATGGGAAGCAAGACCAGGGATTTGAATTCAGCTCTACCTTGATTCCAAAACACATGGTTTTCCTATTAATGTCTCTCAGAATCTCATAGCTAATAAACACACTGTTTAATCAATTCAAGCAGAATTTAGTAGAAAAAAAATTGGTTGAAGAGTATATCACATGTGTGTGTGTCTGTGTATAGGCTGACATTTAAAAAAATTACTTTATATAAGACTTTTAGGTTAGAATTTTTTTCTTTTAAATAGAATCACCTGGCCTGATGAAGTTGTCTTATTCGTCATTATTTTATCAGCTTCTTTAATTGCACCTAGAATTTTGGCAAACATACTTGTATTACCATCATCCATTTCACGAAGAATGTCTGAAGTCTCAGGCATGTAAGGATTTCGATTAAACATTTGAAAATATGGTGTATTTTTAGAAGGTTCCTATTAAGGAAAATAAACAAAAATTTGTAATAGAATTTTATATAGCCAAGAAAAAGTCATAACTCTAAAATATAGAATTATATGTAAAAAGGCACCTACCAAGTGAATAACATTGAAGGCAAATGAAACAGCTGATAGGTGATCATCCCAGTTGTTCGGGTGGTCAGCGCAATGTTTGGAAAGAAATGTTTTGATTGTGCTAGGTGTACTTTCACTTGGGTTAACAGTTTGGGAGGCTTGAGAAATTACAATTTGCTTTGTGCCAAACAATGCACACAGTTCAAGATTGATCTAAAAAATAAATTAAAAACAAAGTTGACTTTAAATTTTCTACTTTATTTTTCCCTTGATTGAAAGGTATTGAAAAAACTGGAATTTCCTTGACCATAACCATTCCATATAAAAAACATACATATTTTGTTTAAAAGAATAATTACCATTTATGGAGTCCCAATTATGGGCTGGTGCATTACAGTCACTATAATTACAACAATCTTCTGTGATATTATTAACTCCATTTTATAGATAAGCTGAAGATTTGGCAAGTTAAGTGCCTTGCCAGAAACACATATACAAGATTTAACACTAATTCTGAGTTCAGATATTTTAATTCAGTAGAAAATTTCTCCATAATCCACCGAACAGCTATATGTCCTTGGGCAACTCACCAAACCTCTGTGTACTCAGTTTCTTCATCTGTTAAAATGAGGAAAATCCTCCCCTTGTGAGGATTAAATGAATAAATGTTTCTATGGCACTTAAAATAGTAAAATAATAAATAATAGTAAAAAATTAAAATAATTCTTGGGAGTTCCCATTGTGGCACAGTGGTTAACAAATCCAAGTAGGAACCATGAGGCTGCAGGTTCAATCACTGGCCTTGCTCAGTGGGTTAACAATCCGGCATGGCTAGGATCTAGCATAGCTGTGGCTATGGCGTAGGCCGGCAGCTGTAGTTCCCATTCCACCCGTAGCCTGGGAACCTCCATATGCCGTGAGTGAAGCCCTAAAAAGCAAAGAAAAAGAAAATTAAAATAATTCTTAACATTACTATTATTTTTGTTGTTAAATTTATTATGTGCAATGCCTAAAAGAAGTCAAAATGAGTTTAGAAAACCTAAGAGTAAGCCTGTTAAATATAACTTATTTTTCCTTATGCCTCAAAATTTTTTTCTTTATTATTTTTAGTTGGGTAAACTTTTGGTTGATAAACTTGTTTTAAAAAGATCATATTTCTTGCTGCTTAATTGTAAGAAGACAAGTAATATCAGAGTAACTGAAAAAGATAAAGCTATTAAACAAGTGAAGTCACCAACCCCCAACCATCCCCCAACCGCCACCCCACCAACATTTTTCAAGCTCTCCTACAGGCTGGTGTAGTCATGTGATATAGTTTTGGCCAAAAAGACTTCAGTAGAAGCTGCTGGGCAGACTCAGCTGGTTTTAGCTTTTTTTTTTTGCCCATTGCTCTCCCTTCTTTCTGCCTGAAATATAGAATTTGTGGCATGCCATATTATAAGCATAAGACTGAGGGTCACATCTCAAAGATGGTGGAACAGAATGTTAGAAGCATGGGTTACCAATGATATTCAAAGTTACCCTTCCAACCCTGGACAACCTGGCCTTCTTGTCCCTAAGTATAAAATGAACTTCTACTGGAGTTTATATAGTGGAGGAAAGAGAAAGGGATTTTTGTTACTTGCGGTGGAATACAGTTCCTACTTAATATGTATTAATTTAGGCTGCTTCCTCTAAAGATATCCCAGAAAATAGGTGCCATTTGGGTCAGTTTCAACCTGAGGCCATAATTAATGGTCTTATATCACTGACTTTTGGAAAGGACATCAACTTTTTTGTTTTAAGAATCTGCCTAGAACTAATCCAGTGAATCCATTTGCGAGATGCTATTTTGATACCTTTACCCTGAAAGCCTTTTTTCTCCCCATCAAACCAGACATTCCATTAATGGCTACAATTCTGGTTTTCCATAAGACACATTTTTAAAATTAAGTTTTCCTTTAAAAATGTTCATTCTTTTTCCTTCAGAGGTTTATAAAAAGGGTTTTGTGTATTTTACTGAAACAATTTAGCAAATACTCTAAGCTGAGATGTTAGAAACATCTATATTTTCATCCAACTTTATAATAAACCTCCTACACTATGTATAATGTTCTAACCTAACTTCAACACTTTATCAGTGTTTTCTATGTTAGCATTTGCTGACAAAACATTTTATTTTGTTACTACTATGCTTTCTGTGTAATAATTAAGCCATTTAAATCATAGCGAAAACCCCCAATTTTCCCAATCACGTGATTTTTATTTTTTGTCATTATTAAAGCTTATAAAAAAGGCTTATAAACATTTATTGTTACTTTTGGTAAAATTTTCAAGGATTGGATTATCACAGGACTTTAAACATAACTGGAAAGACTGTTAGACTTGGAAATTTATAACAGCTTCTTGTCATTTACCTATTATCTTGAAGCACTATATACACTAGGATAAGGCTTTTCATTAATAAAGGTGGAAGTAACACAGTATTTCAAATAGATTTCTTGATAATTTTGAATTTTGGTGGCCAATTTCCTACCAGATCTGATTAGTTCATATTTATTTTCATCTCATTAACGTGTCTATGAAAGAGCTAGCACCAGATGTTACATGTGTCAGCTCTATCATTTTCCTGTGGTTGATAAGTCATTGCATTATTAGTATGATCTTGTTTCACAGCAAGAAAATTAAACCTGATTGGAAGTTCCCATGTGGCTCAGTGGTAGCGAACCCGACTAGTATCCATGAGGATGTGGGTTCAATCCCTGGCCTTGCTCAGTGGGTTAAAGGATCTGGCATTGCCATGAGTTATGGTGTAGATCACAGACTCAGCTTGGATCCAGTATTGCTATGGCTGTGGTTTAGGCTGGCAGCTACAGCTCCAATTCGACTCCTAGCCTGGGAACTTCCATATGCAGTGGGTATGGCCCTAAAATAACAACAACCAAAAATTAAACTTGGCTATTCCATGAAGGGTAGTTTGGCAAAAAACTGGACAATAACCATAAATTTAATGACTGTTGCTAAAGCAAAAGAATGAGTGAGGGATCAACTACAGATTTCTACGTGTTGTAGATTCTCACTTTTCTATCAAGATACCTTCCCATACCATGTATGACATAATCATCTGCCTTATTGGTTTAGGATCAATAAGTATACACTATTAGTAAAAGCTTCACTTATCTGTTATTTATTAGATAAAAATAACAGAAGTTCTAATTCAGTCATCCCACAAACTAGACTGTTTTGCACACCACGTTTTGTAGATGACTACTATGTTAGTTAAGGTAGGCAAGACTATATTGCAGTTACAAACAGATTCAAGGCTCAGTGATTTATTTAACCCAACAATTTTAATGCTTGCTCAGACAAGGCCTGTTGTTAAGTCAGGGTGTCTCTCCAAATCAACTGTTTCCCACAGATGCCTCAGCAATTCTGGATGAGAGAAAATGCACTTTCTTATAGCGTAATCTCTGAAATATTCAGTTAATTATCCAGAGAAAGAGTAAGAGGTTTCTTGAATTAAGCATGAGGTTTTCAATATCTCAGGCTGAAAGTGGCACACATTTTGTTGGCCTATTACTGCATCTTTGTTTTGGTTATTACATGATACATAAATTTCTAATTTTTAAAGAGCCAAATTTTGTAATTTTTCCATTTAAATTAGGCCACTATTCCCTAAGCTTGGAATGTTAACTCAGTCTCTAGAGATTAAAAAAAATTTAAAGTCAACAGTATTTTTTAAATTAAAAACAAAAATTTTTGATTTACCTGAAAATTTTGTCACACAGTAATTCTAAAATCATAGAAATAAGTAGAAATAAGTAGAAATTTGATATCATTACTATTAAGTTAAACGTATTAAAGAATCCATCCCTAACTCATTTGTTATGCAGCTCTATCACTTTAAACATGATTATCAAACTCTGTGCCAAAGCTTCCCTTTTGAAAACTACCAGCTTAAGGGAGTTTATAGTTTCAACATTAAATAAGATTACATTCCTTTTGATGATATTGTATCCTTACAGAACTGTTTTTTGATAGGTGCTATGATAAAAAGCAACAAAAAAAATCAATCTTAACAGGAAACAAGGATGGCAGTGCCCAATCTGATTACAAGGTTTGAAAAGCTGTGCAGGGGAGTTCCCCTTGTGTGTGATAAAAAGCAACAAAAAAAATCAATCTGAACAGGAAACAAGGATGCAGTGTCCAATCTGATTACAAGGTTTGAAAAGCTGTGCAGGGGAGTTCCCCTTGTGGCTCAGTGGTTAATGAATCCGACTACGAACCATGAGGTTGCGGGTTCGATTCCTGGCCTCACTCAGCAGGTTAAGGATCTGGCGCTGCCATGAGCTGTGGTGTAGGTTGCAGACGTGGCTCGGATCCCACATTGCTGTGGCTGTGGTGAAGGCTGGCAGCTACATCTCCTGTTAGACCCCTAGCCTGGGAACCTCCATATGCTGCGGGTGCGGCCCTAGATAACACAAAAAGACAAAAAAAAAAAAAGCTGTGCAGTGGTCACTAGTGGTCACATCCCATTAGTAAGTAACTGTGGTTATTTAAGAATGAAATGAAAATATTTTTTCTTTGAATATATGACTATTTTTTAAATGGCTAAGTAGTTAGGACATAAATATTAATTAAGTTGTTTAGACTTGTGCAGAAAAAGAATTAACACAGCTAAACTAAGGCTCCTTTCCTCAAAAGGCCTGTTACAAGACTGGCCCTTGGCTGGTATCTAGGAACCTGGATTTTGTGAGGGTTTCCACTGTTCCCTAATTGGTAAGAGTGGCTTTCAGTGACTAAACTGTTTATACCAACAAGGTGGTTTATGCTGAACACCTTTCCTTTTAAAATCTAGAATTTTTGGTGCCTATGTGATCATCTCCCAATAAAAATCCTGGCACTGAGTCTCTAATGACCTTCCCCTGGTAGACAACATTTTACATGTGTTGCTATAACCCCTTGCTGGGAGAATTAAACATGTCCAGGGTGATTCCACTGGAAGGTGATGTTTGAGAAGCTTGTACCTCATTTCCCCTGGACTTATCCCCATGAGCCTTTTCTCTGCTGATTTTGTATAATCATAATACATTTTAGCCATGAGTATGACCATCTGCTGATTCCTCCTAGTGAATTATAAAACTTGGAGATAATTGCAGGGACACCCTGACACCAGACCTAACTACTTAATAAGTATAACTTTAGGTATTTCTTTTGGACTGAGATATCAAAGGTGCTATGAACCTAGACAGTCTGGTTATTTTCTTATACCAGTATCCTGTCAATTATAAAAATGTAATAGACTTTAAGTGTTCTAGTTATATTCCTGTTTTAGTATTTTTGCATATATTCCTGCCTGCTTATTCTTTCCAGTTAACTTTAATATGGATAAAGGCCAGGGCAAGGCAAAAATCCCCCTCATTTTTAATGCTGATTAGAAATCCATTAAATATATAAATTAATTCTGATTTGGGAAAAACTGGTATCTTTCAATACTGAATAATCTCATTCATGAACATGATGTATTTCTCCATTTAATCACTTCACCCTCTACATGTCAATCACAATTTTAAGCTAGAAGCCAAAAAAAAAAAGACTATTTGCTCCAACCTCCTCATTTTAGTTTGAAGAAACACAAAGATAGGTTTACAATTATTTATTGTCACAGTAAGTACTAAAATCCTGGTTTCTAAATTTTCAGTGCAACTATCTTTGTACTATACAATATTAAACCTCTATAGCTATAGGACTTTATTAAGTACCATATAATAAGGTGTTCTGGGAACTGAAAGGTAAATAAAATATGCCCCTAGATCTAAGTAGTTTGTCTTACCTGATGAATGAACTCATCTCTTTGGTCCATTATTATTTTCTGAGGAGGTCCATATAAGAAAAACATATTGGTAATAGCTTTAGAAATTTCTGATGCTGAAACATCACACAGAGGCAAGATCACAACCCATTTTGTGAACAGATCTGTCATGATTATAGCATATACATGACTTCGGTTGCTCATATGAAATGGGCCCATCAGATCAGCAGTAACTATACTCCATGGATTCTCCACCTTGAGAAGATGCTGTTTAGGTGCTAGAATTACCGCATTTTTTGCCACTTGGCACTGCTGACAAGCATATACCTATAAAACAGATATACAATAAAGAAAAGATATAAAAATGTTAATATATTCAGTACAATAAAAGCAGTCTTATAAATCTGAACGTTGAAATGATTAAGTAGGTACTTTGTACTTTGAAAGAGAAACTTTAGGATTATTTTCAGAATAAAATAAAACCTATTCAGAATAAGCAAATATTACTTGCTACTGCTATTCAATGACCATCCTAAGGGGCCTTATTCCCATGGAACATAATTTTGGTTTACAATCAATAAATATTAAATGAATATATCCTAAAACAAGTTTGCAGAATTCCCATCATGGCTCAGCAGGTTAAGAACCTGACTAGTAGCCATCAGGATTCCTGGCCTTGCTCAGTGGGTTAAGGATCCGGCATTGCCATGAGTTGTGGTATAGGTCACAGATGTAGCTCAGATTTTGCCTTGCTATGGTGTAGGACAGCAGCTGCAGCTCTGATTCGACCCCTAGGCTATAATTTTACATCAGTATATGAGTATATAATTTCTGAAAGCAAAAAATATTTTTTCTTTAAAAGTTATCACTCTAGTAAGTTCATTCATCTAATAGTATTTATTAAAATATATTTTTATTCACACAATATTTATAGATGCCAGAAATATTCCTCTAGGACCTGGGAAGAGAGAATGAACAAAAACAAATGTAGCTTTCATTTAAGTGAGATGAGATCAATTGATCAACTTATGGATAATTCTACTGCTCAACATTATTTCTAGAATTCCACTTTGGAAACTATTTTCAAACCAAGTCCTGAACCAAAATTATAAAACGATCTTATTGCATTATAGTTACTTTCTGTTGTTGTTGTTGGCCATGCCTATGGCCTGCAAAAGTTCCAGGGCCACGGATCGAATCCACACCACAGTAGTAATGGCGCCAGATTCTTAATCTGCTAGGCTACAACAGAACTCTACATTATAGTTACTTTTGATCAAAACTCTTATTTTCTAACTTAAGCTAGTTCTCTTCACAACCTTATTTCCAAATATTATATCCATTCTCAAATGATATTTGACAAAGATTTTACTGAATGTCTTTAAAGAAATGTACGGCAAATACTAATGGTGACTACAAATACTGAGGGTTTTGGAATAGCTGCACAGACTCATAACCTGATAACTCACAAATGATATTTATTTAAATTAAGTGTTGGTTTAATTCTGTGACTGAAATGACAGTCATTCAAATGCACTACTATAGTTATGAAAGATATCTCACATGCATACCAAGGAGTTCCTACCATTTGCCATTCAGAACACACAGAAAGAGGAAGACTCAGTTGACCTATCAGCAAGAATCCCAGAATTCCTAGGCAAATATTCTGTTAGAAGAAGCTGAAGGTTCTAATGGGTTACAAAGTTACAAAATTCAAGACTAATTTCATTATGTTCACAACTTACATTTGCATTTAGTTGGTTTTGGGTTTCTGCCACATTAGAAATTTTCTACATCAAGATAATATAGGCACAAAAATGATAGCACATACTGGGCCTGACTTATTATGAAAACATTTTCCTATCAAGAAAAGACTATATAACTGCAATCAAAGAGGTAATGATTTAGTTTTAGCCAAAGGAATTTCAGTCCCAGTTAAATTCTGCCTACACAAAATAGTTCAGTGATGAAAATATGGGTCCAAATAATCTATCTAAATATGGTATTTTCAAATACTTAAATATGCTTTGTTCTAGTTCAAATTATACTTCAGTGATTTTAAAGATTTTTGAAGGGAAATAAAGCTCCTTTTATATATTTTTTTAAAACTACCCATAAAGTACTTAATTAGAGGTGATATCTAGAGTTAATCTGGAGCAATATAAATTTTGGATATACACTACAAATACATTATTCAAAATATTCTAAATACATAAGCCATACCCACTGTTTGACATCATTGGTCACAGAAGTCCAATAGTAACTGGATTCCACTAGAGTAAGGGTTCTAGATATACCATGATGAGCTCCAGTGTCATTTTCATGGCATTCTCTTAGGACTTTCTTCTTTTCTTCTTCTGAAACAATTACCAAACGATTTTGTTTTCTGTCTTTTCCAACATAAAACAGCTTTTTTTCTGTAATAAAAACCAAAATCATAACTGCAATTCTTAGACATCTGTATAGTTTTAATATAATCATAGTCTTCAAACTGTAAAGGTGTTTTGGTTAAATCTTTTTCCCTCTAAGATAGAATACCATACAATCTGAAAGACCCTCGGCTGTTACACTTACTAGATATATAGGAGAAATAGATGCTATAATTTTGTAGCTATCAATACAAGCAGAGCTAGCATGTTTACCACAGCACATGATCCATATGGGAGTATTAGATTATCTCCACAGGAGTAATCAAATTAGAAAATACTTGCAGCAGGCACCTCCCCAAAACGGTATAAATTAACAAATTACGTACAGAGATAAGCAACTTATGGAATAGAATTTTCTGAAACACCATTTCATCATAACAGTATTTTTGAAAGCAACCAAATCCCAAAACCAAAGTTCTTCTGGAGTTGGTAGGGTTGGTAAAGTCAAGAAAGTGGGGGAACCTTAATCCTCAGCACAGTTCTGTTCTTCTTTGAAGACACCTGAGAAGAGTCTAGGGCTGGGAAGTATCTGGGTAGGGAGAGAACTGCGACTTCTTCAGTGTGGATGTGTAGCTATTAAAACTCCAGAATTCATCATTAAGCTACTAGTGTGCTTCATTAAGTACATGGTGAGTGGAACATTCCTAACTTGAATTAGAAAATAAACAACTTAAGGGCAGGAGCCTTATCTTTGTCATCAATGTATCCCCCAGGGCTAAAATTTTACTGGCATTCACATGGCATAAGGATTAAAGGAATGAATGAATCCTCTTTAAGACGTATAGGTGTGTCTGTTCTTAATGTTAAGGGAGTTATTGGAAGAACTAGGGAGAAATTAGCAGGTATTTATTATAATTTTCTCAACCTGCTCTGCGAAAAAGCCTGATTCTGTAACTAGAGGCAAAATTCCCATTAACAGCATGAACGTTCATTTAGTCATCTGGTAACTGTACTTTCTGCTTATCTCATCCTGAACTTCTCTTCCCCTTTGGAGGAGGAAGAGAAAGGGGGAGAAATTATCATAATCTTTCCAGATAAATATTCTACCACCTTTCAAATATTTTAATTCACTCAGAGGGATTAGGAGTTCAAAAATTAATATGATCCTGACACTAATGGCCCTGGGAGGAACCGCAGAAGTAAGTATAGTAAACAAGCTAACTTTGTTAACATTTTCATACTAAGCAACAAATAAATTCTTAATTCAGAGTGACATGAGTGCTTGTCAGTGTCCCAGTAGAGTAGGAACCACCTAAGAACAACAGCAGACGAGGTAAATTCAGATGTTTGTTTTTTCATGGAATCATTTTCCATGATTTAAAATGTGCTTTTCAAGCTTACAGGGCTTCAGTTAGCTTCCATGTGATTTTTCCTTTGCTTTCCACTAAGTGGCATTATCAATTTAACAGGTAATTGTTAAGCAACAACCATTTACTACAAAAATCCTCAGGATTCCACAAAGAACTATATATGGAAAAGCATTTACATAAATTCTATACTAAAAATTGGGGGCATTAATTTTACCTTTGAAGACAAATTTTTTTGCTGCTCTTCTTATGCCACTTCTCTCACTCGGCAGTGTAGTTGGATGATATTCACCAGTTCGTTTATAATATGCAATCTGTTTAAGATGGAGGTCACCATTTTTTCCACTACGAACCATTATGAACCTAGGTAAAAGGCATTTAAAGTTATGATTTAGATGATAAGCTAATTCAGTTGCTATTTCAGTTCACGCTTCTGTCATATTTTTGCCTACGTATGAACTGAACATTCCCGGAATATTATCTGTGACAGAGATAATTGTAGTACAGAAGAGGAACAGTGTGATGTATGTGAACTAAAATACTCAAATGCTATTTTTGAGATACAACATGACACATTATCTTGTCTCTTCCCATGTGAAAAGAAATACTGAAAAATTTCCACATACTGAGAAGAAAGGAAATGAGGAAGTACACTTTAAAAAGTTTTACTTAAAGTCATTACCATTAGTTGAAATGTTACTTATATAGGATTGTTCTGTAATGTGACATTTAAACAAATGATAGGTTATTGGGGAGAAATGCAGTTTTGTATTACTTTTTTTTTTGCCTTTATCTAGAGCCGCACCCACGGCATATAGAGGCTCCCACCCAGGCTAGGAGTCTAACAGGAGGAGCTGTAGCTGCCGGCCTTCGCCACAGCCACAGCAACGTGGGATCTGAGCCGTGTCTGCAACCTACACCACAGCTCACGGCAACGCCGGATCCTTAACCACTGAGCAAGGCCAGGGATCGAACCCGCAACCTCATGGTTCTTAGTCAGATTCGTTAACCACTGAGCCATGAAGAGAACTTCTGTATTACTTTTTAAATATATTCATGGTCATTGCAAATGCAAAAAATCTACTCAAATCATTTATGAGAAAGATACCTTAGAAATGTTCAAATAATAAATGGCAAAAAGATATTTAGCTGTATTTAGCTCATTCTGAACTGCATGTAAGCTAACTGTTCTTGAAAAGTTTTCTAGTCTGTGTGTTTTCTCTATGTTATAAAGAAAAATCTGGCTGCATTGGCCAAAACAAAACAAACTTCTCTATTTCAAACCCCAAGCAGCATAAGAAACTTTTCTTTCAATAGTTCCCGTTGTGGCTCACTGATTAAGGAACCCAAACCAGCATCCATAAGGACTCAGGTTCAATCCCTGGCCTCACTCAGTGGGTTAAGGATCTGGTGTTGCCGTGGATTGTGGTGTAGGTC
>PVHT020004020.1:23393432-23621595 GCA_004024745.2 Catagonus wagneri
GATTTGTTTCCCCTGCGCCACAAGGGGAACTCTGAGAATGACCCTTACAAAATGCAGTTATAGTTTTCTGGTTGGATTTGTCCAGTGGGAGGCCATGAGCAGGCACATGAGCATGCATAAAAAAGATAGCAGCGTATTTATTTCTCAGGCTCATCCTTGGTTTAAGCTACAACCCTCTACAACCATAGCTCCTGTCAGGAAGCCCATCTTCTGTGTCTCTAGGTCTCACCGTAAGGCTATAACAACATTTCTTCTTGCCTCTTCAGCTCTAGAGGTAATAACTATTTTCTGCTGTCCCTAGTCTCCAGATGCCATATTGGTTTCTTTGACCTGCTCCATCATATGCCTATAAATAGGAGCTTTATAAAATTTTCTTTTAATATCCAAGCAGAGTAAATCTCCTGTTTCCTGCTAGGACTGTAATTAATAAAAATGCTTAAAATTCTGAATTTCTCAAAACAATGTGGATGTTTCTAATCACTAGAAGATCTAGGGATAAGGCTAAAAGAAACTATTACTGCAGAGAGAATGTTAGAACAAAGCAGAATAGACTATGCCTATGAACTTTGGCTTAAATAACCTCTTAATAAGTCTCTTCTCTAATGACACAATAGTCTGCATGTTCAAAAGCCATCTTTCTGATCTTTTCATAACTTTGAGATAGTAGTACATTCCAACATCCCTTAATCTTAAATTAGCATAAAGTGTAAGCCATTTTAAAAGCAAAGGTTTTAGAGTTCTCTTGTGTCTCGGCAGCTTAATGATCTGGCAATGTCACTGCAGTGGCTTGGGTCACTGCTGTGGTGCAGGTTCAATCCCTGGCCAGGGAACTTTCGCATGCCACAGGTGCAACCGAGAACAAAAAGAAAGGAAAAAAAAGGGAAAGGCTCTGTAAAGCTAATTCTATCATAACATAAAAACTAGGCTAATTATCTAATACTTTATAAAGTATTATAAAACAATTAGCTTATTCTAAGTTTAACTCACTTTCAATTAAACATATAATTTTGTTTTCATTTTACAATAAATAGCTATACCCCTAAATCAAACAAATGTACCTTATCATAGTTCCTAAAACATCTCAAAAATGATTGGATCAGATTTTAAGACTGCCTTTAAAACTACAGTAAATAAAACAGTGAAATATTGACATACGCATAGACAAATAGGTCAATGAAACAGAACAGGGAGTCCAGAATTAAATTCACACGTACACAGTTAATTAATTTACAACACGGTATCAATACAGTGAGGGAAGAGATAGTCTTTTCAATAAATGATGCTGAAGCAACTGGATATCTTTATCAGAAAAAAATGAATATTAACCACCTACGTACAACTCCCACAAACTTAATTCCAGATAAATCATACACCTAAATGTGAAAAGTAAACTGTAAACTTGAGGAAAACACAGAAAAAGATCTTTAAAACCTTGGGAAAAGCAAGGAGTTCTTAAATAGGACACAAAAAGCAGTGTTCATGAAAGAAAAAAAATATAAGTTGAATTTCATTAAAATCAAAACCTATTAATCAAGACACCATTAAGAAAGGGAAAAGGTAATCTAAAGAACAAGGAGAACATATCTATCTATCTATCTACCTACCTACCTATACTCATATCCAACACATATAATGAACACACATATAATGAACAAATCAAAAAGGATAAAACTCAAGTTAAAAAATGGGGAAAGAAATCTTACATGATATTTCAAAGAAGAGAATATCCAAGTGGTTAATAAGGAAGTGAAAATGTGCTCAACATCATTACTCCTTAGGGCAATGTAATTAAAGCCAAGGTGATTTACAACTATATACTATCAAAAAGGCTAAATTTAAAAACACAGAACCACGGTTCCTGGTGGCCTGTGGTTAAGGACTGGTGTCACTGCTGTGGCTTGGATTTGATCCCTGGCCAGGGAACTTCTGCATGCTGCAGGTGCAGCAAAACAAACAAATAAATAAAAACACTGACAACACTAGGTGTTGTGAAGACAGGTAACTGAAACTCTCATACATTGTTTGCAGAACTGTAACATGTTACAGCCACTTAGGAAAACTGAGTATTTTCTAACGCTAAACATATGTTTACCCTAAGGACTTGGCAATTCCATTTTTTAAGTTTATATCCTAATGAAATGAGTACATTACTATCAAAAGATGTGTGTCAAAATGTTCAAAGATATTTTATAGTCATAATAACTCCAATGGAAATAGTAGAGGCATCAAGATGTTTAACCCTGTCTATATTCAGTCCCTGTCCTGTAGACACTTCTATTGTCTTTCATTCCATGTTGCTCTAAATCTTTCTGCTTTTCAAATTAATTGTGGTGAAGCACTAGTTCTCCCCAGCTCCAATCCGTCATATAAAATTCTCTGATGACTTTACTTTCATGTCATCCTATCTACAGCCTTTCTCAGCCAAAGGATTCTGTGGCAAACTTCCAGCCTTCATTAATTTTCAATTTTGGAAGGGTTGTGTGGTTTCAGTAGGAAATATAGACTGTCAGTATATCTATCAATTTGCCTGCCTGTCATTCTAGCTCTGTATTAATTCTCCTTAACTCAAACCAACCGACAAACAAGAAAAAATCATTTTTCTGTCTTATTTTCATTTCTAAGATACACTGACACAAGCTCTTCCAAGTCCAAGAGAGAGATCTGCCCCTTCTCAGTTTAGATTGAATCATTATGGTCTATAATCTGTAAAATTTATAATACATATATGTATGATCCCAAATTATTGTTTTCCCTTAATGGCTTTTTGGACCACCAAAGTTCTAAATCATCTAAAACAAAACTATAGTGGAGTTCCTGCTGTGGTGCAATGGGATCAGCAATGTCTCTGTAGCACTAGGTCGCAGGTCTGATCCCTGCCCTGGCACCGTGGGTTAAAGGATCCGGTGTTCCCACAGCTGAGGCACAGGTTTTAACTGTGGCTCAGATCTGATCGTTGGCCCAGGAACTCCATGTGGCACAGGGTGGCCAAAACAGCATGGCATATCTAGGAAGATGAAGTTTATTTTTTTTTAAAGGTAAAAATCCTTTGTCACCTCCATTTCAGAAATAAGTAAAGGTCGCAAAATTTCCTGAAGGGCATTAAAAAGCAAAGGGGAGAATCCTTTTCAGGCCTCTATAAAGCCTCCAGGAGCCAAAGACCAAAATCTCACACCTCAAAGAAAGTTTAAGTCCTGAAACACAGGGATGTGGGTAATTGTAACTGGCAGGAAAAAAGCGGCCATTGGAAAATATGAATGTCTGCACAAACCATGGGTATGTCTACACTTTGCCCTTATACTTAAAAACCTCACTCTTCTAAGTTTTAAGTCCATTTGGGCTGCTATAATAATGTACCATAGACAAGGTGGCTTAAAAATAACATTTGTTTCTCACAGTTCTGGAGGCTGGGAAGTTTAAGACCAAGCTGGGGGATTCGGTGTCCTCACATGGTAGAAGGTGCTCTGGAGCTCTCTGAGCTCTCCTTTATAAGGATACTTTATCCCATTCTTGTGGGTTCTACCCTCAGGATCTAACCATCTACGAGAGGCCCCTCCCTCCAAATACCTTCATACTAGGGGTTAGAATTTCAACATATGAATTTTAAGGGGACACAAACATTCAGTCTATAGCACTGAGGTAACTACAGTTACTTACTAATGGCATGCATGTACCTCTGGTCAGTGTACAACTTCTCAAACCTTGGAATCAAATTAGACACTGCCACCCTCATTTCTTCATCCATGCTGATTTTCATGCAGTATTTGTATTATTACCACAGTAAACATCCAGAAACCAGTTTTGCAAAGATATGAAGAAAGAAATGTAGTTGACCTGATGTTCAAACTGTGAACTACCTCAACCTAGTAGCCCACAAGGGATCTGACAGATGTCGAATACAGCTGTGTTTCCTTTGAAAGTTTAAAATATTTCGTGGTAGCCTGTGAATTCACTTGATGTCCTGAGAAGCCCTGGCACACAGTTTTACAACTGTGAGTTAAGGCATTTAATAAGTAAGTACAAATTATATTTATTAAGTTAAATTTGTAAATGTCAAGGAAAGAATGTAGACCTAAAACACATGTTAATAAATTATAGGTCGCTCAGAGGTATAGACTAAAAGTTTTTGGTAATCCTTAAACTGGAACCAAAGAAACCTGGCAGATAACAATGTAAATACTAAGTTCTGTAAGTGCCTAACAAAAAGCACCTATCAGGTCAATTCCTCATATCTCTTTTCTAAGTCCTTCCTAAATAAAGAAAAAAAGGCAAGAGATAATTTTACAGAAGAAAAAATTTACTACATATTTCATTTTCTCTTTGTAAAATTAATTTTTATGCTTAAAACATACACATTATTCTTGATGATGTATATATTTCTAACTTTCAACAAGTTCAGGAAAGACTTTCTAATTTGAAAGACCAATTATTATTACCAGGAGAATTAGTTTATTTCACTATTTCTATTCTTTGGCATTTTCCACACAATTACAATATAGAAGAGAGTATTAAAATATACTTAATCATCAAGAAGAAGGGAAAGATGAACAGACTTTTGAAAAATTAAATATACCACATCACACACTGAAAAATTAGATCTCCACTAAAGAACACACTAATATAGCACTGAAAGGAAGCCCAGAGATTGTAATTCAATATCCCATTTTCCAGATAAGAAAAAAATTCAAGTGTTTAATTTAGATTAAAATTGGTAAATTAAAATACTCAACAATGGAAGTAAACTGTTCCTTTCTGAAATAACATTTAAAAATTCACCTATAGGCTTCTGTCTAGAACAGAGAGAACTGGAAAGAGTCCCTCCCATCCTAACAATGAGAAAAAACTGGATCGATTCACTAAGATGGCAGTTCTCCCCAAACTAATGTAAAGAATCAGTACAATGTAATCAGAAACCCTACAAGCTCGTTTGTAGAAACTGAGAAGCTGATTCTAAAACTGATAGGGAAAACCTAAGGACTCAGAGTAGCTAAAACAAGCTTGAAAAACAAGAATATGGTTGAAAAATTTTACATTACATTGTTTTAATGCTATAGTAATCAAGATTGTATGGTATTGTCAAAATAACCACTGATCTGTGCAACACAATAGAGTGTCCAGAAACATGGCCACACAGCAATGGCATCAATTAATTTTTCTTGACATAGGTGCCAAGGTAATTCAACAGAGAAAGTATAATATTTACAACAAATGATGCTGGAGCAACTAACTAAATATCCATATGAAAAAAGATGAATCTCAACTCATACATTGCACCATGTGTAGAAATTAAAATTAATCACAATGGATAACAAGCCTGAATATAAAACATAATGCTACAGAACTTCTAGAAGACAACATAAAAGAAAATTTTATGAGCTTAGGTTAAGCAACTACTTCCAGATAGCAAACAGAAAGAATCATCCGTAAAAGAAAAAATTAAAATTTCTTTTCTCTTAAAGATAACATTAATAGAGAAGTCAAAGCAGGGAGAAAATATTCGCAGAACACATATTAAAGAATCTGAGTTCAAAATTTATAAAGAACTCTCAAAGCTCAATAATAGAAACCAATCCAGTTATTAAAATGGGCAAAAAATGTGAACACTTCATCAAAGAAGGTAAGGTTGGCAAATAAACACATGAAAAGATGTTCAACACCACTAGAAAGTGAAAAATGCAAATTAAAACCACAGTAAGTTACCACTACAAATCAAAATGGCAAATAAACAACAACAGCAAAAAACAACAAAAACAAAACAAAACCTGGCAATACTTAGCCTCCTGGTACTACCAAGTCTCCTGGTAAGAATACAAAAAGGTGTTAACATGTTGGAAAAAGGCTTTAATGCAAGAGAAATGAAAGTATATGTCCCCACAAAAATCTGTGTGTGAATGTTTCTAGAGGCTTTATTCCTAACAGCCAAGACCTGAAAACAATTCACATGTTCATCAACAGGCGAATGCATAAACAAACTGTGGTAGATCTACAATGTGGAATACTACTAAGAAATGATAAGGAACTACAAATATATTCAACAATAGAGATGAATCTTAAAATCATTATACTACGTGAAGCCCAGATCGAAAAGGCTACAAACATACTGTATGCTACTCTTTATATGACATCTGGAAAAGCCAAAACTATAATGAGAGGAAAAAAAATTTAATTTTTAAAAATAACTGCAAAAGCGATTTTAAAAAATGACTGCAAACATTTAAACAGTACTTTACTATGATGATCCTCACAACATCTTACAGAGTAGGTACTAGTTTTACATCCACTTTAGAGATAAGAAAATGGATGTTCAGAGATTATCCTATTTACTCAAGGCAACACAGTGAGTGCATGGGTTAACATTTAAACTTAGTCTCTCTGTTGCTTCAAATTTCATATTGGTCTTTTTGCCCCTGTATACTAATTTAATTATTCGTCATTCTCAGCTTTCATAATACTTGGTTCAGGCCTCTGCTAGAAAAGTTATAAACTGAATTTGTAATAAGAAATTTAGATTATAAATGAGGAAAGAGAAGGTCTTGTTAACTTTTAATGTCTATACTGTTTCACATAGTATTGGGGACACAGTGGACATTCAACTATTTATAAATGAATATTTACTTGCACTTTTGACAGGAGAGGTAGTACTGAATTTAAAGAGCACACAATCCAAAGGTCATTATTACTTCACTTCAGAAAACATTACTTCACTTGCATGTATATGGTACCACAAGTAGGGTGTGTCTAACAAGCTCTGGCTTTTACGAGTCAGAATTTCTTAGCATGTGACAGTTACCTAAGTCTCAATATCCATGTTTGACAAAGGAAATAATACTTATTCTTCCTTTTTCACAATTATGAGGATGGATGAGATAATGAATTTGAAAAGTCCTTGGCAAGTAGTAAAGCAATATTTAGTCACTGTTAAAATGTTTAAGTATTATTACCATCCAGATAAAGCTATTCAAAGTAACAGAGAAACTTTCTTGTCTCAAAATCTTTATCTTCAAGAAAAAAAGTTTAAAATCTTGTTCCTTTCATTAATAGTGATTAATGTTTTACAGCAATTTTATTTATGTTTCACTGCTAAAAGCAAAACTCAGAAGAATCGAGTTGTGTACTTTATAATGAATGAGCTTATAGTCTAAAGGAGTTCATAAGCTTCTGGTTCTGGCAGTAAAGACAAATGACAAGGATAAATAGAAAATGCAGAAGAAAGAAAAACAATTCACAAAACGTATAGCCTTCTAAGTAGAAGAAAGTTTCCTGCTAATGTTGGGTATTTACATACAGGAATAACAAATAATGAATAGTTTTTTTTTTTTTTTCTTTTCAAAAGTACATTCACTCTTTGGTTTCTAGAAACCACCCAATGGCATAGTTAATGAGAAAACGGCTTTAAGCTCTATTATTCGGAACAAATAAAATATCTTCCTATTCCCAAATATTATTAAACAAAAGTATAATTTACAAGGGAGAATTAAGTGGTTTGAGTTATAAAAATGAAGATTACATTACACCTTTTTTGGATAGGCTTATATTTTGAATAATTCTTTAAAAAATAATTACTCGTGTATTAAAATATTTAGGAATAAGAAAAGGTAGTGAAGGTGGTCGATTACAGCTCCTAATTTTGCACGAGCAAATGTTAGGGTCAAATTTGGCTGAGCTTTAAACACTATGTCCCTGGTACAACATTAAATGATATCCATGAATACTTACTGTAAGTGTAAATACTATTAATTCCTTTAATTTTTATATTGTGTGTGCAATAAAAGCAGTTAAGTACCACCCGAAATTAAGATTTAACTTGTGTTTCACCAAGGCAAAGCCTATCAAGGCTATCAATTTAAGTCTCTAAAAGGTTATAATATGCATGTGTTACAACTTTAAAACTTAAAATCCGTACTATTTCAATAAACATGTTCACTTGGGATCATTAATTTTACTTCTGAATTACTCTATTTTAAACTCTGAAGGAGGGAAGGGCAAAATTTTATGTAACGAAAAACAGAGATATCTAATTACACAAGGCACTTCCCTATAATCCACTTCAACGTGCAAGTTCGTTTAACAAAATTATAAATAAATCAATAAAAAATCAATTTCCGTTTTTAAAATTCTCTACTTTGGTTCAGAAATGCCCATTTAAAGAAAACCCACAGTAATTTTCCTTTAAAACTACAGGACAAAATTATCCCTTAAATTTGCGTTTCTCCCCGCCACAGTAAATTATATAATCTGGGGCAAAAGGGTAACATTTCAGATTAAAGGACATTCATGATAAAGTAACGGAGACAATGGTTTATTATCAGCCAACTGCCGCACTCAACTTTTGAATTTGCCCTGGGTCGCAGATGTTACTTTAACTGAAGGAGCATTTCCAGAGCGTTTTGGCTACTCGTTAACCAAGTCTTAAGGGCAAGGTCCAGCTTAACTCAGCATACGCAAGAAGATGGCCATTAAGTAAAACTCAATCACACCGAGTAGGCACCTCCCCAAGCCTGACAACGGAACTCATCCCTTTCCTGCTCTGCTGGCACCGGCACTCAACGGCCAATCAAGGCCCTCCCGCCTCAAGGGCGCCTGCGCAAGCTCCACAAAATCAATTAAACCCTTCCTTAAACTACCTGACGCGAAGTTTTGAAATTACTGTCAAGTCACGCCTCATTTTAAAAATCATCAGCTGTGAACACAGCAGAACGACCACTCACCGAAGTGGTCCTAAACGCAAGCGTCAAGATTTAAGCTTCCTCTCGCGACTTATCTGGTGCTGCCGGAAGCGGAACTATCAGTGTGATTAAGAGGGGGAGTGTTTATGGGGGCTTTGGAAGCTAGGCCAGAAAGGGTTAGGGCGGAACGCTTGGATCTTGCCGGAAATTGTTCCGCCCGGTGAGATATCTGTGTGAGACCCGAGGCCGGCGGGCGGGGAAGAGGCGTGACCAGAATTCGCTGGATGTAAGAGTGCCTTGCAGTATGTCTTTGTGGCACTTCAGCTGCGGTTGAAGAGAGAAGACCTACGTTCAAGCTAACAGCCGGAGTCTTTTTGACGAACACCTCATTCCTGATTCCAGGATTAAAGGGCAAACCGAGACCTCAATGGACTCGGTCATCTCCTGCAGTTCGCGTGACGACCGCAGGCGTGGCAGGTGAAGGCCCCGGGACCGAAGGAGAATCGAGATGCAGAACCTGGTCCTTTGAGGTCTGCGGCCGCTGCTGGGCAGTTGGTTTGTGTCTTGCTGCGCTCGGCTGAGCCCAGACACGCTCTCTTCCTAAGCCCATGTGCCAGAACGGGAGGCAGCATGGGCGTGTAGGAGTGACAGGATAACCTCGAGGGTCTTTCCGCGTTTTAATTTCTCCTCCTTCTGCTTTGCTTCGCATTTCCATTTCTTGGGTTTGAGGTTACCGGAGGTTTCATTTTAGTTCGGAGGGAACTGCCGAGTTTCTGGCTGGTACATGAGGCTGTGGTTGCGCTCCACCAAAGTGGGCAGTCTCAAGTTTGAGGACTGCTGTAGGTAGAGATGGCCGTTTTCATTTTCATTCCTCAGTCTTTGTCCCTCTGCTTGCTCCTCGTTTCCTCTACCTCAGTTCAAGAGACCAAGAGCCTCGCCCGTTGCAGCTTTCCAGAGTTAGGAAAGAGGCTGCAGGTTCCTGACACCTAATCAGTTGGAGAGTGTTGCACCTTCGCGTGCTTCGAGGGAGTAGAAGAGAGGGTGGCGACCATTGCATCTTATTTGCTAGGTTCTCGACCACTTGCTGGGAGTTTGCAACCTTTGGAGTCCCATGGATGATACTAGTTTTGGCTTTAGCGTGCTGGAAGGCTTAGCTGTGGCAGTAGGAAGGCTCCTCGCTGACTTTAGCACTTAGCATCCTTGCTCCACGCTGGAAAAGGGTTTTGATTTGCTACTGAAAATTGTTCGTGAAAAAGCTTTTGTTTCGGCAGAAAAAAAAAATGACGAAAGCTGCGATTCACTGAGTTCTTACATGTGGCAAGTGCTTTACATATTTTCTCCCGTACTTCTCTCAGTTACATGAGGCGTGTTAGATTATTATTCTTATCTTACAGAGATAGGAACTGAGGCTTAGGTCACTTTCTTTGCCCTAGTAAATTTGTGCTGCTAGTAAACATTTGAACTTGTATCAGAAACCACATTTTTCAGACTTCAAAATCTGTATTCTTAACTATTACATTGCCATTGTCCTACCATTATTCTTCATTGCTTCCAGTTTCCTCACTAACGTTTCCCATGGCTGAAAGTATTCATTAGAAAAATATTTGTTATGCCTACTTAGGTGTCTAATGGCAGACAGACATGATTTCTCTCTTATTGGAGCTTCAGTATTTTGATGCAGAGTTAAATAGTTCAGAAACCAAAATATTTAAACTTGCATGGGCTTGTTTAAAGCAAGTGTTTAAACTGATGGTAGAGGTGCAGGTTTTACAATCAAAGCTTGCTGTTCAAGTTTTAAACTCATGACTTGCAGGGTAGTTGTTTTGAGGGTATTAAACTGAACAGTTGGTGGAACATTTATTCATAACCCAAATAAATGCTATGCACCAGTTAAGTATTATGAATGTATAGGTGAGATCCTTGTTCTCTAAAAGCTCCCATGCAACTAGAAATGAATTGTATTATGGAACTACTAATTTTCTTAAGTGGAAATGATATTGTGGTTATGCAAGAGCATATTAAATTACTGAGATGACATATTGATGTCTATCTACAACTTCAAATGGTATAGCAAATATGTGTATATGCGTGTGTGTGTAGAGAGAATGTAAACATGGCAAAATGTTTGCAGTTGAGTCTAGTATGGGTATAGGGATGTTTATAGTCAGCCGTTCTTTCAGTTTCTCTGAATGTTTGAAATTTTTCATAATTAAAAAGTTGGGGGGGTAAAGCAAAACTCTGATGGAAACATATTTGTAAAGATAGACCCAAAATGCTTTGGAGCACACAAGATGGAAGAGGGAGCTGATGTGTATTTGGAGGTTGGCAGAGGCATACTGGCTGGCGGAAAAGAAAGAAAGAAAGAAATTCATTGAGGACTTTCCAGTTGGTAATTGAAAGAAAAATAGGAACTTTGAAGGAGAGTCGTGAGTACCAGATAGAAGGGCAGTCTCAGTGAGAACGTGCTGCATAATCTTTTGATGAAGTAAAAAAAAAAAAAATCAATCTGAAGGTTATATGGAACTTGGTATGAGCTTTTTTACATAAATAATCTTTTTTTTTTTTTTTTTAGGGCTGCACTCATGGTATATGGAGGTTCCCAGGCTAGAGATCTAATTGGAGCTGGCCTACATCACAGCCCCGCAGAAACGCCAGATCCTAGCCGTGTCTGTGATCTACAGCACAGCTCACAGCAACACCAGATCCTTAACCTACTGAGCGAGGCTAGGGATTGAACCTTCATCCTCATGGATATTAGTCAGATTCATTTCCATGGGAACTCTTGCGTGTATAATCTTATAAATGATGTTAGGTTACTTTGCCTGCCTGCAGAAGACTATTATGTAGTTATACTAATAATGCCCTGGGACAGTCACCATTTTTAACAATGTTTCCACTGGAAAATGCTTTTAGGATTTCAGGAGAACTGGTTTGGTGTCTGCATTCTGGGTAAGCAATGGGTGCTGAGTGGGATCATCACAATGGATGATACAAAGTGTCATTTTAAGGACTGGGTAGCTTTGACCATGACCAGTAAAGCTGTGAAAGAGATGACTTTATTCCAGGCAGTAAGTTTATGATAGTATCAAGTTGTGTGGTAAGACTGGAAAATGAGGTAACAAGTTCTCTAATAGCAACAGTGGCAAAGAGGAATTTCTGTGACTTCAATGAAGAGGACAAAAATTGGTACTTTTTTTTCCGAACCCCTTAAGTTTAGCTCAGAAATCTCTGTCTTAATTCTAACAGCTGCTGACTAGGTATTTAAACAGCTAGCATTTACTCAGTGCTTATCACGTGCTAATTGCTCTGGTTTTGCAGTGTCATTTAACCTTCAAAACAACATCTGAGGACTTCCCATCATGACTCAGTGGTTAACAAATCCGACTAGGAAAGGTCTTGCTCAGTGGGTTAAGGATCCTGCATTGCCGTGAGCTGTGTTGTAGGCTGCAGACACGGCTCGGGTCACGCGTTGCTGTGGCTGTGGCGAAGGCAGGCTCCTGTCAGACCCCTAGCCTGGGAACCTCCGTATGCCATGGGTGTGGCCCTAAAAAGCAAAAAAAAAAAAAAAAGCCAACATCTAAGATTTATCATTCTGTTTTACAAATGGTGGCTAGAGAGTTTCAGTAACTTAAAGACTGAACTAAGCAACTATCAGAAAAAGCTTTGTAAGCTTGTTTTTATCAAAGTTTAGAACAATGATTCCCAGTGTAATTTCCACACCAGCAGCATCAGCAAAACTCACCATGAAACGTAAAGCAGAATATCAGGTTCCACCTCCAGACTTTTTAGTTTAGTAGTTTAACAAGCCCCCCAGGTGATTCCGATGCATTCTAGAGTTTGAGAAGATATGCTTTGAGTGTGACTTCTTTAGTGGCTTGGTACTAATTTCAAGTTTAGAAATCAGATTTAAAGGTATTGTTTTTTGTACAAATTTAAGCAGTTTACCAAATGTATGTGGACATGCATTTGTTAAGATATAGATATCTAGTTTAAAAATGCTGCTGTAGAAAATTTTTTAGTAGGTTAATTTGAGTTTTTACAGGTGTCCCACATAATTCTGATATAGCCAGTCCATTATGGGACTCCTGCTATAGAAAGATTTAAAGATAAAAAAGACACAGCTTTGGTGTTTGAATAATGTAATATCTTTATGGCCAAACAGTTACATATTTTGGTATTCATGACAGAGGATGTAGTTTGATAGAAATGGAAATAAAGTGGAAATGCATAAGCTATGTTTACTTTAATTGTCAGTGGCTCAAGCGAAATAACAATCCATTTAGAATGTCTTGGATCTCCTGGGAAGCGAGCAGGGGAGGGAGAGGGATAGACAGGGATATTTGGGGTAAGTAGATGCAAACTACTACATTTATAATGGATAAACAACAAGGTTCTACTGTATAGCACAGGGAACTATATCCAGTCTCCTGGGACAGACCATGATGGAAAAGAATATAAAAAAAGAATATATGTAGATAGATGGATAGTTAAAGTATATACATATGTATATTCTAGTCACTTTGCTATACAGCAGAAATTGGCACAATATTATAAATCAACCCTAATAAAAAGAAAATAATTCCAATACATGTTATTTATTTTTGTCTTATCTCACTAGAAATTTTTTGTTGTAGTTAAAAAGAAAAAAGAACATCCTGGATATCCTATCATATGCATAAAATTTCATCTTGTACCACAACATATATACCACTTCGGTAGGGAAGGAACAAAAAATAGATTTATTTCATACTTTAAATTTTATAATAATTTTTAAAATATGTGTAATGTTGTGATAAGGATAATGGAGTTCTGGTTTTACTCTTAAGTGATCCTGATGACCTTTTGTTTACATCTCTTATTGGCTGTGTGATTATAGTCAAATTTCTTCAATTTTCTGAGCTTCAAGTCTTCATTTATAATCAAATGATGAACACCTATCTATGTACTGCATGCATTTATAAAACAAGGAAAATATCTCATACCAGATTGCTGAGGATAATTGTTAAATCACAGAGTCATAATTGCTTCCCAACTTTTTTCATGTTAGAGCATGCATAGAAAAGGATAGTACTTTGTGCAGTGTTTCCAGGAGAAACTGAAGAGAGGGGTGCTGAAGACAACTGGCCAGGGGTTCCAGCTGCCAGAAAAGCTAAGACAATTTTTGGCATACTTCATGGTATTCATTCATGGTGAGACAATATGTTGGGAGGCGCTGGATTAACAAATTAAGAACTTACCAGGTAGGATTTTTTTTTGGGGGGGGTCTTTTCAGGGCCGCACCCAAGGCATATGGAGGTTCCCAAGCTAGGGGTCTAATTGGAGCTGTAGCCGCTAGCTGGCCCCACAGTCACAGCCACAGCAATGTGGAATCCAAGCCACATCTGCAACCTACACCACAGCTCACGGCAACGCCGGATCCTTAACCCACTTGAGTGATGCCAGGGATCAAACCCACAACCTCATGGTTCCTAGTCAGATTCCTTAACCACTGAGCCACGATGGGAACTCCAGGAATGTTTAATAAATATTTGTCCTCTTGAAGTTTAACATGTTTAGAAGGGATGTACTTAACCAAAACATTTTAAATAATGTCAAGGTTATAGGTGACCAAAAGTCAAAATGAATAATTCAGAGAAGAAAAAATTGTGGAAATTGTTGAGGAAAGTTTTGTGGAAGAATATTTGTGGAGTACTTGAGTTTCACCAAGTATCAAGAAGACAAAGACCATGCCTCATCAGTTTTATCTCCTTTTTATCAGATCATCAGATTCAGTAATAATAGCGTTCTCTCAGAACAATAGCAAACACGTATTTTTGCTTACCATGTGCTTCTATTGTTCTACACTCCCCCTCTACCTTTTTTTGAGTTGTACAGTAGTTCTCAAACTTGGCTGCTCATTGGAATCTGGGAAGGCTTAGAAATTTCTGGACCTCGTCCCAAATATTCTGATAAAATTAGTATGGAGTGTTTCCTGAACAGTGGGATGTGAGCGCTTTTTTATATATTATCTTATTTAATCTGTAAATGAATTTGTAAGATGGATAGAATTTAGGCCCAAAAGGTTAACTAACTTGCTCAAGGTCATACAGCTATTGGAGTTAAGATTCAACACCAAGTATTTTTGGCTCCAGAATCCATGCTCTTAACCTGTAGCCTGTTTTGTCCAGCTGTATTATCTATACGTATCATATATTAAAAAAGAAAGCCTTTGCCCATTTTTATAACAAAGCCCTTCAAAAGAATTGTCCGTATATCTTGTCTCTACATTCTCTTCTCCCATTCTCTTAAAAGCAACCCAATCACATTTAATAAAATTGAAAATTCTTACTGTGGCTTCTCAGTCCTCTGTATGCAGGTTAGCTAGCTACTTGTTCAACTTTATTATTTACCATTCTTCCTTTGCTTTCTTGCTTTGTTCCAACTGCAGTGGCCTTCTTACTATTCCTTGATCATGGAAAATATACCAAATATATATGTTTTAGGACTTTTATAGTTTGTTTCTTATCTAGACTGCTCCTATCACGTAAACCCGTGGCTCATCTCCTCATTGAATTCAGATTTCTGCTCACATGTCACCACATTAGAGATGTATTCCTAACATATTTGTTGATTTGTCTATTGTATTTTTCCAGATAAGTGAATGAGACATGGTTTTAGACATAAACTCATAATTAGATGGCAAACATATGTATATATACTTTAAGCAGTGTTGAAAACTGAAACAGTTTGACCAAGTAAAGAGAACAGGACAGATCACTCATTAATTTATACTCTTGAAAAAAAATGTATGATACCCTTTTTTCCGCAAACCTGGTTTCTGTTCACATGTAATACATGTGTAAAAGTGGCTCAGAAATGTGAGAGAATGTATACTAAAGGGACTGGTAGGAAATACAACCTAGTTCTGCCACTGGGTCATGGTATTATTAATTGACTTTTAAAATTTCATTTTTATGCATTCTAGACTTTTCACAGTGAACACTCTACAGACTTCAAAAATTATCAGCTCTGCCTCTAGAACAGGATTATTATTAACACTTTCATTAGAATATCTACATTAGAAGAAAGTACAATTTTAAAATGCCATAAAGTCTGTATACATACTTAATGCATACTTAAAAGTATATATATTTATGCGTACTGATATACATCTCCCATTGTTGCCATTATTAAATGAATAGTGGGACATTACATTATTACATATTTATTTTGTCAGTTTTATTGGTGCTCTTGACACACTGAAACAGAAAATTTTACTTTACTTGGCTGTTTTCTTTCTAGACTATAAGCTCCTTAAGAAAAAGAGTCAGGTTTACTTTGACTTTGTATTTCCAGCATCTAATACCTACTGTAATAGGTGAAAAGTATTTGTTGAATATATAGATTTATTTCATCAAAGAGCAATATTCATTCTCTTAGATTCAAATGTTAGTAGGGAGCATGATTTATAGAGTGCTTATAGAGACTAAGATTTATTGAGTGTTTAGATTATATATCGAACACTTATGCTACTTACTTTTCACAAAGTTATAGGGTATTATGCTATCCTCTTT
The DNA here is from genome assembly GCA_004024745.2 of Catagonus wagneri. NCBI lineage: Eukaryota > Metazoa > Chordata > Mammalia > Artiodactyla > Tayassuidae > Catagonus > Catagonus wagneri. Next base: position 23,409,649 of record PVHT020004020.1, read on the forward strand.
TTGATGAGAAATTGACTTAAGAGAAACTAGCATAAGTTGCTTTTTGTGTAATGACGGGTTTAAACAGGTATATCTAACTCTAAAACTCATGCTTTTTCTGCTACTAAATATTAGGACTGGTTTTAGATGGATGAGAGGGGTAAAAAAGAAAAAAGAACCAAATGTTTGCTTTTTGATACAAAACAAAAGAATTAAAATCAACATATTCACCACCATCGAGTATTACAATTGAAAACTTTAATGTGTCAAATAGGGCAAACAGAATAGGAATAAGTAGTGACATATGGAATTTATCTGCTTTTATTCTTTAGTCACAAAATTTTAAAATTCATAGCATTGTAATTATAATTTTAAAGATGGATAAAGTCAAACCTGGCTAGGTAAATTAGTTTTAATGTTTCATAGGTAGCTACCAATTAAACTGGAATTAGATCTTTGAGACTAGAACTTTATGCTTTCCCATTCTAGCTAGTTTATTATATCATTCAGCTCTTCGGAATATTTGATCACGTAATTTCTTGTGTATAACCAGTAATCAAATTAAGCATTTGATAGGTAGTTTCATCTTGATAGTGAGTAGTTTTAATGTGACCAAGGATCCAAGTACATGTAAACAGCCTTGGTAAAGAACATTTTGAGTTTTTGTCACTGTTACATGGTAGTTCTTAAACTGATGTTCATGGGCATCAGTTTATGTGGAAAAGTTTGGATGTCAGTGACATAAAATTGCTTGCAGAATTTAGTGTACATGTGCATTGTTTTTCTGAGAAAATCCATAGATTTTAGTAATTAGCAAAGAAGTGTTTTTTTTAAGAACTTATTTCTTATTTCTTTAAACTTTTTTTATTGAAGTATAGTCGACATGTTTCAGGTGTATAATACAGTGATTCAGAACTTTTAAAGGTTATACTCCATTTATAGTTATAAAATATTATGAAGTCTTTGACTTTAAAAGTTAAGGAACCACTGTTATAATCAAATCTTATTTTGATTCTAATTTTGTTTTGTTGATTTATGTATGAGTACAAAATGCAGAATGGTCATGTTCCATGAAACACCTGTTTGCAAATTGAACTTTGACAAATTGAAGCTCTTTAAAAAATGATTTAATGTGATTTCAGATTGGTATATAGTTGTCAGTGGTTTTTAAACCACATTATATTTTTTTATCAGTTCTTTTCCATTCTATTCAGATATTATTGCGCTATGGATAGACGGATTTAGCTTTTAATGTAATTTGTTATAATTTCTTAGGTATTTTATACTTGGGGAATTTAGTGTATAGTCTTGTTATTGTCTTATATCAGGTTGTCAGATTGCCAAGATGTATATTATTGGAGATGATACTCTAAATTTCTTAAATTTACCAAAAAAAGTCTTTTTGTTTGAAAGTATACCAAGTTATTGGTAATGATATTATTTTTTATTTTTTTATTATTATTAAAGTATAGTTGATTTACAATGTTTCATCAAGTTCTGTTATACAACAAAGTGACCCAATCACACACATTTCCCTGTGCTGTATAGTAGGATCCCATTGCCCATCCATTCCAAATGTAAGAGTTTGTATCCCCAAAACCCCACAAATGCCCATTTTGCCCACTCCTTCCCCCCCCCGGGGAACCCCAAAGGTAATGATTTTAAAAGTGTCATTTAAAATTATTTTTACATGAGTGTTTTTGAATTATAATCTCTAAAATTAATTTTTTTGAACATTTTAGGTAAAAAGATTGCTGTATCAACTCACTGAAGCAATTACCTCACTGTCTTTGTCTTTTAAACTGCACCAACAATGAAGCAATGAAATCTGAGAGAAAATGAACTTTTGCCAACTGACTCATTACAATTTCAAGTGATTGTATAAGTAGAAACAAGCTGCAACAGACCTACGTGTTGACTGGTGTATAGAGTATGCGTTTCTCTGTTGCTGTTTTGGAAACAGTTTTAGTATAGCACATTTAAATTATATCAAATGAAATAAAAATGAGTGAAGCTCCCAGATTCTTTGTTGGACCTGAAGATGCAGAAATAAACCCTGGAAATTATCGACACTTCTTTCACCATGCAGATGAAGATGAGGAGGAGGAGGATGAGTCTGTAAGTTGTTGGTTTGTTGAAAGAAGACCAATATAGGCTAGGCTTTTTACTGATCACTGTGAAGAGAATGTGATACCATTGTCTTAAATTGTGAAGACTTTATTTGACATAGAAATTTGTTGGAAATTTTTAAACTGAAAAAGCATATTGTATTTCATTAGTAACATTACTGACTCCATGGTACTTGAAGAAATAAAATTAGGGGTCTTATTTCTAACTTTTTGATGATAACTATTTTAGTGTCTTTCAGTGATATGCCTAGCATAACATAGGGTTGGGTAGAAAAAGTGACAAGGAGAAAGTAATCAGGGCCATAAAACAAAATGGTTTCTTGTGTATTGAAGTGCACAACGAATATATCAAGAAGGTCTATTTCACCAGCTTCTTTAAGTTTGTCATGTTGTGAGCACAAGTAGTGGTTGACCTGAAATTATCTCTATTTATTAACTATTCAAAAGTCTAAACTGGCTAAGAGAAACTACCTCAAGTATCTACTCAGTGTGTGTGTGTAACTCTAATGCTCTTTCTGATCTGATCTCTTAAAGTGTATATTCACACTGGATCTTTAGGAATAATACATTTATTATGTTCATTTTGCTATGTTAGCTCAATATTTCTGCTACTCATCATTATTCCTTTGCAAGTAGAGGTTGCTTTACTCTGAGTACCAATTTAAAATGCAAACTTAAAATGTGTTGTTTTTACATTTCGAACTGAAAAGAGGATTTTGTTTTAAAACAAAAAATGTGCTATATTTGGTGAAAAGTAGTAAAAATGAACCAAAAATAACTATTAGATGACTCTTCAAACTACTTATCATAGTTATTTAACAACATTTTCACAATGCAGTTACACGTCTGAAATTCAAATCAGATTGTCACTTATTTAAAACCTATCCCGCTCCCCATATCATCCCCCAAAAAAAATAATTTTCAGGTTTCTCATGCCAGCCAAAACTTTTCTTCATCTAACGTCTTATATAGAAGTCCAGTAAGTAAAACGTTAAAGTAAAGCTTCCCTGGCTTACTTAGACTAGAAAGTACTATTGATTCAGGCTCTACCTTCCTACTTTTCTTTAGAGTCCTTCTAAGCACACTGAGAACATCATTGATAAATCAAGCTCAGTCTTCTTCCGTGTAAGCACTTTTATCTCTCTCCTATGTCTAGAACTACATTCATCTCTCTTCCCTTGTACCTTTTATGTTTTTCTTCCCTTGTACGTTTTGTTTTTCTTCCCTTAAACATTTTATGTTTTAGCAATATCAGGTTTTTATTTCTCACATACCTCATGTTGTACCATGTCTCTTTGCTATTGTGTGTACTCCTTTAGCTCTATGAGGTGATCCTCCTTTCTGGATATCTTATGAATTGGTTTTTATTCTTCAAAACCTTACTCAGATGTCATGTTGTTTATTCTTGACTCTCTCTTTATTCTTTCCCCTATGAGAGACTTGAACATTTCTTCCTCAATACCATTTCTATACCTTGACATGTATACTTCTATTCTGTGTATCATTATGTACTGTCTTCTTACTTTGTTCCCTGTTAGACTCAAAGTACTTGAGGACAAGTAGTTTCTGTATACCTAACTCTTCAGTGCTTAGCATAGTTCTTGGGATACTGGTACTAATTAAACTGAGTTTACATTCATGATGTATAGTTGTGACTTTTGAGGAGCTTGATTTGTTTTATGTGACCCATGGATTGATAAAATGATTTGCCCCAGATCGTTCTGTTGTTAAGATTGCAAAGATGTTAGGGTGAGTACGCTTGTTTGGGGAAAACTACTTTAGGCATATCATAATGAACTGTGTTGAGGCTTTTGATTAGTAAAGAATTGAATAAATGGATGACCAGAGGGGAAAATACAGCAGACCCTAGGGTGGTTAGGATTTTCAGTCTTTGGTTTACCATCATATCCAATAACCATTTGGATTCTAAATTTCATATTAGAGGAGAAAATATAATGCTAGGCATAAAGAAGAATAACAATTTAATGCTGATGTTATCCAGTTTTATTTTTAGATTTATAATAAAAGAAAGTCTAGTAAAATATTTTAGATTTATAATAAAGTCCAGTAAAACATTTATAATAAAAGAAAGCCAGAGTATAATGTCATATGAAATATAGAAATATGATGGGAGAGATAACAACTGAGATGGAAACTGGATACAGCTTTATATATGATAACATTGTCTAAGTACCTAAATGTGAAAACCTCAAAACGACTCTTGAGTAACTTTAAAAAAAAAGCTAGTGAGCTACTCATAAGTTGTATCTATATACTGCTTTTTAAACTTCACGCTGAATCATGGCTTTTGAGCTGTAGCAAGGGTGTCCGAAATGAGTAATGCCGGTAAATGGGAATGTTGAGTATGAAGTTATGGTGTCAGAAAACATCGACATCTCTGGTTGGTAGTGTGGCTTTTTCCAAAAATTTATTCTGCATTGTCATTGGTGACCAGTTCATATTCAAGCTCCATCTATAAAAAATAGTTTAACACTGTGTAGCTTTGTAGTGAGAATATCTTATTTTAAGGCAAGAGAATTCTTTTTTTGACTGTGGCATGCTGAAGTTCCCAGGCCAGAGATTGAACCCAAGCCACAACAGTGATAATACCGAATCCTTAACCACTGGGCCACCAAGAAACTCCTTTATCTGTTATTGGCCTTTTCCTTGGATTAGATATGTTTTGGCCCTTATTTGCGTTTTTTTGGTGTGGGTAAGGCAAATAAATGCTAGAGATAGTTAAAGAAGTATTTAAGTTTGAAATCTGAATGAAAATAGTTAACAGTGTTCTGAAACTTAAAAAAATTTCTGGACCTTTGTAAACTCTTATTTATTATAACAGTAATATAATTTTGAAAAATGCCTTTTTAATTTTGAAAATGGTAATGCGTCACTTTTATTGATTTATTGCATGCCTTATCTACTTCTGAGAAGGATTTAAGATAGCTGTACTTTGGAGTTCTTATTAAATCAACCTGATTTTTTCTCTTTCTGTTTTAGCCACCAGAAAGGCAGATTGTGGTTGGAATATGTTCCATGGCAAAGAAATCCAAATCCAAACCAATGAAGGAAATTCTTGAACGGATCTCCTTATTTAAATATATCACAGTAGTAGTATTTGAAGAGGACATCATTTTGAATGAACCAGTGGAAAACTGGCCTTTATGTGATTGTCTTATTTCTTTCCATTCTAAAGGTATTAAAGAACTGGGAGGGAAACTCCTTTATCCTCTTTGACTGTAAAACTAAAACATATTAATTATAGAATATTAGATAAAATAGAAAAATAAAATTTAACATAGTCTCACAAAGTGACACTGACATTTTTATATATTTCTTTCCAGTCTTTTTTTCTGTGTATATTTTAAAAAAACAAATTTAGTGTTACAGTGTATATATAATTATATGTATACATATTTTTTAACTGATTATGTCAAGAGGTTTTTCCTCTCCATATCATTCTTCAAAAACCTGATTTTAATAGAGTGTCATCATAGAGTATCATCCTGTGAATGTACTGTAAAATACTCAACCAGTATCCTAAAAGTTAGATGGCTTCCAGTAAATTCTTAAATTATTGAAGATTTTAAGCCCTTACACTTTGCAATATAGGAAATGATCTATCATTCCTCATTTATGCATTCATACTTGATTTCTTAAGACCCTTTCTTTTGTCTGTTTTGGCCATACCACAACATGCAGAAGTTCTCAGGCCAGAGAGCAAACCTGTGTCACAGTGGTAACCTAAGACAAAGCAGTGACAATGATGGATCCACTGAGCCACTAGGAAATTCTATATTTCTTAAGAACTTAGTATTTGAATTTTATATTTTGCTTGCTCTCTTTCATAAATCAAACCAAAATATTAGTTAAGCTTAAGTAGTAATTCATGGTAAAGTGTATATCTGAAAATTTATAACCTAAGAACCTATGAATGAAATGAATTTTCACTAAGAACTCTAAAAGATACACACTCAGTTGTAAATGTATTCATGTTAGATTATTTTTGTTGCCAAATTATATTGTCTCCAGCTATGTTAAAGTCTTATGTTAGGTGTTTAAAAAGCATCCCCTTCAGCAAGAAGGGGATGGAGTAGGTTAAGACTTTTTATGCTCCCATAGCCTATATTAATTTTCATTATTTTATAGAGAAATCAAGGCCCTGGTCTTCTTTACAGACTTAAGTCCCTCATTTCAGAGAATCTTCAAATTTGCTTATCCGTGAGGATAAGGTATTCTTCCCTTACTGTCACATGGTTCTTCCTATTTATTAAGTAAAAGCTAGTTATTTGCTTGTAAAAGCTAGGTACTCCCTAAGGTCACATCCCATATACTTTCTCTTGGTAAGGACAGAGTTGCTCTTTAACAAAAAACAAAAGCAGGGTAATCACAGGAGTTTCTAATTTCCTGAATTCCATTAGAAGGCTTCCATAGACATAGAAACATCTTTACAGTAGATAAAGGATTCTTAAGAGTCTAAAAAACTAGAAGGGTCTGTAATTTGTGGTCAAGTGATTCTTGGTACGGAGTACTTCTATGTAAAGTTAAAAGCTAAGAGGATATTAGGAATATTATCTTTTTTTAACTGACCATAGCTTTTTGTTTTGTTTTTTATTTTTTTCAACTTCAGTATGCTTTAACACTTCCTTCTATTATTCTGATAATGCTATAAAATATGGTATCTTCACAGATAGATTGTAGCATACTATAGTAAAATGCTGAAGCTGTGTACACCTGCTCATTGTTACCCTTTTCCTTAGATAAGGTAGTGATTAAAATACTGTTATTTAGGGAATAATAATACTTAACATTTATTGAGCACTTATACTGCCACATATTGTAAGAAGTGTTTTATACACTTTAATTTCCCAAAATCACTTACAGGTAAAATAGCCCTATTAAATATTGTTAAAATATGCCTTTACCACTGGGAGTCAGAGGCTTAGAGATGTTAAATTGGTTTGCCCAAAGTCACAGCTGATGAAAAATGGAGTTGGCATTTGAACCCTAGTCTGTGCTCTTAAGCTCAATGGTATGCTACCTTTCTTAATCATTTGTGTTCATGGATAAAATTGGAGTCTTTTTAAAGTGTCAGTACAGAGTGAACTATGATCATTAAAATTTAGTTGTTTTTTAGAACTTTTTTATTATATCTGCCATTTGATTTAATTGTATTGTAATAAGTAATTTTACTAAAGTCTAGAAACTTTAGGGATTTAATTTCTGGTGTGTTAACATTGACCTAGTAACAGCAAATATGATTCTGTTCATATGTTTTTATATTTTGAGAATATCTGTTGAGTGTAAGTTCATTTTTCTTTTGCTAGTTTTAAAAATGCATAGGTTCTTTGGAGTTCCCTTTGTGGCTCAGTGGTTAACGAATCCGACTAGGAACCATGAGGTTGCGGGTTCAATCCCTGGCCTTGCTCAGTGGGTTAAGGATCCGGCGTTGCCGTGAGCTCTGGTGAAGGTTGCAGACGCGGCTCGGATCCTGCGTTGCTGTGGCTGTGGCGAAGGCCGGCGACTACAGCTCCTGTTAGACCCCTAGCCTGGGAACCACCATATGCCGCGGGTGCAGCCCTAGATAAAGCATAAAGACAAAAAAAAAAAAGAAAGCATAGATTCTTTGAATTATCAGCTAATTTATATGTATAAGCGTCAGAATATCTTAAGTGAGAAGTTATAAATTTATAAAAAATCATGAGATCATTGTGATATACTTATTTATATGTAGATTTCTATTTGCATATGAAGTAATCTTACTTTCTGTCAGGTGACTTTGAATAATCAGGCATCATCTAGAACATGTCAGTTCTCTTAAACTGGATTATATAACCACTGCCTTGCTGTGCCTTATTCAAATTAACTAAGAAAAAAAATCAGATTTATTTAATAGTATAAGATAAATCAAGTTTTATGTATTATTCCATACCTTATAAAGAAAGCAATTATATGCATATTGAAATTCATCTTTTATGGGAAGTGGCATAAATTCCAATTGATTAAGTTATAGATGTCAATTTATCTTGAGATTGTACAGAATATGTTAATAACATGTGTTCTTAGGGTTTCCACTGGACAAAGCAGTTGCCTATGCAAAACTCAGGAATCCATTTGTAATCAATGACTTGAATATGCAGTATCTCATACAAGATAGGTGAGTGGTTAAGTTGCCTAAATTAAGGAAGGAAAATTAAGATTTATTTATTATCTACTATAAGCTGACATGGTATCAGGTGTTTATATAAATATATGTATACACACACACACACACACACACACACACACACACACATATATTTGTGGTATCCTTGAAATAATAATTAAAAATAGGTATTTTATACCCAGTATTATGGGTGAAGAAACTTGAGAATTAAGGAGATAAGTTAATTTGCCCACAGTCACAAGTAATTCCTCAGGTAGGAGAACAAGGACTTAAATCAGGTTTAATTTTCATACCCTCCTGAATCATCAAAAATTATGAGCAATTTTTCTGTCGTGTGACTGATGAGAAAATTAAGGACTTATCCACTTTAACTAGGTTTTTAATGGTAAAGTGTAACCATCTTGAGAATGATTTCATTGTATATCTTAGCAATTCCTTTACAGGTCAAAAGCACAGATAGCTAAGAGAAATTATAAAATACAAATGCATTTATGTATTTCATTTAATCGATGTTTTACTCTAATGGCTACCCTTATAATTCTGTGTTCACATTACAATATGAAGTTATATGTATGAAAATGCTGTATGAAGTATAAGACCCTATATTTTTTTCTATTTTTTTCCTTTCTTCCATTTAGTAATGTTGTTAATATCTGAAGTTTTACTGACATTTTCCCTAGATTTATGTATTACTACAATTATATACTAGAAATATAAACATGTACATGTGGTATATATATAAAACTGCATATTCATTTCAAGAAATTTAGAAAAAAATCATAAAGGCATTTAACTTTTCATTATGTCTACCATATTTTTTCATAAAGAAAACAATATATATATGCACTTGCATTTTACAAAATTAGGATCACTCTTGTCTGAAAAGACTAAACATTTTTCTATGTCATAAGTATTCTTTGCCTATAAGGTTTTTAATGATTAGGCAATATTCTGTCATTGTGATACAGCAACTTTAATAACCATTTCTTTTTATATGTTTACATTCTCAATTTTAAAAATTAGATTTTTAATATGTCAGAAAAAAATATTGTGCATATACTTTTGTTCTAATATTGATGAATAATTACTTAAAATACATTTTCAGTATTTTAAATGATATATATTTCTTTACTTATAGACTTTATATACATGCCTTTTTTAGTGGTAGAACAGTAATAATGTACTTTATGGATAGTACAGCAATATATTCATTGTGAAACAGAGTAGTAAAACGATAAGGATATTTCTTTTTTCTTCAGGAGAGAAGTATATAGTATTCTTCAAGCTGAAGGTATTTTACTTCCTCGTTATGCAATTTTGAACCGTGATCCAAATAATCCCAAAGGTAAGAGTAAGAGATTTTATGCAAACTACCTTTTGTCACTTAACATACTCCTAAACCACTCTCTTCTATAATTAAGTGGAATTTAAGTATCTTATAGTATTCTATTCAGTTTTTTAAAATTATCCAAATAATCAACTATATTTCAATTAAAATGTGATGCCATAAGCTAGAATGCTAGCTAATAATCAGGAGTTATGTATCTTAAATTTCTTTGGCCCACATTTGACATGTCTGAGAATCCTAAAGAAGAATTTTAAATTAAATGCTTAATAAATTTGAATTATTGGGGTAAACGAGTGATTCACCTATGACCACTGAATGAAGTATTAGAAACCCCATGCTAGGATGCCACAGTTAAACTTCTGATAAGTAGAAAGTTTGAAATGTTGCTGTTAATATTTTAATATTAATATTTTAAACTTATTTTAAATATTTTTATATTTTAAACTCCTTTTGCTTGAGTTTCCTTAGTGACTCAGTGAGTTAAGAACCCAGTAGTGTCCATGAGGATGCGGGTTTGATCCCTGGCCTCAGTGGGTTAAAGATCTGGCATTGCTGCAAGCTGTGGTATAGGTCACAGATGTGGCTGGGATCCTGTGTTGCTTGTGGCTGTGGCATAGGCCAGCAGCTGCAGCTTTGACTAGACCCCTGTCCTGGGAACTAACATATGCCACGGGGGCAGCCGTAAAACTTAAAAAAATAAAATAAAACACTTTTGTTTCATTTTCCTGGTTATCTAATATGCAGCATATAAGTTACACATAACTCAGTCTAACAAGGTAGGATAAACTTTTATCTGTTTTAATGTTTAATATTCTGAAAACAGTATTTTTAGGAATTTTCCTGACTTCATTATATACTAGAACAACTTTTATTAAAAACCAGATATAGCATTATATATAAGAGGAAACTTCTTATGTGTGTAGAAGTAAAACTTCTTGATTGGATTGCTTGCTTAATCTATATATCGGTTAATTTTGTAACCTAAATAAAATGTTTTATGCTATTTGTGGTATGAGTTATTCCATACATTTTTCAGAAGACAATAGCCTTATGAAGTTATTTTTCAAATCTTGTGCATCATTTCATATCATACTTAGAATTCCGGAGGGTGATAGGGTAAAATGACAGGTCCATTAGATTTTTTAAGAACAACTATAGTTCCTAATATCACAGATCGTAAATGTTGGGGTATATGTTTGTATAAATATTTTTAATTAAAGTCAAATCAGAGGGTTCCTCTGTTGCACAGTGGCTTAAGAATCTGACTGTAGTGGCTCAGATCGTTGCAGAGGCACAAATTTGATTCCCAGCCCCACACAGTGGGTTACAGGATCTGGCATTGCTGCAGCTACAGCAAAGTTTGCAGCTGTGGTTTGGATTCAGTCCCTGGGTCAGGAATTTCCGTATGCCACGAGTGTGGCATAAAAGAAAAATCAAATCATTACATTATCCAAAGTTACTTTTCTTTGTAATTTGTATTCTAGCAAAAAAAGGTCCTCAATCATGCTACTATATCTAGATAATATACAGTATTTACTTTTTCTTGCTGTTATGTTTGATTTATAGAATGCAATCTGATTGAAGGGGAAGATCACGTAGAAGTGAATGGGGAAGTTTTCCAAAAGCCATTTGTAGAAAAGCCAGTCAGTGCAGAAGATCACAATGTTTACATTTATTATCCAACATCTGCTGGTGGTGGAAGTCAAAGACTTTTTCGAAAGGTAACCTTTGTTATCCTAGAGAATACTATTCTTCATACATTGTTGTATGAATTTTACTGAAAATAATCAAGTATTTAGTAAAATTATTATTAAGAATGTATCATTTAGAGATAGATTAATAAAATTGACATCAAAATTTGCTAGAAAAACAAGGCATTATTTTAGTTATTTACTATTATTTATGCAAAATCCTACCTACAGAATACAAAGTTATTTGATCTTTCTATCTTCCATTTATGTATCTTTCATGTGAAAATTCAGATAAATATCAGCTGTTTTTAGAAAAATGATAGTTCATTTTAGAAAAATGATAGCTTAATGATAGAACTAATACCAATGACTCTTAAATACATGAAAGTGTTTCAAAATTGCACCCATAATAAAACAAATGTAAATCAAGTCTAAAAGGTAATTGCATTGAATACGTTTTGAATTGGCAAGATCACAAAGATTGAGGTAGCTGATAAATGAGTACAAGCCCAAACGTTGATAGCAATGTTTCTTCTTAGCAATATGACAAAATAAAAATGCACGTACTTCGTAAACAATCATGGAAATGCAAAGTAAGAACACAGGTACTTGTTTTATATTCATTAGAGTGGTAAATATTAAGAAATCTGACAATACCAAGTATAGGTATTTATAGTTCAGTGGGAACTCTTATATATTGCTGGAGAGACTCTAGATTATTAAAACAGTTTCAAAATATTTTGGCGTTATTTTTGTAAGTTGAATATGAGGATATTCTATCACCTAGCAGTTCCACGTCTAGTATATGCCTTAGAAACACCCTTGCACGTCTGTGCACAGGCCTATTTAAAAGAATGTTTGATGTAACATTCCTCTACTACCTAAAATTTAGAAGCCAACCTAAATATATATTGATAGGTGAATGAATAAATTATGGAAAATTTATATAGAGGAAAATTCTGTACAGTAAAAATGAACAGTGAGCAGTGTTCATGCTCATGAACATGCAGCAGTATGATTGAATCTTAGAAACTGTGTTCTTAATGTTACAGCAAAAAATTATATAGTTTCAGCTACATAATGTGTTGTTAAATATTTGTAGATTAAAAACTTGTTTTTGAAATATAAATGATGGAAAGATAGTAAGAAGTACTGTTTTATAAAACTGAGGAGAATAATTTAGTTTTCATATTGATGGACTTTTTTTTTGATTTTCAGATTGGCAGTAGAAGTAGTGTTTATTCTCCAGAAAGCAATGTACGAAAAACAGGCTCATATATATATGAAGAGTTTATGCCCACAGACGGTACTGATGTTAAGGTAGGATTGATTAAAATATATTTTAATTTTGTGTTTAAAGTTTACCAACAATCTCAGAAAAAGGTATTTATATCTAACCTCTATTCTGGATCTCTTTCTTTTTGACTAGGGATTCTTAATGTTTGTATTATGAATGCCATTGGAAGTCTAAAGTCTGTGGACTGTTTTTATAGAAAAATATTCTTAAATAACGTTCTTAGATGCTTAAGCCATATAAGATTACAAAGGTGACAGAGTTTATTGAAATAATTGTCAAATGTTTAAAAATCAAATTTTGATATAATATGTATTCTTTAAAGAGACATTAAATATTCTGTAATGATCTATATGGAAAAAGAATCTGAAAAAGAATGAACATATGTTTAGGTATAACTGAACCACTTTGTTGCACACCTGAAATTAACACAACATTGTAAACCAGCTATACTCCAGAAAAAGAAAAAAAGGAAAAAAGAAAATAATAAAATGTAATGGGTAAAATCTATTAGCCACCACAGTTTCCAAGCATTGATTAGTAGAAATGATGTTTTGAGAGCTTTGACAACTATAATGTGATTTTATAAAAAAAGGTGTGAATTCTGTTAGTGACAAATAAGGTCTTCATTTCTTTACCTTTAGCCAGTCTATGTTTAACTAGAGAATTCTTTCATAAGTGTAAACTGTGATCATGAACCTCTTTTTAAAAATTCTCTTGTGGAGAGGAGGTCTAAGATGCGGAGTAGCAGGATGTAAGGCTCACCTACTCCCACAAATACATTGAAAATACAACTACATGTGGAGCTATTCACACAGAAAATTTGTGAAAACCTGATAAAAGATCTCAAGATTGTGATAGAACAAGAAAAACATTCCAAAACCAGGTAGGACATAAGAAAGAAGAACAGGAGAAAAAGAAGTGAAAGGAAATGAGATGGGACCTGCTCTCCCAAGAGGGAGCTAGAAAGAGGAATAACTCTTGCACCCTGGGAAGTTCCCTCATCAGCAGCCAGTGACGAGATTAGCCAAAAACAGAGGAGGAACTCTAGACAAACGGTGTGAAGCAGTTAAAAAGGAGACAGTCCTCCACAAATGGTCAGTGCTCTAGGCAATAAGCAGGTGCCAGAAGGTGCTGGGAACTAAAGCTTTGGCCTCAGTGATCAGGCCTAAAGAGAGAGCTGGGGCCAGCTCTGTGGGGGAAAAAACTGGGGTTGGCTGTGTGGAAACAGCCTGGAGGGACTAGAATATAGGGTGACCACAGTGGAGAGCATCTAAGCTGAGGTAGTCCAGTGGGACTTAGAGACTAGATGCCATTGTTTAGGCAATTTGGAAGGAAGGGGCAGGATCCACCACTACAGATTTATTCCCTATGCCTGCTTATTCAAGCTATAGGACACTGCCTGCCTCAGCTCAGGAAACCACTTGGCCATAGTGGCTGCCTAGCAACAGCTGGGAAGCAGCTATGCCCGAAGGGGCTATGGACTTCTTGGAGCAGGTGGAATAACCACCTGGGAGAAAAACACAAGTTCCCAGTTCCTGCTGGCAGGCTGTCCTCCCCCTCCCAATGCTAGTGGAGCCCACCCTGCACCAGAAGAGTGGCCAGTGGCAGTGGCATCCATCCCCTGAGAGGTCAGGGAAAATCAGGCTGGTTTCTCCCAGAGAATTTGCAGAGGCTCATGCCATTGGGGCAGTGCCAGAAGAGCTGCTGGCACCAGCACCCATTCCTGTGACATGGCCGTGGATGCCACTCCCTGTAGATGAGGGAAAACATAGGTGCCTTGGCTCCACCCAGAGAATCTGCAGAGGCTTGTGCCATTGGGGCAGCACTAGAAAGCTGTTGGTGGCAGTGCCCACTCCCTGCAAAGGCAGTGAACTGCTTGAGCAGGGAAAACACAGGTGTCTTTGCTCTGCCCAGAGACTCTGCAAAGGCTTGTGCCAGTGGGGCAGCACCAGAAGAGATGCTGGCACCAGCACCCATTCCCACGAAAGGGCTGTGGGTGCCCGCTCCCTGTCAATCAGGGAAAACATAGGCACCTTGGCTCTGCCCAGAGAATCTGCAGAGGCTGCACTATTGGGGCAGCTCCAGAAGAGCTGCTGGCAGCAGCGCCCATTTCTGTGAGAGGGCCTCCAGTGCCCGCACCCTGACAGAGCTGTGGGCTGCCCAGCCAGAGAAAAGCACAAGATACAGGGCCCCTGCCAGTGACCCTGAGAAGGCTCATGTCAGTGGCACTCATTCCACATCAAGGGTGCCAGGGGAGGCCCATTAACCCACATTCCGATGTGCAAGGCTACAGAGAGCACTCCTACCAGCATCAAGGCAGGGGGAGGGACTGCCAAAAACACACATCTTGTGGCTACAGAGAGAACCTGTGAGTAACAATTAGGGAAAAGCCCCCTACCCCTGAGGCTTTAGAGAGAGATCCCTAGAGTGGCCAAGCAAGGGGAGTGCGAGCAGAAGAGCGTCTCTTGCAACTATTTCTACAGAGAGCAGTCCCTAGAGCCTAACTGGCAAAAAAGAGAGGTGGCGGGAGAAACTGGTAGCATTGCAAGCTACGAAAAATAGCTCTCAAAGCTACTTGCTGTCAGGAAGTCCTGTAAGAGAGGATGCTACCCCTGCAAGCTACAAAAGCAATCCTGTGAATGGTGAAATACTGCCACCTGCCTCACAGACCCTATCCCTATCCCTAACAACCACCCAGCTACAGGAGAAGAAGTGTGATACCATTACTCCCAACACATGCTCTGGGTACACATGAACCCCTGAGAACTCCAGGACCAGGCACCCACTTCAACATCTACATGCCAACTGTCAAGGGGCTGATATATGACAAAGAAACAGTTTTCAGACAAGGGAACAAGACAAAAACACACAAAAACTACTGAATGATGAGGAGTTAGGCAATTTACCTGAAAGAGAATTCAGAGTGATGATTTTAGAAATGATCCAAGATCTCAGAAAAAGAATAGAGACACAGATTGAGAATTTAAATGTTTAGAGCACAATGAATAGTGCAATAGCTGAAATAAAGACTAATCTAGAAGGAACCAATAGCAGGTTAACAGAGGCGGAAGAATGGATAAATGAGGTGGAAAGCAGTGGTAGAAATCATTGCTACAGGAAAGAGTAAAGAAAAAAGAATGAAAAAAAACCTGAGGAGAGTCTAAGAGACCTCTGGGACAACATTAAATGTACCAACATAGGTGTTCCTGAAGGAGAAGAGAGAGAGAAAGGACCAGATAATATTTTAAGAGATTATAACCATAAATTTCCCAAATATGGAAAAGGAAACACTCAAGTGGAAGAAGCACAGAGAACTCCCTATAAAATAAACCCAAGAAGAAACACAGATAGGCACATGCTAATCAAACTGATAAAAACTACAAAGAAAGAATACTAAAAGCCACAAGGGAGAAGCAACAAATAACAGATAAGGGAACCCCCATAAGGATAACATAAGGATAAAGTTTCTGATCTTTCAGCAGAAACTCTACAAGCCAGAAGCGATTGGCAAAATATATTTGAGGTGATGAAGAGGAGGAACCCAGAACCAAGAATACTTTACCCAGCAAAGCTCTTGTTCAGATTTGATGGAGAGATCAAAAGCTTCACAGACCAAAGCTAAGAGAATTCAGCACCTCCAGACCAGCTGTACATCAACTACTAAAGGAACTTCTCTAGGCAGAAAAGGAAAAGCCACAATTAGAATCAAGAATATTAAAAATGGAAAAGCTCACTGGTAAAGGCAAAGATAATTTAAAAGTAGGAAATCAACCATTGACAAATATGATATCTAAACTAGCAAGCATGAGAAGAGGAGAGGACAAATACAGAACATTGAAAATGCATTTGAAATTAAGAGACCAGCAAGCAGAAACAATTCTGCACACATATAGGTGGAGATATCAGAATATAAGGGGAACCACTAATCAATTAAAATGGTCACACACATAAAAAAGAAAAACCAAGCCAAACATAACACTAGACATGGTCAGCAAATTGTAAGAGAAGACAACAAAAAGAGCAAGGGAAGAAAAAAGACCCAAAATAGCAATAAAAAAAACTTTTTTAAGTAAATGACAATAAGTATATACTTATCAATCATTACATTGAATGTAAACAGATTAAATGCTCCAAAAGAAAAAGACTAGATGAATGTATTCAAAAGCAAGACCCATGTATGTGCTGTCTACAGGAGACCCACTTTGATCTAAGGACGCATACAGACTTAAAGTAAGAGAATGGAAAAAAAATTACATGCAAATGTAAATTATAGAAAAGCAGGAATATCAATACTCATATCAGACAAAATAGATTTTAAAATAAGGTTACAAGAGACAAAGAAGGACATTACATAATGATTAAAGGATCTATCCAAGAAGAAGATATAACAATTGTAAATATATATGCACCCAACATAGCTCACAATAATAATGGAGTACTTTAACACCCCACGTACAGCAATGGGCAAATCTTCCAGACAGAAAATCAGCAAGGAAACACAGACCTTAATGATACTCTAGACCAAATGGACTTCACAGATAACCATAGAAATTTTCACCCCAAAGCAGCAAAATATCTTTCTTCTCAAGTGCACACAGAACATTCTCCAGAATAGATCACATCTTGTGCCACAGATGAAGCCTTGGTAAATTTTTAAAAATTAAAATTATTTCAAGCATTTTCTCTGATTACCATGCTATGAGACTAGAAATAAACCACAAGAAAAAAAAAAAAAAAAAAAAAAAAAAAAAAAAAAAAAAAAAAAAAAAAAAAAAAAAAAAAAACCCTCCTGGAAGCTAAACAATATGCTACTAAACAATCAATGCATCATTGAAGAAATCAAAGAGGAAATTAAAAGATACATAGAGACAAATGGCAGTGAAGATACAACAATCCAAAACCTATGGGACACAGCAAAAGCAGTTCTGAGAGGGAAGTTTATAGCAATACAGTCTTATCTCAAGAAAGAAGAAAAAACTTGAATAAACAACCTAACCTTACACCTTAAACATCTAGAGAAGGAAAAACAAAGCACAAAATTAGTAGAAGAAAAGAAATCATAAAGATTAGAGCAGAAATTAATAACATAGAGACAAAGAAAACAATTGAGAAGACCAATGAAACCAAAAATTGGTTCTTTGAAAAGATCAACAAAATCGATAAGCCATTAGCCAGACTCATCAAGGAAAAAAGGAAAGGGTTCAAATAAATAGAATTAGAAATGAAAAAGAAGTTAAACTGACCCTGCAGAAATACAAAAGATCATGAGAGAGTACTATGAGCAATTGTATGCCAATAAAATGGACAACCTAGAAGAAATGGACAGATTTCTTACAAAGGAACAACCTACCAAGACTGAACCAGGAAGAAATAGAAAATATGAATAGATGAATCACAAGTCCTGAAATTGAAAATGTGATTAAAAACTTACAAAAAACAAAAGTCTAGGATTTGATGGCATCATGGCTGAGTCCTACCAAACATTCAGAGAAGAGTTAACACCTCTTCTTCTGAAACTTTTCCAGAAAATTGCAAAGGAAACAACACTCCCAAGCTCATTCTATGGAGCCATAATTGCCCTGATGCCAAGACCAGACAAGGATAGCACAAAAGAAGAAAATTACAGGCCAACATCACTGATAAACATAAATGCAAAAATCCTCAACAAAATGTGAGGAAACCACATACGAATACACATAAAAAAGATCATATACCATGACCAAGTAGGATTTAGCCCAAGGATGCAAGGATTCTAAAGTAACCACAAATCTATCAAAGTGATACACTACATCAACAAATTGAAAAATAAAAACCATATTATCATCTCAATAGGTGCAGAAAAAGTTTTTGACAAAATTTAACACCCATTCCTGATAAAAACTCTCCAGAGAGTGGGTATAGAGGGGAACTACCTCAATATAATAAAAGCCGTTTATGACAAACCCACAGCTAAAATCATTCTCAATGGTGAAAAACTGAGAGCATTTCCACTAAGTTTAGGAACAAAACAAGGATGTCTTCTTTCACCAGTGTTATTCAGCAGTCTTGAAAGTCCTAGCCATGGTAATCAGAGAAGAAAAAACAATAAAAGGAATCCGAATTAGAAAGAAGAAGTAACACTATCACTGTTTTCAGATGACATGATTCTATACTTAGAAAAGGCTAAAGACGCTACCAGAAAGCTGTTAGAGCTCATCAGTGAATTTGGTAAAGTCTCAGGATACACAATTAATACACAGAAATCGACTGCAATTGTATATACTGACAGTGAAAGACCTACCTAAAGAGACAAAAGACTTGTACTCTGAAAACTGTAGGACGCTGATGAAAGAAACTGAGGAAGACTCAAATAGATGGAAAAATATACCGCGATCTTGGATTAGAAGAATCAATATAGTCAAAATGATGATACTACCTAAGGCAATTTACAGATTCAATGCAATCCCTACCAAATTACCAATGACATTCTTTATGGAACTAGAACAAAATATTTAAAATTTGTATGGAAACACAAAAGACCTGAAATAGCCAAAGCAATATTGAAAAGAAAAAACAGAACTGTTGGAATCAGGCTCCCTGATTTTAGACTCTACTACAAAGCTACAATCATCAAAACAGAATGGTACTGGCACAAAAACAGAAAGAGAAATCAATGGAACAGGATAGAAAGCCCAGAAATAAACCCAAGCACCTATGGTCAATTAATCTATGACAAAGGAGGCAAGAACATACAGTGGAGGAAAGATAGTCTCTTCAATAAATGGTCCTGGGAAGACTGGACAACTACATGTAAGAGAATGAAATTAGAATCATTGTCTAACACATACACAAAAATAAACTCAACATGGATTAAAGACCTAAATGTAAGGTTAGATACTATAAACCTTCTGGAGGAAAACATAGGCAGAATGCCCTTTGACATAAATCACAGCAATATCTTGTTTGATCCACCTCCTAGAATAAAGAAAACAGAGACACAAATAAACCAATGGGACCTAATCAGACTTACAAACTTTTATTTTTTTGTCTTTTTTTGCCTTTATCTAGAGCCACACACATGGCATATGGAGGTTCCCAGGCTAGGGGTCTAATAGGAACTGTAACTGCCGGCCTTCGCCACAGCCACAGCAATGCAGGATCCGAGCTGCATCTGCCACTTACACCACAGCTCACGGCAACGCTGGATCCTTAACCCACTGAGCAAGGCCAGGGATCGAACCCGCAACCTCATGGTTCTTAGATTTGTTAACCA
This sequence comes from Catagonus wagneri, assembly GCA_004024745.2. NCBI lineage: Eukaryota > Metazoa > Chordata > Mammalia > Artiodactyla > Tayassuidae > Catagonus > Catagonus wagneri. The sequence continues at coordinate 23,429,511 of PVHT020004020.1, forward strand.
CTGAGCCATGAAGGGAACTCCCAGACTTACTAACTTTTGCACAGCAAAGGAATCTATTAAAAAAATGACGAGACAGCCCCCAGAATGGGAGAAAATTTTTGCAAATGACTCAACTAACAAAGGATTAATCTCCAAATTATACAAACAGCTCATACAACTCAACAACAACAACAAAAATAGCCCAATTGAAAAGTGGGCGGAAGACCTAAAAGACATTTTTCCAAATTAGACATGCAGATGGCCAGGAGGCACATGAAGAAATCTCAATATCACTAACTATTAGAGAAATGCAAATCAAAACTGCGGTGAGTTACCACCTCACACCAGTTAGAGTGGCCATCATTAACAAGTCAACAAATAACAAGTGCTGGAGAGAATGTGGAGAAAAGAGAACCCTCCTCCTACACTGTTGGTGGGAATGTAAATTGGTACAACCACTATGGAAAACAGTATGGAAATACCTCATAAAACCCAATATTGAGCTACCATATGACCCAGCAAGCTCACTCCTGGGCATATATCTGGACAAAACTTCCATTGAAAAATATGCTTGCACCTGTATGTTCATTTCAGCGCTGTTCACAATAGCCAAGACATGGAAACAACCAAAATGTCCATCAACAGATGAATGTATTAGGAAGACTGGTACATATATACAGTGGAATAATAGCCATAAAAAAGAACAAAACAATGCCATTTGCAGCAACATGGAAGGAACTGGAGACTCTCATACTGAGTGAAGGAAGTCAGAAAGAGAAAGACACTGTGGTATCACTTAAATGTGGAGTCTAAAATATGGCACAAATGATCTATCTACAAAACAGAAAAAATCATGGACATGTAGGACAGACTTGTGTTTGCCAGTGAAAAGGGAGTGGGAGTGGGAAGAATTGGGAATCTGGGGTTAGTAGATGAAAACTGTTGCATTTGGAGTGGATGGGCAATGAGATCCTCCTGTATGGCACAGGGAACTATGTATCTAATCACTTGTGATGGAACACGATGGACGATAATGTGAGAAAAAGAATGTGAATACACACACACACACACACACACTATACATATGACTGGGTCACTTTGCTGTACACCAGAAATTGACAGAACATTATAAATCATAATAATTTTTTTTTAAATTCTCTTGTGGATCCTCTTTGACACAGGATAATTCTCAGATTCACATGGCTGGAATACAAGATATTTCACAGTCTGCCCTCTGTCCTATAAACCTTATTTCTTATGTATAAACCATACCAGATAACTTACTGTTACCTGAATACATCTGCTGTTTCATGCCTATGCCCTTTGTGTTTATTACCTTTGTTTACCTCTCTTAAATGCTTTCAAATTCATGCTGTCCTTCATCCTCAAATCCCATTTAAATATATTTTGTCATTTGCTTCTTTCTGTAATTTTTATAGTTATTTGTACCTCTCCTTTGTTAAACTAAAATAATTTGAGAAGGATCACATCATACACATTCTACTATTCCCTCATAATGTTTCATATAGTTATTATTTTTTTTGTCTATTTAGGGCCACACCCATAGTATATGAAGGTTCCCAGGCTAGGGGTCTAATCAGAGCTGTAGCTGCCGGCATACGCCACAGCGACAACAACACCAGGTCCAAGCTGTGTCTGCAACTTACACCATACCTCATGGCAACACTGGATCCTTAACCCACTGAGCAAGACCAGGGATCGAACCTGCAACCTCATGGCTCCTAGTCGGATTTGTTTCTGCAGCGCCATGACAGGAACTCCATAATTATTTTCTATAGAGAATGGAACCCCACTTTACCAGTTTTGCCATATAATTATTTATAACCACTTCTAATGTATTGAAAATTTTCACATGTAAATGGATGTGTGAAAAGAAAATACTCTCGAGACAGGTATTTTTTATTATTTTTTCATCTTCCTTTTTTATTTATATATTTTCAGTAAAAATATATAACGTTAAAAATTTAACATTAAATTTTTAGAATATCTGAAATGTTAAAATTTGTGGAGTTCCAGTCATGATGCAGCGGAAACGAATCCGACTAGGAACCACAAGCTTCCAGGTTCGATCCATGGCCTCGCTCAGTGGGTTAAGGATCTGGTGTTGCCATGAGTTGCGGTGTAGGCCGCAGACGCGGCTCAGATCCTGAGTTGCTGTGGCTGTGGCTTAGACGAGCAGCTGTAGCTCCGACTGGACCCCTAACCTGGGAATCTCCACATGCTGCAGGTGTGGCCCTAAAACGCAACAAATAAATAAATAAATAAATAGGTTAAAATTTGTCTTAACATTCCTGAAAGGTCTATACAGTGGGTCCAGATTATGCCCATGCTGAAGCACGAAAATCTCCTGCACTCGATGGCAAGGTGGAAAGAGATAGTGAAGGAAAAGAAGTAAGATACCCTGTTATTCTCAATGCAAGAGAGAAATTAATTGCATGGAAAGTCTGCCTTGCATTTAAGGTAAGATGTTATGCAGGCCGTAGATCCTTGTAAAAAATTTAATTTTTTTTTTTTGAGTAAAAGAGGTGTTATTTGGACTGGTAATAGGAGAGGTGAGCTGAGAAAGTGGTCCATCTGAATGGTTTATGTACTTTTCAAGAGATTCTTGTAGTGCCATTAACAAAAACATAATAAATGAGGGCCTTGTTTCTCTTTATTGTATAGAGAGAAACTTTGTCAATTCAGAAATTAAAATTACAGAGGAAAACTTAACTGAAACTAGCATTATAAGGGTATTATTTAACATGCTAAAAACAAAACTTGTTACAAGTTATTATTCATAGAATTGATAAATGATTTTTTTTTTCTTCTTTTTTTTTTTTTGGCCATACCCGTGGCACGTGGAAATTCCTAAGCCAGGGGCTGAACCTACCAGTGACCTGAGCCACTGTAGTGAGAATACCAGATCCTTAAAGTGATATGCTGTAAGCAAAATCCGATAAGTGATTTTTTTTTTTTTAATAAAAAAGGTCCTCAGACATCTAGCCTTGGCAGTTGATCTTTTGGCCTATTATATATGATAAAATATGTTCATGAAAGCAATTCTAATACACTTGTTCAAGAAAACTTTGTACGTCTGACATTTGACTAGTTCTCTCTGTATTATTAGGATTTTACTACTGTATAGTAAAGATTTAAATAGAGGTAGTACAACTTGCATTTTATAAAGGGTAAACATTTTGTTGAAGCCTTGCCTTATATATATAGTTTAAAGCCTATTATGTATTACTGGTTATTAAATAATAAATACATTCTTTGTGTCTTAATCATTTGAAATCTCTTAGCCTGAAATATGTTTTAAGTGCTTCATATGAATTGTTTTAATTTAGTAATACCAGAATTCCAAAGAATATTTTTTAGTCATATTATACTGATATGTGACTATTTGAATATAAAATGTGGAAGATCAAAAAATTCCTGGAACCTGAGCAGGAAATTCATTCTTTTCAATTGTTTTCTCCCACATAAAGTAAACTTATTTCAGGTGTTTTACAAGCATATGATTGTCAGGAAGTGAAAGATTCATGGGGATAAGTAGATATTTCCTCTGGGATATGTCTTCAAAACTTTCTCAGTTTTTCGGGGTTGGGGTTTGGATTAAAGTGATTTTTTTTTTTAGATTAAAGTGAATAATTTCTGTTAGTACGAAATTTATCAAAGCCTTTAAAACTTTTTACTTTTGTTTTTTAATTAAATGTTAATTGAAATTCTTGATTTTTTTCTGTTTTGTTTTTTGGTTATTTTGGGTTTTTTGTTTTTTGGTTTTTTCCTCTAGTCTCTTAAACGTTATTTTTCTACATCTACTTTATGGTAAGAACTGAAATAATCATATGGCATATGTTATATATTATCAGAGTGTTCAAGGTACAAATAACTAGTTTCTTTTTTTATTCACTGTGATGTAAACTAATAAACAATAATATACTTTTTAGGCATTTATAAAATTTGATGTGTTCTAATAAGACTGGGAAACTGAATTTTAATTCAAATGGAACTTTAAATAAGTTTATAATTTATTTTAAATAGCAAACAGTTTGTGGCTTTGATTTGTTACGGGCCAATGGACAGTCCTATGTCTGTGATGTCAATGGCTTCAGTTTTGTGAAAAATTCCATGAAGTATTATGATGATTGTGCGAAAATACTTGGGTAAGATTTTTCTTTACTTTTTTCTTCCTTTTTTACTTTTGTTGCAGCTAATGCATAATAGATATTCAGAAACCAAATAATTGTAAATATCATCAAATGATCAGGGTTTTTTAAGCAGTCTAGGGTAAAAATCAGTGTTTATAAAATGACATTCCCAAAGATATGCCAAATCCTGAATTATACTTGGGGTTGTGAAAGACAGATTAATTTATGGCCAAGGCTTTTAAGATAAAAGCTTAAAGGTATTTAACCTCATGGATTTAGAAATGCTGAAACAGTGATTATTAGTCAAAATGGTTCATTTACTAGATAACTTTGTTTCTCAATTTTTTGGGTTTTTGTTTTTTTTTTTGTCTTTTTAGGGCCACAGCCATGGCATATGGAAGTTCCCAGGCTAGGTGTTGAATCGGAACTGTAGCTGCAAGCCTACACCAGAGCCGCAGCAACTCGGGATCAGAGCTCTGTCTGCAACCTACACCACGGCTCACGGCAACGCCGGATCCTTAACCCACTGAACAGGGCCAGGGATCAAACCCACGTATTTATGGATACTAGTCAGGTTTGTTACCACTGAGCCACAATGGGAACTCCTGTTTCTCAGGTTTTTGATATGTAATTATAGTACCTAATAGTACAAAATTAACATTCATAAAATAAGTCACCAGGATAAAATTGAACTATTTGGAATTCAGAATTGTTTTGAATGATTCTGCTTTCTATAAGCATAATCTCATGAGATTATCAAATGAGTGTAAAGTAGATTATTACATACAAAAATGTCATTTTTACATTCTTTGAATTATTTTCTTATATCTTGATTTAGAAGATTGAAAAACAAGACTATTTTTAAACCATTTCAAAGTATATATGACAAAGCCTTAAGGAACATAAACTTTTTTTATTTTTATTTTATTGTCTTTTCAGGGCCACACCTGTGGCATATGAAACTTACACTTTAAAATGTATTTTAATAATTGAGGGAATTCCTATTGTGGCTCAGTGGTAATGGACCCGACTAGTATCTATGAGGATGCAGGTTCCATCCTGGCTTTTCTCAGTGGGTTAAGAACCCAGCATCGCTATGAACTGTAGTGTAGGCTGGCAGCTGCAACTCCGATTTGACCCCTAGCCTGTGGGAATTTCAGTATGCCACAGGTATAGCACTAAAAAGCTTAAAAAAAAGAAAAAATTTGGCATCAGCTGTTATTTCAAAAGTTTGTGAACTTACCCTTAAAATGAATTTTGAGTGAATAAATGCTAAATTTAAACAAAAAATGTTTTATAATTATATATGCATGTTTTCATTTTTAGCCCTTTTAGCAAAATGTAATAGAAATACATTAAAAATAAGCAATAGTATTTAAAATTGCATTATAGTTGATGAATAAAAACTGGTATGATATCATCAGTGGGCACACAGAAGAGACAGTCTTGATTTCAGAATCTGTGTAAGTGGATACCCAGTTATAGTGATTTACTTGAATCTAATGTAATTTATATTTTTAAAGTGAAAGCAAATAGGTGAATTCCAAATTTATGACTTCCCATTGGTATATTCTATACACCAGTTTAGAACTGCTGATCTAATTTTTCTTGATCAGGATTGACTATTTTTTTAGATTATTTTTTTATGTGCTATGTTCATACAATCAAGAGACCATTTGACTTTAACTCCTATGAGTCTCTATTATTTGTCATTAATTTTTCTCTTCTTTTTGTCTTGAAGGAATATTGTAATGAGAGAGCTTGCTCCACAGTTTCATATCCCCTGGTCAATACCCTTAGAAGCTGAAGATATCCCAATTGTACCGACTACATCTGGCACTATGTAAGTTTGAATATTTTTGTTTAGAAACTCTGAGGGTTTTCCCCATTGATATGTGCTATTATAATAAAAATTACATTTCTGCATACTTATTAGACACTTATATTGTGTATGTTTATGTATGATTCACTTTACAGATGGAGAAATAGATTATATGCTTTCCATGGGTCTATTTAGACCAAAGATCTTTTCTATTGTTACAATAAAATCCTGAAAAATGCTTAAATAATTATAGAACTATTGAATTAAGCCATAAAAATAAAGGAGGTGCCAATAAGTGTGTTACTTAATGGTTCATGATCAGTGTTCATACAACTTTGGTGCACTCAGCATGTAAAGAAAGAAAATATACAGTTATATCTTGAGGTAAATTAATTATACCAACAATGCCAAAGTTTTCTATAACATTCTGGTGAAAGTTACTGCTTGAAATTCACCTGTTACTCAGGTGAACTGACGAGATGCTTCATATTCTCAGCTTAGAATTTTATGTTAGCATGTTAAATCTTCTGAGAAGTCCTGATTGGGGTGGAGGGGAGGACAAAAATACTTAACTTTTCTTTTAAACCAGTATTTCCAATCTTATTTAACATGGAATATTTTTGGGGTAACGTATTTAGTCTTACAGGTTTGTATTCTGTGTGTCACAGTTTGGCAGATGCTAAATTATATACTACCATTCTCCTAAGCCAGTTTTATCTTCCAGTAATTTGAGTTTGAAATGCTTTTCTTACATGGGCAAAATAAATATAGCCAGCTTAAATTTATTGGATTTAATGAACTCTTGGTCTATATGATCTGTGCTATAGGGCAGATACTTAATGAAGTTTGGGGATTGAAGTCCATTTACTTTTATCCTCGAGTTTGCATAGTCATTTCTAGAGAGGAAACAGACATACAGCTTGATATTACTCCCCTTCCAACCTCTTTTTTTGCTTTTTGCTTTTTTAGGGCCGCACCCGCAGTATACGGAGGTTCCTAGGCTAGGAGTTGAATCAGAGGTACCACTGCTGCCCTACGCCACAGCCCCAGCAACACCAGATCAGAGCCGCGTCTGCGGCCTACACCACAGCTCATGGTAACACTGGATTGTAAACCCACTGAGCAAGGCCAGGGATTGAACCCGCAGCCTCATGATTCCTAGTCGAATTAATTAACCGCTGCGCCACAATAGGAACTCTCCCCTCCAACCTTTTAAATTCTTTTTAGGATTTGATTCGATAAAATTGTCTTGTTATAACAAGCACTATTTGTCATAGGAAAGACCTTGAAATGATAGAAGATCGTTCTAAATAAGTAATTAGATGTATTAATCTGAATTATATAACACAAATCTTATTAGAAAATTGAGAGAATTATTTTTTTAATTTTAGGATGGAACTTAGATGTGTCATAGCTGTCATACGTCATGGGGATCGAACACCAAAACAAAAAATGAAAATGGAAGTGAGGCATCAAAAGTATGTTTTAAAGGGAATAATTTCATCCTTAGGAGATAATTTAAGATTTCTGATAAGTTCTTATCTATTTTGATCAGTACATCATATCGCTAAACTATGTACTGCCGTTTCCTGATCATTAATATTTATACCACTGGGGGAAAAAATCAAACAAAATACATTTTAAATTGTATACATCAGCATCTGGAAATTATTGTGGCAATGTCCATAAATGATCATTAGCCTTACCTGGCTTTTATTTCTTATGAAGTTGTTCTATTTTATCTTGGTTTATTACTCTCTTACATTACTTTCTGAGAGTCATTAACTTCTCAATCTACATTACTTTCTGAGAGTCATTAACTTCTCAATCTTCTAGCTGAAAATTAGTAGAAAGAAAGTTTGTTACCTCTATTCAGTTAGTATAGTGATTATTAGTTTGGTGTGGTTTAGGAAAATAGTAAGTTTTATCAGTCAAAGTAGAGGAGCGATATCAAACAGTGAAAGAAGTCACACAGTATTTAAAATCCAAGGAGCCCAAGTCCTATATCTATTATTTATTGTTGGTCTAGTCCTATATCTATCGTACATTATAATTGATTGCCTTAGTGTATAGTGGTAATATTAATTTTGGCAAATGCCTAACAGTGCTCTGTCTTTTTTATAAGATTCTTTGATCTTTTTGAAAAGTGTGATGGATATAAATCTGGGAAATTAAAGCTCAAAAAACCAAAACAATTACAGGCAAGTGCTTTTGATTTCTTGTTGGGTTTTTAATTACTAATGGCAGTGAAACATAAAAATTCAGTTTTTTACTTATTTTACAGGAAGTGTTAGATATTGCACGACAGCTTCTTATGGAGCTGGGGCAAAATAATGATTCTGAAATTGAAGAAAACAAATCAAAACTTGAACAACTTAAGACTGTCTTAGAGATGTAAGTATCTTTTTGAAACCCTTAATTTTGATAACTACTTGCAGTGATTTTTTTAATGTGTGGCTCAAAAAACCAAAACAATTACAGGCAAGTGCTTTTGATTTCTTGTTGGGTTTTTAATTACTTTTCGTGTTAATAACCTTTGCAGTTTGTTCTTTTTGCAGTTGTTCTTTTCCACTGTAATTGAGGAGAAATTAATGAAAGTCTAATAGGAACTTTATTTTCACCAGTGAGAAAAGAGATTATTGTATTGAAGATTACTATTTTAGCTTTAATTTTGATAAGAAGATCCAAAGAAGACCGCAAATTAGGATCTTTTGTGAACTACTACTTAGGATGAAGGCCCCCATTGCTAACTTTACCACAGATTCAGTGCTGTTTAACTAACTTTACATTGTTTTAATCAAGTGGAATTGATACCACCAATATTCCTATTATAAGCTTTACTTCTTTGACCACTTAAAAATCTTAGTTCTTTTGTTTTTTTCAGGACACATGCACTTATGGTTTTATATGTTTATATATTTTTTATCTATCAAAATTATCCAGCTTTTGTAGAGAAACTTCATTGTATTTTTATTTTATTTATTTATTTATGCCTTTTTGTCTTTTTAGGGCCAAACCCACGGTATATGGAGGTTCCCAGGCTAGGGGTCTAACTGGAGCTGTAGGCACTGGCCTACACCACAGCCACAGCAACTCAGGATCCAAGCCATGTCTGCGACCTGCATCATAGCTCATGGCAACGCCAGATCCTTAACCCACTGAACCAGGCCAAGGATCAAACCCATATCCTCATGGATGCTAGTCAGGTTCATTAACTGCTGAGCCATGATGAGAACTCCTGTGTTTTTATTTTTAATGTAGTTGGAATAACTTACAGATTCTGAGCTAGGATATTTTGAAGAATTTAGCAATGTAATTACAAACAGAAGGAGGCATTAACACGTAATATTGAGTTTTTCTCCAGGTGGATTTTAGTTTTTCTTTAGGAGGTAGCATTGAATGCATATTGAATATTGTCTGTTCTGTTTGCCATTTTATTTTTCAGGTATGGCCATTTTTCTGGAATAAATCGTAAGGTTCAATTAACCTATCTCCCTCATGGTTGTCCTAAGACATCTAGTGAAGAAGAAGGTATGTCATTATTTACTGCCTGTTGTGTGTAGAGCTTTACTCCTCATTGTTGATTACCTGTGTAATCTTCTGCCTACTAGTTTAAGGGCTGGAATGTTAAATAGAGGAAAAAGAGAGTTTTGTTAACTATGCCGTTTGTCTTTTAAATAAAAATTTTTTATTTTGTATCCTTTAAGAAAAAAATAGGTTTTATTATTTTGACAACTGCTTATGACCTACCTTTAACTCTTCAGAAAGCTTCTTTATTTGTAAATGTTATTTATTGTGTACCTTTTACATAAGGGGTACACAGGAAGAAAGCTCAAACAGTATGAAAAGACTATTTGAAAAAATACACAATCAACATGTTTCTGAAATAGATATTTTTCTCCACCCACTAAATCAGAATAAGCATTTAAAATGTCTCCTAAGAGCAATCGGCACAAAAGCCCATAAATTCATTTACTTTTCAAAAGAAAAACAAGCAAAGATTAGAGAAGCCATTTTGTGGAGAAATGTAGAAGCCCAATGCAAAAAAAGTAATAATGATCAGTCTTTCCTATCACACTGAAAGAGTGTTTTCTTATTTTTTTTTCAAATGCTGATGAGAATACAGTATGACAGGATTTCAATCTATAAAATCTGGTAGGATTGTAAATTGACCTAACTCTCTGAAAAGTAATTTGTCAAGATATATCAGACCTTCAAAAAATTTTGTATATGCTTTGACCTTAATTTTAGTTATAAGAATCTATTCCTATAGGGTAATCAGATATCAAGGGAAAGATTGTTCCATAGGGATATTCATAATGGCATTATTTATAGTAGCAAAAATGAATTTTAAAATGCAATCACAAATTTCATTATGTTGATATTTACTCTAAAATTTGATATTGCTCTCTTGTCACACTTTGTGATTATTAGTAATACAGATTAATTTTCTATGGTTTGATGTTATTCTATAAACAACTATATAATATAAAAGTCAATTAATTGCCATACTATAATTATGTTGGCCTACAAGGAAAATCACATACAACTACTAACTAGCCCCAAGGGAAAACGGTGATTTTTTCTATCACTTTTGATGAATCATCAAATTCCTCAGTGCTTGTAGTGCTAATTTTGAAATGATCTTTGTTTCTGGAACCCAACACATCTTACGAGATCATAAAGAATGGGTCAATATTAAATACGGAAACTAAGATCTTCCCTGTGTCTGAGAGAATACTTTGGTCTGGTACATATAGATTCTACAACAGATTTAAAAAACTGCTCTTGGTTATATTTATTGTATATCTAACTCATAAATTTTTTTCCATATGCTGATTTTTATTTTTTTCATTATAGCTGGTTTACAGTGTTCTGTCAGTTTTCTACTGTACAGCAAGGTGACCCAGTCACACATGCATGTATTCTTTTTTCTCACATTATCATGCTCCATCATAAGTGACTAGATATAGTTCCCAGTGCTATACAGCAGGATCTCATTGCTTATCCATTCCAAAGGCAATAGTTTGCATCTAATTAATTTATAATAAATATTAGGCTCTGTCATCTCCCATCTTCTTAAAAATTATACAAATCTTTGATTCCTAATTGTAAAAATGTCTATATCTTCTTCACTTTGAATAACATTACCTCTTATGGGACAGTACTCCGGGAGGCTCATAATATAAAAATCTGGATCTATGGTTTCAGCTCTTAATGTAGCATATCTAGTACAATGAAATACACTTGGCAAAAAACGTGGTTCTCATACCACTTTGAGAGCAGGGAAGGAAGAAGTTTCTTTTCAGCAAACCGGGAAAGAGCCTTCTTTCTAGAGTGTGAAAGAGATTTTGAGCTTTTAGTAAGATTTTTAACAACAAGGAGTATTTTCCTAGCGGAATCAACAGCCTACAGAGATAGGTATGTTTAAGGAACAAAATAATCTACATAAGGACCATATTCCACTGCAGAAGAGTTACAAAGAAAAAAAAATCAATCTTGAAAAATGTCTATTTAAAAGAAACAAACTTAGGAGTTCCCGTCGTGGCTCAGTGGTTAACAAATCCAACTAGGAACCATGAGGTTGCGGGTTCGCTCCTTGGCCTCGCTCAGTGGGTTAAGGATCCGGCGTTGCCATGAGCTGTAGTGTAGGTTGCAGACGCGGCTCGGATCCCGCGTTGCTGTGGCTGTGGCAAAGGCCAGCAGCTACAGCTCCTGTTAGACCCCTAGCCTGGGAACCTCCATATGCCACGGGTGCGGCCCTAGATAAGGCAAAAAGACAAAAAAATAAATAAATTAAAAAATAAAAGAAACAAACTTAATATTTGCTTTATCCATTCACATATATCTTAGACAGTCGAAGAGAAGAGCCATCCTTACTTCTGGTTCTAAAATGGGGAGGAGAACTGACCCCTGCTGGCAGGGTCCAGGCTGAAGAACTTGGAAGAGCTTTCAGGTGTATGTATCCTGGAGGTCAAGGTAAATCTTGGAGTTTCTTTCATTTGTTTAAATTTCATTTTTTCACATCCTCATTTTGAGATGTTATTAAATATTTGTAGAAGTATGGTGAGATAAAAATATAGCTTAAGTGATTTGAGGATTTATTTTCAGGAGATTATGCAGGATTCCCTGGTTGTGGTTTACTTAGATTACATAGTACCTACCGACATGACCTTAAAATATATGCTTCTGATGAAGGACGAGTCCAGATGACTGCAGCTGCCTTTGCAAAGGTATAAATAACTGTTTTTTAGAATTACTAGAATTTTCATCTAATACAGCATTTTAAAAGATTTTTGCTGAGGTAGAATTTTAAAATTTTAAATTTGAAACTTCTAACTAAAACCCTGAAATTTCAATGACAAGTTATATTATTAATAAAGTTTATTGCAAATAGTAACCTTATACCTTGTGAGATTCAGCATATAGCAAAGAAATTACTAAGATACTTTCTGTTTTGCATAGTAACTCTTAAATATGTCTTGGCTTTATTTGATGTGTTTAGGGGCTATTAGCTCTAGAAGGAGAACTTACACCCATTCTTGTTCAGATGGTAAAAAGTGCAAACATGAATGGCCTTTTGGATAGTGATAGTGATTCTTTGAGCAGTTGTCAGCAACGTGTGAAAGCAAGACTTCATGAAATACTTCAGAAAGACAGAGATTTTACTGCTGAGGATTATGAAAAGGTGGGTCAGCAAACTTTTACACTGAAATACAGAGGCACACACAGAGAAAAGTGCATAAAATGTAAACTTAGAGTTTGTTGTATTATAAAGCAAATACATATAAATTCACCACATAGAGAAACGAACATTGGAACAGCTCTAGCCTCTGTGTGCCCCTTTCCAGTTTCAGCCCCTTCCCTAGCTGCCTGAACACTGTCCCAACTTTTTATAGTCTTGTATCCAGAGTGCTTATTTACATAAGTATGTATCTGTAACTGTTATTGTCTCACTTTAGGCTTTTTTTTAAAGCTTTATATAATAGGCCATTTCCATTATGTTTGGCTTTTTTTTCTCAATATTATGTTTGTGAAATTCATCCATGCTTTTGAGAATTTCCATTGTTAATGAATAATCATTTCTGTGTAGTATTGTTTTCATAGGTTGGCTTACTGTTTCTCTTTTAGGTTTTGCAAGTTACATGTGGTGTCTTGTTGCATGATGCTTTTTTTTTATAAAACCACTTTTTTAGAAAATGTAGGAGTTCCTTGGTGGCCTAGTGGGTTAAGTATCTGATGTTGTCACTGCTATGGCGAGGGTTTAGTCCCTGGCCCAGGAACTTTTGCAAATATCAAGTGAGGCAGCAAAATGTCATTGTAAGTTAGAATAAAATTTCCTTGTAATTTAGAATATTTCTGTTAGCATTTCTCTGTGGATAATCTAATGTTAGCTAAGTTTTAGTATTTTTCTAACAGGAAATTCTTAGTTTCTTACTTCCTCCTTGATCTTATTAACTGTATTTTCAGAGTCATCTTAATTTGTAGTTTAGAATTTTTCTCCAACTACTGAAAAGTTTTGTATATTGTTCTCTTGGACAATTGGGCATAACCAGATGTAAAAATATGTGTATTCTACTCATTTATAGCTAACTCCATCTGGAAGCATTTCTCTTATCAAATCAATGCATTTAATTAAAAATCCTGTGAAGACCTGTGACAAAGTGTATTCCTTGATACAGAGTTTGACTTCTCAAATCAGACATCGAATGGAAGATCCCAAATCATCAGGTAAATACTTTGTTTTCCTTAGTCAGAAGATAAATAAAAATTACTATCCATTTGCTATAAACATTTTTAAATAGGGTGCACCAATCATAAGAAATGAAGCCTTTTGTGCTGTATCTAGGATAATATGAGTTAGTATATATCCAGCAAAAGAATAATAGAGAAGTTATAGTTGCTTTTATCTATGGTAGCATGAAAGGGATAATAAAACATTTTTATTGGATTAATTATATAGTGTTGTCTTACAGTTAACCAGTCAATAGGCAGCATAACAAGGAGCAAACAACAAGAAAGTGATCTGGATTCTGGCTCTGACACTAGCTTGATTAGTAATTTGGGCAACTGATGTATGTAACATATGGAAAGGTCTTTTATAAAACCAATTCCTAATCCATGTATTTATACCTTTATTCAAGTCTACAAAATACAAAATATGGTATATGGTTGCTAGTAGTATACGCCTCTAGTAACATTTCCTAGCTAGTTAACAATTTTACCTGTGATATTTAAAGAAGTTTCTATTATCAATTTTTAAATAAATATCCTTTATATGCTTTTGAAGTTTAATATACTGAAAATGTTATGTTGTTTTAGATATTCAGCTTTATCATAGTGAGACCTTAGAGCTCATGCTACGTAGATGGTCCAAGTTGGAGAAAGACTTTAAAACCAAAAATGGAAGATATGACATTAGTAAAATCCCTGACATATATGACTGTATAAAATATGATGTCCAGCATAATGGTTCCTTGAAATTAGAAAACACAATGGAATTATACAGGCTTTCAAAGGCATTAGCAGATATTGTTATCCCTCAGGTAAGTAATTCCTACAAATCAATTTTCTTGTACTGTTATGTAGATACTTTTAAAATGTCTATCAGTAGGTAAAAGATAGTTGGTTTTCATGTCCCAGTAAACCTATAATTTTAGAGAGGAAGGTAAGTACTTAGGAATTTATATTTAAAATTTTTTGTTGAACTAATGCATTATGTGATTTTTTAATAGTTTTAGTAGTGACTTTTTAAGAATTGATACTCTTACAGAATAATAATACACTAACAACAAACAATGTAACTGAAAATAGGGTGGGATAAATCATTTAAGTATTTATTGGGCACCTATTGTGCACCTCCTAGCTCTGTGCTCTGGGAGTGTGCGCAGAGTGGGAGAAGAAGGTACCTGTGACCTTATATAAATGTTGGAAGTTTTTTTTTAATTTTATGTGAAAGTATTTTGAAAATAATATTTAGGGTCAGGATATAAGTTGTTCCCTGTGGGCAATGGTAGAGGTGGAAAGCTGGGGTCTTTTCATTGTAGGATAATAAAAATAAAGGTATAAACAGAATTCTGATAACTGAAATGTAATTAAACACAGAATCAGATAATAAAAGAGTCAGGTGAAGTGACAAGTTGAGATAAGGAATGTGGTAGAAGAAAATAGTTGAAGATGCCCTTTGAACTTTTTTTCAATTCAATTACTAAAAGATTATTTGAGTATTGTAAAAGGGAGTTTGGAATAGATCAGACATTCCAACTGCGAACCAAAAAGCAGGAAAAGTGAATACAGTTGAATTTGAATAATGCAGGTTCGAATGGGTCAACTTACATGCAACAAACATGCAGATATTTTTTAATAGTAAGTAGTACTACATTATTGCATGATCCACAGTTGGTTGAATCTGCCATGGATGTAAAAATCACAATTAAGTTATACTCAGAATTCCAGTGGCATGGAGTGTTGCCGCTCCAAACCTCTGTGTTGTTCAAGGGTCACCTGTACATGAGAAGTACAAAGATTGTGTATAAAAGAAGTCTTACTTAAAGATACAAATATATAGAAAACAGTAGAGAAGTTCCTTAATAACTAAAACTAGAGCTACTGTATGATCTAGCAATCCCACTCCCATATATCCAGAAAAGATGAAAAAACTAATTTGAAAAGATGCATTCACCCAATGTTCATAGCAGCACTATTTACAGTAACCAAGACATGTGAACAGCTGAAGTGCCCATCAACAGGTGATTGGTTTAAGAAAATGTGTGTGTGGAATGTTACACACAGACATATATAGTAGAATATTACTCAGCCATAAAAACAAATTATTGCCATTTGCAGCTATATAGATAGACCTAGAAAATATGGTCCTAAGTGAATCAAGTCAGAGAAAGACAAATATTATATGATATCACTTATATGTGCAATCTAAAAAATAATACAAATTTGTATTTAAAAATGGAAAACACTTGCAGACATAGAAAACAAACTTAGGGTTAACAAAGGGGAAAAGAAGAGGGAGAAGGATAAATTAGGAGTCTGAGATTAATAGATACAAACTGCAATAGGTAAAATAGATAAGCAAGAAGGATTTACTGTATAGCACAAAGAACTGTATACAGTATCTTATAATAACCTATAAAGGTAAATAATCTGAAAAAATATATGAATCACTTTGCTGTACACCTGAAACTAAAATGATATTGTAAATCAACTACAGTTTTTTAAAACATATATAAAAATGGTTAAAGTAATACCAGTCTCCCTTTCATAATACATTTATAATGTTCAGGAAAAACTAGAGACTTTGAAAAACTGGGAATTCGGACTGCACAACTTCGCTCTAAGTATGTGTATACATGTTAAATTTAAGCTTATTCTTTTAACATGAAAAAGCAACTGCTTATTTGTTTGGTCAGTATATTTAACGTAGAAAATTTTAGGTACGTTATATGAATCAGTCATTTGCAAATAAATTCTTTTTAAAAGAGAGGATAAAAATATCTCATACTTCAAGAATATGTCATTGGAATTCTCTTAGGGCTTACCAAATTAAAGATCCAGCGTTGTCATTTTAATAACTCAGGTATATGTTAGGGCTCGGGTTCAGACCCTGTCCCGGGAACTTCCACAAGCCACCAGTGCAGCCAAAAAAGAGGAAAAGAAAAAGAAAGAAAAAAGAAAGAACCACTGACTCAGAAAATAAGAACTTACTTTCTGACAACTTTGATTTATGGAAAAGAACTTTTATTTTACACAATATAAAGTTTTACTGTTTTAGCAGATATTTTAAGGTTAACATCAAAATTGAACACAGTAAATTGTGAGAACTCATTTGTAACTACATGGTATAGATAGACTGTAGCACTAACATAGATTTGATATAACCCATTTTGTAAAGTTGCTAAATCAGCTTCCATCTTTGTTATGAAATTCAAGACAGAGAATTCATTCAGATTTTACTAATAAATCTGAGAAGAATGATTACTGTTAATTCTGGTAATTATATAATTCATGTGCATTGGAAACAAAACTGATTTTTTTTCATTCTTTTGGATTGCTTTGACCTTAGTTCAGACTCACTGCATCTTAGTTGTACTTATAATAAAGATTATTTCAAAGTCCACTTTTAACAGATAAACTGTAAATACAAGACCCTCTAAAATAGTTATTGTAGCTATATGCATTTTTCAGGTTGTTAGTATACCCAAATATCTCATCTACTCAGTGGCTAAGTAGATACAGTAATGATTTATTAGCATAGTCTTATCTGTGTTTTTATGTGGCTTACTTAATCTCATCTTACATGAGTTTTAGATGATTATTTTTCCTACTGCTAGTGTCTGTATTTTAGGTTACTTACATAGCTGAAGAAATTTCTCACCATCTCTTTGTAACTTAAATATTTACCATGATTTTTTTTTAAGCATTGTAGTTAGAAGAAACACTAAAGATTAGAATGGATAGGAAAGATTTGACATCATTTGTATCATTAAAGTTATTTTTTATGCTAAGTCATTCTCAGTCTCTATTATAGTAATTACCTTATGAATCGAGGTAGATTTTGTCAGCAGTCTGAGAACTTATTTGAAAACATCTCCAAAATTATGTATCTTAGATAAATTATTCTTTAAATCTTTTGACAGTGTTATGCAGTATATTACAATGATATTATTATTGTATTATTATACAATATTATGCCCAAGCTTCCAGGAATCAGTCTTATTTTTGTTAAATTCATAATTAAATTTTGGTAATTTTTTAACTTTAAAAGAAAGATCTTTTTGTATGCTTTCCTTGAGTTCTGAGATTATGAATAGAGAAGATGACAAGTTGGGATTTACCTCCTGAACTTTTTGGTTTGACATTCCTTATTGTGGCTAATACTTGAGATTTCTGTTTTAATGGACTGTTGAATTCAGTTTAGTAAATGTTTTGATTTGTTACTTTAGCCTTCATAAATCTAAAATCATGGACAAGATACAGGTATTTTCAGTCGTTGAACAAATGACTAAAATTGTAAACATATGTATAATAATTGTAATAAAGCTGTAGTTGGTAGTAGAAAATGAGGAATTTGCATTTTTACTTCACAAAAAAAGAATATTTCAAGCTTAGAGACTTGATGACTCAAATAATGTAGTATTTTGACTAATTTAGAAAGTATCACTATCTTTGCAAGAAAAATGTATGCGTATTCTTGTGTACTTCAGAGATGCTATGCCTCTAAAAAATCCACTTCCACTCTTACATTGCATTCATTCTTATATCTGTGCTGTGTGAATTACATAATTCTAATCGTATCTAAGCTTAAATATGATAAACATGATTTGTTGCTTTTAGTCACTTTAACAGTTAATATTTTTAATTATGGTAGGTATTTTTGCTGTGATAGGATCAACTTTTCACTTTTTAAATTGGTATCAATCCTCAGAAAGTAGAAGCCCTGGTTTAAAAACAATGTATAAACTTAGTCACAATGGGATGTGACATCAGCATCATGGTAGTATGACATTCTCCCTTTGACTCTTCCCTTCAATCTACAACCAGTAAAACATACATAACTGAACAAAGGTACCTCTGCTTAATACATCAGAATGCCAAAAAATTTCATACATTTATTCACTTAAAAGTGGCTGCCCTGGAACACGTAGAGGAGGTGAAACCCAGAAACAGTAGAGACGGTGCCTGTGATCCCAAACTCCTGGCCACATCTGGCTGAGCCTGAAGCCTTAGAGAACCCAGTAGTTTTAGGATTGGTAGCACACAACATAATTCCAGACTCTCTACTACTGCTGTGGCACCAATGGCCACAACGAGCCAGGCATTAGAGGCAGAGGAATCCCATCCCTCCAGGCTTGCAGCTCTTGCTCCACCACAACTACTCCCAATAGGAGAGCCCTTAAACGCTACAGCTTTGGACATGGCAGGAGTATCTGTGACTCCAGGCCTCGCCCACTACTATATTCCCCCTGTGATTGTAGAGCCTAAAACCTAGGAGACTCTGGACATAGTGGAAGTTCCTCTTCTCCCAGTGCTCTAGACAATAACACCAGCAACACGTGTAGTGGCAAGACATCCTGGAGACACAAGGGGCAACAAGGAAGACACCAGGTAACATTTCTAGCAGATGCTGTGGAGTATCAAATGTGTCAATTCTCAAATATGACCTGAGACAGCTTGTGCTGTAGTGCCACCTACTGGAAAGCAGAAAAACAGGCCTCTAAATAATCGAATTGTCAAAACCAAGTTTTTAAAAACATTGCTTAAAGAAGAAAACTGCTCACTGCTTCAGATGTGCCAGAGGAGGAACAACTCATCAGGCACCGTAAAGAACCAAAGTAGTATAGTATCAGAAAAAGAAAATGACAGTTCTCCAGAAACCAAACTTAATGCCATGGAATGTTGTAGTTTAACTCGGAGAGAGTTCAAAATAGCAACCATTAAAAGGAAAAAAAATAGCTATTTCGAAGAAACTCAACAAGCTTCAAGAAAACTCAGAAATATAATTCAGTGAGCTCAGGAATAAAATAGTGAACAGAAGAAATACTTTACCAGAGACACCAAAAAATTCCTAAAAAGAACCAAGACAGAAAATTTGAAGATTTCAAGAAATAATATGGAGACTGCATTACAAAGTATTGGGAATAGAGCAGACCATATGGAAAAGAGAATTAGTGGGGTCAAAGATAGAATTGTAGAAATGATACAAGTAGGAGAGGAGAGAGAATTAAAATCTAGAAAATAAGGAAATTCTGTGAGAACTGTCTCACTCTATTTGGAAGGTTAACATCAAGATACTGGCTATACCAGAAGGAGAAGGGAACAGAAAGTTTATTTAAAGTTGTAATAGTTGAGAACTTTCCAAATCTGGGATGTAAATGCATATGCAAGTCCATGAAGCTAAGAGAACACCTAAATACCTCAATGCAAAATGACCTTCTCCAAGACATATATTAAAACTATCTGAAGTCAGAGTTCCCCTGTGGCTCAGTGACTTAAGGATCCAGTATTGGCCCTGCAATAGTCCAGGTTGTTGCTAGGGCATGGGTTTGATCCCTGGCACAGGAACTTCCACATGTTGTGGGTGCAGACACAAAGGAAAAAAAAAAAAGGAAAAAACTGTAAAGTGAATGACAAAGAATTTTAAAGGCAGAAAGAGAAAAAAGATGGTAACCTGTGAAGGAACACCATTAACAGTAGATTTCTCAGCAAAAACTATGGGTCATGAGAGAGTGGAAGGACATAAATCAAAATATTAAAAGATAAAAAGTGTCAACAAGAATACCATCAAAGTCATTTGTATATGAAGGAGAAAAAGATTTTCCCAGGCTAACAGAACAATAGATAACGCCTTACAAGAAATGTTGAATTTAGCTCTTCTTTGGGAAACAAAAAGGCAAAAGTTCCTAAAACTTTGAGTAAGATGATAAAAAGTTTAAAATTGTAACTTGATATCAGAATACATTGTTAAACAATTACAACATAAAAGTTGTAGTGGAACCCCCCCCCCCCGCCATGGAGTTTAAATCTCTGTGTTACTTTATAGTTACCCTCTGAATCTGTGGATTCAGTCAATTTCAGGTTGTATAAAACTGTAGTGCATATTTATTGAAAAAAGCCACTTAAGTGGACACATGTAATTCAGACCCATGTTTCAAGCATCACCTATAATCATCTCATAACATAAAAAGGGACACCTTGGGATGACAGAATCAGAAAAGGGGAAGAGGAAAAGGACAGAACTGAAGCAAATAAGGATAAAGTGCTATCAGCAGAAAAAGTACTATTCTGTCTGTGAGACATTTTACACAAATCTCATGGTAACCACAAAACAAAATTCTAGAGCAGACACACAAAATGTGAAAAGAGGAAACAAACATAGAAAACCACCAACCTTTTAGGCAAACAGAAACTTAAGAAAAAAGAAAAAACAGAAATACAGAGTAACCAGAAAACAAAGTACTAAGTGCTCATTTATCAGTAATCACTCTAAATGTAAATGTATTGAATTTACCAATCACTGATATAAAGTGGCTGGATGGATTTGAAAAGTAAGTCCTGACTATATGTTGTTTTCAGAACACTCAGGTCAACTCTAAAGACAAACAGGCTCAAAATGTAGGAATGAAAGATGATACTCCAAACAAACGGCAGCCACAATAAAGTGGGTATAGCCATACTCATATGAGACAAAATACACTTCAAGCCAAAGAAGGTAACAAGAGACAGAGATGGACATTACATAATGAAAAAGACAATTCATCAAGAAGACAAGTTTCTGATATATACATACTAAGATAGAACCTACATTTATAAAGCAATTATTCTTATTATTATTTTGTCTTTTTAGGGCCGCACCTGTGGCATATGGAGGTTCCCAGGAGTCTAATCAGAGCTGTTGCTGCTGGCCTACACCAGAGTCACAGCAACGCCAGATCCGAGCCGCGCCTGCAACCTTCACCACAGCTCATGGCAACACCCGATCATTAATCCACTGAGCCAGGGATCGAACCCGCAACCTCATGGTTCCTAGTCGGATTCATTTCTGCTGCACCATGATGGGAACTCCTATAAAGCAATTATTAACAGACCTAATAGGAGAAACTGACAGCAATGGAATAATATATGGGACTTTAACACCCGATTTACATCTACAGATTATCCAAAAAGAAAGTCAGTAAGGAAACAGCGGACTTAAATGAAATATTGTATCAGATAGACTTAATAGATTTATATAGAATATTCTGTCCAAAAAGCAGCAAAATGCACATGGAACATTCCCAAAGTTAGACCATATGTTGCAACACAAAGCATTTTTTAATAAATTTAAGAAGATTAAAAATCATATCAAGTGTCTTTTCCAATCACAGTGATATGAAGTGGAAATCAACTGTAAGAAGAAAGCTCAAGGAATCACAAATATGTTGATACTACATGACATGCTGTTGAACAACTGTTGGGTCAACAAAGAAAACAAAGGAGAAATCAAAAAATACCTGAAAATATGACATACCAAAATCTATGGGACACAGCAAAAGCAGTATTAAGAGGGAAGTTTATATCAAGACAAGTCTATCTCAAGAAACAAAAATTTCAAAGAAACTAACCTTACACCTAAAGGAACTAGGAAAAGAACAAAGACCAAAGTCAATAGAAGCAAAGAAACAATAAAGATCAGAGTGAAAGTAAATGAAATAAAGTCGAAAAAAACAATAGAAAAGGTCAGTGAAACTAAAAGCTAGTTCTTTGAAAAGATAAATTGAGAAAAGAATAAACAGAAGAGTAACAGGTATCCAGAAATACAAAGGATTATAAGATTATGAACAGCTATATGCCAACAAATGGGACATCCTAGAATAAATGGACAAATTATTAATCATTCAACCGTCTAAGACTGAATCATGAAGAAATAAAAAATCTGAATCTACTGATCACTACTAAGGAGACTGAACCATTAATCAAAAATCTACCATAAAATAAAATCTAGGACCAGGTATCTCCACAGGTGAATTCTACCAAATATTGAAAGACTTAATACGTATCTTTCTCAAACTCTTCCAAAAAATTGAAGAGGCACGTAAGTCCTAAATGATTTTATGAGGCCATTGTTACCCTGTTACTAAAACCAGACAAGGGCAACACAAAAAAAGGTAATTATAAGACAATATCTCTGAACATATTTGCAAAAATCCCCAATAGAATATTAGCAAACCAAATACAATAATACATTAATAAGGTCATGCACCAGGATCAAGTGTGGTTTATTCTAGAGATTCAAGGAAGTTTCAATGTCTGTAAATCAATCAGCATGATATACCACCTTAACAAAATGAAAGGTAAAAATTGTATCTCAGGAGTTACTGTTGTGGCTCAGAAACAAAACCAACTAGTATCGTGAAGATACAGGTTCGATCCCTGGCCTGGCTCAGTGAGTTAAGGATCCAGCATTGCCGTGAGCTGTGGTGTAGGTCACAGACATGGCTTGGATCCCATGTTGCCGTGGCTGTGGCAGAGGCCTGCTGTGTCTGTGGCATAGGCCAGCAGCTGCAGCTCCAATTCAAGCCCTAGCATGGGAACTTCCATATGCCGCAGGTGCAGCCCTTAGAAAAGGAAAAAAAATCATATCTCGATAGACAGAGGAAGCATTTCATAAGATTCAACACCCATTTATGATTTTTTTTAAAAAAGGTATAAAAAGAACATACCTCAACATAGTACAGGCTAGTAAAACCCACAACTAACATTATATTCAATGGTGAAAAAGATCAGGAGCAGGATAAAAGTGCCCACTCTGACTTCTCTTAGTCAACATGATATTGGAAGCCCTAACCAGAGCAACTAGGCAAGAAAAAGAAATAAAAGCCATCCAAATTGGGAAGAAAGAAGTTTAAACTGTCATTATTCGTCAATGACATGGATTTTGTTTTGTTTTGGTTTGGTTTTTGTTTGCTTGTTTTTGTCTTAAAGAGCTGCACCTGTGGCATATGGAAGTTCAAATCAGGGCTGCAGCTTGGGACAGTGCCAGATGCTTAACCCACTGAGCAAGGCCAGGGATCGCACTTGCATCCTCATGGATACTACTGAGATTCTTCACCCTCTGAGCCACAGCAAGAACTCCCAAAAACTCTAAAGATTGCTCAAAAAAAAAAGGCTTAGAAATAATAAATGAATACAAAAAAGTTAAAGGGTACAAAATCAATATAGAAAAATCTTAACAACAAACAAGAAATTAAAACCTTATTTACAATATCAACAAAAAGAATGAATAAAGTTAAGCAAGGTGATAAAAGACATGTATGCTAAAAACTGTAAGACATTGAGGACAGAAAAAATGGAAAGATATTTATGTTCATGGATTGGAAGAATTAACATTGTAAAAGTGTCCATATTACCTAAAGTAGTCTATAGATTCGATGCAATTCTTATCAAAATCCTAGTGATATTTTTCAAAGAAATAGAACAAAAAATTCTGAAATTTATCTAGGACCACGAAAGACCCTAAGCAAAGCAATCCAAAGCAAAAAAGAACAAAGCTGGAGTTATCACACTCCCTGATTTCAAATTATACTGTAAAACTATAGTAATCAAAGCGGTATGATATTGGCAGTAAAGCAGGCACATAGATGAATAGAACAGAATTGAGAGCCCATAAATAAACCCACACGTGTATGAACATATATATTTAGTTTATGACAGGAGTCAAGAACATAAAATGGATAAAGGATAATCTCTTCAATCAATAGTATAGGGAAAACTGGACCAAGATCTCACACCACACACAGAAGTCAACTCAAAATGATTTAAAGACTTAAATGTATGACCTGAAATCATAAAACTAAAAGAAAACATAGTATACCCCTTGACATTGGTCTTAGCATTGTCTTTTTGGATATACCTCCTCAGGCAGGGGAAACAAAAGCAAAGATAAAACACAGGGGACTATATCAAACTATACAGATTCTTTACAGTATAGTAAATCATCAGCTAAATGAAAAGACAGTCTACCAAATGGGAGAAGATATTTGCAAATCATATATTTAATTAGGGGTTAATAACCAAAATATATGAAGAACTCATACAACTCAAACTGAAAAACCAAACAATCCAATTAAACAATGTACAAGGGATCCGATTGTTTTTTCCAAAGAAGACATACACATTGCCAAGAGGCTCATGAAAAGATGTTCAGCATTACTAATTATTGGAGAAATGCAAATCAAAACCACAATGAGAAATTACCTCACACTTGTTAGAATGGCCATTATTAAAAAGGAAAGAAATAACAAGTGTTGGAGAGTATGTGGAGAAAGGAAACCCTGGTACACTGGTGATGGGAATGTACAGACTCTGTGGAAAGTGGTATGGAGTTTCCTGAAAATTAATGGATAAAACTACCATACTGTTCAGCTATTCCACCTCTTGGTATTCATCTGAAGCCTGAAAACACTAATTCAAATAGGTATCTGCACATCTGTGTTCATTGTGGCGTTATTTACAGTAGCCAAGATCCAGAAAGTGTTCTTTGATGAGTGAATGAATAAAGAAGTGGTATATATAATCACTGGAATATTACTCAGGCATAAAAAGGTATAATTTTGCCTTTTGTGGCAACATGGATGGACTTTGAGGGTGTTATGCTAAATGAATCATTCAGATAAAAACTAATACTGTATGATTTCATTCAAATGTAGATCATTTAAAAAAATTTTAAGTAAATGAACAAAAACATATTTATAGAGAAAAGAATAATATTACCATAGAGGAATGGGGGCGAATTGAGTAAAGGCATTCAACTGTATGGTGATGGGTGGAAATTAAACTTTTGGTGATAAGCATACTGTAGTTTATACAGATGTTGAAATATAATGTACATTTGAAACTTGTGTTAGAAATCAATGTTACTTCAGTAAATTAAATAAGTAGTATTATATATAGTGTAGTATTAAATACCCAATTCATAATCATCTATGTTGGTGAGATTATTGAACAATCACACTTTTATGTTTAAGGTAAATGACCCAAAAGTTTCCATTTTCATATGTCTTCCATCTGTAATCAATCATCCTTTTCTTTCTTAGGCAAGTTTAAGATTTATTATCTATCCATACTAATGTCTTGCCCCCTGCGAAACACCTGATAGCAGAAAGTGGCCTTTAAATACAAGTATTCCATAATGAATTTGGAGAGAAAATGTGTGCCTACTTCTTCCCTCCTTCTGTCTACTCTCCTTCTCTGTCTCCACCTCCCTCTACCTCCACCCCACTTTCTGCCCTCTTCTCTTTAAAACCCTCTTCCTGTCTTCACACACAGCACAGATTTTTCTTTTTTTATATCAGGTCACTTTCTAACCTACCAATTTGAACTGTAATTTTTATTACAATTATTATAGTTAATTGCTATGTCTTCTTAACACTTTGGATTTTAATTCCTCGTTATAAATTTAATTAATTTAGAGTGGTTATAGAGCTCATTAAATTTGATAATTTCATGGCATTTTTGGCTAACCACTATTGTTTAAAAAAGGCTTAATAAAAATATTTGTCTCTCACTAAAATTCTTAAATTTATTGGAGTTCTCTATTATTGTACCCTTTTTCTAATGTTGTGCATTTTCTGCTCAGGAATATGGTATAACTAAAGCTGAAAAACTGGAGATTGCCAAAGGCTACTGTACTCCTCTAGTTAGAAAAATTCGCTCAGATCTTCAGAGGACACAAGATGATGACACTGTAAATAAGCTCCATCCTGTGTAAGAGACTGTACTGGTATTTAAGTCCATAGCATCTATTTTTGCATATTTCAAATAGAATTACTTTTTAATGTTCCTGTGACTAAATCAGGAATGTATCACCTGAAATAAAAGTATGTCACCTAGAAAATAAAGATTACCTAGGTATTCCTAATAGTTAACTTCCAGCCACAGTTCTTTTTGGCTCCAAACTGAAGGAAAAACTGAGGTAAACAGGGAAAGGGGATGTGTGTCATGATTCACATGTGATCATCAGTGATCACCCTTATTCGGCAGGTGAAATGCTATGAGCTTCCTTAGCGCTGTGTCCTCTTTCATTGCTAATAAAGGCACTTAACTGACCTATTTACAATGAACTTGACTAATACTAACTCTTCTTTGATTAATCTCAATGGTCCCAGTTAGTTGTGGTTATCTTCATGTTAGAGGACTGTCTGCTAAGATAATGCCTGAATTGTAGTTGGAAGAATGATAGATTTACTTATGTTCTTTTACTTATAGTAAGATTAAATTCATTTTTCAAAATTATTTGTAGTTAATATGTTTTGATTGCATAGTTGTTTTAACACTGTCTGCTCCTGACTTCAGGTATTCCAGAGGTGTTCTGTCTCCTGAACGTCATGTCCGTACCAGATTATATTTCACCAGTGAAAGTCATGTACATTCTTTACTATCTATTCTTCGCTATGGTGCCTTATGTGATGTAAGTAGAATGAGTTGTATCAATCTACTTAATAAATATGTGTTATTGAATTTGTAATCAAATCACTAACACCACTTTTTACTGTGCAGTTATTAATTCATTGTTTGTCATCATTTGTCAAGGGTCTACTATGTACCAAGCACTATGCTGGATAATGACATGTTCTCTTCCCTTTGGAGAAGATCAGCTTAAGCAAATAATAATATAAAATAATGTAGGTGATGTTAGAGGCTGGTGAAGTGAGATAAAGAGACGCTGATGACTTTGTATTATTTAGGGGTGAGAATAGGCAGGACCTGGTATTTGGTTGAACACTGTGACTCTGCTACTATGTAATGAATCAATCATACCAAAGCTTACTGGTTTAAAACAACCAGTCACTTTATTTTTCTCTCTCATGTTTTAAAGGGTTGACTGATCATTTAGGCAGTTTCATGTTGGGTCTCTCATGAGGTTTCAGTCAGACAGTGGCTGGGGCTCAAATCATCTCACAGCTTTCTTGTCATGTCTGCTTCTTGATGTGCTAGCTGTCAGTTAGGAGCTCGGTTAGGGTTGTTGACCACACCAACCTCATGTAACCTGCTTTCTTAGAACATAGTAGCTCAGTTCCAAAAGTGAGCTTCCCAAGAGAACAACGAACTAAGCAGCACACAAAACATTTTTCTTCATTTGATGAAGTTATATAGTTATCACTTCTGCTGAGCTGTTTTCATTGAAATAGTCACAGAATTCCATTCGGATTCCAGGGGAAGGGAAATAGACCCACATTCCTAGTTCAGTGGAATATCATTGAAACATTGTAAGATGAATATTAGGGATTGGATATATTTCGGGAGCCATCTTTGGAAAATAGAGTCTATCACAGTGTGTATTAGCCACACAATCCGTATTTCTCCCATGTGCAAAATGCACTTTATCTCTCTGATATTCATCCAGGCTTATCTTTTATAGCATAAACTTGACATCCAGCATCTCATTATCTAAATCAGGTCCAGGTATGGATGGGACTCCTTGGGCACAGCTCCTTGAGTGCTCAGTAGAACTTAGTCTCAGTTCAGAAATCTGTGAACTTGAAGATACCAGTATTCTGTCCTTCATACATTCGGCAAACAAGGATTACTGCTGTAAATAACCTTTTCAAAGCAGGGGAAAACAGAAGGTCCACAGCAATTTTGAAATCTATGTAGGTGCTTGTTGCTCAGTCCTTAATTAGGGTTCTGTCATACTGCCAGGGAGTTGTTTTAATGGCTCCTGGCTTCCTACTTTGGGTTCTTGATTACTTCATCTGGTCATCCTTCCTTTTCCATAAAGAGTAACTCACGGTTGCAGCTGAGAAGTTTTCTTTAACCTGCCTCCTGCCCAAGCAAGTTTGGGGATCCAAATGTTTGTTTATTTTTAGTTCAAGTTGGTGTAAAAAAAAATTAAAGGACTAATTTATAATCTTTATTAAAGAATTCACACCCATGAATCTCTTAAAAATAAGCAGTTTTCTACATTGGGCTTCCTCTGTGGCTCCTGAGGGATAGTACTGAACAATACTTACTGCTTGATAGTGAGTATCTGAGAGACATGCTAGTATGATCCTGAAAAAGTCTTTTGTGACTTTGAAAGGTCTGTGAGCCTTAAATCTTTCTGAAGTCTTAGTATTTTTATAGTCACATCCACATTTTCACGACAGATTCCTGTGTTTCTCCACTTTAATTATAGCATTGTTTGGAGATGCTGGGAATGAGAAATAGTTTTATTTTTGAACCGCACAAGTCTTGGCTCCTTTTAAATTAACCATTTCCCTGTAGCTTACCTCCTTCTCTCATAGTTTGTCCCAGGCAGTGAGAAGAATCGTGGTGGCATTTTCAGAATTTTTCTTGGAAAGCTTTGTAGCTAGCTTATTGAGTTACACTGTCTACAGGCCACAGTATTTCTACACTTTGTGCCACTCTGTAGCAAGGTTTCTTTTTCCTATAGTTTCCAATAACGTTTTTCTTACCTTCCTCTAATTCTTCACCAACAACCTCCTCAATGCCCTTTAGGCTTTCACTCACACTCTCTTTTTGAGGCTGTTCTCTTTCTTTTTATGGCCACACTTGCAGCATATGGAAGGAAGTTCACAGAGCTAGGGGTCGACTTGGAGTTGCAGCTGCTGGCCTCTGCCACAGACGTAGCAGTGCCAGATCCGAGCAGCATCTATAACCTATGTAACCTACACTGCACCTTGCAGCAACTCTGGATCCTTAACCCACTAAGCAAGGCCAGGGATCAAACCCACAACCTCATGGACACTATGCTGGGTTCCTCACCCTCTGAGCCACAACCAGAACTCCTTTTGGGGCATTTTAACTTTCCCCAACACTCTCCCTTCTTTGCTTACTGATATTGAAGGTAAGAAAGGAAAGAGAATCAAGAAAATTCCCATATTTCCAACATAGGATCTTCTACAAAATTACCCATCATACAATGAGATAAGTAGCACTTGGGAGAATATTTGGGCATCAGAAGGAAAGTAATGAGTTTAGTTTTAGACAGCTTGAGTTTGAAGCCCTAGTCAAGGCTAGTCAAGTTAAGTGTAGATAACTAGAAGTATGTTCATATGTAAAGGCTAAAGGTTTGAGTTGAAGATACAGAGTTGAGAAGCCGAGATATTAATGATGGCTGAGGCAGTAGCTATAAATAAGATTCCTGGGAAGTTTTTATTTGAAAAAATAAAGAAACTGACATTTTAGAGATTGGCAATGGAAGTGATAATGAAACAGACCTAGGAATTTTAATATCCTCTCTCTTTCTCAGTATAAACCTAAATACACTACCTAAAATAAAATATCACTTCTATAATATATCAAAAATGTTTTTTCAGCCATCTTCAAATTAGCAAAAATTAAGAATTAAAATAAAATTCCAGGTGTATATTGGCATACACATTTTTGTACATCTATAAAAAATAATTTTTAAAATGAAATGAATTCAACTTTGTTTTCTTTAGTACTTTTAAAATAAAGGATAGTGAAATTTTAATGAAGATTTGGTATATATCTCTTTTTTTTTCCTGAAGTTATTTTTTTTGGCTTTTTTTTTTTCTTGCTTTTTTAGGGCCGCACCTGCGGCATATGGGGTCGAATTGGAGCTACAGCTGCCGACCTACACCCCAGCTCATGGCAATGCCAGATCGTTAACCCACTGAGCAAGGCCAGGGAAATCGAACCTGCAACCTCATAGTTTTAGTTGGATTTGTTAACCACTGTGCCACGACGGGAACTCCTGGTATATGTCTCTTAATTCTGACTCTATCTTATTTTTTGGACCTTGATGAATAGTTATTAAAGTTACCCTAAGGCTATGTAAGCATTCTGTGTTGCAATCAAATTTTCTAATTCATATGTTCTTTTCTCTTGTTCTTATTTTTTTTATTCCTTTAAAGAATAGCAAATTGGCATCTTTTACATGCAAAGGCAGGTTAGTTGAACTTTAATAAAAGAAACAGAGGATGGAAAAAAAATGACCCTTAGTTAATAAGGCAAGGACTTATCTATTTGGTAGTAATGACAATTTTGTTTTGGGGGAGGAGATATATCTCTATTATGTGGTCATCTTTTGACCTTGCACTTCTTTATAAGGTGGAAAGAATATGGAGAATAAAGGAACAGATAAAAGGCCTATTGACTGGAGCATAATAGTGAGTGATAAATAAAAGTGTAAAAGATAAGTTTGAAGAACCACGCCTTTGGAATCCTAAGAGGACTGGGAAGTCATTGAAAGGTTTTAAGCAGGAAAGTGAATGGCTTTGGTTGCTGTGTGGACAGTGGATAGGTAGGTAGGAGTTGATACAAGGAAGCCAGTTAGGAAGCATTGATCTGAAAGACAGTGTAGTTTAGACTTAGGGTGGTGGCGGTAGAACTAGAACTTATTGAGTATATGTCGCATTCACCTACTTTTCTAAGGCAAAAGCTAAGCAATTTCATTCTTATAAAAATTCTGTGATTCTGGGATTTAAAAAAATTACTTGTACTTACTAAACTGAAAATTAAGGTTTCTGCCAAAGTGATATCTTGTATTCTAATTTAAAATCCTTAAAAATTTTTTTGAACTATAATTCATTATCCTAGCTTATATTATGCTAATAAGAGCCTGTAGCTAATATACTTAAAATCTTGTTTATTTGGTCTTTTCCTATTTGAAATTTTTCATTTTTCATTGTGGACTTGGTACAGTCTATTTCTCCATAATAGATTTTTTTTTAAAGGTGGTTTGTTAAGGAAATGAGATTGTCAAATAAATTTCAAGGAATGTATTTTAAAAAATGATGCTTATTTAAAAAAAAGACTTTTATGAATTCTTGAGTATCGTGTGCAGGAAAATGCTGCAAAATAACTAAATTTTAAGAAAAGCAGACCTAGCAAAATCTGTGAGTCTACCACTGAATTAGATATTAGATGACATTCTTATTAATAATACAGTATAGGAGTTCCCTTCGTGGCTCGGTGGTTAACGAATCCGACTGGGAAGGTTGCGGGTTCGATCCCTGGCCTTGCTAAGTGGGTTAAGGATCCGGCATTGCCGTGAGCTGTGGTGTAGGTTGCAGACGCGGGTCGGATGCCACGTTGCTGTGGCTGTGGCGAAGGCTGGCGGCTGCAGCTCCTGTTAGACCCCTAGTCTGGAAACCTCCATATGCCGCCGGTGTGGCTCTACATAAAGGCAAAAAGACAAAAAAATAAAAAATAAATAAAAAAGAATCTAATAGATCTTTTCAGCTACTGAAATTTTTTAGTATTTAAACCCATCATTTATAATAATTCACATCTAGTAAAACTCAGTAATGTTATGCTAATTTATGTTTTTCCTTATCTGTTTTGCACATATCCACAATTTTGTGTATACATCTTTGCACATATCCTCTCCTCAAACACTGACACAGACACACACAAACTCAGACACATGCAGTTTTTACTCTAGAGTGTTGGAAGCAAATCCTGTAGAGCATTTAGAGGTATGAATAGCCATTTGTTGAAATGAAGCCAAGAATACATGTAATTACACAAATTACATGATGTTGATTTCACTTTACTTTTCTAAAACTTAAAAGGTTAAGCACTTCCTCAGAGATTATATAATGTCTAAATTTAAAAAGGAAATATATGCTGTAATTAAAAAAAAATAAGTATTCACTGTGTGGCCTTAAGTTTGGGCTTTTGTATATCAAATTTTTATTTTTTTAAAAAAGATACATTCTATACAAAAGTCCAAAATATTGTATACTCTTATTGAATACAAAAAAATTGGCTTTTTATGTATTTGTAATGTTTGATATGAGATGAAGGACATTATCTCTGATGTACATAACGTCTAAGTGGACCCTAATGACGATTGCCTGTAGAGTTTGAACTTTGAGTAGTTTTTCCTTATCAGATAGAATTTTCCGCTTTGAATGCTTAGAATACATGTCTCCTAAGATCCCTTTCAGTTCTGATGCTTTCTGATTACATGATTCAAAACTAATGATTGTCTAAATGAAGGTGGAGTTATAAAGGAGATGGTTTAAGAATCTACCTATACTTCCTCCTACTGATTGTTTTAAAGTATTACTACAGCAATAATAAATATTACTACAGTAATGAGGGATGTTTACTGATAGGCCTGTATTACTTAAGTTAACTATATGATGATGATAGGGAAAAGACAGCACTGCTTTTAGAGGATAGTATTCTGTTTATGAAGCATGATGCAGTGGGACTAAGATTAGCAACTGCCCTTTACTCTCAGAATTCAGTTATAGGTGTCATATTTGAAGAGATTCTTATTTTTACTTTGAGTTATTAAAAAAAAAAAACCAGGGAGTTCCTGTCGTGTCTTAGTGGTTAACGAACCTGACTAGTATCCATGAGGACACAGGTTCGATACCGGTTCTCGCTCAGAGGGTTAAAGATCCGGCATTGCCATGAGCTGTGGTGCAGGTCGCAGACGTGGCTTGGATCCTGCGTTGCTGTGGCTGTGGTGTAGGCCTGGAGCTGCAGCTTTGATTCGACCCCTAGCCCAGGAACTTCCATATGTCAAGAGTGTGCCCCCCCCCAAAAAAAACTAGAGTCTCTAATACTACTGTGAGATTTTTAAAAAATAATTTATTTAGGCTTAAGTAATTGAGACTTAAATAAGCAGAGTTATTTTGAAAGTTTGTGCATATGAGAATTCACTTTATGTGTGGTATCAATTAGGATTAAATTACTAAAATGAAAATAAAGTGACTTTCAAGTAAAATGTTACACAAAAATGCTTACCATACACCTTTTGCTCAGGAATCAAAGGATGAACAGTGGAAACGAGCTATGGATTATTTAAATGTTGTCAATGAACTCAACTATATGACTCAGATCGTTATCATGCTTTATGAGGATCCTAACAAGGTAACAGAGTTCTTGATTTGCATGTGTTACAGAGGTAAATAAATTATTTGAAGTTCCTCATTTTGAAATGTTTTATAATATATTTTTAGGATCTTTCCTCTGAGGAACGCTTTCATGTTGAATTACACTTTAGTCCAGGAGCCAAAGGATGTGAAGAAGACAAAAATTTACCATCTGGCTATGGATATAGACCAGCTTCAAGGGAGGTATGAATATGAAATTCTCAGACTTAGTTACTACAATTCTAGATTTTCATGAGGTTTCTTTAAGAATTTACTATTATGTACTATAATTCTTAACTATTAAATAGCAAGATGGTTTAAATTTCATGATGTATGATTTAGGTTGACAGTTTTTTTAGGCATATTGGAATTTTATACTTCATCTTTTAAAATCTAGTTTTTTTTAATTTTTTTAAGATCAGTATTTCCGATGAATAGATAGAGGTTTTTTTTTTTGGTTTTAGTTGTTTTACTTGAAGACTAGTCCATACTTCACTGTACTAAGCACTTGACGTGAATTATTGCAATTTAGTTCTTACAATAACCTTATAAAGTTAAGTATTTACTGAGCTTAAAACTTTTTTACTAAACTAGAATACATATTGATAAACATACCTATGTTTATGACTTCTGGCACCGTAAATTAATTTTATCTATTTTCAGGTTTTATATAAATGAAATCACAAAAAATGTGCTTTTTAGGGGTGGGGGTAGGTTTGGCTTCTTTCACTGTGTGTTTGAGATTCATCTGTTCTGTTTTTCATTTTTGTTGCCATATAGGATTCCATTAAATAAGTGTGATTTGTTAATCCATTCTACTATGATGATCATTTGATTTGTTTTCCAGTTCAAGGTTTGAAGATGAATGCTTTTATGCACATTCTTGTTCAGCTCTTTTTCTGAACATACATACACATTCTCTTGGATATATATTTGGGTATAAAAGCTGGGTTATAGGGTATGCATACGTTCAACTTTTCAAAATATAGTCAAATAGCTTTCCAAAGATACTACTATGTCCTTATCTGCACTCGGTGTGATTAGTGTTTTTAATGTAGCTATTTTGGGGATTATGTAGTGATATCTAGTGGCTTAAATTTACATTATCCTCACGACCATTAAGGATTAGCACCTTTTCTTATATTCATTAGCCACTTGAATATGCTTTTTGTGAAGTGCTACTGGCTTGGACCAGTATGGTATTGAGTAGAAGCATTGATAGTAAGCATCCTTCTTCATTTCCAAACTAAAGTGAAAGGTAATGTTTCAAAGAGAACAGTCTTTGATTTTAATTGAGCTTATATAAATTTTGCAGGTCAATGTTGAGAGAAATAACACTGATACAGAACTGAATTATCTAGTCTAAGACTTGGTCTATATCTCTGATTTTTATTTGGCTATTCTTCATACCTTTTTGATAAAATTAAGATTGTTTTTAAATGTCTTATATTTTTTCGGATTAATCCCTAAATTCTTTTTTTATGTTATAAATTGCTTATTTAAATTTCATTTTCTGTTTGTTATTTTCATATTGAATTTTAACTCGTGTTTGCATAAAGTTTTTTTGTATAAAGAGTTTATAACAGGAGTTTCCTTCGTGGCTCAGTGGTTAACAAATCTAAGAACCATGAGGTTGCGGGTTCGATCCCTGGCCTTGCTCAGTGGGTTAAGGATCCGGCGTTGCCGTGAGCTGTGGTGTAGGTTGCAGACGCGGCTCGGATTCGCATTGCTGTGGCTGTGGCGAAGGCCGGCAGCTACAACTCCTGTTAGACCCCTAGCCTGGGAACCTCCATATGCCGCGGGTGCGGCTCTAGATAAAGACCAAAAAAAAAAAAAAGTTTATAGCAACCTTACTCATGATGTTTATGCATTCTAATAATTTATCCATGGAGTCATCTGAATTGTGTATTATATGATCATATCTCTGAATGATGACAGATGTCTGGCAAATTTTTAATTATAGTGATTTTTTTTGCTTTTTTTTAGGGCCACACTCACAGTATATGGAGGTTCCCAGGCCAGGGGTCCAAACAGCTGTCGGGCTGTGCTATAGCCACAGCAACATCAGATCTGAGCCACATCTGTGACCTACACCACAGCTCAAGGCAATGCTGGATCCTTAACCCACTGAGCGAGGCTGGGGATTGAACCCGAAACCTCACAGTTCGTAGTCTGATTCATTTCCTCTGCGCCACGACGGGAACTCCTAGTGATTTATAATTAAATGTGGTGATTGTTTCAAGTTTTTAGATATCCCTTACCTGTTAAAGAAGTTTAATTTCTAAACCTTTACTTTGATGAAGGTTTTTATGTACTTTTGTTTGGCTACTTTTGGCTAACTTATGAGATTCATTGATGTAATTATATTTAGTTTTGGTTTGTCCACTTTTACTGCTTTAAAATATGTCTTACTCTGTTACCATGCCCCAATTTACCCATTCTATTATAGATGGATATTTAGTATAAATTTTTAAATTTGTCTGTTTCCTATACAATATTGTGAGTTTCTTATAATTTCGGACAGTGTCTTATTGATCTTTGTTCTGGCATGGTACGTACTAAGGAAATAGTTAATAAGCCATCAAATGATTGTTATTTAAGTGTGCAGTCATCACATTTGTTGGAAGTATTTGGAATAGAACTTAAATTTTCTAAAACTTATAAATTCAGATGCTGTTTTAGTTTATCCTTGAGTTGATGACATTGCTGATAACAAAATTAATCTCTATTCTTGCTTACTGCCATTTATTATTATTGCTTATTTATTTGGGCATTTGACAAAATTTAGTTAAGCACTTTGTTTTATATGGCTTTTTATTGTCATTTTATTGTTTAATTTCTCCAAAGAGCATTTGCATTTCTTAAAGTCAGGAACTCAGTCATCTGTCTTAGAACACCCAGAATAATATTGGCTATTGAAAGAATTCAATTATTAATTCACTTGAGTAAACAAACTTGAATATGTACTTCAACTGACTACACCATTTGGTGGTTGAATTTGTTCATCTGAAGAGGTTAATTTATCTGAATTTTATTACATTGTATTCTTTCCACATAGAATGAAGGCAGGAGATCTTTTAAAATTGATAGTGATGACGAACCACATACATCTAAAAAAGATGAGGTTGATCGAGCTGTGATATTGTTTAAACCTATGGTATCAGAGCCAATTCATATACACAGGAAGTCTCCACTTCCAAGATCTAGGAAGATGGCTACAAATGAAGTAAGTACAGATGTCAGAGCATGTCTTTTTTGAAGTAAACTAACTATATACTTTAATAAAACAGAAAAGAAAATACAGCTTTAATTATCAGGCTTGGAAACCTAACAGATTTTTAATTGTCAACTTAATCTATTTTTCAAAATAAATTTTTGAGAATATAGAGGTAGTTGGAAAATACAAAGATTAGTTTTAAAATTTGGAGCTTTATGGATCGTTTTCATAACAAAGTTGAATAAAAATATAAAATAAGGCCTTTCTAAGGACCGATCCATTTTTTTGTCTTGTCACTTTAGGTTATTCTAATGAAGAACTTTTTTAAAAAGTCTGATCTAATGGATCAGGAATAATCTTTTTTAAAGTAGTGAGGAATTGCCAGAAATGCTCCAGCAACAATTGATTCCAATGACACTGTAAATTAAAGTGTAAACTTCTAAATTGTTA
This sequence comes from Catagonus wagneri, assembly GCA_004024745.2. Lineage (NCBI taxonomy): Eukaryota > Metazoa > Chordata > Mammalia > Artiodactyla > Tayassuidae > Catagonus > Catagonus wagneri. The sequence continues at coordinate 23,466,483 of PVHT020004020.1, forward strand.
ACCTGATTGCAAAAATCAGTATAGGAATTTGAAAATTTGATGCTATAGTTGAAAAATTTACCTTTGTATTAAGATCTGCAATTAAATAGCTTAGGCTAATTATATGCTCACTAATAAACAGTTAAATAGCTACTACAATAACATTTAAAAAGAAAGTTGAACAGTTGGAATGAAACTTAAGTCAATCTTTAACATCTGTATACATTTTTATATTTTAAATACCTCTATTTCAGATTATTTATATTCTCCATAGGATGATTCACCCAGCACTGATTTGAGTTCTGTGTTTATGTTTTCTAAATCTTAAGTAAAAGTATAAAGCAAAAATTTAACCTTAAGAATCATCATCTTTTAAGTAAGAAACATATTTTTGGTTGATGATTAAATATGCCAAATCCTAAGAGTTAGGTATAACACCTAGCAATTGGTGAATAAGAACAAAAACACCAACAAAGAGTTATGCTCATTTCTATAGCCCTAAATTATACAAACATAGTGCTTTTTGATTCTCCAATTTCAAATATATATCCCAATTTGACAGTTATGTATAAGAAAAACATCCATCAATAAAATAGATGTTGTTATTTTACAATGGAAAATGTGTACTATTTAAGGTTGCCATGAATGTAATATTTTAAGTTAATTATAGAAGAGAATGATTCACAATTATAGAATTTGAGATTATTTGTTCTATTATAGATTAATTTAAGAGTGAGAATCCCTGGGTTATATTTAGTTATCTTTAATTATAACATAAACCACCATTTGTGTGAGGGCAGTGATTTTGATGTTGAATTAAACAGTCTGCAATTTATCAGATTGTTTAGAATTTTGCTATTTAGCCTTATTCTGCTCTCCAAAATAAAGTCTATAACACTGATACAGGCAAATGTATTCTGAGTCTTCATTTTATAACCATCTATATGTTCGTAAAATCTTCAACAAAATCACTGCCCTCTGTTAACTCTTAAAACAAAGAACACATTTATAAACCTTTTTTCTCATAAATAGTTGCTTTCAAGAAACTGTTTCTGTGCCATGCTAAACTTTTACTTCCATAAGGTAAATTATTCAAGTAAAACCTTGAAGAATTTTTCCAGCGTCCATCGTCTCCATGGATATCAGAAGTTTGTACTTCCAAAAGACACACAGAGAAAAAGACTATTCTCTTCATTTTGTGCAAGTAGATTTTACTCTGTCCTCACTGTCTGAAACCTGAACAAGCAAACATGTAAAATGAGAATGTTTGCTGCATGTTTTGCCTACTGAACTCTATAATCTTTGGAGGGGGTAAACAAATAGGTTGAAAGTGTAAGCAAATACAAGTTTAATCCTCCATCTTATGACCTCTAATTTTTCTTTTGTCTGGCAGACAGATTTTCTTTTATACATTATACACATTGAAGTCTCTTTCACCCTTTGCAGGGCTCTTTAGTGCTTTGGGTTGAAAAGTTTACCCAATATAGCATAAAAATTCTTCAATATTTAAAATTAAGCAGAATACTTTCATATTTTCAAAATTACTAAGATAAAAAATTGTTAAAATCTTTCCAGTTTTAAGAGGGAAGGGAGAACTATTAAGCAGTATAAATATTTTATATATTTAAGATAAGGTAATTCTTATAATCATTATCACGTGCAATTAGACCTTTGAGTCCTATCAATTTCTCAAATATTAAAATATATGGCTCCCAAATTACTGTTTAATAGTTTTTTAAAAATTGATAAACAAATGCAAACAAACTGTATTTTTTTTTCTTTCTGATCATTTGGCTCTGTTATATCTAACTTTGCATGCTCTGCTTTTTTTTTTCTTTTTCTTTTTTTTTTTTTGCCCCTTTTCTCACTTCCAGGAAGAGAGCCCCCTGAGTGTGTCTAGCCCAGAGGGTACTGGTACCTGGCTGCATTATACCAGTGGTGTGGGTACTGGGCGTCGAAGACGCAGATCAGGGGAACAAATCACTTCTTCCCCTGTCTCCCCCAAATCATTGGCTTTCACATCCAGTATTTTTGGCTCATGGCAACAGGTTTTTAAACTTTACTTCATTAAACATTTTTACTCCCTGCATTCAGAGCAACAAACAACTGTCTTTGAGGACATCTAATCCCTTCTATTATACATCAGAGTAAATCCTTCTGTTTTTAATTTTGAATTCATTTAAAAATGCTAATGATATCTGACAATATTTGAGGGAAAGAAACCACTTACATTGCATGTGTTTAGAATTTTTACTGGGGTGGTTTTAAATATCCAGGATTTAAAAATTAGTCAATAAGTTTTATATTCCTGGAAATTTAGCTTTTTAATAAACATTTTTAAAAGGAAATAAATCTTTCTTTGACTTAATTGTCCTTTAAAGCATTCAGAAATGAAATTACAAAATTTTGATGGATGGTAAGAAAATTTAATAACCTTTTCCCCCATAATTGAAAATTATATTTCGTTTGGAATTTGCTGAGAAGGTGAACATTTTTTAAAACATCAGAATTTATGTGGCCCTGCGTTAATTACCAGGATACATCTGATACTGACGGTTCTCTCCCTCACATTCTATTATCTGCAAGTGTCTAATTTAATTACATACAGTATGGTTTTTCTTTTAGTTGTATAATATTTTAATACTTTTTTAAGATAAAAGGGGACAATGTTATGTGCCCGTCAACAATATGCCCCAACAAGAGGGGTCTAAGTAAAATGACTTCAGAAGGACTTTCTATGATGACATTTGGAAACTTAAAATACTATGGAGTTTTTTTGGTTTGTTTTATTTTTATTACAATGGAAGGTCTGCTGTTACACATGACTTTTCCAAGAATTTCAGCAATTTCCTTTTGGAAATACAGTGCATTTGATTATAGGAAAAGGGATTATGGTATCCATTAAGGCTGTGAATATTTAAAGGTTACTCTGATAAAGCCTGTGCATGGATCAGTAATTGTATGGTGATCTCAGCAGTCTCTGTCTGTCTTTTCTTTTGTTTGTGATTGTATTTCCTCCTTCAAAAACAGGAGCTGTTTAAGAGTGGGCATTTGGCTTCTTTTAAGAGAGAGTGAAATTATATCAGTCTATTAATTATTTCTTTTCATCTGTCTTGTTTCATACATGATTTTAATTCTGAATGCCTGCTTTTGCACCACTTCATTGCAAGGACCTCATATGAAATGGACTCCCTTCAGAAAGGGATCTTGCATGATCTTTCATGTTTTATGTATTTCTACTAATATTTATCATACAGCTTATTAACCTTTGTCTGTCTGGAACAGGCTGCAAATGAAGTATGGACTTTTTAATTTATTTTACTGTTTTACCTCATTTATTTTGCTTTCCTTGTGCAGGTTGTATCTGAAAATGCAAACTACTTGCGAACACCAAGAACTCTTGTGGAACAAAAGCAGAATCCTACTGTAGGTATGTGGTCTAAAGGAAACCATATTGCAAACCTTCTTAAGCTCACTATTTTGCACACATGTAAAACTCTTCAGAGGTGAAAGCATGACCAAATGCTATGCTCTAGTTTTTACTTAACCTATACTAATTCAGAAATGTTGACTTGTAAAACTCAAAGTATACAATAAAATTTTAATGAACAAGAAATAACATTTAATTTTGTTTTATAACCCTTCTGAGTGCCTATAATGTAAACTACTTAGTCCAATTACCAGTGCTCATTTTTAGTCTTGTATTCTGTAAGTTAAAATCCCAACATATTTTAATTTAAGAAGGAAACTTCATTTTTCCTAGTTGATAAAGAAGAAAATATGCTATTGCATACAAAAAGAACCTTCTACTTTTCTGATTTAAGATTTTTTTTTAAGTGGCGTGTGTTTCAAACCTTATCTGGGTGTATTAATTGTCCTTTTGATCACCTCTTATGGAAAACCAAAGCAAAACTAATGTTCAGTGGCAGTGACCTGTAGAACATAATTGGCTCTCTGCTAACACTCAAGCAAAGCAACATTGAAAAAGACCTTTCTAAATTTATTTTATTTTATTTTATTTGCTTTTTAGGACCACACATGCGGCATATGGAGGTTCCCAGGCTAGGGATCCCATTGGAGCCAGCCTACGCCACAGCCACAGCAACTCGGGATCTGAGCTGCATCTGTGACCTACACCACAACTCACGGCAATTCTGGATTCTTAACCCACTGAATGAGGCCAGGGATCCAACCTGCAATCTAATGGTTACTAGTCAGATTCATTTCCACTGTGCCACAATAGAAACTCCGATTTTTTTTTTTTTTTTTTTGCTTTTAAGCTCCTTGTTGATAAACTAGATGAGATAATGGCATATTATTTTCTGTAAAATGTTTTCTAAACTGGTTTAATAACAGCATAAAGAAGTTTTACTATGTTTCAACTATGTACTTACTATGATTTCTATGCTGAGTATATAGTGTCCACCGATTTCTACATACTTGAAAAAGCTTTCTTTTACTATATATATTTTATGTTGATTACTTTTGATATTCCCACAGTATCTTGCCATATGCATATATATATATATATATATGTGGTTATGTGTGTGTATATACACACATGTTTATATATTACTCCTTTCTTTGTGTGACAGTGTACTTGATAGAAATTTAGTTAATCCTTACCCAGTGATAAAAGTTTTACTTGAGTATAAAGACTTCTGCTACAAGTTGAGTATAAATTTACACTGGCTAAGTTTTTATTTGCTAATAGTGTATTTCATTGGGATCTTATTAAGATCTTAAGTATTAGAAATTTAAAGTGATTTAGGCCAGAATGACCACCTAGAAGAAATTGTTTCACCTAGTCCTCTCACAAATAAATAAGCTTTGATTTGCTTTATTTGGTAACAAATATTGATACCTCATACTCAGGGGCGTCAGGAAAGCTTCTTCATTTATAGACATACATTCAAAAATATTGATTTCATGTGATTTAATTTGTGCTAGGAGAGGTTTTTTAATATGGCCTACTTATGCAAATTGGCAGAATTTCTTAAATTTTTATGATAGTATTTTTAATACTTTTAATATGAATATGTCTAATTATTATATAGACATTTTTTACTTCAAAGAACATTTTCTCTAGTATAAAATATCTCCATTTGTACATATGATAAATAGTGGTGGTGATTGTATTAAGTTGACTTTATTTGCGAATTGTGAGCCTCTTCAAGGCACTGCCAAATATGTATGGTAAGAGCCATGTTATTGCATGCTGCATGAATTCCCAATGTGAATGGAAGAACACCCGTTGTTGTGTGTATTTTCTCTAACTCCCATCAGGGTCTCACTGTGCGGGCCTGTTTAGCACCTCGGTGCTCGGGGGTTCTTCAAGCGCACCTAACCTACAGGATTATGCTCGTACTCATCGTAAAAAGCTGACCTCTTCTGGCTGCATAGATGGTATGTGCACACATGCACACACAGATTCATACCTACACCCACGCACACACCCATGAGCATATTTCTCAAAGGCAAGCCTAAGGCCACTGACTGATGCAAATGGAATCCTTTGCCTAAGTGGACTATCAGTGCTCTGTTATCCGCTACTTGGGTCCATGTTTCATCAAACAGTTAATTGTAGTTAGACTTACAGTACTTGTTCAATGAGTATTTTGTTGTAATGTGAAATTTAAAGCTGCATTATGTATACTCTTCTTTTAGTTAATGAGCCATATTATAAAGAATAAGCCATATTATAAAGAATAAATCTTCCTTTGGTCTTTTAAACATCTGTTCATTGTTAACCCTTGATTTTTTTTTGGTATTGATCTAAATAAATAATCTGACTAGAATGTTTATAAATAGAAGAAAATATCATATTGGAACTATTCTTATAAGAATAAATGTAAGATGAGAATTTTAGGATCCCTAGTTGAAGAAAATCCTCTCACTGTTGTTAATACGTCTTGTTTTAATATTCAGAATGTCTCTTAAGGCTCGTGGAAGCCTGTCTGTTTTGTCAGTAGGAGTGTTTATTAGACCTTACAGGGTTAGCTTTATTTAAAACTATTTCTTACATATCCACAAATTTATTATAGTCAGTAAAACATGGGTTTACCAGAATTGCCAGCTCATCCTGCTTTTCTTTCTTTTGTATATTTCATTAAACACTGCCTCTATCATCAAGCCATTTTACTTTTTTTAACCAGTATTTGGCTTATTACCCTCTTTTCATTGTCCCTTCTGCATGTCACCTAATTCTAACCTCCTTATATATTTGTTTTTCCCCCTCTTTTTTTAAGTGTCCTTCTTTTGGTAGCTATTACGAATTTCAGGTACCTGTTTTTCTCTTTCTCAGACGCCACACGCGGTTCTGCTGTTAAAAGGTTTTCTATCTCATTTGCTCGACACCCAACCAATGGTACGTTTTGCTTTTATTTTAAAAGATAATCCCCTGCTTCATCCTTTTTTATTTTTACTTTATTTCAAAATATGAGGTATACAGTATCATTCATTTCTCTGTCCTTAATTTCAATTGGCATACAATTCTAACTTATTCACTCAAAATATGATACTGTCTAGCTCCCTTTTTCAGCTGTAATTTACACAATAATTTAACACTACTCATCAAACTTTTAAATGACCCACAGTGATGAAGATTTTGAATACTTAATTACCACCTAAAAATTCCTTCTGATTTCTCAAGTGATCAATCTACATAATTTTAAAAATATAATTAATATTATATTTTATTTTAATTCTTAATAATTTTAATGGTTTTTTTCTTCCTAATTTCTTTTCTGATCACATGGTTGTTCTATTAAGCTATTTAACAAAAATACAGGGCACACTTTTCAAATAGCCTGATGTGTCTTTGAAAAGTTCTTGGGAACCAGGGGATGAAAGTTTCACTGTATAACATCATTTATCCCTGGCTATCTAAAGCAACCCAGCTTGGTCTGGAGCACTCTGAAAACTTCATTTAGCATTTACTTTGTCCTTATGTGGCAATATGATTTGCTGCTGTCAGGCAGCTGATTTGGGGGAGTACCATTCCTTTTTTGTTAAAATTTGAAGGCTCCTGAGAGGAAGAAGATGAGGCTGGAAATCTAGACAACGAATTCAATTTTTGAGGCTGAACAGGAAGGTATTTTGTGGCCATTATTTATAAACTGAATTCTTACACTGTTACAACTTTCTTACGCAGAGCTTTTTCTTATGGTACAAGAGGGAATATTTACTGATCATTTTGAAATAATTAAGATCAAAGAATTTAAAAAAACAGTACAGGTTTTTGCTTTTATTTGGAATGAAAGTGTTCTTACCCCCTCTTTTTCTTTTTAACTGCAAGTAAGCCTTTCAAAAACTCAAGTCAGGTCTTTCAAGAACTTTTTTGAAGCTAAGGGATTGAACATAAGCTAACAGTTACTCTCTTCCTCTGGATCTTTTAACAGCACATCTAATAACAGTGTGCTAATACTTCCTGAAGGTGTTGTAAGAAAATCTGATCCTCAACAAGCGAAAATTTAACTTTAAAGTTTAATGTGCTTTCCCTTCATTGTAGCTGTTTAAATGCTACTTTTGGAAGAAAAAGATATTATCTGATACAGCTGCAGCTTCTAAAGAAACATAAAAACTTAGAAGAAAAACTGAAGTCACAAGAAAAACAGAAGTCACAAAATTCTAAAGAAGAGACATTGCAGGTTTAAGACTGACTATAGTTTTTATGCAGAATGCTTATGTGTTTATAACCAGTATTTCAAATTTTATATAGGAAAAATCTGTGTTTACTGAAGCTTGGGGAAAAATTTTTTTTGTTAAGTTTAGCAGAAAATAGAGTAATTTTATATTCTTTTGACTTAGGCTTTTTTTAAAATGTGGATTTTCCACACATTATGTGACTGGATGCATATAACATCCCTTCCAACTCTAGAAATATTTTTTGGGATCTTCAAATTTTCTTTTTTTCTTTTTTATGCTGTGTTGTCTAATCTGTCCTATGACTTGTCATTTGACTCTTTCTTTGACTTTTTATTTTCCTTAACTTTCATGTTTTTTCCATCTTAACACATATCATGGACTTATCCCTCCCCTTCATCTTTAGTTCAAGGAACATGGTGAAACAAGTATCTTCTGACAGTGCTTTACCTTATTTTCTGGGCCTCTGTGCAGAACACCTACACCTCTATAGGTGCTGGTCCGTTTCCTCTGTGGAATTTCTAGGCTCCAGTGGTATGTTTTTATAGCTTCTAAACATGACAGCAGGGTGGCTTTTTAAATTATTGCGCTAACCCTTTCATTGTGCATTAGAGAAAAAGCATACTAAAGATAGAAAAAGATGTAGTCCAGAGAGACTTGATTATATTGTCATTTGCCTGTTATAAAATATGAAAGCCAAATGCAAGAAAACAGTTGTTACAAAAGACTTATCAACATTCTGAGGAAAGGATAAAAAAAAAAAAAAACCCACAATGTTGAGTTTAGTATAATGCAAGGAAAGGGTTTGCGCTTATTTGCATGAATCTTGTACTTTAGAAAAATTGTAATACTTGGTCAAGCCTGATTTCTTTAGTACTTAACTTAGGTGCTTTAGCTGCTGCTATGGTACTATAATTTTGTTTTGTCTTAAGTTTATATAATGTTCTCTCATTCTTTGGTTTGCACTTGAAAATCATACATATCAGTTTTATAAATCCTTTGGTTAGTTTCATTGGAAGATTAGCTTCTCTTTTAACCAGAGTTTCCCTGTTCCAACTAAGAATTAGATAGTTTTTGGGTTAATATATTCTCCTAAGTTTAAATAAATGTCAGTGTTAAAATGAGAATATGCCTATTGAAGCAGAGAGTTTTCCAGTCTATTTGAGTTTAATCTTTACTTTTAAGAATATTAGAGTTTATATAAAAACTAAATATTAAAAATACTTCTTTTGGAGGAAAGTTAGTTTAAATTTTTGAAAAAGTAGATATGGAAAGACTTGTTATTTTAGCTGTGTATAAAAGCAATTTTAAAAACATTCAGTTGAGTAAAGTTTAAATAAACAGGCAGAATTTATAAAAAGTGAATAACCTATATCCAATTTGTTTTTTTTTTTAAATCTGAATATTTAAGTGCTTTTGTCTCAATGATGGTATTAATACATATCTGCATGGTTTGTTTCGTGAAATTTTTGTATTTCTGTGCCATTGTTGAATGAAAGTATTTGTACTTTGTATTGCTTTTTACTTGGCCTGACTTTGCTCGGCTAGCAATTTCCAGCAATACAATTATTCTGTTAATTCAACAAAGGTAAGTGAAATATGTTTTGGAATTTTAATTTCATTGTAAATGAGTGGATGTTGTTTTGCGGTCACACTACAGAGTATTGTTGGCCTTAATATGACTAGAAAAATATTTTAAATCACTCTTCACAAGTAATCACATAATTGTTTTTCAACAAGAAGTACCTTTACCATTCTGGCGTCAGGGACACAAAATGGCATCAGCGTATTCACCAGTAAAATAGACCTGATTTTAAAAAGTAATACCTGAAAAAATTGTGGATTTTTTTTTCTGTTTTTTTCCCCCAGGTTTTTTTTTTAAGAATTATTCTTAGATTTTCTCAAAATACAGAATGAAATTGTGTGCATGCTGTACTATGTGGTTACTTTTAAAATGAAATCTTTGTTACATCTTGTTCCAACCCCATACTGCATAGCATCTGGTGTCATGACTTCAGCGATCTCGTGTGTTTGCATGTGATAGATTGAAAAGACGCAAACTGTCCAGCTTTAAACAATGGTCTTCTTCCTTTTACATTAATGATTTTTTAAATATTCAACTTTTGTTTTTGTTTTTTTTTCCTCAGGTTTTGAATTGTATTCAATGGTGCCATCTATTTGTCCTCTAGAAACTCTTCACAATGCCCTATCTTTAAAGCAGGTGGATGAATTTCTTGCTTCCATTGCTTCTCCATCAAGTGAAGTTCCATGGAAGACCCCTGAAATTTGTAGGAAAATTATTATTATTATTTGATTTTTAGACAGTAGATATTATCTGAATATAAAATAAATTATGAAAACATAAGTGATGATCATGAATAGAATTTTAGGAGAGAAAGGGGTGTAGAAGATCATTATTTGGAATTCATTGGTGTGATATGCAACATACCACTTTTCTTGACTCTTCCTCGAAGTCTTTCTTAGAAAAAGAGGGGAAAGTCCTAAGACCCAGCAATAAAAGTCAGCAACATATAAAATCATGATCTTATTTTCACATTCCTATTATATGTCATTTTATAATAAGCTTTTTAAAAATGACAAAATGCCATTCTACATTAACCCACACATGCCCACATGCCCATCCCCTCACCACTTTAAGTAAGCAGCCAAATAGATTCAGGAAGAGCACTTAACTAATGAGAGCAAATTTGGACAAGAGTTTTTCAAATGGTGTTCTGCAGAAAATGTTCTGAAGAGGTTAATTCCTGTATGTAAAGGAAAGGGGTTCGTGGAACTTATTATATCTACCTCCATTTGGAGAGGAGTAGTTATATCAGCATATAAATAGGTAAGGTTCTTTTATAAGGAAAGCTATGTACCCACACTTTCCTAAACTTATTTGTTGAGAATCCACATTTTGGTAATGCATTTAAACATCATGTAGAGCTATTCTGAGGAACTTCAGTTGGGGAAATGTCCAGGAATACATTTTTAGGTGTGGAAAGTCAGCTGGCCATTGTCGTTTTCAACTCAGTAGGATCCTCGACACAATGGGATTGCCAGTTTAGGAAGCATTTGTTTTGGGAGAAAGTGCTCCAGTCAGAGTTGAGTCTTGCTAGTCCTAGTCATATCTTAATAAAGCTATGTACCTTCTGTGTACACCAGCTCCTTTTTATAAAGAGAATGCTGTAAATACGTTTCTTCCAAGAATAAAATTTGAGGTCTCGGGATGAAAGCCACTTTCATGTCTTGCTGTTACTCTCTTCCCTTTCCTGGGCAACCACATTGTGTTATTCTACAGAGTTCTATTCATATGTTGTTCTGTCCATATGGTGCTCCTTGCGTTTCTGCCTTCCCCTTTCACTTCTGGTGGTAGAGGTCAGCTTTCAACCATTAATGGTAATGGAGAGGTATCTTGGAGTGAATGATCTAAAGTATATTACTTTAGAAATGGTTTGGGGAAGTAGGTTTCAGTTTTAAATTGGCATATGAATGCATATGATTCTGAGAATTGATAATACTCCAAGTAAAATAATCACCATGCTGTGAAGTCAAAATCAGGAAAATGAAAGGATACTTCTCCTTTTTTCTCTGTCAGCTGATGGAACAGGCAGTGCTACTCCTCATTACACAGTAGAGAACCTGAATAAATTCTTTTTCCTCTTTACCAACCTCTTTCTACTGAATGTTTCACTGCTTTCCTGGAGCAGAGATTTGTAATCTTAAAATAGATATTAAAGAAAGATCATAATGAGTAAATAAGAATTTTGGGTAGACATTATGCTATTTGAATTTAGAAGATCTGTAAATGACTTAAAGGTAAAGTAGCAGTAATGACATCTGTTTTAGAAAAAGAATTTTGGTGAAATATTTACAGAAATATAATCTTTGAAGATTTATTCTTTTTCTGTGGCATTGCTGTTTTAGGTGGCTTCATTTCTCTGGTTAGCAAATTCAATTCCTCAAGGTGTATTATTGAGGTATATTAATGAAATGAAAGATATTACATTCCTTCTCCAGTTCTAATTAACTCTTTTCTATGTCATGGATATAAATTGTACTCTAGCTCTCTTAAAATTTCATTCTGTTACTTACTAAGGGGACTAGATGAGTAAGTAAATATAGTTAATGCAATTCATGGAATTGGATACACCTTAGAGTTAATCTAGTTCATTTGTCTTCAGGCTGTATTCCAAAGAGATTTTGGAAGTTCAGTGAGGAAGAGAGGATGCTGAGTGATTAGTCCTTGTGTCTTCTTTGGCTGCTTTATCCAGAGTATCTGCTTTGATCCAATTTATTTCAGATTTCATTTGAGAAAAGTTTACTCTTTTAAGGAAAAAACTTAGAAAACTCAGGTTTCCTAAAGTGTATGGTATTTTCATTCTTAAGAAAATAGGATGCCAATTATAATGGAATTATCTGAATCCTGTATTTTGTAGTATAATTACAGAATTAATATTTATTAATCACAATATATTTACATTATTTGTACCTAATTCCCTGGACTGTCCAGGAAGTGGCATCATAATGTAGAACTACACTGAATTTGTGGTGCTCATAACAAGGAAGAAGACATTTTTCGCATCTGTCATTCACAGATTTTTTTCTCACCCAGGGCAAATTGATCAATTTTATGGTAGCTAGTACCTAGTTTACAGTGAGGCACTGACAATATCAGACCTGGGGGGAAAGGTGTGGGAACACTAATTAGTTAAGTTAGAGGCTGAAGTTAGAATGGGATAAAAAATGCAAGCTGGAAGGAGCTACGTAATAATGCGGTGCTTTATATATTTTAGAGACTTTATAATCACATATATTATTCCATTAGTGGCTACTTTGGTCTTCTTCCAGTGCTATTTATATTCATTCAGTAAAGGTATCAACTACCTAAGGCATATTTGCCATAATGCGCCAACATATTGATTGATTTTTCGGAGACACTGTTTATTGCTATCAGGTCCTTTTCCAAAATTGCAAAAATAGACAATCTGTTTTTTTGTTACCTCCTCACCTCCCATTGTTGAGGTACCCAGAAACTTATGCTAGTAGCTCCCCCACTCCAGCCTATCATTTTCCAGAGCACCTTATACTTGAGAATTATCCCTCCTTGTCCTTTACGTACCTCTTAATCTTCCCACCTTGAATAGAAAGGAAAAAAACTTTAAAAGTCTTCTGCATGGAAATAATTTTCAACTGGGTAATATAGGAAGACAATCTGATATAACTATTTGTAGTCTAGTTAGTTTAGATTTGATAGAATGGTCAGGAAATTTATTGAATTACCATGTTGTTGTTTTCCAGCCTCTTCAACTTCACGTTCTAGTCCAGTAATGAGAAGAAAAGTATCTTTAAATACATATACACCGGCAAAAATCCTCCCAACGCCACCAGCTACCGTAAAGAGCACTAAAGCAAGCAGCAAACCAGGTTAGAAGTGTGTGAATTTGTGGATTCCACATAACAATTAGAGGAGTAATAATAGCTTTTAGGTGTAAAACTGTTTTTAAGTAGGATCGTTACACTCTAGAAATTTGTTATTGTAGCTTATTGATATACTTAGGGTTTGTTTTTCCCTCTCTTAAATACCCTATTTGATCATAATACATGGTATTTTTAATATAGATTGCTGAACTCAGTTTGGTTTTGAGGATTTTTTCACTTGCATTTGTGAATGATCCTTGTCCGTAGTATTCTTTTTCTTGCAGTGCCTTTTAGATTTTGAGTATCAGGGTAATGCCCTCCAGATAAAATGATTTGGGAAGTATTTTCTCCTCTCATATTTTCTGAGTAAGGTTTTTTTTTTTTTTTTGGTCTTTTGTCATTTTTAGGGCTGCACCCGTGGCACATGGAGGTTCCCAGGCTAGGGGTCTAACAGGAGCTGTAGCTGCCGGCCTTTGCCACAGCCACAGCAACGCGGGATCTGAGCCGCGTCTGCAACCTATACCACATCTCACGGCAATGCTGGATCCTTAACCCACTGAGCAAGGCCAGGGATTGAACCCGCAACCTCATGGTTCTTAGTCGGATTCGTTAACCACTGAGCCATGACGGGAACTCCTGAGTAAGGTTTTTAAGGTAGTAAGATCTTTTGAAAGATTTCTTCCCATAATTTTGATATAATTAATTTTCTGTTTCATTTTGTGGTGGTTTAGATAACTTCTGTTTTTCAAGGAATTTGTTCATTTTATCAAAGTTATCAACTTTGTTTCTTCATTATCCTTTTGATGAATCTGGTGATAACCTCTTGTTCATGATACTAATAATTTGTGTACTGCTTTTTTTCTTGGTCATTCTTATTAAGGATTAATCCATTTTATTGGTTTTTTCAAAGAACTGGATTTTGGCTCTTTGTTTTATTTATTTTATTATTATTATTATTATTATTATTATTAATATTATTTTGGGGGGGGGCCACACTCATGGCATGCAGATGTTCCCCAGCTAGGGATCAAACCTGCACCACAGCAGCAACCTGGGCTGCTGCCGTGACAACAGTGGATCCTTAACCCACTGAGCCACAAGAGAACTCCCTCTTTGTTTTATATTTTACTGATTTCTAGTTTCCTAAACCACTGATTGTTAAGCATTTCTTCTTGTTATAAAAACATTTAAAGTCCTAAGTACTTCTTTAGCTATGTCTCATAAGATATACTGTATTTTCATTTTGGTCAGTTAAAATATTTTCTAATTTACTTTGTAATTTCTTCCTTGAGTCATGTAAAGTTTAGAAACGTATTGGTTAATTTACAAATATTTGAGGTGGGATCAGGGTTTGAGTATCTTGTAACCAATTTATTGTTTAATTCCATTGCAATTACAGAACGTATACTGAATGATTTCAGTCCTTTGAATATGAGGCTTTTTTATGGCTTAACATTTAGACTGGGTACATCTTAAATGTAGCAAGTACACTAAAAAAGAATGTATATTCCATAGTTTATTGATGTAGCATTATGTAAGTATCCATTCGGTCAGGATTGTTGTTAATATTGCTCAGATCTCTCTGTCATTACCATTTTGTGGGGGTAACACATACAAGGGAGAGGAGTTTCTGATGCTTGTTTAGCAATTGTTTAGAGATCAGTTTCCACTCACAAAATTGTGGAATTGTCTGCTTCACTCTTTAATTTGGTCAATTTTTATTTTGTGAATTTTGAAACCCTGTTATTAGGTGTTTAGATATTTGATTATTAAGACTTTCTAATGTACTGACTCATTTATGATCATGAAATTTCCTTCTTTGATTTCTGGTAAGGCACTGTCTTAAAGTTTATTTTATTTAATGTGATTTAGCTATTTCAGCTTTCTTATGCTTTATGCATGGCATATATTTTTAACCACTCTGTCTTCATATTTAAGGTGATGTTTTGCAAATAGCATATATTTGGCTTTCTTAAAAGGCCATAGTTTCAGTGTTTATAGTCTATTAACATTTAATGTAATTATTCATAAGGTTGAGTTAGGTCTACTCATTTATTATATTTTCTGTTTATTATTCTGATTATTGTTTCTTTATTCTAAACTGCCTTTTTTTTTTACTAATTCAGTTTTTTTTTAGAATTTCTTTTTAACTTATCTTTTGGCTTTTTAACTATACCTTTTTGCATTATTCGTTTATCAGTGACAGTAAATATACAGCTCTAACTTTTCATGGTCTACTTAATTTTGTGCCACTTAAAGTAAAATGTACACACCTGCTTGATAGTAACTTTTACCTGTCATCTTCAGTTAGTACATTTTTACTTCATGTATTTCTTCTTTAGTTTTAGACATTCATTTTGATTCTCCTTTATAGCTTTTTTTTCTTCAGAGATTTCCTATATCTTAATTCATTATAAGTGTATTTTTCTTTTTTCTTGAGCATAGTTAAAATAGGTACTTTAAAATTCTTATCTTTTAATTTGGCTGATCTCAAGACTGGTGTCTTATGAATTTACCCATTCCTAAGAAGAAAGGTTTTTTCTTGTTTTTCATATATTGAGTAATTTTGGATTGTATCCTAGACATTTTGACTGATATGTTGTAGAAACTCGTTGTTTCTGTTATATTTCTCCAAAGAGTGTTGGGTTGTTTGGGGTTTTTTTTAAAGCAAAGAGTTAACCTTGGCTGAATTCACATTGCAAAACTATCCCCTGAGGTAGCTGACAACTCAAATTTCACTTCACTTCGTTTAGCCTGATCTGGACTTCTTTGGAGCTTACTTTGTGCAGCTCATACATGTGATCAGAGTTTATACAAAGAACTGGGATTTCCCACCTGACTTCCTAGCAGCTTGTGCGTCCGTAATACTTGTCTTCTGATTCTTTATGCTCCTAAAACTGAGTTTTATTTTGTAGTTTTAGCAGTTCCACATGGTACAGACTGGATCCTACCCTTAAGCCAAAAGCCTTTTTATAAAGGGTGTGTGTGTGCTAATTCCATGTTATTCCCTTCTTCCAAGTATTGAAGTATATGCCTACTTTTCTAGTATATGCATACTTTTGTTCACTCTTCAGTGTCTTCGGGTAGATTTTTTCATTTTTTATCCAAACTTAGAGTTGTTTTCTGCGGGAGGAAAGGTCTGAAAGCAACTTACCCATCCATACAGAAGTATAACTTGGCATAGAATAACTTTTTGATGGTTCAGTGGGGTATGATGTTAGTTTGGATATAAAAGAATGGTTCCTGAGTCAAGACTGTTTCTAGTTCTCTAAACTTTAAGTTTTCTTGATCAGGGTGAAATAGAAGAGAAAAAACTAGATGTTTATAGGGAAAATGATGAGTTCAATTTTAAATATTTTAGGGTTTACCTTTCCTGTCAGATATTTATTTAGAGATTTCTAATAAGATATACAGATCTTGAGGTAAGGGATAAGTTCTGGGGCAGAAATATAATTTTGTAGGTTGTCAACACAATAGATGATGTATTAAAATGATGGAATAGGAATTCCCTGGTGGCTTAGTGGGTTAAGGACCTGACATTATCATTACTGTGGCTCTGGTCACTGCTGTGGAACAGCTTCAGTGCCTGGCCCAGGGAACTTTTACATGCCACAAGCATGGGGAAAAAAAAAAAAGAAGAAATAAATTGGTTTCCCAGGAAGAATGTAGGGAAAAAGAGAACTTTGTTTTGTGTTATTTGAATTTCTCTTAATGTTTTGTATCATTTGAACTTGGATTGCTTGTGAAAACCTAAGCAGTAGCTTTTCTTTTTTTTGTATAGCTACCAGCGGACCTTCTAGTGCAATTGTTCCTAATACCTCATCTCGGAAAAAGGGTGTGACTAGCAAAACAGAAGTGCATGAACACAAAAAAAACACTGCGAAAAAGAAATGAAATCTTCGCAGAAGCTGGAACTCCTTTTACTTATAAAAATCACCTTTTTGGTCAAAAAAGACATGTAATAAACCTTGCCTAAAAAGTGTTGAAGCAAGTAATTTGTGTCTCCTTATACATTTAAGTATTCACTTAAAATATATTAAATCTAGAGAATTCTTTGTATATATTCAGGTAAGGAACTTTGGTAGTGATCTGCAATGTTTAAAGCAATGTTTCTTAGCATTTTATGAGTAGTAAAAAGGTAAAGTTCTGTTTTTCTTAATGTGATGTTTACCATGTGACTGTGGTAGAGAAGAGGAACGTGAAAACCCAGCTAGCCTGTACCAATGTCACACAGTGTACTGAAGAATCTGTGAGGTAACCTCTGAACATGTCTTCATTTTCACAGGACTGCATCTTGCCTGTAAAAACCTATAGCTTGGGTTGAAATTTGATGGCCAGAATTACATAATTTCCAAAGAGGTTTCATTGACCATTTAGATCAGAAACTTTTTTCCCCCAGTTGTTATATGCTGTTATATTTAATAACTGGAGATTAGCATATGGGTTATTTTTTCAGTCCGCTTTGAATTTTTTTATTGTGTGTTATTTAAAGTATTACAAATGCAGCTAGGATAACTATACCTTTATGCACATAAATTTGTATATTAATTTGTAGGAAATATTTTCTTTTTATATTTCCTTACCATAAGGTGCTTTTTTCATCAGGAAAATTTTGCTTCATATGTGTTGGCAAGAAAGACATTTTAGAGTTTCTTTTTAAGAGATATAGTTGACAAGTTTATAAATGGTACAGTTATTTTCAGAGTTCTTTTCAGCTCTAAGAAAATGAGTTCAGAACTGGAAATCATCAATGTAAGAAGAATATCTGAATTCTACTATTATATGTAGCACCTGTTTTTACCATTTCCAGTCTTACCTCTAGAATATGAGCTGATCTCACTAAGATAAAGATTGAGCATTTAAAATAAATGTTCATTGAAGGGAAATTGAGATCGTGTTGTGATTTCATCTATGATGTGAAAAAATATTTATTATCCTTGGTGCTTATTTTCCCCTGATGCACAAATAATTATAAGCCACTTGAAATGACCTAAACTATAAACCAAACTGTACATCATGATAAGAATTCTATCCATTGCCAGTCATATAACTTAAATTGCTAAAGCTTTAGTTTGAGACTTAACATTTAGAAAAATTACTGAACTCTCGTATGAATGCAGCTACTAAATTCTCAGAAATGACCCTCCTAACTTTAAATTATCATATGTGAACTGACTTTTAGAAAATAAGCATATTACATGTTTTAAAAGGTACCATATGCAAAAGTCACAAATATATACAGTTATTTAGTTAATATACTTCACACGAATGTAAGTGTATTAAATGGAGACATGTCTTGTAAACAGTTGAATGTACCTAAGCTTTCTGTATGTGAAATTGTGGTTAATGTGCTCATTGTTGGGGTAAAGAAACTACTTTTATTTTTTAAGTGGATCTGAATTAAAGTATTTTATTTCAAGAATCAGAGGATGAGTTAAATGGCAAGTTATTTTTTTAAATTTCTTTTTCCCTTTTAGTTTTCGTGGTGGAAGAATAAGGAAAACTTTTAATAGATATTAAAGTATTGTGATATACATATCACAATATATTCCCTAGAAATTAACTAGCAAATCCAGTACAAATCATGTTTTTTCCACTTTTGTACAAGAACTATGATTTTACATAGTCCCAGACTTGGTAATATCACTGTGTTGACAGGGCAGTTTTATTTGCAAGCATCTTAGATTTATTTCCCAAAACAAACAAAAAGTCTTCTATATCAGAGCAAGAAATTATACTTAGCACCATTTAGTGGAAGTTTGACTGAAGCATCTGTTGCTCCATTGTTTCTGTCCCTATAAATTATGCTTTTTGTTTGTTCGTTTGTTTTAAATACTAGAAGATATTTTATCTTGCAGCGTAATCCTCCAACCAGCAAAGAGAAGAGAGAGCCCAGATTGAGGTACTGTCTAGTTATCCTGGCATGTTAGTCTTTACAGTGCATTATTCAGTCTTTTCACCCTTAAAAGCCCTACATGGGAACTCAAACCTAATTTTGCTCTCGGAGTCCAGTGCTGTAGGTCCTCCTACTCTGGTTGTAATGAGTGTGCTTAGTCCATTCTTAACTACTTGCAAATGCCTTGGGGATATTATGCCAAGCTTGAGATATGAAGAAAAAAGTGCTGAACACTATATCTCATGTTTCCTTTGAATAGGAAATGAAGGCAGAAGAGTGACTGGAAAGGGAGGGAATGTGGCAGGGTGCCTGGTATATATATTCCTAGAGAAGGGGGGCAATGGATAGCAATTATGAGAGAAAAGTAATTCTTCAAGAACTACCTCTTTTATATTTTTTATTTTATTTATTTTTTTGCTTTTTAGGGCTGCACCTGCGGCATATGGAGTTTCCCAGGCTAGGGGTCAATTTGGAGCTACACCACAGCCACAGCAATGCCAGATCTGAGCCACGTCTGCGACCTACACCATAGCTCACGGCAACGCCGGATCCTTAACCCACTGAGCAAGGCCAGGGATCAAACCCGCTGTTTCATGGTTCCTAGTAGGATTCGTTTCTGCTGCGCCACGATGGGAACTCCAAGAACTGTCTCATTAAAACTCTTTAGATAAGGGAAAGACCTGTTTCAATCAAGGTCAGCCAGATTTTTCTCCAAGTTCTGCTGATTCTGATCTATGCTTCCACTATTGTTTAGTCCCATGCCACTTTGAACTAAGATTTTACTTTTTTGTCTTGTGTTCATATTTTGATAGAACGTTCTCAGTCTTTCCTGGTATACTTATCAAAGTTTGCTTTATGTAGATGTATGTTCATATGTTTGACATTAGTTTGCTCTTAACTTATTATCTGGACGGTGTGGGCTGCCCATATTATTCTCATTTGGGTTGGGGTCACTTTTGTGATGACCCCAGAAGTTCCCTCTCTAGCCCCTCTCTAATTTTCTCTGTACCTGGTGCTGTCACAGACAGCAGCATTCTTGCCTGTGGGAACAATTTTTACACTTCTGCAGGAGTCCTTTTTTAATGAGTCCAAGTAGGAATAGCTTTCCCTTTGTATGGAACCCTGGGAAAAGATCTTCCACAAAAAAGATCTAGTCTCTATTTTCAGAGAATGGAAGAATATACAAAATCTACTTATTGTTTTAGGTTCTATATAAATTATATCCCAATTGAATATAGTATTTAGATTTTCCATAGCCTTTTCCTTTAGTCCATGTGCTTAGTCATGGACTGAGAGACAGGTAAGCTAAACTTTCCTCTTAGGGGTTATTGTCAACTTTATTATCTGTGGGTTTTATTTTACTTTTTTCTGTGTAGTATGGCTATGTTTTCTATTGCATATGCATTTGTGATTTTTAAGTTTGCATTTTGGTTTTTACCTTTATCATTATAACAACATTCATTTCCTCATTGGAGGCTTTTTAAATGTCAGATATTGAGATTATGGCCTGTTTTATTTTGGCTTGCATTTGCCTGATATACCTTTATCCATCCTCTTTTTTTTCTATCTTATAATGATTTTTATTTTTTCCATTATAGCTGGTTTAGTGTTCTGTCAATTTTCTCCTGTACAGCAAGGTGACCCAGTCACACATACATGTATACATTCTTTTTTCTCACATTATTATACTCCATCATAAGCAACTAGATGTAGTTCCCAGTGCTATACAGCAGGATCTCATAGCTTATCCATCCTGAAGGCAATAGTGTGCATCTATTAACCCCAAATTCCCAATCCATCCCACTCCCTCCCCTTCCCTCTTGGCAAGCACAAGTCTGTTCTCCATGGCCATGATTTTCTTTTCTGTGGAAAGGTTCATTTGTGCCGTATATTAGATTCCAGATATAAGTGATATCATATGGTATTTGTCTGGATATATGCCCAAGAGTGGGATTGCCAGGTTATATGGTAGTTCTATATATAGTTTTCTAAGGTAGCTCCATACTGTTTTCCATAGTGGTTGTACCAATTTACATTCCCACCAACAGTGTAGGAGGGTTCCCTTTTTTCCACACCCTCTCCAGCATTTGTTATTTGTGGACTCATTCATGATGGCTATTCTAACTGGTGTGAGGTGGTACCTCATAGCAGTTTGGGTTTGCATTTCTCTAATGATCAGTGATGTGGAGCATTTTTTCATGTGTTTTTTGACTGTCTGTACATCTTCTTTGGAGGAATGTCTGTTCAGGTCTTTTGCCCATTTTTCCATTGGGTTGTTGGCTTTTTTGCTGTTGAGTTGTATAAGTTGTTTGTATATTTTAGAGATTAAGCCCTTGTCGGTTGCATCATTTGAAACTATTTTCTCCTATTCTGTAAGTTGTCTTTTAGTTTTGTTTTTTTTTTATGGTTTTCCTTCCTGTGCAAAAGTTATACATCCTTTTGTTTTTTATATTGTGCCAATTTATTTAGGTATTTTATTTTAATATACTATATAGTGGGTTTTGCTATATGATTTAATTTTAGCATATTATTTAATGTATTAGTCTAGTCTACTTGTATTTATTTATATGCAATATATCTTTGCTTTTAGGTTGTGCTTTCTGTTTTTACTGCTTAATCTTTTTCCAAAAGAATACTTTTAATTGCAAGTAAGAGAAACTCCAATTGAAGTTGACTTCAGCTCATAAGGATATTTACACCTTTCTGAAGGTCCAAAAATGGTAGACTCCAGCCATGTTTCTACCAGTCATAATGTCATCAAAGCCCAGTGTCTCTCCCTGTTTCCTCCAGCATAGTATAAACTTTATCCCAAAGTGGTTTACCCTCATGTTCATAAGATGGCAGCCAGTGGCTACATGTTTGATTATTCATGAACAACACAATAGAAATTGAGGGAAATTCTCTCTTGGCCACACTTACTTGGTTATCTAACCACATCCTGGGTGATAACGTTCACTAGGAGAATTCTGTGAACTTACTGGTCCTTAGGCTGGTGAGGGGTCAGGTTCCCCCCAAAGCCTCAGCACTTCTGATATTTCAGACCAGGTAATTCACCGTGGGAGGCTGTTGTGTGCATTGTAGGATGTTTAGCAGTATTGCTGTGCCTCATGCCCTAAGTGTTAAGACTGTGGGCCAAAATGAAAGTAACACTCAAGTCTTTTTTTACTGTGATAAGCGAGAGGCCAAAAAGGAAAGCAGGAAATTGGTGCTGGCTCCTCACTGTTCCTTCTCCCTCCAGCCACCATGGAATGGCACTGGGCAAAGGTCAATCAAAGGAAAGTTAGTATAGGTGGTGCAGTCTATCTCAGTGCTGAGAAACCTGAAACGAGATTCCTGCCATTTTATGAACCAACGGGACTTGAAGAAGGGCTAGGAGTGGAAAAAACTGAGAGTAGGAGAAAGTGTCTCTGTAAGGCCCCCTCCAATAAGGAAATCTCAGTGAAGAGAACTGAAATGTGTCTCAGCCAAGGTCTCCTTTGAGGAGAGCTCTGAGTAGAGGTGTCTGGGTTAGGAATGCAAATATGCATATGAGCATGTAGGCCCAGCCGCTACTGATTATAACTCCCTTGAAAGACAGGAGAAGGGCCACCTTCCCCCATGAATCCTTCCAGGCAAAGCATTTGTAATTGCCTATAACAGGGTAGGTCTGAAAGATCACACATAGAATTTTAGCCTAGGAGCAGTTACCTCATCCTAGGGCTTCTATGCTAAATGCCAGTAGCATCCCCCCAAACTGTGAGAGTCAAAAACATCTGCAGATATGATCAAATATCCCCTGGAAAGGCAGAATCTACAGTTAACTAGTGCCCTAAAGCCCATAACTGTGACTAATGCCCTAAAGCCTATGAAGAAAGGATATCTGATCGAAAATAGGGTTTAATAAGAATAAGAAATAAGTAATCTGTATACACTGTATACTGTCATAATATTATCCATGTTTGCTATAGTTTCTTTGGGTCCACTAGTAGTTTTCTTTTCAACTATAATTTTGAATTATACATTTAATTTTTTAAGTGCTCTTGACTCTATTTTGAGTAATACTTCCTTTTCTCTAATGTACAATTTTGGTTGATTTCCTTGGTTCTTCCTTATAAATATTTTTATGCCTTTATTACATGTTTATTGATTTAAATGTATATTTTGAACCCCTGGTTAATCAAGATAAAGAAATCATTTTACCTTTTCTCTGCTTTTTCTTAGTTTAGCTTATCTCTATTTCTTCTGGTGCGGCTTTATTTCTGGGTTGGCTTTATTTTTCCTTTTTTTTTCCCAAAACAGTGTTAACTCGTATCACATTTCGTCCAGTTGTGTTGCCATGTGATTTCAGATCACCTGTATATCTGGATGAACATTTTACTTCCTTGAATGCTTTCAATTTTGACAGTGTTTTCTGCACGCCCAGTAAATTCATGTTTTCAACTGAATGGTTTTATCTGCTACTGTTTCTCTTGTTCCTTTTCTCCTTTGGAGTGGGTTTATATGAGTGCTGTGTGGGGTCATTCTCATGTATTACTCTTCTTTAAATGAGGTAAGTTTCCTTCTGGCTAACCTATTTGGTGTAAATTCATATGGTGTGTAAGGCAGCATTTTGGATTAACAGTTTTTCCTGGGTTACAGTGAAGCTACTTAAGACAGGATTGTGTGTCTGAGAGAGCTATTTGAGCCTTTTTTCTCTCCAGCCAATAAAGTTTGGCAACTGCAGCGCTACTTAGCTTTGGAATCTCTTGCCTCTCCTCTGTCTCATTTACAGACTGTGTCTTGTACGTGGCATGCCCATATTTCTTCCTTGGCTTTGTCTCCCATTACTTTGTGGTACCAAGAAATACCCAGAAAATCCCCTCCTGGTGGCGCTCAGCCCACTTCTATTTTTTTCAGACAAGAAATTAGCTTTGCCGCTCGGATTATGCCATCTATTTTGGAGTCTTTTGGTCTAATGACTTTGAGATCTGGAGCTGTAAGCATTCTCTACAGGTGTAATCCTGTTTGACATTTACTGCATGTCAAATCTTTCTCATATATTATGGTTGAGATTACAAGTGCCTTCTAGTTTTGTTGAAGACAGTTTATATTTCTGTTTTATATGGGGGATAATTTTTTATTGAGAAAACATTCCTGTATTTTCAGACTGGGGATCATTTCTTTCCTTTGGTATTGTCCTTTAACAAGAAGGAAGAGGAGGAGAAGGAAGGAGAAAAGGAGAAGCCTCTGTCTTCTTATCAGTTACATTTTTTTAATGAAATTGATAATGCTAGTCTGCCTCAGTACAGTGCTGAAATGCTGATTTGGTAAACCATAAAGGGAAGAACATATTTAAAGCATTTTTTGCATTCTTTTGTTGTAATAGAGTTATATGTAGTCCAAATGTCAAAAAGGTCTGTTTTCAGTGGTATTTCAACATTTTTTCAGTCAAGGATATTCTAGACAGCTCCTAATACTCTTTTATAGTTGTTCTTGTTGCCATGGGAACAGCCTGCCTAGTAACAATCTGACAGCCCCACCCCCACCCCAAATCAAGATTATTCTGGCATTTTTCCCTTTTTAAAAATAAAATCTTTAAAATAAGACAGTACAATCCTTTTAGCACAGTTAAAAAAAAAAAACCCACAGTATTTAATCAGGCCTGACCCACTTGGGATAATGGATGCACAACTTAGATACCTGTTTTCAAGCACTTCCAAGGGTGTATCTTGATGAGGAAAGTGGGCCTCTTATCATTCTATGTAAGGGGCTTCAGAGTACATGATATATGGAAAGATGATTTCTTTAAAAGAAAAAAGAATATGCCTTCTGAAAGTGTTTTGCTGCTTTTAAAACCCATAGATTTTTCTCAAGTTGGTCAGTGCTGAATAGAAAGCTCAGTGATAAAGATAGATGGATGCGAAAATGACAAGAAAAGAGAGAAAGGGAGGGCTGAGGCAGAAAATAAAACAACACAGGCTCTACCACTTATCAAAAAGCATCACTGGTGTTCCTGTTGTGGTGCAGAGGAAATGAATCCAACTAGGAACCATGAGGTTGTGAGTTCAATCCCTGGTCTCGCACAGTGGGTTAAGGATCTGGCGTTGCCAAGAGCATAGTGTAGGTCACAGACGCAGCTCAGATCTGGTGTTGCTGTGGCTGTAGCGTAGGCCAGCAGCTGTAGCTCTGATTCGACCCCTAACCTGGGAAATACATATACTACAGGTGCAGCCCTAAAAAAGCAAAACAAATGAACAAACAAAAGCATCATTGTTGATGTGAAGAAATTGGAAGACAGATAATTAAAGATTATTTCTTTCACTACTACATATAGATATGCTAATTTTGGAGTTCCCATTGTGCCTCAGCGGAAATAAACCCAACTAGTATCCATGAGAATGTGGGTTTGATCCGTGGCCCAGCTCAGTGGGTTAAGGATCTGGCATTGCTATGAGCACTGGTGTTGCAATGGTGTAGACTGGCAGCTATAGCTCTGATTTGACTCCTAGGCTGGGAACTTCCATATGGTGCACCTCCAGCCCTGGAAAAAAAGAAAAAATGCTAATCTGTGCTAGAATGTCTTACACAAGATTCAAAACAATAAAATGAGACCTGAGAGTCTCAAATATTACATCTCACCATGAGTTTGTATTATTGATTCTTCATTTCTCATTTAGAAACCCATTTGAAAATCCTGAATACTGTACCTACATCCCAATGGAATAGATGGAAAAGCCACAAAGAATAAGCTACACAATAGTATTCATATTGGAAGAGAATAGAGTCTGCTCCACCTGTGGAAAAAAAAATCACTTTTAAAATATGAAAATTGAAAGAATCAACAGTTAAAGCACAGAGTCGTTTCGGTAATCCTGTACACAAAAATATGAAAAAAATGTCCAGGTTGGAATCGTGTGACTGAAACCCCCTCACGTGCTCACAGGCTAAGTAAGAGAATAGAGCACTGAATAGATAGATGTTTTATTTCCTTTTTTAGCAATGACATTTGTGCATGTAAAAACATGCATGTTTGAACTGCCTGGTTATAATGGTTTTCTCCTCAGTTTTTCAAAGCCTCTTCAGGAAAAAGAACAAAGTCATTACTATGAAAGGTAGAAAAGGGATTGGGAGAAAGGAGACCTGGGTTGGCTTCCCGGTTCTGCTGTCTGGGAGACTGTGATGCTCCATACTTTGCTGGGCTCCACTTCTCTTATCTCTGCATCCACAGCGTTTGCCTGAGAGCCTTTCATCTAAAATTTGTATGAACTTGCTTCTCCCCTTCTTCCACAGAATTCTAGAACCTTAACCATCCCCTCTCCTATCCCTAGCTACCTCTTTTATCATAGTCAACAAGTGTTTTTTTGTTTGTTTTGTTTTTTGCCTTTTTGTCTTTTCAGGGCCATACCCTCAGGAAATGGAGGTTCCCAGGCTAGGAGTCTAATTGGAGCTGTTGCCGCCGGCCTATGCCAGAGCCACAGCAACACCAGATTTGAGCCGCATCTGTGGCCTACACCACAGCTCACAGCAAAGCTGGCTCCTTAACCCACTGAGTGAGGCCGGGAATCGAACCCGCAACCTCATGGTTCCTAGTTGGATTCGTTTCTACTGTGCCATGACGGAAACTGCCATGACTGGAAATACCACAACGGGAACTACCACAACAGGAACTCCAAGGGCAAGTGTTTTTTTGAATACTTATTTAGGTAGGTAGCATAACTCAAAAAACATTGATACTGATTACAGTTCCTTCTTGCTCCTCAGATGCTCTTTTGAGGAATTTGCTGTTAATACAGTCAATGCTATAGTATTTATAATTTTGAGAATTATCGAGTTGAGACTATTTACATAATAGCTTCCCTTTATTACCCAGAATGCATGCATTTCTGGATATTGGTATTATAAATGCAAACTCTTTTTCATATTAGTCTAAATAAAATGAAATACAGCTATGGAGATGTTTTTGTAGCAAGAAGAAAATTATATAGTGTCCACATGCGTGATGTAGTCCTATGGATTGTCTAAAACCAGATGACGTAGGGGGGAATCTTTTGAATGTATTGAATATGTTCCATACTCCTATTATACATGCATTATTACCCTTATCTGACTGATTTAAACCAACATCTGTAAGATTAATCTGTAAAATGATCATGTGGGTTCTGACATCTCTCTTACAGTCTATGATGCTATATGATTCTAAGGAAGTTTTTTTCCTTGTTATCTTCTGTCTTCTATATTCAGACCAATGCTGCAATCACAAATAAGTGCCTGATAGCATTTTACCCTAACACTTGGTTAAAACTCATTTTAGCACACACACATATACGCGTGCATGCACTCACGTGCACGTGCGCGCGCACACACACACACACACGCAAGTTATCCCTAAAAAGCTAGGGTGACTCTAGTAGGAGTCAGGTGACCTCATATTACTGGGTTGGGCCAGCAGGCTACTACATAAGTAGAAAAGTTGACTGCCAAGTAAGGTGTGGGGATTTGGGAAATTTATCCGCTCAAAATATTTTACCAGCTTGCTAGATTTAGAGTCTAAAAATGTCAACATTGTAGATACTACGGGCGGAAAAATCATTAAGAAAACTCAAAGAACTCCCCTGTGAACACAGAGATAGCCCCTTTTAAAATGCAAATACCTTTGGAAAGCTTATCTCATTAATCTGGCCATTAACCCCACAATTAAATGCTTTTCTCACAGTCATCTAAGAATAGTCATTCCTTTACAAAGTGTGTGCTGAGTACTGATTATAAACCAGTTACTTCTGTTCAGTCCTTGGGATAATAAATGTGAGAAGATCCATTTTCATTTTTGAAGGTATTGACTGTCTACTGAGGACCAAGTGCTCTAAAGTAATCAATCCATGGCGAGATGACTAATCAGCTCTTCCATTCCAAACACTTTAAAATTCTAAATAGAATATTTATTTTGAAAATGCATGTAATAGTTTGAAAATGAAATTAGAACTAGAGGTTATCCAAAATATAAAAACAATCAACAGCTAAATCAAACTTGAAGTCTTTTTATCCAAGGGATTTGACTGTCTCTGATTTTTCAGAGATAATTTATTTAGTCAACATGAGCTACAGCTAAGGGTACTCTTGAGAAGACAGCAAATAAGAATTGTGGTTGCAAACTATATGCATGGCAAACTCCTATAGCTGGGTTCAGTTCATAAAGGAGAGAGCAAGAAATGCTCTTCTCTGTCTGTAATCAGAACTGTTAAAATCTCATGCCTGCTCATTATCTTGATAAGCCCTATAGGACCATAGAAAGAAGCAAATGCCAAAATATACCATGGGGACACTTTCACAATCCAAAGCACACACAGGACACCCCCACAATAGAAAACCACACTCAAGAGAATATTGCAGTTAAACAACAACGACTGGAAAATCCCATGAGAAAACCGTAAGAAACAGCATCCAAAGAGAGGAGACTTCTTGGAGTAGAAAGGGGCACTTAAAGGAGGAACTAGGAGAGACAAACAATGATGACTTTATAAATGTGCCTTGTCTGGTCTTGAGTAGGAGGTTTCAAGAATTTCAGGAGTTCCCATCGTGGTGCAGCAGAAACAAATCTGACTACGAACCATGAGGTTTCAGGTTCAATCCCTGGCCTCACTCAGTGGGTTAAGGATCTGGCGTTGCCCTGAACTGTGGTGTAGGTTGCAGACATGGCTTGGATCTGGCATTGCTGTGACTGTGGTGTAGGCCAGCAGCTTTAGCTCCCATTAGACCCTTAGCCTGGGAACCTCCATATGCTACAGGTGCAGCCCTAAAAAGCAAAAAAAAAGGAAAAGAAAAGAAAATTTCAGAGCATTGGAATTTAAACTACTGGAGACAGGGATGGTTTTCATCGAATAGAATCCTAAGTAAAGGGTTTAAAATGTTATTCTGGGAGTTCCCGTCATGGCTCAGTGGTTAAGGAATCCAACTAGGAACCATGAGGTTGCGGGTTCAATCCCTGGCCTCGCTCAGTGGTTTAAGGATCCGGCATTGCCGTGAGCTGTGGTGTAGGTTGCAGACGCTGCTTAGATCCCGCGTGGCTGTGGCTGTGGCCGGCGGCTACAGCTCCGATTAGACCCCTATCCTGGGAACCTCCATATGCCGCGGGTGCGGCCCTAGAAAAGGCAAAAAGACAAAAATAAATAAATAAATAAAGTGTTATTCTGTAAGTTGTAAGAGCTTTTCAAAATGATGTCCGTAAGAGCTTTTTAAAATTATGTCCAGTTAATATAACAAAGTTAAAAATATTTTGTCATTTATTCTATTTTTGTTTTTCCGTGGTCAATATTATAAAGTTAAAAATATTTTAAGTCAATTATTATTCCATTATTTTCATTTTTCCATGGTCTTTTTCAGTAACTGCGTCTTTACATAGTTGTTATCCTTGTGCTGTAAGCATACAGTTTTGTTTTTCCTAGGTTCCTTGCTCCATATTAGATGACATTTTCCCATGTTAGGTAATACAGTAGCACTCTGCATATCCACAGGGAATACATTCCAACACCTCCAGTGGATACCTGAAACCATGATAGTATTGAAACCTACACATACTGTCTTTTTTTCAGCATCCATACTCTTGTACTTTGGGGCTATTATAAAGTAAAATAAAAGTTATTTCAACACAAGCAGTGCAACACCATTACAGTTGATCTGGTAACCAAGAAAGCTACTAAGTGACTAACAGTGGCGGGTGGTGGGAGTAGTGTATACAGCAAGGATACAGTGAACAAATGGATGATTGTGGGCAGAATAGTGTAGGACAGTGAGATTTCAGAATGACTTGCAATTTAAAACTTGTGAGTTGTTTATTTCTGGAGTTTTCTAGCTAATATTTTCAGACTGAAACCACAGACAGGGAAACTGTAGATGAGGGGAGATGACTGTATTTTTAACGTTCAAAACTATCCCTTTAAAATTCTGATAATTTATTGAGAATTTTAAAAAATATTTATTAAATAACATAGCATATTAGGTCACATGTTACTAAAATGTAACAAAAGAGCTTCAATTCCCTGCCTCTTTTTTCCTTGATGACTACACAACTGTACCCTTTGTCTCATTTTCTAAAGGCATCTATCTCCTTACAAACTTTCTAGCTTTTCCTTGATGTATTTGCCTCCATAGTTCTATATAATAATTTTATACATCTGTGTTTTTATTTGTCAGTTTTAGATATTATTGTTGACTTCTTGTTACGATAAGAATTTAACTTTCTAAACTCTACTTTTTCTTCGTACCCTCTGAAATGATAATATTTTAAATCACTAATCAGTGCTTACAATATTAGTGGTTATATAATATTGCTTATTGCTGAGCCAGCTAGTATACTATGATTGTTTCTTTTCTTGTACAATGTCTGTTTCTTTTTGGAAATGTTTCACCGGTTTTCATTCAATTCATGTATTGCAAGTTCTTCAGTTTCTCCAGTGGATACGTAATGCAGAGTTCAATATTGTTTTCAACATAATAGATGAACAATTCCATTTTATTCCCTTAAATATCTCCTTGCTGTTTCTTATCAATCAAATGACTTTTGAAGTTGGATCCACAAAGCTAGAAAAAAGCAATGACAGATACTTAGAAATCAATCCAATGGTATTGTACTATTCCTAAGAGTTGTGTGGTCCTAATAGTCAGTAAAAATTTGAAGTGAATGAAGGATTTATAAAGATCAATTTTAAAAGTTGAGCGGGGAGATATTTACACTTTAAAAAGGCCAGACAAATATAAAATCCAATCAAGTCATATGGTCAGTTCGAAGGAGGTGACAGATTTTAAAAAAAGTAAACAGAGAAATTAGATTATATACATTTCCAGTCTAAGAGATACAATCTATGTAAAAATCTAATCCTTTGGGGTACAGAATGTTTAATACAGCAACTATAAAACAGTGTTCAGTAAGCCCATCAATGTTGAAGGCAAGAATCCAGTGTTTGTCCAGGTGAAAGTCTTCTCAGAACGTAAAGAAATTTGGGATTTTTTGTTTGTTTGTGTGTTTTGCTTTTGTTTTAGTTTTTTTTTTTTTAACATGAAACTTTGAACAAGCTGAAAGAGTTGCCACCAAAATGACATGGAATGGTAACTTCAGTGCTTTGGTGGTGGTTAACAATTTTTCCCTTGGTGACAAAGAATTGTTTATCTTTTCGCTTTGGACAGATTTAGAATTAAGCAGAGGAATATTTAAGATACTCAGACTTAAAGTAACAATTTTTTTAGAGACTATAGTTTTGTATTTATGTAATTATAATATTTAAGAAAACTTGGTTGACTGGTGTTAGATCAGCTTGTGATTCCAATTTTAAGATGTGTAATTGATTTAATTTGATTTTTTTTTTTTGTCTTTTTGCCTTTTATCTAGAGCCGCACCTGTGGCATATGGAGGTTCCCAGGCTAGGGGTCTAACAGGAGCTGTAGCTGCCGGCCTTCGCCACAGCCAGGGCAACACGGGATCCGAGCCGCGGCAACCTTCACCACAGCTCACGGCAAAGCCGGATCCTTAACCCACTGAGCAAGGCCAGGAATCTAGCCCGCAACCTCAAGGTTCCTAATCGGATTCATTAACCACTGAGCCACAAAGGGAACTCCCTGATTTAATCTGATTTTAAGCTAAAATCAAACTTAGTTTATTAGATTTATAAGAATTATATGAGCACCTTGGAATATTTGTCAGACATTTAAATATTTAAAATACAGCTTAAAATGCTTAAACAACTATCATGGACCAAGCTAGTAAATGGAACTGAATATTAAAAAAAGGATCCCTCAAAAATGATTAAAATTTGCTAGATTTACAAATAGAATAGTATCTAGAATTCAATTTAAGTACTTAGGAGTTTTGAATCTGTAACTTTACTAAATGGAGCATTTTAAAAACCAATGTACTCTCTGAATAATCTTTTTTGTGCCCCCAGGCTACCCTTGAGGGCGTTATAGAACTCTCACATTAACAAACCCTGCTGCCCCTCTGCTCCAGTCTGGGCTGATTCCTCTGTAATTCTGCTTGCCCTACTTTCCCGTGTTAGCTCCCATGTTTTCCAGATTCTATTCCCATGCTTTCCTCTGAGTCATACGGTCACACTATGAGAAGGACTCAGCATTCTTCCAAGAAGCGGGAAGGGTGAACATGTAAGTGGCTGGGTGAGAAATAGATATTGAGTAGAAAACCACTCGTCTGCTACACAGCCTTTTCCCTAAGCTCCATTCCATCCTTGCCTCCCACACCATATGCCCCAAGCCTTCCGCATTTCTTGATTTCTTGGAGCAGCTGCTTTTCTTTTCTTTGGTGTCTACATCTACAGTGCCTTCTATTGCAGTTGCCTGTCTGCTTTCTGCATCCAGTAACAATTCTGTGTGCTTTCTACTTTCCAAAAATCTGTTGACACCTCTCATCTCATGTTCTTTTCATTCATACTCTCTTTATAATTTATTCTTATTCCTTTCTTGTCATTGTAGAGCGCTTTGGGAAGGAGATGCAGATAAATTGCATAAGTTCAACTTTCATTATTGGAAACTTGCATCATTTTTATGGTATGTATAACAGTCTACTAGTTGATCTACCATAACTGGTTTAAATGTCCCTTATTACAGAGCACTGAAATCTCTTCTTTTTCTTTTCTATCTGCTAGTTTTCTTCTTGTGAATTATTTCCTTGCAGTAAATTACAAGAGGTGGAATTATGGGAACAAAATTTATAAAAGGATACAATTTGGAGTAGTAGAAAGAGTATGAGCTTTGGGACAGTTTAACTGTTAATTGTATTCATTGCTATCAGCATGATAAGGAATTTATTTTTTTAATATACCTATGTCTCCATATCCAAATTCAGATCAAGGCATAATATTTATTCCAAAAATCAAAATACTCTGTAAAGTAAATAAAGTAAAACAAAAGTAAATAAGTAAAATTTAAAGTCTAAATATAGCTTAAAAAATAAAAAGTAGACTCCTTAGTGTTAATATTCTGCTCCATAACCTCTTAATAATTTAATTCCATTATTTACCATTTTCCACCCTTAAGAATGTCTTTGGTTTTGAAACTTTCTCTGCGTCAAATCAATTCCAAGTTTTATCAAACTGTCCACACCCTCAAGGCTTTCTAGGGTTGAACAGTGCTTTTTGCACCTATTTAGATCTCAGCAAGTGGTGTTATAATAAAAACAAGTTCTCTAAATAAGAGTATTTTGTAATTCGCATACCAAGTTATTATACCTTTCCAGAATCTTGCCAGCTTAGGTAATGATATCAAACTAGTATGAATGGGAGAATGGTTTCCTTGTCTCATTGTCGTACATATATTGCCAAAAAGTTAATTGCCAAAACTGCAGAGAACAGATTCCTAGCTTTTCCGTTTTTAGTTTAAAGAGACTAATGTACTACAACATCTGTTTGAATTGAAACTGACCCAATTTTTTATTCCTGCTTCACTCTCCTAAAACTACAGATGAGCTATTAAATATTTCCTTGAGTGTAGGGAGTTCCTGTTGTGGCTTAGCGGGTTACGAAACTGACTAGTATCCATGAGGATATGGGTTCGATCCTTGGCCTTACTCACTGGGTTAAGGATCCGGCGTTGTCATGAGCTGTGATGTAGGTCACAGACCTGTCTTGGATCTGGCATTGCTGTGTCACATAAGCTGGCAGAAAAAGAATTTCCTTGAGTGTACATATCCCCTTCAATGACAACTTTAAAAAAAAAAAAAAAGGAAAGTAAAAACAAAAGCAGTAGATGGGTGTAGCCATTAGAACATCAGAAAGGAACATAGTTATTTAATTACATTTTTTACTGTGCATTTTACCATAAATAAAATGCACAATTAAAAATGCTAAGCCAAGGAGTTCCCTGGTGGCTCAGCAGGTTAAGGATCCTTCATTGTCACTGCTACATCTCGGGTTTGATCCCTGACCTGGGAACTTCTGCATGTTGGAGGTGCACCAAAGAAAAATTAATTTAAAAAATTCTAAGGCTTTTTATTATTTACACGGCTTAGAAACCTGGAGTTCTAGTCAAGTAATTCAACAACAGCACCTTTATTTATATAGAGACATTCTTTTCAATTTCATCATAAGTTATTTTGCCAAATTCTTCAAAGAGCCCTGAGAGATTAGTAGAGCATGCACTCTTATTTGACAGATAAGGAAGTTGTCATCTAGAGAGTTTGCCAGAGGAAATACAGCAAGTCAGTGCCAAAACTAGAAAATGAATTCAGGTGCCCCAGCTCCTGTGCATTTTGGTCTCATAGAATCATCTCTCAATGATTAGCTTTCTCACTATTTATCACTTTAACTTCCTAACATAATTCATGATGCAATTATTAAAAATGAATTTTGCAAATAGAAAAGATTTTAGTGCACAGAAATTCTGGTAGCTTGACTGGGGTTCCAGCAGTTCTCATTCAAGAAATATAGCTCCATTTTGTCTTTTATTTACTTAGCTTCCATTTTAACTCTTTGACTTTTGTGTGGTTATGGGAAGAGAACTGGATGACAACCTGGGAGTCCTGTCTATCTTAGCCATGTCCTCTACATGACTCTGGACATTCTCCTCTAACCTGAATGGCGTCATAGATAAAATTGAAAATAACATCTACTTTTCCTGCTTTACCAGGCTTTTTGTGATGAACAACAGTAAGTTGATATATGGGAATCAAATTTGGTGAATTGTAAAGCACACCACGAAGGTAAGATTTGTTATTTCCTTAGTACTACAGAACAGGTAAAGAGATAACAGACTAATATAAGGAAAACAGTAAAAGAGCATTTAAGACATTTCAGCTTTTAGCTGTTGTTAGGATTTGTTTGCTGGAATGATACAAGTTAACCTTTAATAAAAAAAATCTCATATGGGAGTTCCCATTGTGGCTCAGTGGAAACAATCTGACTAGCATCCATGAGGATGCAGGTTCAATCCCTGGACTCAGTGGGTTAAGGATTCAGCATTGCCGTGAGCTGTGGTATAGGTCACAGATGCAGCTCGGACCTGGCGTTGCTGTGACTGTGGTATAGGCTGGCAGCTGCAGCTCTGATTTGACCCCTAGCCTGGGAACTTCCATATGCTGCGGGTGAGGCCCTAAAAAAGAAAAAAAAAATTTTTTTTCACTATGAAAGCAATTTAAGCTTGCTTAACACCAGTTAAAGCAAGGTGAAATTCCTTGTCTTTGTGGATAAGGGTAATAGGGAGCAAGCTCTAGGATTAAATCCAAGTTTGCTATAATTTGGTAGTCCTCAAGTTGTTTTCAGATTTTCTCAATGACTGCTGGGTTTTCAAAGTATCTTACCAATGACAATATTATTTTTTGAAAGAGAAGTTAATAAACTCCATGTATGTGGCATGTGTGAGTATGTATGTGTTTGCGTATGCATGTATGTGTACATGTAGATACTCGTGCAGGTAAGAATTAAATGTTTGGAGAAAAACTGAATTGTTAAAATTGTTTTTGACCTTTTATCACAAGCAGAGTTATCACGCATGGACAATTCATGGAGCTAAGAATACAATCTAGTGAACTGACTGAAATGTATAATAGTAAGCTGTAGAGTTAAGCTTTCTGTTCCACTTTGGTAGCGGGAGAGAGGAGCAGAATGTGCCAAATTAATATTCATCTGAAGAAGTTATATATCACCCTATCAATTTCCCACTCTGCCTGACTTTTGAAATTCCTTTACTGTGGAGTTCTGAAATAAGGAATTCAGGTTGATTAAAGTGAAGGACAAGGAAAAGAAAAGAGGGGGGAAAAGAAAGGAAAATCGATTATTAAGTCAAAAAATGTACCATTAGGAAACAATTATTCGTCTCTTCAATTGCAAGATAATTATTTTCTAATGCCTTTGAAGACCCTTTAGTACATCATTGGCATTAATGTGACCCTTTAAGAAAACTCTGCTTGGGGCATTGATCAAGTCGTTAAGTGTTGATGCTAAGTCCCTAAAACTTGACCCTTAAATGGCATTTTTTTCAAACGATCTTTCTACATCAGAATACCTCAGTGCCATGCCACTTGCTAAGTAGAAAAATAAGCTTAATTTTTTCTATTTTCTGGTAAACAATTGTTTATTGCTGATAACACTAATGAGAAATTTGTGTCATTTTACTCCATTAAACGTATATTTTTGATAGTGGATTGTACTGCTGTCTCAAAGTGTGAAGGTAGTTCTCACTTTCATGGCATTTATAGTGTAGCAAATTCTTTTGGCTAAAAACAAAAGCAAACACTTCCTTTCTTCTTTTCAGGACACTTTTCTGCCCTAATTTTGCTAAACTGTCATCTGAAATATGGCCTTTGGTAGCACCTAGGCCTTTTAGCACAGTTGATAAAAAGCTATTCATTTAGAACAGTTATTTTTTTTAATATGATTTTTATTTTTCCATTATAGCTGGTTTACAGTTTTCTGTCAATTTTTCAACTGTACAGCGTGGTGACCCGGTTAAGCATAAATATATAGATTCGTCACAAGTGATTAGACATAGTTCCTGGTGCTATACAGCAGGATCTCCTTGTTTTTCCATACCGAAGGCAATAATCTACATCTGTTAACCCCAGACTCCCAGACCATCCCATTCCTTCTCCCTCCCCCTTGGCAACCACAAGTCTGTTCTCTAAGTCCGTTTTTTTTCTTTTCTATGGAAAGATTCATTTGTTCAGCATATTAGATTCCAGTGACGTTAGAGCAGTTATTAATGCAGGTCTTCTGGATGTTAGTAGCAATTACTTTGAGAAAAAAATTTCAATGATTAATTAAACCCGGGAATAAACTTAGATTAACAAAGTTAAGTGGGCTTCATTAATACAGGAGTCCTTACAGTCTTTAAAAATAACAAGTCTGTGATTCTACCAGTAAGGAATTTATTACACAATTTTCCCCAAATGTATTTGACCATGAAATCCTTTTTATCATGAAGGCATCTTTTGGGAGAGACCATTTAGAAACTGATATTAGTATGGATATTAAGAAAGCCTTTATAAGAGGTCAGCTCTGGATTAGAATCAGACAGGAGTTCTAGTCCAAGCTGGGCTATTTATTACTGTATCCCTGGACATGTCACAAAAAAACCTCTGAACCTCAGTTTCCTCATCTGTAAATGAACATGAGAATACTTACTTTAGATCATATTTATGAAGACTTTTTGGAAAATTATGTGAAAGTGCTCTGTAAATTTGAAGGCATTTTAAAAATGTGTCATGAAAATAATGGGTACAGCATTAAAAGTTGATCTCACTAAGAATGTTTGACCTACTCAGTTTTTTAAAAAATGCTCTTTGTCATTAGATTAATGGTGTGTGATAATCCGATTCCCTGATTCAGCAAAGGAGGAGTTGTTCTCTTCCAAACCATTCAGGTAGTGAAGTATTAACTTTATGGGAAATAACCATAAAGTAATGAGGCAAACATTTCCATGTGGTTCATTATTTTATAACAATATCACCTGTGAATTCTTGCATAGTGCTTACTGAACTAGCAATTATAAATGTTAAAGAATAGACTTCATTATGGTTGGTGAAATACCAGACAAAAATTTTTCTTACTTGTATTAACTTTAAAGTACTTAGACATAAGGAAGAAAATGTATCTGAGTAAATAATGAAATGATTTTGAGTTTCATCCTCCTAGCATCAACTAGATGGAGATATTAATAACCCCATAAAATGACAAGCAGCTTATAGAGAAGTGAGAAAGCAGAGATC
Source organism: Catagonus wagneri (assembly GCA_004024745.2). NCBI lineage: Eukaryota > Metazoa > Chordata > Mammalia > Artiodactyla > Tayassuidae > Catagonus > Catagonus wagneri. The sequence continues at coordinate 23,504,081 of PVHT020004020.1, forward strand.
CTAAGATAATTAGCATTCCTCAGTTGGTTGATTGATAATATTCCCTTAGAATGGAATATAATTGTTATGAATTTTGTCCCCTCTCAGTTCATATGTTGAAGTCCTAATGCGCAGTGCCTCAGAAGGTAACTGTATTTGGAGACAGAGTATTATTTTTTGACGACACCCGTGGCATGTGGAAGTTCGTGGACCAGGGAATAAAACCACTCCATAGCAGCAACCCAAGCTGCTGCAGTAACAATGCCAGATCCTTAATTTGACTCCAAAGATAGGGTCGTTGAAAAGGTAAGTATGATAAAATAAGGTCAGATATATGGGTAGGCCCTAGTCCAATATAACAGATGTCTTTGTAAGAAGAGGAGATTAAGAGAGAGACCTAGTGGAGACCCTCTATGAGCCATGGACAGAGGCATTAGAACAAACCAAACCTGCCATTACCTTGATCTTGGAAAGACCAAAAAAAAAAAAAAAAAAAACATATTGATAACCCTTAAGTAGGCTTGTATGTGTTTCATGTTTTAGTCAAATCTGCTCTTATATACAATTGTTATCTAATAAAAATAAAGTTTTTATGTGGCTTACTCAGAGGTGGCTTCCTAAATCTGAAAGTCTTGAATGATACTAATTAGAAAAACAGTAGAATATAATAAGCAGTGAGGTTTGGAGCTAGATAGCCTAGGATCAAGTCTTGGTCCTGACACTGTATAAATCGTCAATGAAATAGGTATGTGACTGGTACCAATCATGTAGTTTTTTTTTGTGAAGATTAAATGTGTTAATGAATGTAAAGGTGTATAATACAGACACTGAATTTGCAATTCATATATCCAACACCAGATGGCAGTGTGGCCATCCAAGGTTAGGTTGCCTATATAGTCAGGTTGGTGAGTCAGCATGAATATCTGAAACAGCAGGTAACCAAAATGAAACTAAGAAGCTTTTAAAACCTCTGCGAAAATTCTATATAAGGTCACAGAGATATCCACAAAGTAAAGTTTTTTGCTTTTTTTTTTTTAAAGAGAGGAGAGGCTTAAGTAAAACATATTTGATTATAATTTGTTGCTTTCTGTCACTAAATTACTCAAAGACTGGCTCCATGGTTTTCTAGCTGAATAAGCTTAGACAAGCTACTTATCTTTTTTTTTTTTTTTTTTTTGTATTTTTAGGGCTGCATTTGCCGCACATGAAGTTCCCAGGCTAGGGGCTGAACTGGAGCTGTAGTTACGAGCCTACACCACAGCTACAGCAACCCAGGATCTGAGCCGCCTCTGCGACCTACACTACAGCTCACGGCAACCTGGTACTTAACCCACTGAACGAGGCCAAGGATCAAACCCGCATCCTCATGGATACTTGTCAGGTTCGTTACTGCTGAGCCCCAAAGGGAACTCCTACTTACCTATTCTAAGCTTCAGTTTTCTTATCTGTACAATAGTCTGTGCTTTTAACAAAATGTTGTTGAGCTCCTACTTTACATTAGGCATTGTTCCAAGTGCTGGAGACTTAACACTTTAAAAAGCAGAAAAAATCCTTGTCTTCATGATGTCCATACTCTTAAGTCACTAGACTCTAGTGAGTAACCAAAGAACCTCTATTATTTAAAATCAGATACTAGTTATGTACCAGGATGTTGAAGTGAAAATCTAACTCAGTTTTCACTGAATCCCCAAAGTTACAGAATAAAACAGTAAGTTTAAAATAGCTCTATATTTTGCAGCAAGGTATTCGACATACCATCGATGAAGAACCTGGATAGGGACAGTCCACAACTGCTAGCCTCAGTTTAGTGCCTACCCCAGTCATATAAGAGAGTTTGGATAGGATGAAAGTAAGGATTGTTTTTAAAGGTAATTTGTTTGGAGAAAGTTGTTAGAGGACTGCACATCTCCTTCACATCACCATAGTGAGGACTGGGGAATATTCTTTCTCATCTAAATGAGAAAGGGATTTCCAAGAGTCACTGGGAGGGCTGACCTGAGTCCCCTGGAGTTGAGGCATATAAAGACTGAGTAAAGGGCTGTCCTTGCTGGGGTCTGAGGTGACAGAGCTGAGAGAAGAGAGCTGCACTAGGAGCAAAGTTAACTGCTGTAGCCAGCTGGCAAAAAGGCACAGGTGCTTCTCAAGAGTGAGATGTACACTGCGAAGGGTCCCTAATAAGGTGTGGAGTTCCTGTCAAGGCTTAGCAGTAACAAATCTGACTAGTATCCATAAGGACGCAGGTTCAATCCCTGACCTCTTTCAGTGGGTCCAGGATCTGGTATTGTCATATGCTGTGGTGTAGGTCACAGACACAGCTTGTGTTGTTAGATCTTGTGTTGCTATGGCTGTAATGTAGGCCAGCTGCTGAAGCTCTGATTCAACTCCTAGCCCAGGAACTTCCATATGTCATGGGTGCAGCCCTTAAAAAAAAAAAAAAAGGGGGAATAAAGTGAGGAAGTGAGGGGTAATAAAATGTCCAAGAGATTAGTTGAGCAAACATCAGTTGGACTCAGGCAGTGCTGAACAGGAAGCTGTGAAAAAATTAATAAACAGAAACATCAATTAAATAGAGTTAGGGTACCAGAAGGGGGAGCTCTTGTGCCCTGTAAAAATAGCAAAGCCCAAGAGGAAGATCTCTTCTTTCCTGACCAGGACACAGCAATGAAAAGCCATGGACTCTTTACTATGTCCCTTCCATCTTCACTTTCCTCTCTGTAAAAGATTTCTCCTTCCCCTGCCAAGTGGGGACCATGGTTGGCCATGGTTGTAGACCCCAAATTGCAATTCTCTGCTGATCATGAATGAACTCATCTTCGCCAGAGAAATATTTGGCAGTCTGTTTGTTTCAGGTCAACAAAGTAGTTAAGCACCTCTGACAGGAGCTAGGGGAAAGGCGTTTTTAGAGCAGACATGGAAGCAAAGCAAGGAAATTACTTGATTGGCTGTAGCTTTGAGTGGTTGCCTTATTTCAGAGAACCTAGCTGGCTCTGTGTGACTTAAACTTTTCTCTGTATAAGTGCATTTATAGAATCAATTTTGTCTTAGGTTTCAGTTTGCTTATGTAGGCTACCAGCGCGTTAAAGCCACCTGATTTAATGGCATCTTTGTTTAATTACTTTAGTACCACAAAGGAGATGGACTGCCAAGTTGTTGCCCAGGGCATGAAGGAGAAATTGTGATGAACAGCTAGGACCGGGCATTGTCAGCATCACAGTGTAAGGGCCCCAGCAACAGTGTCTTTGAGGAGCACCACTAGAGAAAGAATCAGCCCTGGGGATCCACCCACACCTGAAAGCCCTAGAGGTTATGTCTGTCTGTGCCAACCAAGTACAGCTTTTCTGTCCCTTAATCCTTCCAACTTCATTCCAATTCTGAGGGCATGAGGAGCTGCCTACGCTAGGATAGGAAGGAACACTGGCTTGGAAGAAAGTACGTAATATTAATAACTACACTGCACTAAACAGTTTAATTATTAAAGTGAGAACATTCTTGTGCCTAGAAGGGATTAGAGGATTCATGTTATTATTGATTCTAGGAGTTTCCTGGTGGCCTAGCAGTTAAGGATCTGGTATTGTCAGTCCTGCCATGGCCCAGGAGCTTCTGCATGCCATGGGCATGGCCATAAGTAAGTAAGTAAATAAATAAATAAGTAAATAAGATTCTAAAAATTATTATTGCACCTGCCTGAGATTTCAGCTGGACACAGGGAATACTTATCCGTCCAAATAGAGTGAAAATAGATTTAACATATGTCAAGTGCTTAACATGGTAAATATTTTCTATTTTCTTCACTGTTCTTATAATTAACCCTTATAACCTGTTGCACTCTCAGTTGTCCAGCTTTTAAACTGAAGGTTGAATGAAAGTTGCCAAAGACGCCAAAATAACACTTAGTGAAGAGTGAACCAGGCAGAACTCACACTACTCTTTAGTTCCTTCAGTATCTATCCACACCTAGAAGCTGGCTAAGCTTTTTAAGGTCACAAAGAAAGGGAAAAGCCACTTACATGAATGTCAGATTCGTATTTTCTGATATTCAGCACATAGTCCTTGTTAATTGTTGGATGAGATATGTAGTCATGACCAAGGAAACAAATGCAGGTGTGTTCATCCAAAGAGCTCTGGCATGTAGTGAGCCCTCCCTAAGTATCTGAAGATTGAGTACTTCCATGAAGGTCTGTAGCAGGATGAGGGGGATTGAGTTACTTCTGAGATTTTGGTGGTGATCCAGTTCTGGCCCCCAAAGTAAAGTAGTGTAATTTGAATGGTGCTGTCAGAAACATTTCTTTCCTACAAAACTGTGGGATTTTTTTTCACCACAGAGCATCCCTCCTTTCAGCAAGGGCAGCATTTTTCAAAGCCGTGTTCTGCTTACTTGCCAGGAGTTAATAGGAAGATAGAAAATAAAAGTTTGGAAAATTCTGCACACTTTGTCCTCGCTACTGGGACATGTACTTTAGCATATTATAAAGTCTTCAAAATTGCATAGGTTGATTTTGCTAAACTCAGCATATTAACTGACTTTATAGGAGCTCAGAGCACCTTTTCTCTCAGCGTGCTTGCTCACATCCCTCTGACCAATGTTCTGTGTCACACCATTCTGGATACATAGGATTGAGGCATTGTCTCCAGAAAGGCCTGGTGCAAAGGGACACCAGTGTAAGTAAGTTAGCATGGATATTTTCCCTAGTCTAGATGTTGAAAAGTAGAGAGCAGAGCTTCAAGGAAGCAGGATCATTAGGCAGAGGTAGCTTTTGATGAGGTGATGGAGGATCAAGAAAGGGTTGAAAGTAACTGTATCTGGAGGATTAGGAAGCCAAAAGGGAGCAGCAGCCAATGGAGAAATAAGCAGCAGCCCAATGGAGAAATGCAATGTATTTCACAATTTTGTGTGTGACAAGATACAGAAGTAGTATTTCGTGTTACTAGAGGGAGCAAAAGACTAGGGGAAGATCAAAGTGCCATAGCCTATAATTTAGGTACAGTAAATTTTATCTGTTTAATTAAGACTTCTATAGCACTCACTTTGTACCAGGCACTGGTCAGAGCAGGTTCCAAATATTAATTCATTAAATTCTCAACATAACCGTAAGGTAGTTTCATCCCCATTTTACAGATGAGAGAACTAGGACACAAAGATATTAACTTGCTCAAAGACAAGGACTCAAGTCCAGATCGTCTGTCTCCAGACTCCATGCTGTTAATCTGTGCTCTGTGCAGCCTTTGTGAATCCACAAAGTAGAACAGGATGCTGCTGGGGGTGATCCCAAATCATTTAATAGTACAAACAACAATTGCAAACATTAAGGAAAAGCTCCTCCTCTTCTAGATCCTCTGAAATGGGAGAAAGTTCTCCACTTGAATCAAAACTGACTGACATTAATGTTTATACCTGTAACTTCTTGATATGGCCTTTAATATACCCAAGATGAAACTAAAATTGATGTGAGGGATAGCATTCCCCATAAAACAACTTAAGTGATAAAACTTGTTACCTCAGCAATGTTGCCTGAGGGGGCAGACTTACATTTTTCATGAAAAATGTTAGGCAGAAAGACTAGATATCATTTCATGCACCATTTAATCAGATTTAGCTCAAGATACCAGGGGATTTAGGAGGCCATGTTTTTCTTTTTAAAAAATAAAACTCATATTTTTGTTATAAAAATAATTCATGCTCACTACAGACCATTTTGGAAAAAACAGATTATAATTAAGAAAATAAAAATTATGTACAGTTTTACTGTCCCCAGACAATTACTTGGATGTGTTTACTTCCATCTTTTTTCTTTAATATATATGTGTGTATTTAATTGAAGTCGTTCTGAATACATCTTACATATTTTACTTAATATTATGTTGTAGACATTTTCCCATGTTTCAAAAGAATCTTGTATAACTGTAGTATTTGTTGTCTGTTATCTTTTTTTTTTTTTTTTGCTTTTTTAAGGCTGCATGTGCAGCATATGGAAGTTTCCTCCCAGGCTAGGGGTCGAATCAGAGTGGCAGCTGCCAGCCTACACCACAGCCACAACAATGTGGGATCTGAGCTGTGTCTGTGGCCAAACTACAGCTCAGAGAAATGCTGGATCCTTAACCCACTGAGCGAGGCCAGGGATCAAACCTGCATCCTCATGCATGCTAGTCAAATTTGTTTCTGCTGAGCCATGACAGGAACCCCAATAAATGATTTTTAAAGTGAATCATTGGAAGAGTTCCCTAGTGGTCTAGTGGTTAGGACTTGGAGCCTTCACCACTACATCCTGGGTTCAATCCCTAGTCTGGGAACTGAGATCCCAAATCAATGAACAATCTTGTTACTCAAATTATTTTCTTCTTCTTTTTTTTTTTTTGGTCTTTTTGCCTTTTCTGGGGCCGCACTTGCGGCATATGGAGGTTCCCAGGCTAGGGGTCTAATCGGAGCTGTAGCCACCAGCCTACGCCACAGCCACAGCAACGCGGGGTCAAGCCGCGTCTGCAACCTACACCACAGCTCACGGCAACGCCAGATCCTTAACCCACTGAGCAAGGCCAGGGATCGAACCTGCAACCTCATGGTTCCTAGTCGGATTCCTAACCACTGAGCCATGACGGGAACTCCCTCAAATTATTTTCATATTTATGTAAAAGACTTTAGTGAAAATAACTTCCAATTTTTTTTTTGGATTTGAGGTTTTTTTTATTTTTATTTTTTGAGTGAGAAGATTGTACTATTTTCATTACATTGTTTTTTGGGGGGATTTAAAGAATTTTTTTATTTTTTCCATTGTAGTTGATTTAAATTTTCTGTCAGTTTCTATTGTACAGGAAAGTTACACACACACACACACACACACACACACATACATATATATATTCTTTTTCTCACATTATCCTCCATCATGTTCTATCACAAGTGACTGGATATAGTTCCCCGTGCTATACAGCAGGATCTCATTGCTTATCCACTCCAAAAGCAATAGTTTGCACCTATTAACTCCAGACTGTCCGTCCATCCCACTCCCCCTGCCCCCTTGGCAACCACAAGGCTGTTATCCAAGACCATGAGTTTCTTTTCTTTGGAAAGGTTCATTTGTACCATTTATTAGATTCCATATGTAAGTGCTATCGTATGGTATTTGTCTTTCTCTTTCCAACTTACTTCGCTTAGTAGGAGAGTCTCTAATTCCATCCATGTTGCTGCAAATGGCATTATTTTGTTCTTTTATATGGCTGAGTAGTATTCCATGGTGTATATATGCCACATATTCTTAATCCATTCATCTGTCGATGAACATTTAGGTTGTTTCCATGACTTGGCTATTGTGAATAGTGCTGCAATGAACATCCGGGTGTATGTGTCTTTTTCAAGGAAAGTTTTGTCCAGATATATGTCCAAGAGTGGGATTACTGGGTCATATGGTAGTTCTGTATTTAATTTTCTGAAGTACCTCCATACTGTTTTCCATAGTGGTTATGCCAATTTACATTCCAACCAACAGTGCAGGAGGGTTCCCTTTTCTCCACACTCTCTCCAGCATTTATTTGTTGCCTTGTTGATGGCAATTCTGATAGGGTGAGGTGGTACCTCACAGTAGTTCTGATTTTCATTTCTCTAATAATCAATGATGTAGAGCATTTTTTCATGTGCTTGTTGGCCATAACTTCCAATATTTAAAAGCTAAGTTTGTTTTAGTCCTGTATCCCTAAATGTGCTACTATTTATGAAAAATATCACCCTTAAATAGCTCCTAAATGAAGCTACTAAATAAAAGTAATGCTGTATCCAAAATTGTTTCGGCATCGAAGTTACCATTATTTGTATAACAATAATTAGAAACAATTAAAAAGGAAGATAGTCATTCGGTGGTTCAGTATCAGAAAATAAAAACTATCTTTTCTTGTCTAGTTTTTCATAATTTGAATATCCTTATGCTGTCATTACTTACAAACTCTGGTTTATCAGAGGACAGAGCTCCCTGTAGAGTTAATAGTTTTTTTAATAATAAAGTTAAGGTGTTAAGGTGAGAAAACGTGGAGAGGTAAGAAATAAGAGACAGTGGAGGTAGAAGGCTGAAGATTTCCTTTGGCTTGTGTCCTTGAAGGACTACATGAAGCAGAGCATTTTACTGAGATATATAACGTGAGGGAGAAATTAATTAGTGTGGTACTAAATGACTGAGATTTGAGGTTGATTGTTTTCAAGGCATAAGTTTAGCTGCCTTGACTAAAAAGGAAGCAAGGGATTGGCATTGCTATGAGTTAAAGCAGCCGGAACAAATTTTGCTGGCGAGATTTGGGTGGGCCTGTGGTGGCTTACAAATGTATATGATGCTATCTTAAAGGGTTTCCTCTGCCTAGCTTGGAAAACTCAACATAATCACGTGGCTCAGACAGACAAGATAAAACAACGCATAGCAACATTTTTTCATGGGGGGTATTAATTTACCATGTCCAGTCTCATCCTTATTACATTTTATCACAGGCCACAATTTACCTATGTAAAAATTCCACACTGCAATTATCAGCATGTTGTGGTAGGCATCTTACCACTGTGGGCTCTATAAAATTTTAAGAATTTTCATGAAATAGTTGGGGCACAAAAAAATGGTTTTCTTTTTTGTTTGTTTTTTTGTCTTTTTAGGGTTGCACCCACAGCATATGGAGGTTCCCAGGCTAGGGAACCTCAAAGATGCAGCTGCTGGCTTACACCACAGCCACAGTAATGTTGGATCTGAGCCTTATCTGTGACCTACACCACAGCTCATGGCAACACTGGATCCTTAGCCCTGCTGAGCGAGGGTAGGAATCGAACCCACGTCCACATGGATACTGAGCCATGATGGGAACTCCTAAAGAATGATTTTCTACAGAATACAAGTAAGGTATGTTTTAATCACCCCTTCCAATCAAGCCATTGTGCTGTTTAAGTACCTCAGGGTCACTCCCTCAAGTTCAACTCCAGTGGGAACAGAGAATCATACAGAGACATGAAACTGGCAGCAATTCCAGGGAAGATGGAAGGCTGTTTTGAACTGTGTGAGGGGAAGGTGGTCCTAGTCAAGTGTGCTTTGCTCTGGCTACCACTATTCTCTACCTTGTCTCAGAGCCATCAATAGGGCCATAACCCAAGTAAATACAAGTGTCATCAGGCATTAAATTTTGGCAGCACAGATTCTGGTTATGAACTTCAAAAACGTGTGAGGGTTGATAAGCTTTGAGTAGACATTTCTTTTCCCCTGCCTCGTCACCTAAAGGTCCAGGATAGGTGCTAAAACTGGAATGGTTTTGTGGTGCCCACACCTCCCATCTGTCCCACAAATATCAGATCTCTGACCCTGGGCTTTCATCCATATATATTGTTGGACAGAGCAATGAGTATTCCCAAGAAGGATGTTAATGGACAAGTTAAAATAAGAAATAGTTGGGGAGCCCAGCTCTTTCAAAAGAAAATAGCAAAATGGATCGCAGAGTCCATTCAAAAAATATAACTGATGGGACAAATATTCAAACAAGTCTTTTAAATATAGTCAAACATTTAAAGAAAGGCATTAGCAATATGAAATAATCAAAAACAAAAAAAGAACCAAGTAGAAATACTACATATAGAAAATGAAGTACTTGAAATAACACAATAGATGAGGGAAAAATTAGAATTGTTACAGTTAAAGAATTGATTAATAGATTGGAAAATTTGATTGAGGCACTATCCCAGAAGGAAACAGGAAAGGATAATAATGTAGAAAATATAAAAAGAAAAGTTAAGCAATATGAAGGTGATATATTATTCATACAAAATTGTTATTTTTCTGAGCTGTTTGTCTATTAACTGAAACAAAATAGCACTTGTTCACCAAGACTGATTATAAAGATAATCAAACCTGGTTTGAGGACATGAATAATTAGTGTAAGAGCAGAACAACTTATTCAACAAGATAAGGAAGAATATAATTTTCCTTGGATATATGCAATAATTTTTTATTAAAATCCTAGGCATGCAACATGAATGCCTACTCAGTATGCATGAATGAGCGTCAGTATTCTATGTAACAACAATGAAGTATATATAAATATTTTAATGAGATAAAATGATAAAAGTAATCATATCCACTTAATAGCATTTATCATCATCATGTTGCAAACTAACCTGGCTTAGATAGGCAGCAGTTCCTGTAAGCAATTGTGAATAATATTTTACAGTCAATCAAAATTTTTGTTCATTTTTTTCATCCTCCTGCTAAAAATCAGTTTTATGTAAGAATTATCGTTGTCGTCATATTGCCATCATCTTCATCATCACCACCATCTTTATCATCACTGTCCTCATAGATGTTATTATTCCCAGGCCTTTCCTTTTCCCTAAACACATATAAAATGGCAGAGGCATTTTTAAGATTGTGTAAGTATTGGGATTTCCTTGCCATCAACCTCCTTATACCGTGCCTTAAAACATAGCTGCCCAGCTTTTTTTTGGGGGGGGGGAGAGCACGGCTGCCAAATCATTTGCAAAATGTTCCATCCTTCCCTTCTTCCTTCTTTCCTTTCCTCAACATTTGCTGAACACTCACTATGTACCAGCACTGAACGATCTTGGTGATAAAAGAGAAGGAAGAAAAGCTATGATCCATGACCTCTGCAAGACCTCAAGAATTGGCGAGTAGTTGTTCCACACTTGACTGTCCTGTGCTAAATATCCTGGGAGCTAGGAGATTAGAGGAAGCAGAAAATCTGGATCACAAAGATATTGATTGTATATCTCGGATCTGTTCCCAAATGAGGGAACAAAGAATGTTGCTAGTCCAGGATTTGTAGCAATAGAGAAACGGGGGAAAATGTGACTACTGAGATATGATAAAGGTAAACTAGGTTTCTCTTTCTCTCTCCCCCTCCCCCCCATCTCCCCCCATCTTCTTACACACACACACACACACACACACACACACTTGACTTGTGGACCAATCTTAAACACATACTGAGATTTTAAGAACCAATTCTTTCTATTTGACTCTGGGGATTTAGTACTGAGAAACAAAGGCTTTCATTTGCCTGGTGACTATGATAGGATTAAAAATGTAGTGTCTCTGAGATTGCTATGCTAATGAGGTGCACAGAAACCAAAGAGCAGATTTATGGTTTCTGGATGATGAGTCACTAAGGATGGGTTTAAATTTCAAAAATAATCAATAAAGTGATAGTACAAAAATCATAGTGCCTTATAAGGAAGTCAGAGTCATCCTACCATTTGCTAATGGCACTTAACGTGATAGCATGTTGATTAAACTCACTAAATTGAGGATAGGTGGATGACTTCTTCCTTAAAAGACCAGAAACTGTCAGATACTATGAAAGGGGTTAATACAGAGAGGCTGTCCCTGTAAGACAGTCAGAGGTCTTTTCAGGTAAGTAGTTTAGATATTCAAAGAACAGAAAGGGTAGCTTGGACAAATGGAATCTCGGGGCTGGAGAACAATTTCAGGCTCTTCAGATTTTCCCAGGAAAGCAATACAAATGAATCAGCAAGGGGCCATGATAATATATCTAAACCTATGATGCTATATACAGTACTTATCCAAGTCCTAAATAAGCAGGTTTCTAATGTCAGACTGGTTTTTCTCTACCAGGAAGAAATATTTCCCTTCAGAAGTGATTAGTGAACTTTCCACTCCATATTTGTCTTGTATGACTTTTTAGGTAGTGAATTTTACCAGGGAATGAAGAAGTTGATTTCAATATTTAGAAAATCACAAACAGTAACAGACAGAAAAGAAACTGCACAATATTTTTTGAGTACCAGTTTATTCTTCATGACTACATACCTCTCAACAACATCAGAGCCTTCTCACGTACAACAGGAGAGTCTAGTTTTGTAACAAGCCAGTCTTTTCCATAAATAAGTATAGTAACACTGAGATTAGTGAACATTGAGATCTATACTGTTCTGTCTCTGACAGCCTTCTATTCATGAATTCTGATGAATATTTATGTAGAATCATTACTCAATATAAAAATCTCTTAGAGTTAAAAGAAGTCTAAAAAATGGTAATCACCTATGTGCTATATATTAACATATCTGTACTATCATTGAAATAAGTGTACGAAAGTTCTGTGATTTGACTGTCCTTTTGACTAAATTATAGTTTGAACTAAGAACTGAATTCATGCAAGTTATACATTAATCAGGGCAGAATTCTTCAGGAAGTGGATTTTGGAATATTATTGTGGAACTTCAAAATAGCAACTGAAAATTCATCGTAAAGTGTGTATCTCAAAAATGTATTGGGAGGAGTTCCCGTCGTGGCTCAGTGGTTAACGAATCTGACTAGGAACCATGAGGTTGTGGGTTCAATCCCTGTCCTTGCTCAGTGGGTTAAGGATCCAGCACTGCCGTGAGCTGTGGTATAGGTTGCAGACGCGGCTCGGATCCCGCGTTGCTGTGGCTGTGGCGAAGGCCGGCAGCTACAGCTCCTGTTAGACCCCTAGCCTGGAAACCTCCATATGCCACAGGTGCGGCCCTAGATAAGACAAAAAGACAAAAAAAAAAAAAGTGTTGGGAGTTCCTGTTACGGCACAGCGGGAATGAATCCGACTAGGAACCATGAGGTTGCAGGTTCAATCCCTGGCCTCACTGAGTAGGTTAAGGATCTGGCATTGCCGTGAACTGTGGTGTAGGTTGCAGACACAGCTGTGGCTGTAGTGTATGCTGGCAGCTGTAGTTCTGATTAGACCCCTAGCCTGGGAACCTGCATATGCTGCAGGTGTGGCCCTAAAAAGCAAAATCAAAAAAAAAAAAAAAGTGTTATTTACCTCCAACATTTCAGAAACAGATCTAACACGTATGGCTATTGAAGCATTATTAAAATACAGAAACATCAAGGAAATATCACTTAAACGTTCATGTATTTGACTTGATGTACACTTGTTTAATGTCTTATGGAGCTGTAGCTCTGTTGATGCCATCCTCAATTAGGATGGACGCTTCTATAGGTACAGGATATTGCCAGTGTTAATCTATTGGTTTAATAGGAATTAACCTGCTAAAATGGGCTCAGATTGATTTGTTGTCTTATTTGGTTAGGTGGCTACAGAACTGACAGTTCTCTGACATTGGGAATTTGCATGTAACAAAAGAAAGTATCCAAAATAAGTAGGGGAGAGGCAAATGTGGGAACTGAGGTTGCTTTCATTAAGGGTGATTTTGGAGTTCCCACTGTGTTAAGTTCCCAGCAGGTTAAGGATCCAGTGTTGCCACAGCATCTGTGGCACATTTCGAAGCTGTGGCTCAAATTTGATCCCTTGCTCAGGAACTTTCATATGCTGTGGGTGTGATTTTCATGTTGCGAGTAGGGGTACTTTGTGTCTACCCAGTGTGATCGATGTGGCAACCTCCTCTCATTTCACAAACTCTGCTCTCTCTTTATGAGATTTGCAAAGGAGAAGGTTTATTTCACATCCACCCCTGGGGCCTCAATTTGGCAACCACTTATCCACACTACATCCTCTTCACCACTCCCAGTCTCACCGTTGGCTGCTGCTGTCTAGCACTCTAGCTAGGGTACTGGGCTGGACTCCATGTTGCTCTGATGTGAAAATTCCACACTTTATTACCGTGTAGACAAATTCCCCCAGAGCACCAGCAGCCAAGGCTATATGGGTGAGACAGTTATCCCTGAAGAATTGGGAGTAATTAAAGAAAATTAATTACGACAGAGGAAAAAGTCCTTTAATATTATATTCCAAATTTGTCTCTTTCTCTAGTCCACAACAAGAAAAAAGACAAGGTCTTCCCCTCAGAAGGAGTCATTTAAGAGTATACACCATTTCTGTTTTGTTCTTCTGCCTTCTTTTTCTGTGCCTTCAATGTCCACCCCTCCCCTTTTTAGTAAAATTCTGTTGTCCACCCCCACAAGGAATTGTTTTGCCGTAGTTTTCATCCCCCTCCTCCAAAGAGTGTGAACCAGAAAATGAAATCATCTTCAGTCATATATTTTGTATGACATATTTGATCTGGAACAATATCAAGGAGACTTCAGCAGAAAGTCCTGGCAGAGCTTACCAGGCATAGCAGAAAGGTCTGTGGAGTCCAGGCATAACAGAACAGTGAAGAAAGCTGAGTTTGGAGCTGAGAGTCAAAGGCCTAATAACTGCATAGTCATTAAATCAGAAAAAGTACAATTTGTAGTCTAAAGATGCAAAAGTGATTTTTCATCAGATAGCTTGAGTTAAATGAAAAAAAGGTTGAAGACTACAGAGGAATATCTCTGAAAGGAAATCTGAGAAGTAAATCTAGAATTAATATAATACGTTGTAAGATTTCTGAAGGACTGAGATATATCTAAACAACAACGAAGAGGTCTATGTTTATGATGAATGAGAAATGGAGGAATCCTTTTGTCTACTCAACAGGAATTCTTTTATCCACTCAAACAAATGTTTTATCAAGTGCTTAACATGTGCCAGGACTATTTAAGATATTAGGAAATATAGCAGTAAACAAAAGAAATTTAAAAAAAATCTCTGCCTTCACAGGGCTTACATTTTAGAGGCAGAAACAGATGCTAAAGAAGATCAATTAAATGAATGGGTTGAATGCCATAAATAGTTTCAAGACAAACAAATCAAGAAAGGGGAATATGGACTTGCTGGAGATGTCAGAGAACTGCAGTTTTAAATATTGTGCCCAAGGAAACCATGCATTTATGAGTACCAATGAAAAGAACTTCTGTAAGAGTCGGCAGTGACTACAAATAGAAGCACAAGGATCTACAGAAAACTATGTATCTACTGGATTAGAACAAAAAAAGTGACCTTACCTCATATCTCAAATATTCTAAAGATGATCTCTCTCTATAAGACAGATATCTTCATGGTGTTACTTAAAAAGTGGCTTCATGAAGGTGAGGTTAGATATCCCTCCCACAGACATCATAGCATCTGATGCTTCCTTGCTGCAAGAGCCTCTATCCCCCAATATTGTTTTTGGAGAAGAAGGTGAATATAACAGAGACACAAACCTTGAGGCCTGTGATAGAAGAGACTTCTGGGACTTCCTGTCATGGCTCGGCAGAAACGAATCTGACTAGCATCCATGAGGACGCAGGTTCCATCACTGGCCTCCCTCAGTGGGTTAAGGATTCAGCATTGCCATGAGCTGTGGTGTAGGTCACAGATGAGGCCTGGATCCTGAGTGTGTGGCTGTGGTGAAGGCCAGGAGCTACAGCTCCTATTAGACCCCTAGCCTGGGAACCTGAATTTGCCATGGGTGTGGCCCTAAAAATACAAAAGACAAAAAAAAAAAATAAAAAGACTTCTAAGCTTCTGCTAACTTTTAAGTTTCGACAAGCTTGGCTGTACTTTGTTTCCTGCCCTTGTTTTCTTAGATATGTGTTTATAAAGTATTCCCACCCTTGGTTAATTTAGTGGACTTCCTTTTTTTTTGCAGTTGAACTTTTTGCTTTCAATAATTTTAGCTCTAAGTCAAAACCATGTCTCAAGTCCTGAATATAGCTTAATTAATACTTAGAGCAATCAGGGAAAATGGGTATTTTCATGTTTGTTTTCTAGATGAGGAAACGAATAGCCTTGGGTAGTTTAAATAATTTGAACAAGGTCACATGGTTGGAAATCTGGACTGTATGATTCAAAGTCCAGGCTATCTTGATTTTATCACATTGAATCTTGTAAAGTAATATGATGACAGAATAAGATGTTAGTTGACCCATAAACTTGCAAATAGTTCACAGCAATAGAAAGAGATAGGAAAAATGATTTTTCCATAAACTGCATTTTTTTTTTTTTTTTTTTTTTTGCTTTTCAGGGCCACACCCGCAGCATATGGAGGTTCCCAGGCTAGGGGTTGAATTGGAGCTGTAGCTGTCAGTCTACACCACAGCCACAGCAACGCGGGATCCGAGCTGGGTCTGCGACCTACACCACAGCTCATGGCAACGCCAGATCCTTAATCCACTGAGCGAGGCCAGGGATTGAACCCTCGTCCTCAAGGTTACTGGTCAGATTCGTTTCCACTGAGCCATGACGGGAACTCCCATAAACTGCTTTTTATTCTAGAAAAGATTGAGTATACAGAGGTGAAGCTTCATGATTAAAAAAGATAAGGATTTTGGAGTTCCCTTCGTGGCTCAGTGGTTAAAGAATCCGACTAAGAACCATGAGGTTGCGGGTTCGATCCCTAGCCTTGCTCAGTGGATTAAGGATCTGGCGTTGCCGTGAGCTGTGGTGAAGGCTGCAGACGCGGCTCGGATCCCATGTTGCTGTGGCTGTGGCGAAGGCCAGCAGCTACAGCTCCTGTTAGACCCCTAGCCTGGGAACCTCCATATGCCACGGGTGCGGCTCTACGTAAAGGCAAAAAGACCAAAAAAAAAAAAAGGATAAGGATTTTGGTTACATGGAAATAACAAGAAGCTGCAATAATGCGGTAGGTTAATGATTAGAAAGTTAAAAATGTCCACTTTATATAATTTCTGAATAGTTAACAGTGTAATCAAGACTGTTAACAATTGGAAAGCATCAAGCTTTGACTGGCTGAGGAATTTAAAAACTGAAATAGATAATTTTATATTTTGAATAGGCATTAATTTTGCATAGTAGAAATTCAGTATATAAAAGAATATACAGGAGTTCCCTTCGTGGCTCAGTGGTTAACGAATCCGACTAAGAACCATGAGGTTGCGGGTTCGATCCCTGGCCTTGCTCAGTGGGTTAAGGATCCGGCGTTGCCGTGAGCTGTGGTGAAGGCTGCAGATGCGGCTCAGATCCCGCGTTGCTGTGACTGTGGCGAAGGCCGGCAGCTACAGCTCCTGTTAGACCCCTAGCCTGGGAACCTCCATATGCCGCGGGTGCAGCTCTACATAAAGGCAAAAAGACAAATAAATAAATAAAGGAATATGCAGTAAAGGTTGAGCTTCTACTTCTGTTCCCCAGGCACTGACATTTCCTCCCTGGTGGCAACTAATATTTTTCACTTCCTGGCTATATTCTAGAGATATGTTCTAAATATGCAGGTGTGTTGCTTTTAAACCCCTTCAGTTTAAAAAAAAAAAGGTATTATATTGAGGTAATTGCATGTTCACCTGCGGTTATTGAAAATAATAGAGAGATCCCCTATACCCTTAACCCAGTTTTTCCCATCAATAATGTACAGATTTCATATACCTTTAACCAGTTTTCCCATTAATAATGTGCTATACTAAAAAGGATACAGACCATTTTCACAACCAAAGCTTCCTTGCTAACTCTCTCTCTCTCTCTTCTGTGGCTACAGCTTCTGCCAGAGTAGCCTCTGGGCTCCAGTAACCCTGACCCCTTTTTTTCTCCAGTTAAGGTCTGTGCTTGCTAATTTCTGGATTACCTCATCACCCCCTTTTTAGCTTCTGTATTCTTCCATTGCCTTTGTTATCATTTCCTTGCATCAACTGTCCAGGTGTGTGAATATCTAAAGTAGTCTCTGTTTCCCCAGTTAGCTCCTGCTTGAGGCAAGTGCGTTTAGAAAAAGATGTATTTCTTGCACACCTGACTTTGTACTTTGTTTTATATCCACCAAGTAGTTATCAAATCTTCCTGTCCTGTTCTCTCAAACTGACTATTTGCTAGGCGATGCTATTTACATCAATGTATAATCTTTCCCAGATATCCATCATTTTAAAGTGATTTTTCTGGGAAAGCGCCTTGAGGCAAAGATGTAACTTATACAAGAGGCATTTGAGATGGAGTGACTGACTCCTTGGGTTCAGAAGGCCTTTTGGAGCACCAGGCCTTTCAGATTACATTTGTGCCTAATTCTAATCAGCATGTCATTTTTCTTTGTAGATCCAACAGATCTTCATCTTCAGAGCTTCTTCATATCTACCTCACCCTCCACCCCCGCCATACTCCCTTCAGCCACAGCCTTTGCAAGCCACAACTGATCTGAATTAAGACAGTACCCAGTCAGAGTCTTTAGGTGGCATAGACACCTCAGGAAGGGCAACATGTAAAGCTCTTAGCAGTCATTAACTGCCTGGCGAATTGGTTTATTGGCTGTTTGTGATACTCAAGAATGGACTGATAGAGTGAAGAGACAGGGCCAGGATGGGAGAAAAAAGCATCATCCAGGGATGGAGGCACTTTGGACACAATGCCCTCTAAAGATGGCTAGCCTTGAGCCTAATAAATTTAAGGGCAAATCAGAACTTTATAGCTTTTGGCCATAGAATATTGCTAAATTTTCAGAGCAAAGGGCAAGTACAAGGCATTCTTCTTAAAAGGTTACAAGACTTCAGACAGAATGAGATGATAGTAAGTTTCTGATTATAAAATATTCAATGTTTTGGAGGTGGTTTTATGAGAATGAACATCAGAACAATGTACTACTGTGTCAAACAGATTATAATCTGAAATAACTTTCATTGTGTTCTAAAATACTGATTAAAGAAAAGTACATTCATTTATTTGTTCAATGCATATTATGTTGTGTCAGGTTCTATGTTTGAGAAGTTACACATAACTGTGTTAGAAATAAGGTAATTTATGCTTTCTAAAATTGTTCTATAATATTCCATAGGTATATTAGGACACATAACGTAGTATAAAATGTCTTCTAGCTGAGGAGCCTCTAGACATTACTCTGTTGAAACAAATGTGTCAGATTTATTTGTCTTTTTTTTTTCTTCTAATTTTAGTGCACCCCCCACGGCCGCGTATGGAGGTTTCCAGGCTAGGGGTCCAATCAGAGCTGTAGCTGCCAGCCTACGCCACAGCCACAACACCAGCAGATTCGAGCCATGTCTGCGACCTACACCACAGGCCACAGCAAAGCCACTCCTTAACCCACTGGAAGAGGCCAGGGATGGAAACTGCGTCCTCATGGATGCTAGTCAGATTCGTTTCTGCAGACAGAGCCATGACAAGAACTCCAGCTTGTCTTTACATTATCAGGGGCATATATGGATTTTGGGACAAGTTTGAATGAACATTTGTTTAAATTTGTGTTAATTTACAAGATTATGCCTTTCATGTTCAGATAGAGCATTTTAAAAACAAACCAAAAAAAAGAACAACAAAAACAACAAAGTCTCCTGGATTGAGACTGGAACACAAATTAGCAACATTTATAAACAATTCTGGGGTTCTATTGCCTAGGATTGAATCCAGCTCCGTCACTCTGTGTCTGATCTCCAGGAAATTACTTAAACCTTCTGCATCATTAAAATGCAGATCATAATTGGTCCCTCTCTTATAAAATTGTTGAGGAGTGTAAATTAGAAAATGCATGTAAAAAGGGCCTGGAACATAGTGAGAGCTAAATAAATGTCAGAAACAATTCTTTTCTTAAATTTCTTTTTAAAATTCAGTATTATTATTAAAGTATAGTTGATTTACAATGTTTCATCAAGTTCTATTGTACAACAAAGTAACCCAATCACACACATTTCCCTGTGCTGTACAGTAGGATCCCATTGTCCATCCATTGCAAATATAACAGTTTGTATCCAAAACCCCCCAAAATGCCCATCCATCCCACTCCTTCCCCTTTCCCCCTTGGGAATGAATCCCAGGTTTAGCTCTTCTTGTCCATGATATGTTTCTGTTTTGTTTGTTCCTTTTAGATAGGATCATTTGTTCCATATTTTAGATTCCACAAATAAGTGATATGATGTGGTATTTGTCCTTTTCTTTCTGGCTTACTTCACTTAGTATGAAAGTCTCTAGATCCATCCATGCTGTGCAAATGGCATTAGTTTGTCCTTTTTATGGCTGAATAATATTCTCTTGTATATATGTACCACATCTTCTTAATCCATTCATCTGTGGATGGACATTTAGGTTGTTTCCATATCTTGGCTATCGTGAATAGTGCTGCAATGAACATACGGGTTCATGTGTCTTTTTCAAGGGAAGTTTTGTCCAGATATATGCCCAGCAGTGGAATTGCTGAATCATATGGTAGCTCTATATTTAGTTTCCTGAGGTACCTCCATACTGTTTTCCATAGTATTTGTATCAATTTATGTTCCCACTAACCATGAAGGAAGGTACCTTTTTCTCCACACCCTCTCTAGCATTTAGGATTTGTTGCCTTGTTAATGATGGCCATTCTGACTGGTATGAGATGGTATCTCATTGTAGTTTTGTTTTGCATTTCTCTAATTAGTGACACTGAGCATTTTTTTCATATGCCTATTGGCCATCCTTATGTCCTCTTTGGAGAAACGTCTATTAGATCTTCTGCCCATTTTTCAATTGGATTGTTTTTTTTTTTTTTTGTTGAGTTGCATGGGTTGTTTGTATATTTTGGAGATTAGGCCTTTGTCTTTTGCGTCGTTAGCAAAGATTTTCTCCCATTCTGTGTTGTCTTTTCATTTTTTTAATGGTTTCCTTTGCTGTGCAAAAACTTTTAAGTTTGCTAAGTTCCCATTGGTTTATTTGTCTATTGTCATTATTCTAGGAGATGGATCAAACAATATGTTGCTGTGATTTATGTCAAAGAGCG
The DNA here is from genome assembly GCA_004024745.2 of Catagonus wagneri. Lineage (NCBI taxonomy): Eukaryota > Metazoa > Chordata > Mammalia > Artiodactyla > Tayassuidae > Catagonus > Catagonus wagneri. The sequence continues at coordinate 23,524,524 of PVHT020004020.1, forward strand.
TTCTGTCTGTGTTTTCCTCTAGGAGTTTTATAGTGTTCTGGGCTTATATTTAGATCTTTAATCCATTTTGAGTTTATTTTTGTATATGGTGTTCTACTTTCATTCTTTTACATGTAGCTTTCCAGTTTTCCAGCACCATTTATTGAAGAGGCTATCTTTCATCCACTCTATGTTCCGTCCCTCCTTTGTCACAGATTGGTTGACCATAGGTACTTGGGTTTCTATCTGGGCTTTCTATCCTTGTAAGTAACAGTTCTTATCCCTGAAGTTTATTAACCGGTTTGGCAGAGGAGAGATACAAGAATTGAGAGTAGAAAAGAATGATCAAAGGAAGGAATTTCTTACAAGAATGGAAAAGATCAAGTCTGAAGATTCAAACATGGGACTAATCAAATCAGAACCTGAATTTTACCCTTCTCCCCATTCACTAGATATCTAGCATTTTTCTAAGATTGACCCTATAATTTATCATTTCATGGGCTTCTAGTCTTCTCTTCTTCTCAGTGCTGCGTCCTTAAAGCGGAGACTCATCAATGACAAACATCGCCACTTAACTGGGGCAACCTGAGCATTGCCAGGCATTTGAGTGGGAGCTCTAGAATTGTCGTCCGTGGTTTTGACCACGCAGGGGGTGTTCCCACTTCTCTTCCCACCACCTTCCCAGTCAGCAGCTCCACCCCCCTTGCCCTCGGGCCCCGCCCCCTTCCTCAGGCTTCTTAGCGCCCTTCTCGCTTAGGTCTTCTTTTCCTCCGGGTGTGTGAGCTAGGCGCAGGAGGCGGGCTCACCGCTGACGGGCTGCGCCTCTGCAGCCAGAGAGAGGAGGGCGGGAAGGCGGGCGGAGGCGGCGGAGGCGGGGACTACGCGGGGCGGTAGCTGGCGCCGTAAGCGGTGGGAGCTGAACGGGTACCCGGCTGGCTCTGCTGGTGGCCTCTGCCCGGATCTCGGCGCCGCAACCCTGCGTCTCTCCCTCTCTCGTCTGCGGCTCCGCGGCCCCAGGCACAGCAAAGGCGGCGGAGCTGTGGGCCACTGGTAGGTTGCACGGGGACGGCGTTTCCTTCTTCAACCTTTTGTGCTGCAGAGAGGGTGGTAGTGATGGGTGGGTTGGCTGTTGCTGGGGGGGGGGGGTTTGCTTCAGTCACCGATCCTGGGTGCCAGCCCCAGTCACGGCGCCGCCCCTTCCTCCTTCCCTCGTGTCGAGCCCGGGCGCGCAGCGCCCGCGCGGTGCTGAGGAGCCCCGGCCGGGCCGGCCTCCAAGGATGGACGGCGTGCGGCCTCAGCCGCCCCAGGCCTCGGCAGTCTTGTCCCTCAGCTCCCGAACACGGCTGGGGTCTGGTGAACTGGGTGGGGCCCTGGCTGAGTGCCGGGAGCCCGCGGTTCCTTGGGCCAGGGGTGGGGTCAGAGACGCCGTGAGTGTGCAGCGCGTGTGAGTGAGGGTGCAGGGGCGTGCGCCCCCGTGTGCGCGCGGCGTGCGCTTGCTGGGGAGGTGCGGGACTCGGCGACCCCGAGTGCCTCTCCCCCGGTGTGGCGGTGCGGAAGTCGGGACGCGTTGGCGCGCATGCTGGCCTCACCGCCGCCTTGCCCGCACCGTGGGGCAGCGGGCCTGGAGGCTCCATTGAAAAGTAGCTCCTTCCTGGGCTTGCTCCTCCTCTGACAGTCCGCCAGGGCCGCGTGACGGGTACGACTGCCCCGGCCAGATAGCGCCTCGGGACAAGCCCTGACTGCCTTATCTCGCCCGCCCTCCTCCCCTGCGCAGCAAACTGGGGGGCGAACCCAGTTCGCCAGCGCCCGCAGCGCGTCTGCTGTTGTCGCGGGGGCGGATGGACCGGCGGTGTCCGGGGGCGCGCGCGTGGTTTGAGGCCGGGTCCTGGCCAGAAGCGAAAGCGGCAGATGTCGTTGGGCATCTCCGCCCTCTCCCCACCTGTCGCGGGTGGACTTTGGGCTGGGTAGGAAATGGAGGAAAGGGATTTCCAGGCGGGCGGCAGTCAAGTCAGACCTTGAGAAGGCGGCCCCATTGTGAAGCTGCCAAACTCTCTCTAGTGGTGGAATCCGCAAATCTCTGCCAGAAAGGAGATGGGAACACGAAAGGAATGATGGCCCTGTCCCTTCCTCTTGCAAGTGTTCCACATCTCCCCGCTTCTTGACCCACGCCTGTTTGCACTCGGGAAGGTTACTGATTTGTGTTGGGCCGGGACGATGAGTGTGTATGTTTATGGCTGTGGTGCACAGGTAAAGCTGGGCTGGGAACTTTTTAATCATTCAAGGAAAGAGGAAGAATGGAGTCAGTAGCATTTTATAGCTTGCTGCGCCTAGCTGAAAGGACAATTCTTGCACATTTCTGACGTTTCTGGCCTCTTCATTTGACATTGCTTTTCTCAGATGAGACACACTACAATTTAGAGTTGTAAGTTGCCTTTTTTTTTTCCTGAACCCTATAGAGCAGATTAGACAGTGGGAAGATAGAAATGACCTCTTCCCAAAGTTTATTTTCTCAGTCATTTCAAAATACAGTATGGGTTATTATCGCAGAAGATTTGATACTTTTTAATTCAAGACCACGATTTATGTTTACACAACTATAATGAGTGTTTCACAGATATTTCAGTTTTATTATGTAACTGTGTATGCATTATAAACTTAATAAAATGACCGGGATGAAATACCAAGATTAATGAGCCCGGAGACCTCTTGATTCGGTAAGAACTAGTGTTTAGATTTTGCTTCTACCAACATTTTAGTTTATTTAATTGCAAATGAGACTATTTGGTAGTATCTATTCCAGGACCTAAGGTAAAGGGTATTTATTGACCTTACATAATGGTCGGTGAGTTTGTTTACTTTATCTTGTATACGTTGGGGAGCTAGTGTACACATTAACCCTTAAAAGCATTTAGTGTGATAGGAGTAATGAAAATATTATATACAGTATTTAATTTTTTTTTTTGGCTGATTTATATTCTCTAGGGGGAAATCAGTTATTGTCCTCCAGAGAGCTCTGATTTCGTTACAAGCCTATCAAAATAAGTTCTTGGTTTTAAGCTTTCATCAGCAAGGTTAGCCAATTCCACTGTGTACACTTGCCCCATTTCAGTTACCTTTCCTAAGAGGCAAATTTCTTGTAAAGACTGCATGTAGACTTGCATTTCCAGTTACTGTTAGTCATATTTGTAGTGAAACTGAACTTTTCTAAAAGTAGGATGATTTCACATAATGATAAGACCTTCGTAATCTATCTCTAATGTCTTCTAATAAAAATAGAAAAAATGAATGCTGCTCCTTAAAGAATTTGCCATTAAAAGAACTAATATTAGAGAAACACATTTCTGTCTTTCTGAACGAATTTTGGCTTTTGTTTCCAGGTTGGTGTGGTTAATAATTTGTTTGTAGGGTCAAGCAAGGATGGTTTCAGAAAAGGCACACCCTGTTTAACTCGTCTTAAAATTGATTGATGATTTAGTTTTTATGAGTTGCAAATGGAAAAACAGGATTATTTTAAAGTAACTTTTAAATGAGCACGTAGGTATAGCCAAGCATTTTGTTTTCATTGTGAGTGTTGTGCTTTGGCAGTTAAACCATTTTATTTCTGCTCAGTGTTCTGTTACTTACAGATATTTTAGTCCTCTTTTTTATTAGTAGAGTAATCTTGGAGACTATTGGTGGCAAAATATTTCATTATCTCAATGGAACTTTTTAAAATTGCTCTTTTTTTTCCAAGTAGTTTTTCATTATTGGTCTCTCTTCAAGTATCCACTCAGAGGAAACTACTTGATTCCCTTTTTTTTTCCTTCTTGTTTTAGGAACAAGAATTAGAACATATAACATCTAATCTACCAGTTTCTTAGCCTAAAATTTATCTTGCTTTTCATAATATAATCTTTAATGATTCATGAGATTTATTTGCCAGAATTCTCAAGTATTATATATGCTGACTGTATTTGTAATCTTATGGTTTGTGGAAGTGATAGTTCATTAATTTTTTCCTTATTGATATTTTGTAGTGGATCTGTGATGTAGCCAGAGATTTGTGGGGGGTTTTTTGTTGTAGGGATTTTGTGTGGGCCTGAAAATTTCCATATGAGGCTTCTAAATTTTTGGGAAAAGCACTGCTTTTTTTAGATTTCCGTTGTCATTTAGAGTTACTGTTTTATGTGTTAGATTTTTGTATTTCCATGTCTGTCTGTCTTCCCATCTTGTCTAGTCTCAGGCTTCACTTTTTGTACCAGTGCCTGTATAATGCTGTGACACAATCAAGAAATATTATTGAATGAGTAAATGAATAATTGAATGCCTGCGTGGATACACTTAAAGAAATACTCTCTGGAACTGTATGGAAAACCACTATGCAAGCAGAAGGGTCTTTCTTTTTTAAGTCATTGCCTTTCCATTGTTATATATTACTTTTAAGTAGGATAACGATATAGTCACCAAACTGGGTCACTTTTGAGAGATAAAAGGGGTGCTGTAAATAATTATGCCAGGGCACTGGCTGTGAACTGAGACATACGGTCACTCTACTTTTGAAGGACATCCTTCTTTATTTATTGAAGATGATATCTATCACACTGCCTGAGAAAATTTGACACAGTTACTAGTTAATGTTTGCATACCTTTCTGTTTGTAGAAACTTCATTTGCAGTCAAATGTTGGGTGTCTTTTGCTTAGTCACCCACAGCTTCCCATGCAGAGGCCTTTGGGCAGCTCTTGGCCATGCTTAATTTTTTCCTGTTTTCATTGCTTTCAGGATAATGTCACAGGGCTTTCTGTTTGTTTCAGCTGCTTTGACTTGAAGCATTATATACTCTAGCCTTTGCTCTGTTTACTTCTGTTTTTTGTAAGTATTTTGTCCTTTTTGTAAGGATTTCATGTTAGTTCTTTTCCCTCTGGCTGACTGTTTTGGGAAATAAATCCATTGATACTTTGCCAAGGTATCATGTTCATGTTCAAAACATTGGCCAAAATCAGTTACAAGTATTAGAATTTATGGATTTTAAGGTATTCTAAACGTGTTGTTTGGAAGCTATATATCTTTGGGGGAACTTTTGAATTGAAGTCTTTTTAATTCTTATGGAAGATGACAGTAAAATCCTTATAACTTTTGCTAGATTGCCCTGCAGTCTCTCTTTCTCTTTCTCTTTGGCTGCACCTGTGGCATGTGGGAGTTCCTGGGTCAGGGATCAAACCTGTGACATAGCAGTGACCTGAGCCAGTGCAGTGACAACGCTGGATCTTTAACCCACTGCACCACAAGGGAATTCCTAAGCAATCTCTTAAAGAAGCTATATTCTCATACTAAATTCTGACCTTTTTCTTCTTCCTGTTTTTTTTTTTTTTTGGCCTCACCTGTAGCAAACGGAAGTTTCCTGGCCAGAGATAGAATCTGAGCCACAGCTGCAGCAACGCTGTATCCTTAATCCACCGTGGCACAGCAGGAACTCCTGACCTTGTTCTTTTTATTTAAAAATTGTTCTCTTTTTCGCCATCTTCATCATCATCCTCTTAGCACCTGTGCATGGATAGCATGCAGTTATACACCAGACAGTAAACAGAGTCAGAAATGAGTAAAATAATAGCAACTGGAACAAACTTCCTGCACTTTGGTTTCGCCCTGTGTTGCTCCCTTGGACTCTGTTTGTATTCTATTTTTGGCTTGGCACAGGCATAATAGGGATAATCAGTTACTACACTTTGTTTACTATGAAATTACTGACCATTTCCTAGACTTCCACATCACCTCTAGTGCAGAAGTTGGATATTGCTTTAAGCTCCTCTGCTTTCAAATCCAGAACGAAGTTTTAGATTTATTTTCCTTTTGGTGTTAAAAAGATTAATGGAAAATATTTTTCCAGTGCATTTAAAGGCTTGAAAAGAAGAACGTATCACCAAATACCTGATGCAAGTTACATGAAAGTTTGAGATTTTTAGACACCTTAATAAAACTTCTTTATTTAAAATGAAAAGATTTAGGGTTTTTTTAAATATTTCTGTTTCTAAGTTTTTAGTCTAGATTTGTAAAGATCTAAATGAAATCTCACCTTGTGATAGATAACCGTGAAAAATTAAGTGGAGATTTTTCGTCCTGTATTTGGCAACTACCCATATGGCCTGCAGATACTGGCCAATACATTTTTTTCCTGCCTTATAATTTGATTTAAAAAATTTTTATAAGCTCTTTGGAGAAAGGGTCCATGATTTAGAATGATTTTGTATATGACTCTCCACTAAGTACCTTAGAATCCTAATATTTTTCAAGTTGGAAATAACTCATTGGTAATTAAAACTTATTTCTCGCCAACCATTGCACAAATGAGAACAATAGCGCTTTGAAATAGAGTGCCTCCTAGAGTTCCCACTGTGGTGCAGTGGGTTACGAACCTGACTGCAGCAGCTTGGATCACCGCTAGAGGTACAGGTTCGATCCCTGGCCCAGGAACTTCCATATGCTGTGGGTGTGGCCGTAAAAATTTAAATAAACAAATTTTTAAAAATAAAAAATAGAGTGCCTCCTCACACATTTAAATTTTAATTCCACTTAAAGAAGTTAATTAATATGCATTTTTCAGGAACATGATTATTGTGTAGCAAGCAGTACACCTGGGCTTATCACTGTACAGAGCCATATGTATAAAGCCCTGTCAGTGGCTTTGGAGCCAGAGGGATTAGGGTTCAGATTCTTGTTCTGACCCTCAGATAGTATTACATGATGGAATATTTTAAAATGGGGGTAATAGTTTCCTAATGCAGTGTATAGATATTCATATTAAACGATATAAATTGCATACAGCTTTTGGCTTGTAGAAGGTGCTAAAAATAAAATAGTTTTAAAAATTTCCATTCCCTGTTAAAAATCCATTTACTTAAATAAGAAATCAATTTGAACTTTATAACATTAATATCGGGGAGATTCCTTGGGGGTAATTATATTAAATAAAAATTATTGTTAGGTAACAATTTTTGTTGCATTATAATGCATTTTATTTTAAAACCAGAGGCTTTGTTGGTAGAGCTGATTTAATTATCTAGGTTTCTTGGTTACCCAACTTGAAAACAGTTTGTGAAGAAAGAAATGAAAGGAAAGGTGTCTGTGAATTAAATCTAAAGATGGTCCACAGGTTGATAAACACGTTGGTTTCTTGGAATGATAGTTCTTGGTCCATTAGCTCCTCCCAGGGTCTCAAGCAGAGGAAGCAAATACCTTTATTAATGTAATAAGCATTTCTTTTGGATGAAACCCTTCTGTACTAATAAGGAAAATAATAAGGTAACAGATCTTTTTTGGGGACCATATTGAACTGTTGCCACTTCTTCAGGATTTGTGCATCTTCATAGGTGAAATCAGTCTGTTCAACTCCTTTGAGCTACCACCCATCCCCAACAAGTGAAGAAACAGAACGACAGAAAACCCAACAACTAACAAAACCTTTACAGGTGAAAAAAACTTTGAGGAGTTTTCTTGGTCTCAAGGAATTAACCCAGTTAACTTGGGAGGTAGGAGATAAAGATAGATTTTCTTATACATTTCCTCCTCAGTTAAGAGGTGAAAGGCACAGAAGAGGTGTTTGAAACTATAAGCAATGTAATAACTATAAAGAAGTGTTTTTCAAGTTTTTTCTCTTCAAAAAAATGCTTTCCATGAGCCTTCTATTTATATGCCTGAGAGCAGGCTTATGAAGGATTATTGCTATTTTATGGCTAAAAAGAGTAAACACCAAAAATTAATTGTATGATAATAACATCACACATTCGTGAAGGGCTTTGCAGCATGCAAAACATGTTCACCTACTTTTCATTTTCATTTGATTCACGTTAACAACTTTATGAGGGAGGGAGGATGGTGTTGTCCTCATTTTAAAAATTGCTGCCTGTGCAAGGTCAAGAGACAGAGTTCTTAGCAAGGGAAGGGGTAGGACCTGTTCTTTTTCACCCCAGGCTCAGCATTATTTTTTCAAAGGATACTGTGAATCTATTGAACACATGAATAAGATTAGGCTTGTGTAACCAACATTCAAACCCCCATTTTGTTTTTTTTCTTAGCTCTTTATTTAGCCCAGTAAGCTACTGTTAGTCTCCAGGTAGAGTTTAAGCAACAGAACACAGAGGAACAAGCATGATAAAATGTGTGAGGTTTTGCTTAGCTGAAACAAATTCAAAATTACCTTAATTAGTTATCATTATATCCTATATAACCTTACCTGGTATTAGTACCTCCTGCTAGTTTCATTCTGTTTTGCAGCTAGAATTGATATAATTGCTTTGTAAGTTGTGTTACTTGTTAAAGATTTATTTTTATATTTCATGTTTAGTATCTGGACTAGAGCAGAAAAATTATTATGTCCATGTTCCCCTGGGACTCACTGGAAATTGTACAGTGACATCTGGGATTTAGTCTGGTAAGTTGTATTTTGCTTTTCTGTTTGGTAACTAATTGTGTGAACGTAGTAGTATAATGTGTTTTAAGGACTGTGTAAATAGATGAATATAAAATGTCAGTATATTATTATAAATATGTATAGTATAGTTATAAAAGTTTTAATGGTGAGACAAATTATTGTTACAAAATGCTGATGTTGTATATGTTGCTTATGTTTGAAATGTCTGACTTACTGATTGAGTAGATTTTTCTTTTTTTCTTATAAGATAAAGGAGGTTTTATGGAATAGTATTTTGAAACACCGTAGTTAAGTGGTAGTTGCTCTAATTTCAGTAAAAATGTCAATCTCCAAAGATTGGTGAAATATTTGCAAAAAGTCTTGTTGTGTATTATCATACGTAAAGAATAGCAAACAGGTGACTGAAAGGAACATCGTTTTCACTTAGTCTTGGCAGTTCACTGCAGGTGTGACATTCCTTTTATCACACCATGAATTTAAATGTTAAAAATAGGCAATGCTGTCTTCCTTTTAGTTGTCTTTTTTCAGTGTGTCTGTGTATCAAGGCTGACACAGTTGTCATTGTGGCTCCAGGTCTTTTGAAGGGGAAAACATTTAATAATGATCTTTTCAGCATTTAAAGAATTTATATTAGTGTGAGTTAATGCTTTGGTATGTTATTATACTTGGCTATTATCTTTGTAGGTCCTTGTTTTGAATTGTGTAGAATGGTCATAATCTATTGAAAAAGCAGTTTCATAATGAGAGTTCCAAGTTAGTCAGTAGCAGAATGATTCAGAAGAATGATGGGGCAAACAAACACGGTTGTTTCATTTGGTAAATATAGCCTGTCAAATTTATGAAAATGTGTTTTAAGACATTGAAAAAAAATGGTAGCATAATGAAAACTTTCAGTTTTGAGGAAAAGAACAAGAAATTTGAGAACTATAAGTACAAAGTACTTTTAAAGGATATTGGTTAAGAGATGATGTGACTGAGTCATTAACTCATTCAACTGAAATAAAGCACAAAACTAGGAGCATTGAGTGGAAGCTACAGGAGTGTGTGTGTGTTTCTGTATCTCTCTCTCCATATCATATTTATAGATGTAGTTATATATATAAATCAAAAAGACATCCTAGGATTTACCTTCCTATCTTAGCTGAAATGAATCTGACCAGTATCCATGAGGACGAGTCCCTGGCCTCACTCAGTGGGCTGAGGATCCAGCATTGCCGTGAGCGATGGTGTAGATTGCAGACGTGGCTCCGATATGGCATGGCTGTTGCGTAGGCCAGCGGCTACAGCTCCGATTGGATCCCTAGCCTGGAAACCTCCATATGCCAAGCCTGAGGCCCTAAAAAGACCAAAGACAAAAAGACCAAAAAAAAAAAAAAAAGACATCCTAGCAGAACTGCAAAAGGAGAAATGAACCAACTTGAGAGGTAGTGAGTTACCTGTTATTGAAGATGTTCAAATATAGATTGGATAACCATTAAGATTCCTTCTGATTCTGAGATTATTCAGTATCAGAATTTTATTTATTTATTTATTTTGTCTTTTTGCCTTATCTAGGGCTGCACCCGCGGCATATGGAAGTTCCCAGGCTAGGGGTCTAACAGGAACTGTAGCTGCCGGCCTTCGCCACAGCCACAGCCACAGCCACAGCCACGCGGGATCCGAGCCGCGTCTGCAGCCTACACCACAGCTCACGGCAACGCCGGATCCTTAACCCACTGAGCAAGGTCAGGGATCAAACCCGCAACCTCATGGTTCTTAGTCAGATTCGTTAACCACTGAGCCACGAAGGGAACTCCAAGTATCAGAACTTTTAAACTTGTGGGACCATCAAGAATTTGAAAATATGTGACAGGATTCTTTTGTTTTTAAAATCAGATTTATTGAAGTATAATTTATATTCAGTAAAATTCACCCTCTTAAGGTGTATCATTCCATGAGTTTTGACAAATGTGTCCATTTATATAATAACCAGTATAGTCAATGTATAGAATATTTTCACCCTGGCCCCAAATTCCCTTGTGCCCTTTGTAGTCTACCCCCTCCTCCCAAACTCAGTCCTTTGCAACCATTGATTGTTTTCTGTTCCAGTAGTTATCCCTTTTCCAGAATATCATATAAATGGAATCATACAATATATAACATTTTCCACCTGTTTCTTTCACTTCATGTAATACTAGTTTGCTCCTCTGCATTGCTGATATTCCATTTTATGGATGGACCACAGTCTCTTTATCCGTTACTCTGTTGATGTGTGTTTGGATTGTTTCCTGTTTTTGCTGATTATGAATGAAATTGTTACATTCACGGTCAGGTCTTTGTGTGAACATACATTTTCACTTTTTTAAGGTAAATAATGACAGGTAGGGTAGGTGGGTTGTTTAATAAACATTTTATTTAACTTTACAAGAAATTGCCAAACCGTTTTCCAAAGTGGCTGCACCTGACTGAAGCTTCTACGACGCTAACTCTACCAAAGTGTGTGCAGATGAAGGGCCTCGTTCTCATTCAGTGCAGATTGATTTATATTTTACATCCAGTTTTAACATGTTTGGTTAGCAGATGTTTTTTAAACCCACAATGAATTAGAAACAGTAGATTAAATGGCCTTAGAGATGGGTTGTTAGCAGTTGGAAGCAGCCAGAAGTTGTATTCACTAATATGACGTTAATTACTGATTAAGAAAATGATGGCAAGAACTTAACAGGAGTGAAATTCTTCTGTCTATTAAGTTTTATCTGACAAGTTCTCAAACATGTCTGCATATTTTAATCACTGGGGGATCTTTTAACAGTCTCAGAGCCCGGCGTACTGCCTAGATAATTTAAATCACAAATCTGGGACATCAGTCTTTTTTGAAGCTCCTCAGATGTGTTAGTGTGCAGGCAGGTTTGAGAACCATGTGCTAGAAGCACAGCATGATGACACTGAAGGAGCCCTGGGCTTGGAGCGGGGAGATCTGGACCTTCAGGCCTGGCTCTGGGCAGGCCCCTCCTTCACAGCCAAGTGCCCTCTTCTCTGATTGAAGGTTCTGGGTAGGTGAACTCATAGAGAATTCTGGCATTAAAACTAGATGGTTCTAGATATCACTGCATTGATAATAGTCATGCTTGGGAAAGACTCCATTTTTCAGGGAATGACTCTATTCTGAATGGTTCGTTTCAGGCACCTCTTGAAAAGGATTTTGTTCACATGATGACATTTTTTGTTCTGTATATTTAAGACAGTTATATCTGTTTTAAGTGGTGTTGCTGTGTGCTGCTAAAAGCAGTAGAAGCATATGGAGCCGTTTGGTGAATTTTTTGATAAGCCTGATTAAAAATAATTCCCAGAATGCAGTACTTCTCAAAAAGAATTCTTTCTATAGCAGTTGTGAAACTTACCAGCTATTTTCAGAGCTTGTTTAAGGAGCTGAGGCATCTAGATTATATTTTCAAAATGTTGGTTCTCGTGCCAAGTGTATAGGAAGTTTGGTCTCTTGGAGGGTGTTCAGAGCCGAGTAGATTCCACAGTCACAGTCTTTTGAATGTGCTCTTGGTGCACCAGGTTTGCCTAGTTGTGTGTTGTGGTTTAAACTGTTTCCTTTATTTTCAGCCAGACTTCACAATTGCAGGCTGTACCTGATGTTTTTAGAATGTACGCTGTGTGCATTTTCTTACTAAATGCTAAAGTGTTTCCTTGTCTAGCTTCCTCTAGTTTTGAATTCTCGTATATTTCAAAGAATTAGGGTGGCACCTACCAGCATTGCCAGATCTTTCATATAGTGTATAAACATATTTAAGTGCCATTGTTACTGACTGGATTGTGAGGGAATTTGATATTGAAGATCCGTAGGTGTCATTTAAAGAAATTATAGTTGTTCCTGGTACTTGTTTATGAAACTCAATTTAAAAAGCATTGTTTGATTACACACTGACTTTTTTTTATGCTTGTTGCATTTTCTGTTCTAGACTCTTTATCCCAAATGCTGTTACTTCTGTTATCATAATACTTTCTGTTTCTAGTTTTATTTTTGCTTTCAGCTATATACAGAAAACATTAATGGAAGCAGTAAGGGTCCGTATTGTTGGTCTCTGATTTGAGGTGCTCTGCAGTGCAGAAATTAGCATTGGACCTGATTTCTCAGTTCACATTTATTCTTATAGATTTGGTGGCAGTGCTGCCTGTTGCACAGTTAGTTTTACAAGAGTGCTTTGTAATTGTTTATCTTGGCAGTGTGCTTTTTTGATAAGGTTTACTTTAGAATATAAAACAAAATGCTTAGTTATAAATATTAATTAATGAATATTGTTAAAAATAACAAGCCCTAAGCAGGGTTTTCACGGAAAAATATGAACAATGGGTGGCTAACACAGGCTATCTCTGGATGTAGTCAGGGCAGCCGAGTTTCCTGTTGAATGCATTTTAATAAGAATTTCTGCAGTGCAAATTATTGCATATCTATAAATCAAGATATGCTGACTTCGAGACCTTTCAATCTTTGTTTTTTAGGGCCACACTTGTGGCATATGGAGTTTCTCAGGCTAGAGATCCAATCAGAGCTATAGCTGCTGGCATACGCCACAGCCACAGCAACATCAGATACGAGCTGTGTCCGCAACCTACACCACAGCTCGTGGCAATGCCAGATCCTTAACCCACTGAGCGAGGCCAGGGATGGAACTCACAACCTCATGGTCCCTAATGGGATTCCTTTCCACTGCGCCACAATGGGAACTCCACCCCTGCCTTTTTTTTTAGAATTGGGTACCTGGACTTCATCCTCTTCAGATGGCACAGTACCTACACCACTTCTGCCCATTTAAAAGATAACTAAATATTGATGGTGTAACTGTTTTTGGGATCTTGCTCCAGTGTGTAAATCCAGTCAGAAAATACTTGGCAATATAAGATCATAAAAAGTTTTATTTTTTTGTCACATTAAAGAATGGAAGGTTATGCTGCTTAGGCAGCATTCTGTCCAGCTAAAAATGAAATATTTACTTGTCAGTTAGCTAGCCTCCACATAGCTTTCTTAGTGCCACACAGTAGATGTTCTTTAAAAGGGCAAAATATAAGTGCAAAGGATCATTTTTAAAAAATCTATAAGCGATTTGCACCATTCACATTCCTACATAAATCAAGATCTGAAGATACTCTTGTACATAGGACAGTATACTGCAGAGACTATGAAACCACCTCAAAGAGCTCTTAGTTTGGAGAATATGCAGTAGTTTGGAGCGGAAGTACTGATGTTTTATAATTAAAAAGTTCAGTTTTCCAGCCCTTAGAATTACTCATCGTAGGTCCAGCAGGTAGCAGCTGTTATGTATGTAATATTTATTTTTTTTTTAAGAGAATTAAATTATTTTTACTTTTTCCATTGTAGGTGGTTTACAGTGTTCTGTGAATTTTGTACTGTACAGCAAATGTGTATAATATTTGAAACAAGCATTTTCATGTTCTAGGACAGTAAGACTCTCACTCGGAACGTAGAGTAGTGACCATAGTTATTAGTTTGAATATTTTTGTTAGAGAGTATTAGAAATGCCTATTCTTAAACTTTCTGGTTAAATAGTATTTTTTACAAAAAGTGTGTTGTTTATCTCAGTAAAGTATGGTAGGTTTTCTTAAAGTATGGTAGGTTGCTTGGTTGAAATTTCCAGAGTTCTTAAGCTGTATCTTTTACTTAATCTAGGTTAAACCGTTATCTGTCAGGTAGGTGTTTGAAGATCCTGTTGGATATTTTTGCCCATGCCAGGTGATAATTTTTATGGTGTTACTGGCTGCTGGAAACTTAACCAGTGATGGTTACTCATCTGAAGTATTATCTTTCACATCACATCAAATCCTGACCTTTATAAAATGCCTCACCCAGTTTCTTCACTTTTCTAATTTTCTAGGTACTTATTTTCTAGATGATGTATCATTTCTGACTTTTTCCCTCAAACTTTTGTATCCAGTCATCCATTATCCTCAACTTCTGAAGATGCTAAGAATTCCTTGATGTGGCAGGATTGGCTTAGTGAGGGAAACGGACTTTTGATGATCTCATTGACCAGAGAAGCTAGTGCCCACTCTTCTTTCCTGTGACTTTGTACCCTGTTAACTTGTTTAGCAATTTTTATACTGACAGGCAAATAAGATGACATTCAGCTTAACTTCTGTTTGAATTATCACCCTGTTCAGAATGGGTTAAGTGTGAATTCATGGATTTTAGGAAGTTTATAATATACCAAATGAGAATGCAGTAAGATAGCTGGTGGAGAGCCATGGTCTGTCATGGACTGCAAGATTTGGAAGAAACCTACCTAGACCACTGTATCACTTACCATGAACTGATTGCTTGAGTGTCACCACCTGGATAACTCCTTGTGCTGGGTGCCTGTTCTGTGTGTGCTCCGTTTCCTCCACAGCTCTGATCATTTAGGCCTCACTGACCCTCCTCTCCTTCTCTTTCAGAATGAAGTATCAGAAAAACACTTCCTGCCTGTAGCTGCCTGTCAAGTTAGGTATGTCAGAGGCCTTGGATCTGTCCTCTTGTGCTCTTTCTGGACTATAGAATTAGTGAGAGAGGAAGGATTACTTTGTCATTTGGCTTAAACATTTGTTTGTTCAGCATAAAATCTGATGAGGCTTCATATGGCTCTCTAAAATTAATTAGATGAGAGGTCTTCAGGTTTTTGTATGTGCATCAAAGTAAGTGGTAGTCACCTATTCTTTCCATCCTCCCAATAGGGTAATAAATTACACGATCAATATAAATTCATTTTCACATTAATAAAATAGGATAAGGACAATTACTTTAAACATAGAAGTGTTGAGGGACTAGGGCATTTTGGTTAGGTAAAACTGGAAATAGTCTGGAGTTCGCACTGTGGTGTACTGGGTTAATGATTTGGCTTGTTTCCGTGAAGGCGCTGGTTTGATCCCTGGCGGAGCCCAGCGCAGTGGGTTAACGATCTAACGTTGTTGCAGCTGTAGCATAGGTTCCATCTCTGGCTCAGATTTGGTTCCTGGCCTGGGAATTTCCACATGCCACAGGTGTTGCCATTAAAAAAAAAGAAAAAGAAAAAAATTAGAAATAATCTAAGATTTATAATAAAAGGTAAGTAAGCAAAACTCTCTGGATCCCTTTGGCATTGACTTTATCTCAGGATACATTACTGATTTTAGTTTTCAGTTGTGCCATAGATGTGTGGACCATAGTGAAGACAGGATGGCATCTCGTAACTTCTTCATTGTCTTGTTTATTGCTTTTCTAATGAAGGGAAAAAAAAGTACAGCATATAAATAAGGGAGTAAAGTTGTGGGTTTTTTTAGCTTTTTTTTTTTTTGCTTTTTACGGCTGCCCTCAAGGCATATGGAGGGCTAGGGGTCAAATCAGAGCTACAGCTGCTGGCCTACACCACAGCCACGCAGGATGGAAGCCACTTCTGTGATCTATACCACAGCTCACGGTAATGCTGAATCTTTAACCCACTGAATGAGGTGAAGGATTGAACTCACATCCTCATGGATACTAGTCAGATTAGTTTCCACTGCTCCACAAACGGAACTCCCTTTTTTTAGCTTTCTGATAGCTTAGGTTTTAAATGAATACCTAGACTTTAAAAAATGCTTCAATTAGGAAAAAGTCATTTATTTTACAAAGGGATTCTTAAGAATTTTTTAACATGGTAGCCTTTTTCAATAGGTATTTAGTCTTAAAATCATGCTATTTTTTGACATGTTATTACTTGATTTCATTTTGAGTAGTGATCTGAGACATTTAAACTGTGCTATTGGAGTTACCTGGTGGCCTAGCAGTTAAGGATCCAGCATTGTCACTGCTATGGCTCAGGTCACTGCTGTGGCATGGGTTCAAGCTCTGGCCCAGGAATTTCCACATACCTTGGATGCAGCCAAAAGAAAGAAAAACAACCAAAAAAAACTGTACCATTTACTTCTAATTGAAGGTCAAAGTGACATTGTCACTCAGTTTCCTTTAGTATTTTATTTTCCTAAATTTGATTTATCTACAACTTTCTAGGAACCTGGCCATTGTCTGTAATACTTCCTGTTGCTATGGTTTTTCAAATTATGCAATATGATCATTGTAATGAATAATACTACTATTGTGAATTGTTCTGCCATTTACTAAACTATTTAAAAGTGCAATGTCTAAGTTATTGCAGAATAAAATAACTGTCACTCAGTGACATATTTTATAATTAAATAGTCAAATAATATCTCATTTTTATATATGCTTAATATTAAATATGGCCTGACATACTGGATTTAGGGTTAACTTTTAAACTGCAAAGTGTTTTTGTTTTTTTTTGTTTTTTTTTTTAGTAATTGATTGGGGGTATGGAAGAAGGAACATTTACAAGTTTTAGGGGAATCTTCCCTCAAGACTTTTCTTTACCTTAAAACATTATTTAGGTCTGAATTCGATTTTTGGGAGAAATTGGCTTTTGTCTTTTATTGTGTGCCCCTTAAACACAGTTGAAAAGAACTGCAGGTGTGAAGAGCTGAGCACTTATTTTAAATTAAATAGTGGAAAATGTAAAGATTTTAGTTCTCATGTTAGAAATATTTTGTGGATTCTCATGAAATTTTGTATGATCATTTTTAATTGCTTTTCATTTGGGATCTGTATTTGATTTGCTTTTAAGAATCACATCAAGAAATAAGCTGTGATTGAATGGGGCACTGTATTTAGAAAAGTTCTGTTGTTTTCTGTTTGCTTTCTCCTTCTGAACCTTTTAGTAGTCCTTCAGACTTTAATTTAACCATTCTTTGAGTTCTTGAAGGTAGGGAAGTAGTAGTCATTTCACGCCTGCTATGGAACGTTTAATGGACATAGATAAAAATCTGTCAGTTGTACACTGGCTGTTTTTCAGACCAGGGTTATTTCATGCTCTCTGAGCCTCCTAAAATGATCCAGCTTGGGCCCAAGGTTCTGCTTGTTATTCTCTTCTAATCTGAGTCTGTCTGCTTTTAGGAGTGTGCAGCCTGGTGCCTAAGATGGAAGTAGATGTTAATGGAGAGTCCAGAAGTACCCTGACCAGCCTGCCCTTGTCGGTGGCTGAGGCAAGCTCCCCGGGAAAGGCAGAAGCAGAGAAGCCCCGATGCTCCAGCACGCCGTGCTCTCCCATGCGCCGGACTGTGTCAGGCTACCAGATCCTCCACATGGATTCTAACTATTTGGTTGGCTTCACAACTGGTGAGGAACTCTTGAAGTTAGCCCAGAAGTGCACAGGCGGTGAAGAGAGTAAGGGAGAAGCCGTGCCTTCTTTGCGCTCCAAACAGCTGGATGCAGGACTTGCACGTTCCTCTCGTTTGTATAAAACCAGAAGTAGGTACTACCAGCCATATGAGATTCCAGCTGTCAATGGCAGAAGGCGAAGGCGGATGCCTAGCTCAGGAGACAAGTGCACTAAATCCTTACCTTATGAACCTTATAAAGCCCTCCATGGGCCTCTGCCTCTTTGTCTTCTTAAAGGTAAGAGGGCTCACTCCAAATCTCTGGACTACCTCAATCTAGATAAAATGAACATCAAGGAGCCAGCTGACACAGAAGTGCTACAGTACCAGCTTCAACACCTGACCCTCAGAGGGGACCGTGTGTTTGCTAGGAATAACACATGAATGACTTGTAGAGAGTGTAAACTAGTTTACACTTGGCTAGAAAATTCCACTGTTGTACTCTATACAGGACTCTTTACATTATAGATGGTTCTGTCAATTAGGTGTTCCTGGAACATAAAAATTGTTTGGATCAAATTTTGAATACAGGAATGAAATCACAGGTACTTGAGAGGTAATCATTCTAGAGCACGCAACTGCAAGGAAAACAGAATGTTGACCATTAGTTTGTATAGCTTTTTAGCTAGGAAAAAAAGGCTTTGGTGCAGTAATATCATCTTTAAGATTCTGATACTCAAATTGGGAATGTTATCTGCTTGGTTGTTGCTGACTTGGTATGATTCATTAGAAATTTATATCTTAAGTACTCAAGTACTTCTTTAATCTCTGTATTTTACTATAAAATGTATGTAATGATTTGTTTTATGAAATTTAGAACTTGAACATTGCTAAATTGGACCACTTTTTATTTTTAAATATTGAGTTTAAATATTTTATAACTGGTTTTGCACTGAAAAAAATTAACATTTCAGATTGACAAGAGAATAATCTTTCTTCACTTGCCTCAATAATATTGAGCAATGAATTTTTTTTATTTCCGCATGGAAAGTTATTGATCTCTATGGCTGTAAAATATTTCTTTATAGCGTTATTAAAGTGTGTCTTAATAAAATTAAATTTGGGATACAAAGTATTTATTTTACAATGGGTGGGGGGAAGCTTTTCCGGAAAGTTTCCAATATGAAATTTTCATAAGTTGAAAAAGTTTCCTTAGTGCTTATTTTCTAATTTAAAGTTCATCTGGAACTTTAAAATGGGAAGGATTCTTTAAATTGTGGATTATAGGCATAATACTGTTTGCATCTAAATGTTCTGTAAGTGAATGGAACTTTAATAGAGGAACTCATGATTTCTACTATCGAATGCTTAAACTAAGTATGAAGTGATACCATTCAGCATGGCATCGGGTCATTCCAGTTTTAGTTCTGTGCAGCACAGGCAGGCATGCATTGAAATTCCAGTTTCTAGGATTAGTGCTGGAGCCTAAAGTGCTTCTACAGTTTTAATGGGTTAATCCTGGATTACTTAACAATTTATGTCAATTGCACTGGTTTAATTTGTTGCTAAAGAAATAATGCCCTGGCTTTAGTAACAAATACAGCTCAACTATTCTTGAATATATTTTGAAAAAAAAAAAATGTATGTAACTTACCTTTTGTAAAAGTTTCTATTTCTTTTTTTTTCTTTTTTGACTCTTGAAGGTGCAATTTATTATTGAATTGGCATTTCTGGCAGCCTAGACCTGCTTATTTTAGATTTTATTTTGGGGGCTATGAGTTTCTAAGGTGTTAGCAATCTTACTTATAAAATAAGAACACCTTTTAAGTAAATGAGTGGGTCATTCCTGGTGCAGTTGTGACTTTTCTTTAGCCAGAATGAATGACAAACTCTGTTTAGACCAGAATAAGTATTAGAAAACCCTAGGAACTCTTAATCAATGTTTATTATACTTTCGCTGAGGCAAATCATGTGAAAGAGCCTTGGGAAGGTTGGCCCATATCTTACTGAGTTGATCAGATTTCTTGGTGGGCTGAAAATTTTCAGCTGTTGTACATTTTAAAGTAAATTGCACCTTTGTAACATATTGTATTGATGAATGATCACTAAGATTAACTATATCTATACAGTCATTAGTTTGACAAGAAATAGAATCCTGTCAGATGCCAAAGAGTTGGGATTTTTACGTTTAATGATTAAACACCATTATTTATTGATGATTTACCCTGTGAAACTGTATTATTTCTAACTATGAAATAAAAGGGTGGTGTAAACACACATTGTTGTGTTGTGCTTTAACGAGGTCCACCATCAACAGGCCAGTTTTTGTTCTAGGATTTGCCTATGCACTTATTTTGACACTCCGTTTTTGTTAAAGAAAATAAAATAATAATAATTTTGCTTTTGGTGCTCAGTCACTTTTTAGGGTAAAGGATGTATTCTTGGCAATGAAACGTGTTCAGTCAACAGCTGTATGACTGTGAGATCTGTCTCTGCCCATGCGCCTACATAATTTCTTAAGCTAAATAAAAGTATGTAGCTATTTTGTTTTGTTTTATTTTTACTTAAAGACAGGTGTGAAACTTTGCAGCAAAAATGATGGGGCATGTTTAAGAGACGGCATGTTTGTTCCTTATCTTGTTAGTAAAGATAAATAATTTAAAGTTCGGTTTCCTAGAAAGAAAGTTCTGAAACTTGGGGTCACCGGTTTTCAAAATACGTTTACAGAACCCTGTCACTCACTCAATCTTGCTTTCCCTGCACTTTGTGCTTATGCTCCTGTAGTAGGTGGTGGTATCCTATCAAGAGGAAGGTTTAGCTTTTTAATAGTTTCTAATTTTAAATTCTTTTTCCCCTCCATTTTCGCTCATTTTGATATCTATACTAAACAGGGCTTTTCACGTAACTATTTTTTTATTTTGCAAAAATACCATGTTTTAGAGGCTCAGCTGATCATTAAAGTAGTAATAGAATTTCAGCCCTTGTCTTACTCTCAGGTGAGCTTTTTTGCTCTTCGACTTCTATCTGGCTGCGTGTGTACCTTAGGTTCCAGGGCTGCTCCTGAAGTCAGGGAAGAAAAGACTCTAAAAGAATGGATTAAGTGTAAAGCTGTTCAGAACCCCCACATCTTCCTGACTCCGGCTCAGCTAGGCTACTTTGAGGCCCATTGAGTCCTCTCCATTTCTCCTTATGCCCTTTAATGCCCATGCATGGCTCACAACGTATTTTCCTTCCCTGAGACATTTATTTAAATCATTGCAGGATTTCAGTTTGAGGAGCTTTAAGAAGATTCTAAGTTAACTTTTAAAGACAAATCATCCTAGCACTGAAGAGAGGATATTACTTGAGATCTTGAGAAAAGCAACTTATTTTTATTTAATTTCTCATTCTAACATACTTTTGTCTTGGAAGAGCTTTTATTCCATTATAACCATTAAAAATTTTTCTAAGGGAACTTTGAAATGACTCTGACCTAAGTGGTATGTTCTCAATCACAAAAAAGAGGTGGCGAGACTGTCAAGCAGTTTATAACTGGCATAAACGCTCTAGAAGAGTTGGGGTGGAGAGAGAGCAAGGATGTACATGCAGAGAAGACAGCAAGTATTCAGTAAGATTGCCTTTTTAAACAATATGATTTGATTAGGGAAATGGAAATTGAGGAAGATTGCCTTGGAATTATAATAAATATGATTGTAAAGCTAGAAGTGGAGCTTGTTAGCACTTAATGATGTACCTTCTATTTTGTCGTGTGCTTTAGAATTACGAAATGGATCTTTTGACATTTTACAGTAGAAAAAAATTAAGCGTTTTTCTACTAAGGAGACCACTGCTAGAAACAAATTGAAAGAAGAATGGTGTGATTTATTTTGAGTTGGCTGGGCCCTTGGATCACTTCTTTACTCTAGTGGGAGGGAAATGTTGAATTTGTAATCTCGTTATTGTGAAATGACTTTATTAGGTTTTATTAAATGATTTCAGAGGAAAAGTGTGAAACCAAATGTCCTAAATGTTGTCCCATGATCTTGGGGTTGTCTTTGATGTAGAGATTTATGAGACAGCACAGGATGAGAAAAGGGAGCTCAGAAGAACGCAGCATCTACTGGAATGAAAGAGAGTAGCTACACAGACTTAGGAATCCTTCAGTGATCCCGGCTGGGGTTGCTTCTGGGACAAAGAGCTTTGATGTTTTTGCTTTTGTGGAAAGTTTAGCGGCACTTTAAAAGTTGCTACTGAATGCTCTTGAGAAAAGATTCTTACTGTGTGCCGGTGGAAAGAGGAGGGGAACAGTGAGTCTCTGATGTTGACCTTTAATTTACCAGGAAGAGTGTTCATCACCAAATTTTTATGTGAAAGGATTACACATGGAAATATATATTTGGGAGACTTTGAATCCTCTGTCTGTGGTCTAATGCTGCAGTTAGGTTAGGTTTAAGAACTTCTTACTGCCCACGTTTCTACCACTAAGAAGTTCTTGGATTTGCTGAAACTCAAATTTTGGCTCAAGGGTTAGAGTTGAGATGGCAGACACTGCCCTGCTCCTCACCCATGCATGTGGCAGATATCACTAATCCATCAGTATCAGTGTACATTCTCTGAGTTCAGATGTGACCTCATTATCTTTCTCAACCTGGCACTTTAGGCAGCTGCTATTGAATTGATGGGCGTTATAATGGAGATAAAACTTGTTTGCCTACTACACCCTCTGTAGTGGGTTATAGTTTGAATTTTAAAATGCTCTGAATGTTTTTGAGGAAACATTCTGGGCCCTGTCTTCTCACCAAAGAACAGAAAAGAATTCACCCACAAGGTGCCTACTGAGAATATGCAGGCATTCTGGGGACAAAAAGGATTACGATGGATTTCACCTTCAAGGACATGCCCGTTATCCTTAGACTGAAATCTGAGGGAGAACTATCTTGTTCATTTTTCTGTCAGTAACTTGACTTATATTGAATGTGCTCACTTACATCGTTGATCTGTGTAGAAGGTGAAAAAAAGTGCCTTTATGGGGAAGTTTGGGGAGACGAAAAATACAAGAAAGGCAGACTCTTCAAAGAGTTGAATCTGAGAAATAGCAGTTTATGCCGATAATTCAGTTGCCACCTCCGTCTTTCTCCGTGATGGTCTGTTAAGATGGACTGACTCATTTTCTAGGATTGAAGACTTAGGGTGGAGGGATAGTTAAAGCACTGAAATATTGGAGTTGGGGGCAGGGGAGATGAGAGCTATGAGGGATAAACAGGTGGATAGTTCAGTGATCTGTTTTCTCTTGCATTGTGCTTTATCCTGGGATGATGTGGGGTGGGAATGACTGAGGAGATTTGCCTTGTTTAGGGTCTGAAGTACATTTAAAAATGTGTATTCTTGACATAATTTATATAAGAAATGAAACTAGTATATGCTAAGTGTCTTGCTTAGGAAGCTTCCTAATACAGATCTTCTGCTGAAATAACTAACAAGAACCCTGCATTTATTGGTAGCTTTCTATTTCATTTTATAATATTTATAAAGTGTGTTTCGTTATTCTTTTAATGTTATATTTTCAGTGACATGCTCATCTAATGAGAAATTAATGTAATTATAGGGGAAAATGTTTAAAGGATTAGGTATTTATTGTTGTGAATATTGTTTTCTGGTAGGCCACGTCAGGTAATCACTCCTAGGTCAGAAAGATGTTCGCTAAACATGAGAGACTGACTTTTTTTAAAGGGGAAAAGAACACATTATATTTGGTATAACATTACCTAACTACTTTGGTTTTCACCAAAAATTCATTTCTTTTTTTTTTTTTTTTTGTCTTTTTGCCTTGATGTAGAGCCGCACTCGCGGCATATGGAGGTTCCCAGGCTAGGGGTCTAACAGGAGCTGTAGCTGCCGGCCTTCGCCACAGCCACAGCAACGCAGGATCCGAGCCACGTCAGCAACCTACACCACAGCTCACGGCAATACCGGATCCTTAACCCACTGAGCAAGGCCAGGGATCGAACCCGCAACCTCATGGTTCCTGGTCGGATTCGTTAACCACTGAGCCACGAAGGGAACTCCCAAAAATTCATTTCTTAAATGCTTGCCTGGATCAAGCCCTCAAAATAAATATTCGTGTTTTGTGGGTTTTTTTTTTTTTTCCAGATTTTCTTTAAAAATTTCCTTGGGAGTTCCCGTTGTGGCACAGCAGAAAGGAATCCTACTAGTATCCATGAGGATGTGGGTTTGATCCCTGACCTCGCTCAGTGGGTCAGGGATCCTGTGTTGCAGTGAGCTGTGGTGTAGGTCACAGACACAGCTCAGATCCTGCGTTGCTGTAGCTCTGATTAAACCCCTAGCCTGGGAACTTCCATATGCCACAAGTGCGGCCTTAAAAATTTTTTTTTTTCCTTTTGTTTTTTAGTTTTTTGAGGAATCTTTTGACTAGAACGGAGATACCAGATAATAAGCAACTGAAAACATGACTTTTCCCACTGGGCTAGGTCACTCTGTTTAAAAATTATAGGAAATGCTGCAAATAGTAACGGTTCCTAATTTATGAATAGAAAAGGTATAAGAGCTATCTCATGGCCAGACTTGGTGTGACTAGTAATGAGAGAAAATTCCTTGGTATATTTACAACCAGATATAGTGATCTTATAAGGCTACAAATAGAATATTCAGAGAACTATGATAGATTTCTTAAGGTGTATAGAAGCAAACAAAGCCTTGTCTGAAACAGCCATTGAGACTAAAGTATTATAATTTGTCTGTAGTATTTAATACTCTGTTAAATTTGTGATTCCACCTTTTTCATCCACCAAATATTTATTGTGATATGTGCCAGGCATAATAAGTGATGAGAATACAAGGTGAGTAAACACAAAAGCCACAGTCAAGAACAAATAGTTGCAGTTTCAAATGAATGATTCTAATAAACATAGATTTAAGATTTTTTGAGCACACAGATGAGAAAGTCGGTAATTTCACCTTAAGTGTGGGGAAAGCTTCACCATGGAAGCCATGCTTGGACATTGAGGATGAAGAGGAATTTGGCAGGTGGGTAGGAGAGGTGAGGGCCTCCAGGTAGAAGAGAATTCTGGACAGAAGTCGTATGTCTCTCAAAATCTCCAGCAAAGGAAATCACTCCTGTAGTTTAACCCATGTTTTCTGGCGAAGAATTTAGTGGTGAAATTTCAAATTGTGGTCCTTAAACTGCTGCATAAAATTTTACAATTAGCATTGCTTCTGATTCAGCAACCTTTTTACCTGAAAGTAGCTTCCCTAGTCTCAAGGACCATCTCATCTTCTGTGGGACTCTGGCGGGCAAGAGATTTCACAGATATTAGTTGCATCTATGTCTGGACAAGGATTAAATCTTGGGTACCAAGTAGCCAGTTTCAGTTTGGGAACGTTGCTGGTAATTCTCTGTCCTGAGTGGAAGGCCAAGATGCTACTCCTGAACAATCAGCCTGATAAGGAGAGTGGGGAGAGACTCCAGCTTGCATTCTCTCTCCTGCTTTGACTGTTCCTCAGTACAGAAGAGAATGAATGCCCTGCTCTGCAAGATCCAAAACTTAAGCAATTCTCCTTTAAGATTAAAGGATGTTGTTTGGGGGAACAATATCCCTGAGACTCTGAGGTTTCAGGCAACTCCATCAGTAAAAACTTAGGCTAGTTGAGTTTGCTTAGCCACTGTAACCACTCCCAGAATTCTCTCCTACAGGCCTCTTTCTAGGATAAAAGTACTTTTTGCTGGAGGAGAAGCAGATGGAAATGTCTTGGAGCTTTTTGTTTTTTAATTTAAAGAATTTTTAATAGTTAACAGCTTTTTTCTCATTTCCTCTCTCCTTGTCCTGCCGTAAACAAAGAAAATACTGAAATAGTTAAAATGCTTGGCCATTTACATAATGTCCTATAATTGTGACCATCTTGATTTTGTGGTTTTAAAGGTACCCACCCTGACTCTACCACTTATTTGGAGGATGTGGTTGATTATGAGCCTTAATTTCATTTTTTAAATTTTTTTTAAGCCACACCTGGAAGTTCCTGGGCCAGGGATTGAATCCAAGCCCTAGCTGCAACCAGTGCCACAGCTGCAGCAAAGCCAGATCCCTAACCCATTGTGCTACCAGGGATCAAACCCCTACCTCAGCAGCAACCTGAGCACCACAGAAACAGCACTGGGTCCTTAACCTGCTGTGCCATGGCAAGAACTCCTAATTTCATTTTTTAAAAATGGGAAAGATAACTTTTATAGATCTTGTGAGAATGAGATGTAATATATGTAGTATAAAATGGCCTGTCATATAATAGTTGCTGAATAAAGCACAGCCATTGGCAGTAATGAAAACAATCTTTGAAACCCTGATTTGCCGTATATTTATTCACCCCATAACTGCTTTAAAAAGGTTCTATACTAAAATAAAAGCACTACATTTAAAATTTAATTATTTGAGATAATTTAATATTGCAAAATCTAACCGTGTGTGTGAGGGTAAGTTATGGGTGAATGTATATTGCCCCTCACATCTAATTAATGAATGAATTTGTGTTTTCTGAACTGTTGATGTACCAAGTGGTGTGAACATGATCCACTTGAGTGTGGGAAGAAAATTGAAGGTGACCTGCTTTTAAAATATTTTTTTCTTATCCTTTAAAATTTTCTATTTGTTGTATACATCATTTATATAGTTTACCCTTGTAATAGTAAATGCATGAAATATATGAGTAAGCATATATATATATGTATATATATATATATTAGATATATATTAGAGATGTGAACTCAGTTTTTTTTTTAAACTCATGGCCATAATAGTTTGAAAATCACTTAACTAAATGGCACATCCATTATATACTGAAAATTCTTGTTGAGGACAATATACTTTCTTGGAATTTTTTCTTATTAAATGTTTGAACATGGGCTTGAGAATTAGCAAAATTAAAAAAAAGGATCATTTAAAAGTATTTGTGGACAGTATTTTTTTATTCTTATTTCTCATTTTTTGGCTAGTAATTTTCTATCCAGGGCAGTAGTTCTTCAGTTTCTTAGGATTGCTGTTTAATTTTTAATCTGAGGACTCAATACAATTTGGGGAATAAAAGATAGTCAAAGAGAACCCACCTATCTCAATAGGTTTCTGAAGGTTTTATCTGCGAATATTTGCTTGTGCACACATTATATTTTTGGTTAGGGACTTTAAAACCATGCAGGGAAATGCTTGCTGAATATCCCATTTGCAGAATCCATTACTTGTGCCTTGAATGAGGTTGTGTTCTTGGTAATGGTTTTTAGTCATGTCTTTTAAGAGCACGATGCTACTTTACCCAGCAGAACTTTCTGCTTCTCCCATTATTCTCTCAGGCAGCCTCCTCTGATAATTTGAAGATCTTTATTGTTGATATGATTACTGTGCTATTTTTTTCTACTCTGAAAAAAAAATAGTAAAGCCAGAGACTCTGTTCTGATATACTTTGTTGTCAGGAACTGTGGCAACAAAGAGATAAGTAACAGTGACAGAAAGTGGCATCTTCCTTTCCCTCTTCTCCTCCCATTCCTTACCCTCTTTTCCCTCATGCTACCGCAACTTCTAAGGGCGGGAGCCGACTCCCACTCTCTTTAGGCCTAGGCTGCTCCAGCTTAAGGCACTGGGTTAGAAATGGTCCAAGGCACTTCCAGGTAACCACACAGGCTCTGTTAAACCATACAGTGTAAGGTACTTCAGGAACAGTTGCAGTCGTTCTCTCTTAAACATGGTTTTGCTTTATGCCGTTTCAGTTACCTGAGGTCAGCTGAGGCTCAAAAATATTATGTGGAAAATTCTAGAAATAAACAACTCATAAGTTTACACCGGCACAGCTGTTCTGAGTAGCGTGATGAGGTTTCGCGCTGTGTCGCCCCGCCCTCCTGTTAGTCGCTTAGCCGCCATCTTGGTTATCAGATCCACAGTGGAGGTATCGCTGCACCGCTTGACTTCAGGTAACTTATTTTACTTAATGAAGTTCTTAAAGTGCAAAAGCAGTGATTGGCAACTGCCAAAGAGGAGCCGTAAAGTGCTTCCTTTAAGTGAAAAGCTGAAAGTTCTCCACTTGGTAAAGGGGGAAAAGAAATCATATACCTAGGCTGCTGAAATCTACGGTAAGAACGAAACTTCTCTATCTGTGAAATTGTGAGGAAGGAACAAGAAACTTGCTGGTTTTACTGTCACACCTCACACTGCAGAAGTTACAGTTGTGTGGTAAGTGCTTAGGATGGGAAGACGTTAAATTTGTACAATTAAGATATTTTGAGAGAGGACACATTCATGTAGCCTTTTTTTTTTTTACAGTATATTGCTCTAATTGTTCTATTTTATTCATTCTATGTTCTGTCTCATTCTGTGCCTAACTTTTTTTTTTTTTCCTGTCTTTTCGCCTTATCTAGAGCTGCACCTATGGCATATGGAGGTTCCCAGGCTAGGGGTCTAACAGGAGCTGTAGCCGCCGGCCTTCGCCACAGCCACAGCAACGCGGGATCCGAGCCGCGTCTGCGACCTACACCACAGCTCACGGCAACACCAGATCCTTAACCCACTGAGCAAGGCCAGGGATCGAACCCGCAACCTCACGGTTCTTAGT
This sequence comes from Catagonus wagneri, assembly GCA_004024745.2. Lineage (NCBI taxonomy): Eukaryota > Metazoa > Chordata > Mammalia > Artiodactyla > Tayassuidae > Catagonus > Catagonus wagneri. Next base: position 23,552,660 of record PVHT020004020.1, read on the forward strand.
CGGATTCTTTAACCACTGAGCCACGACGGGAACTCCTCATTCTGTGTGCCTAACTTGTAAATAAACTTTATCGTAGGTATGTATGTATAGAAAAAAAATACGTAGAGTCTGGTAGTATCCAAGTTTTCAGGCATCTGCTGGGGGCTTTGAAACATATTCCTCCTTCCCTGGGTAAGTGAGGACTAGTGTATTTGCTATGGATAACTTTGCTACGGTTAGATACAGCCCAGTTAGCCTGGGCTCCTGTATTCGCTATAGTTAACTTTGCTACAGTTAGGTATAGCCAAGTTAACTTCCTGTAAGGCATGTGTGTTACTTAATAAGAAAGGAGATCCATTTTCATTGTTTCTTTATTCTCCTTATAAGGAAGAAATTATTTATGTGTATAATAACCTTCATGTTTACATCTCTCTATTGGACTTGTTTGGCAGCATCTCATGCCTGTTCCTGTTTCTAGTGTGTATTTTTGTTTTTCCAGTTGTTTCTGTTTTGCCTATGGTAAACTGAGAACCCAGAGGAAAAATTTTCAATTATTTCTGCTGAGTTTTACTGAGTTGCTAACAATGTTCTTATTTGTCATCTAGCCACTGTACAAACTTACTTTGACAAGGACTGTTTAGATGTTTAGCTTGTCTTCGTTTTTCCTATAGAAATGTATTAGCCATCTTTTGATCTTCTTTCCAAAAATCTAATGACTGGTGCATCTTGTGACAGTCTGAAATTTTTTTTTTGTCTTCTTTTTATGCTCAGCTGTGGAATTATTCATTGTATGACAATGCCTCAAAATGATACTAATTCTTACCTTTGTAATATATTTGAAAAATGGACAAATAGGCAAAAATTTTTAAAATCAAATTTTATTTGCTTCCAAATAGAAAAGACAAAATAGTCTATTTGGCTTAAATTTGCACTCAGTATTCCTCCGTAGCTGCTAGTTTTAATAAAAAAAGCTGAAGCAATGGAAAATTGGAGTGGAGGAGAGCTGTAGTGAGTATGTGATTGGACCTTTTAGAGATTACAGAAATTCTCGAAACATTTTGTACCTAAAGGCTTTTCAAAGCAATATCCCATTCATACAAATTTAGGTTCATAATCAGAGTTTGTAACAACCCTCCGTGCAGTTGGTTGCACCATCAAAAATTTGTATTAACAAGTCTCGTTATGTGGGCTATTTAATGAATAACCCCCCATTCACAGACTGCATTCAGCATACCTGGCAACTCTTGTTGCTCTGTCTCAAGATTTGCCTCATACTTGCCATGCCCCGTACACATTCTATCAGTGTTTTGTTTTGAAATCAGTCAGTGTTTATAGGGTTAGTGCATGTATTTCCTCTGACAATTTCCTAGATTGAGTGCTTAGGTTTATGCAGGCTATGTTTTGAGAATCTAACATAACATGTACACACAGTGCTTTGACTCTGAATCAAATTAGGTAGTGGGTGGCCCTTACGGATAACAGTTAATGTTCAGAATATGAATTTTCTTTAAGTTAAATATTCTGTTCTCTTTGTTTTGTATACATATAACCAAAGGTATCATGGAGTTTGATGGTTGTCATCAGTTTGACAACTTGATAGTTACATGATATTATTGATGTGCTGTTTAAGAAACTTTGAAATTACTTTTCTAAAAAGAGATAAAGAATCTTTGCAAGTAAATAATTTCACATGTTTGAAGAAACATGTGGAAAGGGCTCAGAATGTTCATCAGCCTATTTGCAAGGGTTATTGCTCTAGTTGTTCATACCCTTGTGACACTGATAGTATCAGAAATGAAAGGAGCAATGCAAATAACAGGACACACAAAAAAATCTAAGTTGATGCAGTTATGCTCACCTCCTCCCCTGCCCATCCCCCTTTTTTATTGTCACCTGGTTTAGATTTAAAAATAACTTTTCAATTGCAAATGTCCAAGTTTATTCCAGTGTTCTCAGTGCCTTGAGCTATATGTGGATGCACAGTGTGTGTTAACAGTACCTTTGTAACCATCTTGGGATTTTTTTAATGACTTTTTTCTGTGAAGTCACAAAAAAAAGTGACTGCTGAAATATGCAAGAATTAGAGCAAGGTGATGGAATCTGGAACGCTTTATAAAAGCCTGACGTTTTGCTTTAGTTTATTTAACTCCCACACAATTTTTCCTTCTTAAAAGTTTGAGCTGTAGTTGGTTTTTGTTGATTAGGATAATCATGCTGGACTTATTTTAAAATCTCTTCGCATGCACTGTTTAGCTTGGGCACTTCTTGTAATCACTTAGAGAGGGACCAGATTGTCCTACCCAGAATTCCCATGGTAGGGTGGTGGGAAGAAACCTCCCAGGAAAGCAAGGCGAATTTGGGAAAGCATTTATCTTTGTTCTGCATTTGGTTTAGCTATGATGCACTAATGAGGTCAGTCATCGTATGGAAAGCTGCATGATTGTAAGGAGCCAGGTCTATCTGAAATCAACCAGCAGAATATGCAATGGAAAGAACATGGGCCTTGAAATCAGGCAACACTTGAATTTGAATTCTGTGCTTGAACCCTGGCTCAGACACTTTAAGCTGTATGACCTGGAGCTACTGTTTTTGAGACTAATTTTACAAAATTTATTTTGGAAGATGTGAGCCAGTTTTTTCCCCAGCTTGCTTATTTTTTTTTTAATTTTTTTTTTTGCCTTTATGTAGAGCCACACCCGTGGCATATGGAAGTTCCCAGGCTAGGGGTCTAACAGGAGCTGTAGCTGCCAGCCTTCGCCACAGCCACAGCAACGCTCGGGATCCGAGCCGCATCTGCAACCTACACCACAGCTCATGGCAACGCCGGATCCTTAACCCACTGAGCAAGGCCAGGGATCGAACCCGCAACCTCATGGTTCTTAGTCGGATTCATTAACCACTGAGCCACGAAGGGAACTCCCCCAGCTTGCTTATGATAGAGAAACAGACATCTATTAAGCTTTGAAATATAATTAAGGATGTTTGCATCATTCATTTTTCTCTTCTCCCTCTCCCCCTCCCCCTCCCTCCCTTCCTTCCTTCCTTCCTTCCTTCCTTCTCTCCCTCCCTCCCTTTTCAAGGCCACACCTGTGGCATATGGAGGTTCCCAAGCTGGTAGTCAGATCGGAGCTGTAGCCGCCAGCCTGTACCATAGCCATAGCAGCATGGGATCCAGACCACATCTGCGACCTGCACCACAGTTCATGGCAACACCCAATCCTTAACCCACTGAGCGAGGCCAGAGATCGCACCTGCATCCTCATGGATACTAGTCAGATTTCCACTGCGCCACAGTGGGAACTCCCATTTTTTCTTTTCTTTTTTCATCGTCACACAGCATATGGAGTTCCCAGGCCAGGGATCAGATCTGAGCCACAGTTGTGACCTACACCACAGCTGTAGCAATGCCACATCCTTTAACCCACTGTACTGGGCTGGGGATCAAATCTGCATCCTGGTGCTGTAGAGATGCCGTGATCCCATTGTGCCACGGAGAACTCTGCATCGTTCATTTTTATTGATTTTTCTTTCATTAATTTTCTTTTATTCTTAACTATTAAAATAATACGAAAGCATGTCACAGACCATAAAAACTCAGTTTAAAAACAATTATGGGTATTTTCTTCTGCTATGAAGAAGTTATTCTCTCAAAGTATCTTAGATTTAATATTACACAATAGAAGTGATATGGCTGATGTCAAATCTGAATCAAGTTTCCAGGAAGAGTGTCACGCAATTGTGCATTTGCTCTAGTTGATTGCTGAAATGATTTTCTCATTTATGTACTTCATTTTATTGGTGAGGTCAGTTCATAAAAACAATGTGTAATCAAACCTGTTTATCAAGATAAAAGTCTCTAGCCCACAGATTTCAGTTTCTTTAAGAAGGAAGAAAAAAACCCGCCCTTCCGTGACTCAGCCACAAAGGATCCTTTACACTGATTGCAAAATTAATGGAATAGCATAATTTATAGATAAACATTTAAAAAGATTTTCTAATTTTTTCCAAGGGTAGACTTATAGGTTAGTTACAGTGGGTTAGACTTCTTAAATATTTTCTTAATGTTTTCTGATAGTAGTGATAATTAAATGGATATACTCTTAGAATCAGATATTGTAATGTAGCTAAACAGATTAAATTGAACATTTATTTAGAGTGTGAGTTTTGAGGTGGAAATAAATTTAGCTTACTTTGCTTTTAAACAACATTAACTTTTAAATAAGATATAATAAATCTTTAGTCCTGAGTCCCTTTTTTTGTTTAATATGCTTATTTGTGGTATAATTCTAGGCTAAGACTATTCAACCTTTTCTCTCTTAACCCTAAGTCACTAAGTAAGTGTTGTATAGGATCTTAGAGATTATGGTATTTCATAATGGTATAAATGTATTAATTCATTTTAGGAAATATGAAAATAATTGCAAACTTAAAACTGGAGAACATGGTAACTAACTTTCCTAGGTTGCTTTTTATTAACTCTTTTGGGGTAGGGGGATCTGTTTTCTGTGTGATTCCCTAAACTACTTAATTAATAACTTAATGACACAGCAGTTTTATGAGTTTGTGCCCTGAAAATGCTTATTTTTAAGAGTAGCAAGTTTCTCTAGGGAATATTTACTTGGGATTTTTTTCTTTTTCCATTAATGGTACAAGGAGAGGAAATTTCTAAACCAAAACAGAGTTGTTCTAATAAATATAACCTCATTTATACATTTTAAAAAATGTCCTGTTAGGTCTGGTTTGTCACAGGAAAATAATTTTTCTTTTAACATACAAATGAAAGAGCAAAGTTAAATATGGTAGGTAATCTTGATACAGTGAACGAACATACTTAGGACCCATAAGTATGGCTGTTTTCCAATTTGAGTTTCCTAAATGGAGGCAGTAAGTGTAGAAGCCTGTGGTCAGCTGGAATGAATGTGTAAAAAAAACACACTGGTGACCTTTGCATCAGAGGAAAGGCATCATTCTGCTTCTTACTTTTCACAGCTTGTGTGTCTATGTTTTTAATGTAGGATTGAGCCTGAAATTTCATCTCTAATCTTGATCCACAGGGAAATGGTATAAATCCTAACCAGCCAAATGATACAAACTTACATATCCTGCAGAGGAAAGGTCAGTAATGTTCTGTTTGCTGGGGACAGTCTCAGCACAGCAAGCAATCCCTCTGATTAAAAATTTCCGTTGAGAGCTAGTGATTTGTCTGATTGAAAAACTAAATAGGTCCTTAATCACCTAGATAAGATGACGTCACTGAGGCATCATAAACTGTATAGCAGATGAATAACCCCTCTCAAGTATCAACTTCATTTTAAAATTGAAAAACAAAAATGAGGCTACATTTAACAGCAACTATTTATAGTTCTGTGATGTAAGGCCTCCAGTTTCCTATAATTCTCATTGTTCTCTAAAAATAAAGACCCATTTAACTGAGGAGGACTGACAAGTGATCTTGTGATGGATTTGAGTTATTGTTCAATGTGTAAGACTAAGGAGAGTACCACAATAGTGCATCGACCCTGCTGGAAACCTCTGGCCTGCTCTGGTGCCTGCTGCCTTGCCCACTGCAGATACCTGTTTGTGCACTGGTACTGTTGGGAAGACGAGACTCTTGTGATTGGTTTCTGCTTTCCCAGTGGAAAACAGCCCTTTTAAAAGATGAGTGCACAGCCAGCATTTCTATTTGGTAACAAGTGATCAGCCTAATGAATTAGGTCAGCATGGAAAATATTCAGGTCCCTTCACCCATCTCTAAAGTTCCTGGTTTTTTGTTTGTTTGTTTTTGGCTTTTTTTCGTTGTTGTTGTTTTTTGTTTTTGTCTTTTTAGGGCTGCACCTGTGGTATATGGGGGTTCCCAGGCTAGAGGTCGAATTGGAGCTGTAGCCGCTGTCCTACACCCCAGCCACAGCAATGCCAGATCTGAGCCTCCTCTGCAACCTCCACTACAGCTCACGGGAATGCCGGATACTTACTTAACCCACTGAATGAGGCCAGGGATCGAACCTGTGTCCTCATGGATACTAGTCAGATTCATTAACACTGAGCCAGATGGGAACTCCCAAGTTCCTGTTTCTTAAATGTGGGAGTTTTGTATCTGTATCACCTACATCTAATTAGCACCTTCCTATGAAGTCTCAAGATAACCTTTATCCTGAATTTAAAATAACCTCAGATGCACCATTTTACCTAGAGGCCAACAAAGTGCTATTACAGCCTTGTTAATGTTTCTAATACAGATTTTTTTTCCCTTGACAGTCCCTACTTACATTTTACTTCTTTCTTTCCTTTTTTTAAATTGAGGTATAGCTGATTTACAATATTGTGTTAGCTTCAGGCATATAGCATAGTGATTTGGGTTTTCTGAAGAAAATATCACATTATGGGTTATTACAGGATATTAGGTATAATGCCCTGTGCTATGCAATAAATCCTTGTAATTTATTTTATTTATCTGTACACAAAACAGAAACAGACTCACAAACATAGAAAACTAACTATGGTCACCAAAGGGGAGAGGGAGTAGGGAAAGGAAAAATTAGGAAGATGGGACTAATAGTTATACCCTAATTTACTTTTTAAAATAATTTCTCAATTTTTATGTGACCTGCAGTGTCTGTTGTTTTCCTTTCATGTAAAACAGAAGAAAGTAATAAAAATTAAAGTTAAGAAAAGACATACATGCATATTAGGTGCATTTCCAGGCTTACTTGAAATCACATGAGGCAGTTCATATCTTCCCTTACTCCCAGATTTATGCAGGGAGCTCCTGAGGAGAGCCAGGGATTGTACCTGCTTTCAGAAGGACCCTGGGAGTCCTTGTTTGAGGCTTCTCATCTTGTCAGTGCTGAATGGCTAAAAGAAAATGCAGGGATTTCTCATAATCGAAAAACCCTGACATTTTGTCTTTAATCTCTTTCTACATAAACTCTGTCACGTGCTCTGAGAAGACACCCAATTACAGTCTGAATTGCTATCAACTGAGTTTTAGGGTCTAAAACTTTTCTTTTCAGGAATAAGAGAGCATATGTGTGTGCTGAGCTTTTAGCTTTTCATATGAAGTTATAATAAATTGTGCATGAAGGTGAAAAGCTTATTAAACTGAATTTAGTGGATGGTTAATTCTGATGACTGAAATATTGCTCATTCTAAAGTAGGCACACTGATGCCAGAAAAGTCCTTGATGTGTTTGGCACAGAACTGTGACATTTTGCTATGAGAAACCAGAGTGAAAATTTTGAGTAGAGCTGAAGGGATGGGCTAAGTACTTGAATGGTTTCACTTCTAATGCGTTTGAGTAGTTCTCCCTGTGCTTAATTATAAATTAAGAATTTGTAGGAGTTCCCTTCATGGCTCAGTGGTTAACGAATCCGACTAAGAACCATGAGGTTGCGGGTTCGATCCCTGGCCTTGCTCAGTGGGTTAAGGATCCGGCGTTGCCGTGAGCTGTGGTGTAGGTTGTAGACACTGCTCGGATCCTGCGTTGCTGTGACTGTGGCGAAGGCTGGTGGCTACAGCTCTTGTTAGATCCCTAGCCTGGGAACCTCCAAATGCCGCGGGTGCGGCTCTTGATAAAGGCAAAAAGATAAAAAAAAAAAAAAAAGAATTCGTAGATTTCTTAGGTGGTAAATATAGTTTTTATTCAAATGGATTTAGAAGGCTTATTGTTCAGATAGATTTAGGCTATATTTTTAAACGTCTAAGGTGTACATTTCAGTTATTAGAATGCAGCTGTATATTGTGTGTGAAATGATTTTAATATCAGAAAGGTACCTGAAATTTGACAAAGGGGGAACTATTGACTAATGCTTAGTAGGTTTTAAAAAGCAAATATTGCAAATATTTAATTTTGAAGTGGACGCACACTGTAGGAAGCAATGAGTAAATGAAGACAAGTTCATGGACTGAAAACCTGATGAAAGTTTCTCTGTGGACTAATAAAATTATAGTAAAAGTGGAAAAAAATGAAGTCCTTTAAACATATTTTCTAAGCCCAATGGGCAATTTCACACTATTAAGAACTGAAAAATCAAGATCAAAGAAAAAAAGCAACCCCCAAAAAACCTGATGAAGGTGGTGGACCCTGAGAACCACCTGAACAAGGCTTTTTCTCATCATTCATATAGATGGCTATGTCTTGAGTAATAATCACAGCCCTAGTTTAACCCCAGTTCCATAGTATCTACTTTCAAGACTCTGATGATGTGAAATTATTTTGATTTAGTACTAAATGGTTTTTCATTAGTGAGTGTTCACATTTTAGAGAGAGGGAAAAAAAAATCAAAACTACTTTATCTGCTTGGTAGCCATAAGTGCTTTGCATCATAATTTGCTTTGCTGACGCTAGGGAGGGTTGTGTGTGGTTGACAGACCATGTCACACAGTCTCTGCTTCAAATGCTACTCAGACTACATAGGGGTCACACAAGGACAGCAGGAATCTGTAAGAGTGGATGGTTTTCAAGAAGTTTCCAGATGGGATTTACTTACTTACATAGATTGCATTTGGAAATACATCCAGTATTGGTGCATAAGATATTGATATAAATAAAACAATGATCTGGATCTGTCTCTAGTGATTTGTAAGCTATATCCCATTTTTCTATCATGCTTTATGATTTTCTACAGTTTATTCCAGAAGAGTCTAGAAGAATCACACATCTCGTACCTAACATAAACATTACTCAGCGATATCAATCGAATGTATTATTAGGCTGAATTTACACACATTTAGGGGAACTAAACATTTTAATGCTTAATAGTGAGTTTAAAAATATTACCAAGATCAGTATTTTAAAAGCACTGACTCATATCAGGGATGCCTTACTTTGCCATCCTATCTAGTATTGCAGAACCACTCCCAACGGTCCCACTCCCCCAGCTGTCTTTGCTTTATTTTTTTTCTCTCAGTTTTTATGTTTAACATGTTACATATCAAACTTACCCTGTTTATTTTATGTTCCTATGAGAATGTAAAAATCCATGAGGGTAGGGGTTTTGTCAGTTTTGGTCATTGCTGTTTCTCCATTATCTAGAACAGTGCCTGCACATGGTTGGCACCACATAAATACTGGTTGAATGAATGTATTTTAAAAGACACAATATTCATTTATTTGTTCATCAGACATATATTAAGCAGACACTGTGACTGTGCCTCATATAGGTACTATCTTGATTTGTGAGTATATATTTTATTAAATGTGCAGCTCCAAGCACTGTCATGCCCAAGGAGTCTGATTTTCGGTATCTGTGTTCAACAGGGTCCTACCAATCTATGTGAGTAAACACACTGTAAAAAGATTTCTACAGATGTCATTTAAGTACTAAGAGTATCTGTTTAAGTCACTCACATGCTTTTAAAGAACGGGAAAGGACCAAAGGAGAGAGAAACCTTCAAGATCCTGCAAATCACACTGTACTTGGCCAAAGGAGACCATACTTTCTGTTACTTGACAATTTTGAGAGGCTGTTAAGTTGCTGGGAGCTCATGCCTGAGCTTGAAAGCTGGTTCCACCACTTACTCACTGTATCATTTCTGGGCATGTTGTTTTTCCTCTTTGTGTCTTAGAGTGTGCATCTGAAAACTGGGCTGTGGTGAGGATGAAATGAGCTAATACAAGTAACGTGCTTGGGATAGTGCCTGGCATGTGGTATGTGCTCACCGGTGTTGGTGTGTGTAATCTGCCTAGCTCGAAACAGTTACAATACTTAGCTTTTTTTTTTTTTTTTGGCATTTTGTTTGTTTGTATTTAGAAATAATGTCTATAATATTTTTCTCACATTGGAAACAAGTGGCAGACTGAATAGAAAATATGTTCATTGCACTAGCACTCTTTTTCAGATGCTTGACATTTGTTTGGTTTTTAAAATTAAGTATGTGTCATTCACACTCTCCAATATTTTTGCCTTGTTGGGGGAGGAGAAACAATGATAATTAAATGTTGTCTAATTGTCTTAGCCCTGTGTAGCCTTCACTGTCTTGGGGAGCTAGGAATTATGTACACTATGCTCCAGAAATGAGAACTAAAGGATAGAAGTTGGTGAATTAATTAAAATTTTAGGGGGATAGTTTTCAAGTGCATTGTCCCCTGGGGGTTTGTAGTCTAGCATGGTTTTACTAGGGGATAGAAAGTAGGATGAGCCACCAGAGGCTCTGAAGACTCCAAGATGGTGATGGAGTATAGACTATGTTACTGATTTCTGGTACTGGGATCTTGAATAAGTCCCCTGACTTTTTAGAGAGACAGAAAAGTGTGATAATTGACTGCTGTGTAGACAAGTGAACTCTGTTTGAACCCCACTGCTAATTAGTTAAGGATTTGGAGTTAAAATGATGTCTCTCAGAGTCTTAGTTTTCTCATCTGTATGTTGTCCATAAAAGAATCTCTCTTACAGTGCTGGTAAGGTAAGACCCAAATTTAGTCACTTTGTACTGTGCCTGGTACATGAAAAATACACAGTATGTTGTTGTCTCTATAATGATAGCTAATACTACCTTAAAATATTTAGGAACTAATAGAGATATATGAAGACCCTAGCACATAGTACATGTTTTTAAAATGTTCTCACCTTCCTTTTTCGTTTTCTCAAAATGAGTGTAATTCTTATACTTCCCTGGAGATTAACTTCTACCTTCTTCTGCTCACTTTGGTCCTCTCCAGCAGCATCTCCTCACTCAGTCTACATTGAGTGGTACTCACACAATGCATCTGCCCACATCTCTTGCTTTGTGCATATAAGTGAGATTGAGAGGAGGATGGGAAAATGGGCCACTTAGCGAATGCCACACATTTCATCTTTTTGAGCTTCTTCACTAAAAACATACCCACCTACACCCCTTTCATCTTCCTAAAGATGATCAGATATCCTTAGTACTTAAAATCGCAGAATCCTAATGCTAAATATAGTTTAGTCCTGGAGTTCCATTATGGCATAGCAGGTTAAGGATCCTGTGTTGTCACTTCAACAGCTCGGGTGGCTTCTGTAGCGCAGGTTCTGTCCCTAACCTGGGAACTTCCGAATGACCCCAGTGCAGCCAAAAAATAAAATAAAATAAAAATTAGTCCAGAGGAAGAAAACTGAGTGCTTAGGGGCTAGTGGTTCCAGAGATATTTTGTTTCACTGTCCAAGGCTGGCTTATGTGGTGGTCTTTAAATTTTGAATTACCCAGTAATTTTTTTTTTCTGTCTTTTGTCATTTTAGGGCTGCACCCGCGTCATGTGGAGGTTCCCAGGCTAGGGGTCTAATCAGAGCTACAGCTGCCGGCCTGCACCAGAGGCACAGCAAGGCAGGATCCGAGCCGCGTCTGCAACCTACACCACAGCTCACGGCAACGCCGGATCCTTAACCCACTGAGCAGGGCCAGGGATCTAACCTGCAACCTCATGGTTCCAATCGGCTTCATTTCTGCTGTGCCACACTAGGAACTCCCTATCCAGTAATATTTTTAAAATTCAGACATTTCAAATTAAAACACACAAGCAGACTCATACATATTTCCGACTATGGTAAAGTGGGACAGTCTGGCAGCCTGTAAGCCAAGACTCCCCAGGTGACAGTGATCTAGCATAGAACAGCAGCTGCCCTTTTTAGTGTCCTATGCTTAGACTCAGTCCCTCCCATTGTCTTCCTTTATTCCTGTATTTACCTACATAGCTGCTGCTCACGTTATAGTCTGGTTAACTTCATGTACAGTTATGGGACCTGAAGCCAGTCAAGGCTTAGGGCTGCTTACAGATCCAAAGATGAGTTAGTAATTGAATAAGGATGACGATTCTAATTTTTGGATTCTTGGACCCTTGCTTTTTTTAATGATCTCGGTTAAAATTTAGGGAAGTTGATTATTTAGCTGAGGATAGGTTTTTAATTTCTTTATGACTAATTTTCAAGCATCTTGACCCACTATCTCCCTTGGTCGGAATATGAGCAAGTCTAAATGAATTCACAGGTTCATTCTTGCTCTTCAGTCCCATTTCCTTCATTCTGCCTTGGAGCTCTCTGTTAAACCCTCTGCACTTGTTTTCAAGTTGTAAGGCACTGGTCTTGCTTGTAGATACTGTTCAATGAATATTAGGTGACTGTGCTTGATACCATTTATCCAGAGATGGCAGTACTCATTGGAGCTAGGCACTTAATTGTGTGTGACAGGCTGGGGTCACCTGGTAGCAGTCAACCCCGAAGAAAGAGCACACAGTCATTCCTCAACTCTAGTTGTCAGTTGCCATGAGGGAATCCTGGTGCTGTCATATCTTTTGTGCTTTTATTTTTAAGGAGAAGCCCCACGTTTTTATATGAAATCTTTATATGAAAGTTTTAAGTTCCCTAGGCATATCTAAGTTTAGGGCTTTAAATTCAGCAGGTAATTCACATTTCTACATAAAACTGTTCTAAAGAGAACAAAGCCTCAACAGTTTGCGACCTCTGCCGAGAAATCCAAATGAAAAAATGAACAGCTGGCTAATACAACCCCTGCTACTAGAGGGATAAAAAGAAATGCACAGAAAGAGCACAAGCTCTGGCTTTAGATGAACATGGGTTTGAATCTCAGTTCTCCTGCTATTCCATGTGATGTTTGGTAAATTACCTCATCTCTGAGTTTCAAAACCCTCATCTGAAACATGCCTTTAAGGTGCTGATGTGAGGACCAAAGTGAGAATATAGGTAAAATGCAAAGCACAGGGCAGGTACTGAGATCTCCACTACATTTTTTCTCTCTTGCCTCAGTCTTTTGCAGGATGGTGCACATGATTTTAAATTGTACTTGTTACTTGGTGTCTTTGTTTCTTCCTCAGAGTACCATGAAATGGATGGGTTGAAGACTGTTTCTTCTCTTTCGGCTCCCTCATATCCAGGACTGAACATGATCCTTTTACTGTACTAACTGTATTAACAGTTAACTTGGTGCAATTAAAAGACATTTCAGGAATTCCCGTTGTGGCTCTTCGGGTTAAGAACCTGACATAGTGTCCCTGAGGATGAGGGCTTAATCCCTGGCCTTGCTCAGTGGGTTAAGGATCCCGCGTTGCTGCAAGCTGCCGCATAGGTTGCAGATGCAGCTCAGATCTGGTGTTCCTGTGCCTGTGACTGTGGCAGCTGCAGCTCCAATTTGACCCCTAGTCCTAGAACTTCCATTTTTTAGGTGCAACCCTAAAAAGAAAAAAAAAAAGACATTTCAAACATTATCTATGGTGCTAAAAGAGCTATCAGCAAGTAAATACATTCAATTATGGTATTACAAGGGAATACTTCATTGAGAGAAAATATGCTATATTCCCAAGTAATATTTCAGTTAAAACAACACATACATATCAAATGCTGGCAAATTCAGATGTTCCAGTTTATTTTTAGACATATTTGAATACTCATGGCAAAAAGACATTTTATAGTTATTTTTTCTAGAAAAGTTTAGATATTCCCTACTGGATTTTTATGAACTTTGAGAGAATTCTATGTGCCTTTTTGAATAATGAACACTTTTAGAGTGATGACAAAAGAGATGCCCACCTCCTCTGTTGGTGTCACCTTTGGCAGCTACTGGTGAAGTGAAGGAGGGAGAGAGATGAAGTAACTATAAATAAAATTATGGGATGAAAGGCTTTACCTATTGACCCTGTTATCATCCAATTAGAAATTCTTTGCTGTGTAACAATTCTTTGGCTAATGAAGGAAATAAGAAAAGCTACAAAGAAAAGAATGGAGTCAGGGGTCACCAAACCAACCATACTTCGTACTGAGATGGTGCCAGCAGTGAGGAATCCCCTTCCCATCTATTTCCCTTTGTTCTCCTCTCTCTTTTTCTCTCTCATCTGATGATATAGAATGGCTTTCCTTCTCTTTGAACTTTGATTTGCCCTTACCAAAGGAGTGGTAAATCTAGATACATACTTTTCCTTTCCTTTTTTTCTTTTTTTAATGTATGGCAAGTTTTAAAGTTCCCTAGGCACATCTAAGTTTAGGGAAAATGTTCCCATGGCAAAGATAAAAAATATTTGATAAAAACCTTTTAATATATTTTTCCATCATTTCTCTTGTCGCTTAGAAGTGGTCTGAGAGTTTCGTGATGTACCCGTTGCTAGGGAAACTTGCTTTTTAGTGAGCAGCAATTTTCCAAAGCAGATGCATTTCCTCTCTTACTAATGAGTGTGTAAATGGTACCTCTTCTGCTTTTTGCCTCCATATTTTGGAAACAACTTGAACTATTTGCTTAGGACAGCAGACATCTGCTTTATAAAATTGAAGCCGATAGAGTCCTAGAATGTCTTATTTATGCACAACTTGTGCTGCATATTTCAAAAGCACATTTGCTGTTTTGCACTTTCTTCTTAGAAGACGTTTTACACCTGTTAAGAACAGAAATAATTGCTTAGAGAAAAAAAAAGTCCTCTTTAAAAGGTTTAACTATGTTTGGTCATATTGTGCATTTCACTCCCACCAGTTTAAGGGTAGAGGAGAAGTTTTCCTGATCTGGGCTGGGAAACAGGCTGGAAGTCCTGCTGCATAATAGCAAACTGAATATTGTTATGCAAAGTTGAGTGGGAGCAAGGCTATTTCAGAGGCAATAACGTTTCCTTCCAGTTCACTGATCCACTAATTTCTATTCACTTTAAACTGCTTTTGTATTTTTCAGAGAAAAAGCTATTTTCTACCATTTTCACTGTTCTAATCTTTAGCTCTGAACAGAATCTGCCTGGATAACGCAGAGGAATGGTCACTCTGCTGTTTTATGGACAGCTGGTAATGGGTCCAAACACATGCAAATAAGGAGTGTAGATATTTCCATAAAAGGTGGAACCACATGCCCTCTAATTATGCTCTCGAATTTTAGATGGAGGAGAAAGATAGATTTAAGGAATTAGAAAAGAAAAAGTCAGAAAAAGAGGGCAGCAGCTTGAATAACATAAAGGATTATCTGAGCAAAGACAATGTACTCACATCTTTTTTTTTTTTAGTAGCTCCCTCCCTGAAAGAGTCCTTGAAAAGTTTCTAAATTTGGTGGCTTTTTATAGTACTACTGAAATGAAAGAATATTATTCTGCTTATTAGTTTAAATTTATAAGAATTGCACTCCTGATATGCTTATACAAGATCATACATGACTTTTTTCTTTTTGTTAAATCATTTAATTCATTTTTTTCTTGGAAGTTTTGTACCTCTTGACAATCTTCCTTAAAGGGATTAAAGCTGTATTAGCATTGGGCATATTATGTGAATGGTTTTAGATTTCCATTAATTCAACTTGAAGATTTTTTTTTAAGTAAATAATATCCTTTCTTAATATAGTTTCAAACTGAATGGGTGTTACTTTTGCAGTATGTGTAGGAGAGAAGGGGAAGGAATATATATATTTTTTCCAATATATCTTATACAAAAATTATCAAGAGGATTCTAATGTACACAGAATGAGAGCCAAATTTTCCGACAACTTACTCTTTTTTATAGCCCTTTTTAAATGAAAATGCAAAAACCCAAAGATGCCTTATTTAGAGACCATCTGAAATGTGCCCTCCAAAATGTGATTTGAATTCACATCAGAGAAAGCTCATAACAGGCCAACTTTTGTCAGCTAACATCTTCTTTGTACCAACTGTATATTCTTAAGGAAGCAGAGCAGTTCTGTTCCAGAATAGGAGGTTGTGATTTGGGTCAGTGCTGAAGAGTGTAAAGAGCCCCAACTGAGGGATCAGAGGATCCCAGCTATGCCAGCAAGTAGCTGTGTGACCTCAAGCAAAGCCCTGCACCCAACAGAGAGGATGTTTCTTCATCCACCAGATGATAGCAGTGCTTTCCTTACTTCTCTCTAGGAATTACAAGAGGGCTCACATAAGATAACAAAGTTAGTAGCATCCTCATCTTTCCTATTTAGAATTATTTACTAGAATATCATATGGTGTCGTATTTCAGCCTACTTAAATGTTTATCTTCATCACTACAGTATATATTTTTCTTATGCTCTTTTTTCCCTTTATATCCAACTACTGTGAGATCACATCACATGTTTATGGAATGAAGTATTGCTTTTAGAGAGTAAAGCACCACATAAATATGATGTGTTGGGTGTGATTTTGCATCAGTATTGACAACAGGAGTCATTCTAAAGATAAAAATCCCTCTATGAGGTAGTCATTTAACTCTGAAGGGCATTGTGTCCTGAATTGATGGGCTCCACCTTTTTTTCTGAGTTCACTCCTATAACCAAGGCCATCATCTACTAAGCCGTGGCTTCCTTGTGAACGAATTCCATAAAACAACTGGTCTTTTTAGTATATATTTCCCATCTCATCTCATATTGAATGAAATGCATTCCATGGTGGTGGCATTATATGTTTAAAGGAATGCAAATAATCCAAATAAAAAGGATTATCAATCTGTAGACTTTCTATAAAGGCCCCCAAATACATCTACAAAATCACTGTATTTAAGGGACACTTGGCACAAACAAGGGCTCTAACTTTGAATTGCAATAGATACTTCCTCTGTGGACTTGATGAAGTTATTGCCCCATTTGCCATTCCTGTATTGAGAATATGAAATACCTGCTTCTAACAAATTGTAAAGATCTTTTCTCCATGAGTTAGATATCATAATATAATTTTTATTCTTGATAGGAATTTCTTTTTTCTCTTAAAACTAAACTCTAGATTTTATTTGAGTTTTACCAATCTTTCCATAATGTCATCTTTCTGTCCCAGAATCCAATACAGGGAACCACACTGTGTTACATCATACTCTCTCCCTAGTTTCTGCTGGCCTTGGACTGTTTCTCAGTGTTTGCCGCCCCCACTCCCTGCCCCAAGACCTTGATAGTCTTGAGGAACACTGGATAGATATCCTACAGAATACCTCAAATCTGGACTTCTCCGGTATTCTGTAGGATATCTCTGGTTTTCTTTTTTTCCATGGTTATACTATAGTTCTGCATTTCTGGAAAGAATATCTTAGAGGCAAGGTGCCCTTCTCATCATATCATATCAGGGGAACATGATATTCACATGCCATTGCTGGTGGTGTAAACCTTCATCACTTGGTCAAGGTGATGTTTGCCAGGCTCAGCAACTTTGAAGACCCTACTTTTCCTTTCTCTAGTCTGTTCTTCAGAAAGGAGTCTCAGAGTCCAGCCAGTGCTCAAAGGGGCAAGGTGAGGATTAAATTTCACTTCTTGAAGAGGGAATGTATCAGCATATACCACCTGGAATTCTGTAAGGAAGAATTGCTTCTTCTACTTATTTAATAATTTATGAATTCATGTATGTTTATTTTATATAATGAATTATTATCCAATATTGCTTTATTTTCTTGCTCAGAATACTCCATCTTTGGCAAATGGGAATTCTTTCAGGTTGTTTTCTCTGTTCTTTTGTCAAAAACTCAAAGCTTTTTTGTTATTCATGTGTTTGTGTTTAGTTTTTGTTTTTATAGTACTATTTTCTGCGAATTTAAGATGTTCTACCTTAGATTCAGCTGATAGACACTTTTAGAGTTTTTTATCAGGACAGTTTTTGTAGAGCAATTTTAGCTTCACAGCAAAACTGAAGGGAAGGGTACTGTATCTAAAAAATTATTGTTAGATTTCCTCCTTTGTTATTTTCTAGTTTTCTAGTTTTGAGTTTTACAAAATGTCCTTGATTAATCTTGAGTTAAATTGTGTGAAGAGCTGATAGACACTCTTAAGAGAGCTGTATTTTTACTTATGTTAAAAAGTCTGGGGAGTTCCCATCGCGGCTCAGTGGTAACGAACCCAACTAGTATCCATGAGAATGCAGGTTTGATCCCCTTGCTCAGTGGATTAAGAATCTGGCATTGCCCTGAGCTGTGGTGTAGGTCACAGATGTGGCTTGGATCCTGCTTTGCTGTGGCTATGTTGTAGGCTGGTAGCTACAGCTCTGATTTGACCCCTAGCCTGGGAACTTGCATGTGTCATGGGCAAGGCTCTAAAAAAGCAAAACAAAACAAAAGGTCTTTTATTACCAGTATGAACATATAATAGCATACATTCCGGTATGTCACAGACCATAGCAGTTATGGCATCATTGTATTTTTTTTTCCTTTTTATGATAGCACCTGCAGCATATGGAATTTCCCAGGCTAGGGGTTGATCCGAGCTGCAGCTGAGGCCACAGCCATGGCCACAGCAGCACTGGGTCTGAGCCGCATCTGCAGTCTACACGTTGCACTGGATCCTTAACCCACTAAGCAAGGCCAAGGATCTAACCCCTATCCTTATGGAGACTACATCATGTTCTTTAATCCATTGAGCCACAATGGGAACCCCACTGCATTATTTTTTTAGCTCATTTTCTTTTTTAGTTGGAATAGGTATTTAATGGTATTATGGGCTGAATTTTATTACCCTTCCCAAGTTCATATGTTGAAATCCTAACTCCTAGTACCTCAGAATGTGACTGTATTTGGAGATAGGACCTTTAAAGAGGTAATTAAGGTTAAATGACATCATTAGGATGGGCCCTTGTTTTAGTCACCTTGGTCTGCTCTGTAACAAAATATCATGGACTGGCTGTCTTAATCAGTAGACATTTATTTCTTGTATTTCTGGAAAGTCCAAAATCAAGGTGCCAGTAGTTTGTTTCCTGGTAAGAATTCTTATCCTGGCTTGCAGACAGTCTTCTTCTCACTGTATCCTCACATGGCCAAAACAGAAAGAGTTCTGATCTCTTCTTCTTTTAAGGACACTATTCCCATCACGAGCCAGGCTCTGGCTCTGGGAAGCTGACCTGCCTTAACACAGCTTTTGTTGTGTAAGTGTATCATAACATTTTTACTTAAACAAGAGTTTCTACCTAGAAAGAATTTGAAAACAGTTGTTTTACAGTATGATTTTTATCATGATAAAAATATACGTTATTCATTATATGGATACATGTTATTTATTATATGGATATGTTTTATTTATTTTTATTTTTTATTTTTTAAATGATTTTTATTTTTTCTGTTATAGCTGATTTACAGTTTTCTGTCAGTTTTCTGCAGTACAGCAAAGACATCTAGTCAAAGATATATACATTCTTTTCCCCACATTATCCTCCATCATGCTCCATCCTAAGTGACTAGATATAGTTCCCAGTGCTATACAGCAGTAGCTCATTGCTTATCCATTCCAAAGGCAATAGTTTGCATCTATTAAACCCAAATTCCCGGTCCATCCCACTCCCTCCACCTTGGCAATCATGGGTCTGTTCTCCAAGTCTATGAGTTTCTTTTCTGTGGAAAGGTTCATTTGTGCCATATATTAGATTCCATATATAAGTGCTATCATAGGGTATTTGTCTTTCTGACTTAATTGACTTAGTATGAGAGTCTCTGGTTCCATCAATGTTGCTGCAGATGGCATTATTTTGTTCTTTTTATGGCTGAGTAGTATTCCATTGTGTATATATATCGCATCTTCTTAATTCATTTGCTGATGGACATTTAGATTGTTTCCATGTCATGGCTATTGTGAATAGTGCTGCTATGAACATACAGGTGCACATGTCTTTTTCAAGGGAAGTTTTGTCTGGGTATATACCCAAGAGTGGGATTGCTGGGTCATGTGGTAGTTCTCTGTATAATTTTCTAAGGTAGCTCCATACTATTTTCCATAGTGGTTGTACCAATTTACATTCCCACCAACAGTGTATGAGGGTTCCCTTTTCTTCACACTCTCTCCAGCATTTGTTATTTGTGGACTTATTAATGATGGCCATTCTGACTGGTGTGAGGTGGTACCTCATAGTAGTTTGTAGTTTGGATTTGCATTTCTCCTATTAGATGTTGAGTATTTTTTCATGTGCTTTTTGGCCATCTGTGTGTCTTCTTTGGAGAAATGTCTATTCAGGTCTTTTGCCCATTTTTCAAAGGGTTGTTGTCTTTTTTGCTGTTGAGTTGTATAAGTTGTTTGTATATTTTAGAGATTAAGCCCTTGTCAGTTGCATCATTTGAAACTGTTTTCTCCCATTCTGTAAGTGGTCTTTTTTTTTTTTTTAATGGTTTCTTTTGCTGTGCAAAACTTGTCAGTTTGATTAGGTCCCATTGGTTTATTTTTGCTTTTATTTCTGTTGCCTTGGGAGACTGACCTGAGAAAACATTTGTAAGGTTGATGTCAGAGAATGTCTTGCCTATATTTTCTTCTAGGAGTTTGATGGTATCTTGTCTTAGGTTCAAGTATTTTGAGTGTATTTTTGTGCATGGTGTGAGGGTATGTTCCAGTGTCATTGATTTACATGTGGCTGTCCAGTTTTCCCAGCACCACTTGCTGAAGAGATCGTCTTTTTCCCATTTTATATTCTTGTCTCCTTTGTTGAAGATTAAGTGACTGTAGGTGTCTGGGTTTATTTCTGGGTTCTCTATTTTGTTCCATTGGTCTCTATGTCTGTTTTGGTACCAGTACTACAATATCTTGATTATTGTGGCTTTGTAATATTGCCTGAAGTCTGGGAGAGTTAAGCCTCCTGCTTGGTTTTTGTTCCTCAGGATTGCTTTGGCAATTCTGGGTCTTTGGTTGTTCCATATAAATTTTTGGATTGTTTGTTCTAGTTCTGTGAAAAATGTCATGGTAATTTGATAGGGATTGCATTGAATCTGTAGATTGCTTTGGGTAGTATGGCCATTTTAATGATCTTAATTTTTCCAACCTAGGAGCATGGAATTTCTGTGAATCCTCTTTAATTTCCTTGATTAATGTTTTATAGTTCTCAGCATATAAGTCTTTCACCTCCTTGCTCAGGTTTATTCCCTGGTATTTAATTTTTTGGGTGTGATGTTAAAAGGTATTTTATTTTTGTATTCCTTTTCTAATATTTCATTGTTAGTATACAGAAATGCAACCGATTTCTGAATGTTAATCTTATATCCTGCTACTTTGCTGAATTTGTTGATCAGTTCGAATAGTTTTTTGTGTTGAGTCTTTAGGGGGGTTTTATACATATAGTATCATGTCATCTGCATATAGTGTCAACTTTACCTCTTCTCTTCCAGTTTGGATAACTTTTATTTCTTTTGTTTGTCTGATTGCTGTGGCTAGGACTTCCAATATTATGGTTAATAACAGTGGTGAGAGTGGTCATCCTTATCTTCCAGATTTTTTTTTTTTTTTGCCTTTTTCATTTTTATGGCCCCACCGGTGGCATGTGGAGGTTCCCAGGCTAGGGGTCTAATCGGAGCTGTGGCCACTGGCCTGCGCCGCAGCCACAGCAACACAGGATCCGAGCCGCGTCTGCAACCTACACTACAGCTCACGGCAACGCCAATCGTTAACCCACTGAGCAAGGGCAGGGATCGAACCCGCAACCTCATGGTTCCTAGTCGGATTCGTTAACCACTGCGCCACGACGGGAACTCCTCTTGCAGATTTTAGTTGGAAGGCTTTCAGCTTTTCTCCATTGAGTATTATATTTGCTGTGGGTTTGTCATAAATGTCTTTTATTATGTTAAGGTATGTTCCCTCTATACCCACTTTGGTAAGAGTTTTTATCATGAATGGATGCTGGACTTTGTCAAATGCTTTTTCTGCATCTATTGGAGATGATCATGTGGTTTTTGACTTCTTTTGTTTATGTGGTGTATGACGTTGATTGATTTGCGTACATTGAACCATCCTTGTGAACCTGGGATGAATCCCACTTGGTCGTGGTGTATGATCTTTTTTATATGTTGTTGGATTCAGTTGGGTAGAATTTTGTTGAGAATTTTTGCATCTTATAATCATCAAAGATATCAGCCTTTAATTTTATTTTTTGGTAATATCTGTCTGGCTTTGGTATTAGGGTGATGATGGCTTCATAGAATGTCTTTGAGAGTGTTCCCTCTTCTTCAACATTTTGGAGAAGTTTAAGGAGGACGGATATAAGTTTTTGTATGTTTTGGTGTTTTACTTTTATTTAATCAGTGTCCCGTAGCTGAACACTTAACCTGTTTTTAATGTTTCGCGAATAAACAACTCAGATGAGCTTCTCTATTCAGAATTGTTTGTGCCTATAACTTCTTTGAGCTGTATAACTAATTTACTCCTCAAAATTCTTTCCATGTATAACTGACTCCATTCCTAGGAGTGAAATAGCTGGGTTAAATGGTGTTAATAGTTGGGTAATAGTTGGGTATAATGGGTTAATTATAATGCTGCATAATAAATCACCCCAAAACTTAGAGATATAAAATGAAAATGGTCCTTTATTATTAGATCATGGATTCAAGAGTTAAGTGGGGTCTTTTCTGAGGTTGCAGTCAGATGTTGGCAGGACTGCAGTCATCTAAATGCTTGACCAAGCCTGGAGGACCCACTGCAGGGTGGCTCAAAACACTACCCTGGTGCTGTTGTGGGTGGAACGGTTTACTACTCCACAGGAACCTCTCCACGGGCTACTTTAGTGTCTTCACATGTGGCAGCTTACTTCCACAGAACAAAACATTCCTGAAAGCAAGACAGAAGTTGCAGTGCCTTTCATTAAGGAGATGACACGCTGTTACTTCTGCCATTTTCTATTGATCACTGTGGTAAGCAGAACAATATCCCTTCAAAGATGTCCTAAAACAATGGAACAGTGGAATCTGCAGATATCATCAGGTTAGGATTTTGAGACAAGTAGATTATCCTGGATTATCCCAGTGGGTCCAGTGTAATCACAAGGGTCCTTATAATTAAAACAGGGATTTAGGAGAATTAGAGTCAGAAAACTTGTGACTACAGAAACCGAAGTTTGGTGTGATGTGATAGCCATCTAGAAGGTCACAAGCCAAGAAATGCAGGCAGCCTCTAGAAGGTGAAAAAGATAAGGAAAAAAATTTCCCTTGGAACCTGCAGCAAAATGCACCCCTGTCAGCACCTTGATATTAGCCCATTGTGATCTATTTTGAACTTCTGACCTCCAGAACTGTAAGATAATAACTTAGTGCTATTGTAACCACTCAGTTTGTAGTAATTTATTATAGCAGCCATAGGATGCTAATGCAGA
Source organism: Catagonus wagneri (assembly GCA_004024745.2). Lineage (NCBI taxonomy): Eukaryota > Metazoa > Chordata > Mammalia > Artiodactyla > Tayassuidae > Catagonus > Catagonus wagneri. Next base: position 23,575,578 of record PVHT020004020.1, read on the forward strand.
CACATACCCACACTTCAAGGTGGGAGGAAACTACACAAAGGATTAAATACAGATAGCAGAGACCATTTGGAGCCATTTTAGATGCCACAAAGGGTATGCCTACTTTCAAGGTTTTGATATCTGTATTGTCAAACTGCCCCCTAGAAAGACTGTATGAATATTTACAACCAGAAATTTGGATAAATACAGGCTCAGTAAGATCAAGGGAGATGTGTTTCAAATGCCCAGTCTTTCCAGCTCATGTGAATCTTCCTGTGGAGGAGAACATAAAGGGGAAGCAGGTTCTTTCACTGTCTAGCTATCTTTCCTTCTGACACAGTGAGAGAGTAGGTAGCACACAGGACCTCTATAGCCATGATTTACTTCTGTGCTTCTTGAGGTAATTTTTTTCCCTACCACAGTTTATTCTGACCAACTTCAATAAAAGTAAATTCCTAGCTACAATTCCATAAATGTATTTTCACCTAACAGAGTTTAAAAACCATGTCATACTTTAAAGCTAAGACACCTAAGTAAGCCAATATTTTGTTTCCTTTAGGTATTGATCTGAGAGTTGTCTCTCAACCAGGTAAGTATTTTTCATACTATTCAAAAAGAAGAGCCTGAAATAAAGACACATGTGTTTAAGAGGAACCAAGTGATTTCCGTGGTAACTAAGGCAAGCTTATTCTTTGCAGAGGGAAAAGGCTCTGCTGGTAAAAAATTTTAAATGCATATCTCTGACTCCCTGTTGATCATGTCTAATAACTGAATGTGTTTTCATGATGCTGACATTACAGTCTTAGGCCACAGCAAGTGAGGAAAGACTTATTTTTCAACAGAGTATGTACTGCCTAACAGAGAAATGCTGAGCAGGGGTCTTTCTCATTTTGGATTTTTTTTTTCATGGAAGATATAAAATGCTTTAAAAATTTGTTTTAAAAAATATGCCAGTAAGCAGATGTTGTCTCCAGCAAGGAAATCCAGAGCCCTCATGTGTTTCCCAGGCTTTCCCCACTAGACACAAAATTTCTTAGAGCAGATTTAGATACAATTTAGTTCCCCTTATTTTATAAATGAGGGATCCAAGGCCTAGAGGCTTGATCCGTCGTGAGGACTCAGGATATGTGAGTACTAGACTGTAAAAGACTGTCATTGAAGTGGCTTTGGCATTTCTCTTTGGTCTTTATCTTTTCCCTTTTCCCTTGTAATTAGGCAGAAATATTCAATTGAATTACAGAAAAATGGAACTGAAACTTCTTTAAACCAACAGGATATTTATTGAATAATGAAACTTAAAAAACCCACAGGTAGGTTTGTTTGACTTTCATGGGGTTTGACTCAGGTATTCGATTGCTTTTTCCAGGACCTGATTTCTCCCTCCACCTCTTGTTTTATTTCCTCTACATCAGACCCATTTCAAATTCATTCTTTGCAGTGAATTCTCAAGGTTCATGTCCAGTAGGAGAAAGTACTTGCCTCTCTCCTGACTTGCCAGCACGTTCTTGGCATTGTGTTGTTTTTTTATTGGATCCTGTATTCATCACTAAACCAGTTTTGTTGGCCAAAAGGTTGCATTGTTTTCTTTGTCACACCTAAGCCATATCCCATACCCCTGGAGTTGGGGGTGGTAGCCAATACTTCGTGAATCACAGGGACTGAGAGCTGAGGGAGATTCTGAGTATTGTTACTAAAAGAAAGGGAATAGATGCTGGCTAGTCTCCAAGTTGCAAATGGTTTTCTGTATTCCCTTTTAAAATTTCTTTCTTATTTCATTTATGGAGTACTTTCTTCATACCAGGTAAATGGGATAAAACAATGGCTATGACATATGGAGTTTGTAATCTTACGGAGGGATTGGGTGTGTGTAGAAACAATCATTAAAAGAAATGATTCTGCAAATGGCTTAAGTACAAAGAACAAACAGATGTTAGTGTTTATTAGAGGTATATACTGGAATATTTATAGACAGAATGATATAATGTCTGGGATATTTTCTTCAAAGTTGTCTGGGTTTAATGGAGGAGAATGGGAATGTAGATGAAATGAAATTGTGCAGATAATTGATGAAGCTGGTAAATGGGTGTGTGGGGATCTAATATACTGTTCTTCCTACTTCTGTGTATGTTTGAAATGTTCTAGAATTAAAAGTTTAAGAAAGCAGTCCTACAGACAAATACATCTTAGTAAGTGCCACGAAGGAAAAAAAAATCTATATGTTTAGTACAGGAGGACCTAGTGAAGTTTCATTGGTCAGGGAAGCATTTCCTTTTTTTTCTTTTTTCTTTTTTTTTTGAGTGCTAGGGAAGCATTTCTAAGGAAATGAAATACTTGCTATAATCTGAAATATGACTAGTTAGCATTGAGATAGTCATTGGACAGTATGTAATACTCCCTCCTGTTTAGATACAATTGAGAGAAAGACAGAAGAGTCAAATAGAAATCAAAACGTGAACTTGTTACTGATTCCGTTTAGGAAATGGCTTATATATGTAATTAAGTAAGCCTGCTACTAGTCCTCTGAATTGAGTTTATGCTTGAAGACTGCAGGGAAGGTTGCAGACCAGAATACAAGCTCATGAAAGCTGGAACAGGGAGTAAGACCAAGGCAGGATAGGATGTACTCATTCCTGCCTCATAAGCACTCCAAGTGGCACCCCTTGTCCCAGGATGGAAGAATGAGTCAGAATGGGACTGAAGGCCATAAGTGTCACTTGGGGGTTCCTTACAAATGGATGTATAAGGAGTGGGGTGATAAATGGTTCCCTCTTAAGGGGTGGGGGATGGGTCAAAATAGGGAAGTGTTCTCTGGGCAGGTGGAGCAGCCCGTGGGAGGGCTCTGCCTATGCTGTACACGGGCCCTATGCCTAGTTGTGGGTCTACATAGAAATGAACAGGGTCTGGTTCCACCCTCAAGTCATCTGTGGTTTATATGGGAGGTAAACACAGAATGATCCAACTACGATGAAAAAGACACACTTAAATAATGCCGAAGAGGAGTGAGTGCAATATAGGTTGATATTACTAAGGATTCCAAGCTGAATTCTGAGTGTGTACTCGTGGAGGAGAGGGAGAAGGAAGAGAGAAGAGGAAGATTAGGAAAGGCTTCCCGGTGGGGCAGTTATTGACCTGGTTCTTAAGTGTGGGTAGAAGTCCCATCAGAGTAAGGTAAAGAGCAGGTAACTCTGGGCAGCAGGAACTGCATAGTGCCTTTCCTGGCCTATTTTTGTCCAGTGTTCTCACATGTGTAATTGCCTCCACATTGTTCCAGTCTTTGAGGTAGGGGAGACTCCTCTAACTGCTCCCCAGGTTTCTGTGAAGCCCCAGAGCATAGAGTCTACTTTTAGCCTCTTGCACTCCATTCGCCTACTCTCCTGCAAAAAGTGATCCTACCCTCAGGCTTCCTGCTGCTGCTGCTTTTATAGCCTGTGTGGGAGGGAGGCTGTAAGCTAACCGGGATGCAAGTTCAAAATTATGATGCTTTTATTAGTGGTTTGAGGTCAAGATTGCAGAGAATTATAATTTTTCTCAGTGGGGTGTAATACACTTAGGTGAGTGGCAGACGAGTTTTCATTGTATGCTGTGCCTGTCACGTGGAATGACATTGTCAACCTTTTCTCTTCCCCCTACTTTCTAAAGTTTTAAAAAAAACCCAAAACAACCCAAAAAACAAGCTTTAGAAGTGGGAAGAGTAGGGGGCAAGTTTCTTTCTCAGGAGCATACGTGACAAGTCTTTATCTGATTCTTATGCATAAATAGTGGGATCGCCACTTAAGACTCTTATTCTTAAATAAAACAATAGATTGAAAGCATGTCTATTTTCCAACATTCATCAAAGAGTTATTTATGTTTAATACTTTAAGGTGTTTTCTTGCCCTAAAGTACTTTATATATCATGAAAACACAAGTGAGGTCTTGCCAACAGTGAATATTTTTTTAACCTTTTAGCGTTTACAGCCTTAGGTCACAAACAGGCAGTTTTAAGGAATGCCTACCTGCTAGGGAAAAGAAGAGGTGTCCTTTTATCAGAATGCCAGGAGGTTTTTCGGCAGGCTGTTGTTGACCATAGGAGACAACTTGGAACAACTTCTCAGGTTTCCTGTTATAACCCTTCAGGTTTCAGCTACTCAGGAAATTTTACAAAGGCACCCTTCCTGCATGTAGGCAGCCCCAGGCCAACTTGATAGGGCTTGGCAGGCAGAGCCCCTGCTGGATTTCAGTGCTTGCTTTGTCCCTTGGCTGGGCCCTGGGCCTTTCTTCAGTGATTGATCTGTAGACTTGTGGCTGTGTTCAGCAATAAGCTAATGAGTTATTAGCTACTCTGGTTTGGATTGTTAATTTCCTTGTATTTGCCGAAATTACATCCTTTTAGCCTTGAGGGCTATGGTAGTTAATTTTGTCAACTTGACGGGCTCACAGGCCGCCCAGATATTTGGCTAAGCATTATTTTTAGGTATGTCTGTGATTGCGTTTCTAGATGAGATTAGCATTTGAATCAGACGGAGTAAAGCATACTTTCCTCCCCAGTGAATGATGAAGGTGGGCATCATCCAGTCCCTTGAAGCACTTGATTAGAACAGAAAGATGGAGTAAGGGAGAATTCTCTCAATGAGTCTCTCCCTCTCTCCCCCCTTCCTTCCCTCCTTCCCTGCCTCCCTCTCTCCTTAACTGCTTGACCTGGGACATTGACCTTCTGCTCTTGGACTGAGATTGTATCACTGGGGCCCCTGGTTCTCAGGCCTTCAGACTGAGACTGGCCCTACGTTACATGCTCTCCTGTGGCTCCACCTTGCAGATGGCGGATCATGGGACTTCTCAGCCTCCATACCCCTGCCAGTCAATTCCTAACTTTACACACACACACATGCACATGCGCGTGCACACAAACACACACACACACAGTTCTGTTTCTCTGGAAAACTCTGATTAATAACAAGAGTCAATAATGAATAACAGTGATTTCTCACAAATATATTAAGGTTTTCCTGACTAAAAGAGGTTCATTCTAATTAAAATACATTTCTCTTCCATCTAATGTTCCATATCACCTCTTCTTTTCAGACAATTGTTGCAATCTTCCCATTCTTTTGGTTTCAGGCTATGTTTCTCAAGGCTCTTAAGGTTCCTCTGGAAATTCCAGTTTATTAATATTCATCCTTGTAAGGATGTTCCCTAGGGAAGGGTCAAGGAGTAGAATTTTTGGTTTAGTCATTTTAAAAATCGGTCATATCTCTAAAACTACTAACTCAAGAGGTCCTGTACATTTTAAATTAAGTGATTTTGAGACTGTTAAAGATAGAATACGGATTTCATTAAAATGTTATATATTTGATTTATTCATCCATTTATTGAGTGCCAGCGGTATGCGTGTGAAGGCTGAGAAATCACATGATCTTCCATCTGCCATCTGGAGCCACTAGGTGCTTTGGAGAAAACAGAATATTACATTGTTGTCCATGTCATCAGACGTATTATGGTTTAGTGACATAGTTAGACAAAAATAAATGTTATGATGTTAAGATACAGTTGGTTTACAAGTTCCAAGTGCTACAGCAGTTCAGATAAAGGAGAGCTGTCTTCTGATCAGTAGGAATTGGGAAAGCTTAGTGGCAGTGACTTGAAACAGGGTTGACGAATGAGATGGATGATAATGGGATAGAGGGAGAATTACAGACTAATGTTGTGGCAAAGCACAGACAGTATGGATGATATGTGGTTTGACTTAACTGCAGTACAACGTATTAAGAGAAATTATTTACTGACTACTTATTACTATGTATATGAGGTTGTTGCTAATCTATAAACACTTTAAAACAGGCATCGTTATTCTCTTAACAGATAAAAAGATCATCTCAGAGAAGTCAAGTTAACTTGTCCACAGTTTTTTAGCTATTAAGCGGTAATGTCGGGAGTTAGATGCAGGTCTAGCTAGCTCAAAAGCTTGTGTTCTTTCTGCTATACTCCTACTGTTCTTAACTTGTGTATGTGGAGGAGAAGATATGGAATGATAACTTCATTCATGCAGCAGGTTGTATAGGGTAAGAGAGAGGAGGCATAAGCAAGGAAAAGAATGTACTTTGATTAAAAGGCTCGATAGGGTATTTTTTCTGACAAAGGCATGCTCATATCTAGAGGACACTATAAAAAATGACGATGATGACATTAAGTAGGTATCATTTACTAAAGGCCAAAAAAAAAAAAAGGTCAAAAATTTTATCATCAGTGATGCCTGTAACTACAATGTAGCAGAGTTGTGTGATTTGTTACCTGATGTAGTGGAGAGAGCTGAGCTGTAGAGCCCAAAAAGAACTTGGTTCAAATCCTGCTTTTACTCTTTTCCAGTTATTGAACTCTAGGCAGAATATTTAGTATTGATGAGCTTCGATTTCCTTATTTGTAAAATGGATATATATGCATATGTCATGGAATTGTGAACGTTAGAAAGGAAATTTAAAAACCTATATGCAGGGAGTTCCCTTCGTGGCTCAGTGGTTAGCGAATCCGACCAGGAACCATGAGGTTGCAGGTTCGATCCCTGGCCTTGCTCAGTGGGTTAAGGATCCGGCATTGCCGTGAGCTGTGGTGTAGGTTGCAGATGCGGTTCGGATCCTGCGTTGCTGTGGCTGTGGCGAAGGCCGGCAGCTACAGCTCCTGTTAGCCCCCTAGCCTGGGAACCTCCATATGCCGTGGGTGCGGCTCTAGATAAAGGCAGAAAGACAAAAATAAATAAATAAATAAATAAATAAATAAATAAATAAAAACCTATATGCACTTATAACAACAAAAGCAGAAGAATTAGGTAATAAAAATAAACTTCTGCTATAGAAACAAGGGCTAAATGAGAAACATGATAACAGTATGATAAAAATATGAATAGTCATAGTAGCAAAATTTGATCTAGCTTAATAAAGGCTGCTCTTTTCCTTTACAAAAATAATCATGTACCAGAATAGGCAACTGGGGATATAACTGTGAATTTAAATATATTCTGAGAACTGAGAAGATTTACATTAGTGTATATAACAGCAAAATACACCTTAAAGTTATTGTTGTAGAACCTCATGAAAAACACAGCTCATTTTTATTGTGTTGAAATATGCTTTTACATCCATTTATTATTGCAGTTCTGTCTGGATTTTTAATGACAGTTTTTAATTCTTTTTGAGAAAAATTCAGTACATCAAAAGTAGGTCATGCTATGTGTAGATTTCCTTTCATAGCTTGATGTGTGCTTCCATAGTAGACTGAGAATTGAATCTTCTCAGAATGAAAATTGGAAGATTCTGACATCTATATCAAGCAGCAGTAATATTATAAACATTTATTGAAAGTATTGCTGCGGTTGTTTTGAATGTAATATTCTTACAAAAACCTTGTCTAGAAGGCATTGTTTTTGTTAATACACTCTTCTAATTGAGACTCTTGTGTGGAAACCTCCCAAGGGAGATTCTATAATTGGTGAAAGCAAGGAGGGAGTATGCAGCATGCCAGATAATTTCACCTTCCTGAAGCCTTAGCTCATAATGTTTTAATTGATCTCTTATCCTACCCCAGGACACTGGATCTTGATTAACCTATCCAGAGAAATATTTGAAACAACTTTTAAGCATGTACAATTAGCAGAGTCTTTAGGATGTATTTATGTTCATTCTGTAGTGTCAAATAACTATTCCTGGAACATAACATGAAGAACCCTATTGATTTTCTTCCCATATAGATTATCACATAATTTTGGGTCGAGTTCCCTGTGCTATAGAGCAGGCTCCCACTGGCCAGTCATCCCAAATCCCCAGTCTATCCCTCTCCCAGACCTGTCCTCTTTGGTAGCCATAAGTTTGTTTTCAAAGTCTGTGAGTCTGTTTCTCTTCTGCAGATAAGTTCATTTATATCCTTTATTAAGATTCCGCGTATGAGAATGGATTTGTGTATATGTATAAATGAATTACTCTGTTGTACAACAGAAATTATTACAACATTGTAAATCAACTATACTTCAATAAAACTTTAAAAAATGAAAAAAAAATTTAAAAAGAACCTTATTGAACTATCAGTAGTGTTACCAGGTTTGTAAGGCAAGAAAATAACCCTCAAACTGGGAAAGTATCTTCTCAAAAGAGTAGGGCAGAGTGCTGGAAAATAAGTCCACCCTGTAAAACATTTTGTCAGTCTTGCCCTGGAGTAACCTATACACAAAGTACAGCTTTAAAAGTTGAGTAAATGCCTGCAGTAAATTGCTTAGTCTATCCCTGTCTTGTGATCTAAATCTGAGTAATCTGTTTCAACATGGAAGTATGTGTATGCCACAATACCATTCATTGCTCTCATGTTTTTAGTATCCAGGTATTTCCTGAGTCTTAGCAAAGCTTATGTATCTTAACTCTGTAATTTACCCTATTTTAGAAAAATTTCCCATATAAGTAGTCATAAGTTTAGATGCATAAAATGTACAAAAATGGCTACTGTAATACCATTTATAACATTAAAACTATCAGAAAAATCCTAAGTCTCTAATAATAGCAGAATGCTTAAATATATTAAGGTAGACTCATAAATTGGAATAATATGCAGCCATTAAAATGGAATTTTAAAAGAATAGTTAATTTCAGAAAATTCTTCAGGCTTGATTAAGGATTATAATTAAAATTATATATATATATATAATATCTATCCAGATTATAAAAATATCAAAATACGTTTGCATTAAAATTATATGAGGTACAGATTTTGTATCCAGAGAAATTGGATTTTCAAAAAAGGATCAAGAAATTATGAACATGCAAGAATGCAGAGACTGTTTTTTCATGGGTCTTTCCTCAGGAAGCTACTAGAGGACAGGCTCCAAAAAAATTAAATAACTACAAAGATATCAACATAAGAACTAGTGAATAAGGTTAAACATAACCATTTATAGAACTATAACAAAAATGAAGATAAACAGGGAGAGAAGATTGGATTAATCACCTTATGATCAGAAAATGCAGAAATTGTACAACTAGTAAAATGCAAGTGATAAGAAAACATATTCAAAATAACTGTACTTGGTAATTACATTGCTGTGACAATATTTTTGTTTTCTGAGGCTGTTATGTGAAATAAAGTAGATGAGTAATTATGGAAGGTTCAAATTCTGTTATTCCCTGTGTCCTTGAGAACGAGGGATTTTGATGCTGGAAGAAAGGGGATACAGGTGTAAAACAGAAGAGGTTAAATTAAAAGCCCTATAGCCCTGAAAAAAAAAATATTGACTAAGAACCAAGAGGCTGTGTGTTTGATCCCTGGCCTTGCTCAGTGGGTTAAGGATCCGGCGTTGCTGTGAGCTATTGTATAGGTCGCAGACGCGGCTCAGATCCTGCATTTCTGTGGCTGTGGTGTAGGCTGGCAGCTACAACTCCAATTAGACACCTAGCTTGGGAACCTCCATATGCGTGGGTGCAGCCCTAGAAAAGACAAAAAAAAAAAAATTATTGGAAGGAAATATATCAAAATATAACCTCATATTTTGGAGCAGTGGGATTTTGAGTGATTTGTTTTCTTCCTTGAAGAAAATTAACCATTTTAATTAATACGCATTTATTAAAACCTAACGTGTTAAGCACTATACCAGAGAGCTGTGCATTCAGTGGTGAGCAAAATGAAATAGCCTCTGTTGTCCTTATGCTTCTAATGTAGTGAAGACATATTAATTAAAAAAAAAAACTAAGTGTAAAATTACAACTGTAGCATAATTTGAAATTTAGTTCACTGAAGAACAGACAAGTGTACAAAACCTTCCTGTGTGGATAGAGTATTTAAGCAGGTGCATGGAGAAGGTGGTTTGGGAGAGCGTTCCTTTGCAAAGGAACCAACACATTGCAGAATCCCTGAAGTAAGATGGAGCATTTGAAGAGAAAGGGGGCTGAGTAAATAGTGCAGGAAGAGGGTTTAGGGAGCATAATATAAGGGTTGTATTTTTAAAATTTCTTTCTCTTCTGTAGTGTAGAAGAGAGATTAGAAGGAGGAGAGGCAGAATCAGGGATCCTAGCTGGAGGAGTGTAGCAGTAGTACAGGTAAGTAATGATGGTACATTATATTAAGGAGATGAACGTGGGGGCAGTCAAATGGATGGAATCAAAATATACTTAGAAGGTAACAATGAAATGGGCCTGATGATGGACTATATATGGAGGTGAAGGGTCAGGGAAAACTCAAGAGGACTCATAGGTTTCTATTTTAAGCAACTATTAGAAGGTACTAACAGTTAGTGAGGGAGATTATGTGTTTGGTTTAAGACATTTTAATATTCCTTTGAAACATCCAAGTGGAGATAATAGCAGGCAGTTGGATATATAGGTTTCAACTCAGAAAAGTCTGAATTCATTCACTCTTTTATCCATAATGACTAGAATATTGTATGTATTTAATAAATATTTATAGAATGAATGAATGGACTGGAGAAATAAATTCACTGGAGGCATTGGCTTATGATTGATAACTGAAATCCTATTGAATAAAATTCCTAAGAGCAGAATATAGAATGAAGAGAAAAGATGACATAGAAAAAAAAAATAGACAACCCTCCACTTAATGACTTTGAAAAAGGGGAAAGAGAAATAGAGAGGTTGCAAGAAAACTAGCTGAGATGCTGTCTTGGAAACTAGGAGGGAGAGGTCAACCATATTAACACTGCTGACAAGTCATGTGTGGTGAGGACTAAAAACGCCCTTTGCAGAAGTTCCCTTTGTGACTCAGTGGGTTAAGAACCGACATAGTGTCCATGAGGATACTGATTTGATCCCTGGCCTTGCTCAGTGGGTTAAGGATCCAGCCTTGCTGCAAGCTAGATGTAGGTCACAGTTGCAGCTCAAATCTGGTGTGGCTGTGGCTGTGGTGTAGGCCAGCAGCTGCAGCTTCAGTTCAACCCCTAGCCTGGGAACTTCCATATACTGGGGATGCAGCTGTAAAAAGAAAAAAAAATGCCTTTTGGGTTTAGATACTGAATGCTTCGGGTGAACTTAGCAAGAGCTGTTGTGAAAAAGAGTGAGTGGGAGGTAAGGGATAAGGGGATAAGAATGATATCTCAACAGTGATGTGGGGATCAGAAAGGTAATTGATTGCCAGGGATTTGACTTTGATTAAATCCCATTGGAAAAGATGAATTCAGATTTGTGTGTGTGTGTGTTTTGATTTTAAAATAAAAGATAAATTATTGTATGAACTTTTTTGTGAAAGTCAGAGGAGATGAAATTCAATGCTATCATAGCCTGAAGGAATATTTTTGAGGATAATAAAAGCTGAGGAAGAGGGTTAGTTCTCAGAGAGGAGATGAGCAGCTTCTTTCTAGTGACAGGTGAATAGGAAGGGTACAGAAGTAAGCTGACATGGTGAGTAAGAGGACCTCTGCTTCCTCTCTGAAGCAGAAGGACACATCATCTCCTGGAGGAAGGGCAAGATAATTGAGAGTAGGAAAGTTGGAGGTTTGTGAAAAATGAGTGCACTTCAGTCATTTTCGAAAGTTAGAATGAGGTTCTGAGTAATACTGTGGTAGACAGGTAGTGGGTGGTCAGATAGGGCTCATTTAAAGTTGATGCTATGAATTCATAGTGACTTTAGTCTGCCCTGGCAGTGGGCTTTCTCCAGCAGTTTCAGGCAGGAATGGAGAAGGAAAACATCCAGGGGTGGGATCTTGACACACTAGTGACATACAGAGATAGGGGACAAGAGAGTTTAGAATATTGTCTGGAGTTTTTCTGTAATGATGGACCAAGGACCCTAAGCTGAATACGTGAAGAAAAGAGAAGGATCCTAATGTCCTCCTGACGTACTAACACTAAGTAGAGGGTTCAGTGGACTTGTGTTTCCAAAAAGGTTGACTATCGATGATGCGTTCGAGTAGTTGAATAAGCAAACTCCAAATGTAGAAGTTTTGTACAAAAAGTGGAATTCTTGAATAAGTAATTTCAGATAAGGAGTAGTTATAGGTGATAAGAAGGATTTTCCTATACCTTTCAGTATATTTAAATGTCTCTATAGTATGTATGTCTTGCTTTTATAATCACGAAATATGTATAAAAACAAAAGACATCTTCATTTTGCTTTCAATTCTAGTCAGTATTTTTAACTGCTGTATGAATGAAAGGAAGTCTAGAGAAAAAGGAGTAAATAGTGAAGAACTAAAAATCTTTAGTACATTAAAAAGTTTAAGTAGAATTAAACCAATAGTAAACATTTTCTCAGTTTCTAAAATCCATTTGAGATTTTATATCCTATTCTCCAGAACAATTGTCTCCAGGTACCTACCTGCCTGGGTGTTTCGCTGGCTTGGGAGCAAGTTGCTGTTCTCCCAGCCTGGCTCTCAGTGGCTACTTCTGAAAGAAAAAAGGACATAATCTGATCTTATTGGCATATTTAGGGGAAAAGAAGGTTCCTTATTGTATTTTTTTTAATGGCCTCACCTGGGCATGTGGAAGTTTGCAGGGCAGGGTTTGAATGTGAGCTGCAGCTGTGACCTCTGTGGCAACGCTGGATCCTTTAACCCATTGCGCTGGTGTGGGGAATCAGACTTACACCTCTGCAGAGACCTGAGCTGCTTCAGTTGGATTCTTAACCCACTTTGCCACTGCAGGAACTCCAGAAGGTGCGTCATTGTTTTTAAAATATTTATGAGGATGATATTCACTTGGAGGAAATTTCTTAGCATCAAGTTTCCTAATAAAATATAAAATCTTAGTTCACATATTCAGAGCAAAACCAAGTGTCTTGTTACTTTTGTGTTTTTTGGTCAGGTGAGATTCTCACCTAAGAGCAAAACCTTAGAGTAGCATTTCCCAAACTGTGTTCCAACAAATGTTAACAGATGTTCCATTAATGTATGATTCCTTTGGACATGCACATCTCACATTAACATTTAAAAAACTATCGTTAAGTCCTGGAATGAATTATATTTTAAAACTTTATTTAACATATTCAAATTTACTATAATTTTTTAGAGTTAGATTGTTTTGGTAATAGAATAAGAACAAACTACAGGGGCTTATTTAGGATAAAGAAGTGTGGAAATAGGCATGCAATTGTATGGAAAAACCTTCATAAATTCTTATGGAACTTGCCTACCCTCTTCCTCAAGATTCTACTAAGGCCTTTCATGTAGATGCACAGGTGCACAGCAAGTGGCCTTGGAGAAATTTGGAAAAGATGGTCAGTCAGCAGTATTTAAAGCACTCACCATCACGACAAACAGCAGAGTCACAGTTAACACAGCCATCCATGGAGAGGACTCAAGGCTTCACCTATGAAGATCATCTCGTAAAGCATCTAGAAATTACAGTCACTGGATTTTTATTGATGGTCAAAGCATTGGTTCTAAAAGGTCTCTTAAAAATGTAGTTAATTCAAAATGGAAGGGGCAGTATATTAGAAAGGCAGGTTGATGTGTAAGTAGGCAAAATTATGTTGTTAAATTCCAACATTTGTTTGATAGTCATTTAATAAAATGTTTCGGTGATGAACAGACCATCCAAACAGTTGAGTTTTTTTAGCTTAAGTAAAGAGTACTAGAATAGAGCCAACATTTTAAATTGGTTTTTAAAAATTTTTACATGCAAGAAAATAAATTTTTTAAAGTCCATGATTCAGTGGTCTTTAGTACATTAACAAAGTTGTATGACCGTAACTAAAATCTGATTCCAGAAATTTTCATCCCCCTGGGAAGGAACCCCATGCCCACTGGCAGTAACTCCCAATTCTTTCTGCTGCTGGACTCTGGAAACCATTACTCTATTTCGATGGATTTGCCTCTTCTAGACATTTCATAGAAATGGAATCATACAGTACTTGCCCTTATGTCTGACTTCTTCCACTTATAATGTTTTCAAGATTCATCAGTGTTATAACAAGTATTAATAGTTCATTCTTTTTTATGGCTGAAAAATATTCAATAGTATGGATATACTACATTTCATTTTCCCTTTATCAGTTAATGGACATTTGGGTCATTTACATTTTTGACAATTATGAGTAATGCTGCTATGAATACTCTTTTTACAAGTTTTTGTGTAGTCGTATTTCAGTTCTCTTGGGTATACACCTAGGAATGGAGTTGCTGGATCACGTGGTAACTCTGTGTTTAATTATATGACACAGTGCCAAACTGCTTACCAAAGTAGCTGTACCTCCTTACATTCCCACCAGCAAGGTAGGAAGGCTCCGATTTTTCCATATCCTTGCCAACATGGCATAGGGAAGTTCCCAGGCTAGGGGTCGAATCTGAGCTGCAGCTACCGGCCTATATTACAGCCACACCAATGCCTGATCTGAGCTTTATCTGTGACCTACACCACAGCTCACAGCAGAGCTGGATCCTTAACCCATCGAGAGAGGCCAGGGATTGAACCTGCATCCTCATGGATACTACTCAGATTTGTTTCTGCTGTGCCACAATGGGAACTCAGTGTTTTATCTATCTTTTTAATTCTATCTATCCCATTGGATAAGAAATGTTATCCTAATGTGGTTTTGATTTGCACTGCCCTAATGGCTAATGATATTGAGCATCTTCACCCGTGCTTATTGGCCATATGTTCATCTTCTCTGGAGAAATGTGTATTTAAGTTCTTTGCCCATTTTGAATTTGTGTTATGTCTATTTATTTACAATTTTTAAAAATTAGAGTTGACTTACAATGTTATGCTCATTTCTACTGTGTAGCAAATTGACCTAGTCAGATATGTGTGTGTGTGGGTGTGTGTGTGTGTATACATTCCTTTTCTTATGTTATTTCCTATTGTGCTGTCTCCAGAGATTGGACATAATTCCCTGTGCCATACAATAGGACCTCGTTACTTATATGTCTTTTTATTGTTGAGTTGTATGAGTTCTTCATATATTCTTTATACTAGTCCCTTATCAGATATGATTTTAAAATATTGTCTTCCATTCTGTGGATAGTCTTTTCACTTTCTTGATCATGTCCTTTGAATCAAAGACATTTATTTAAAAAAATTGTTCTTATTTTTTTATTGAATTATAGTTGCTATATAGTATTGTATATTAACAGGTGTACAACGTAGTGATTTATAATTTTTAAATGTTATTTTCCGTTTATTATAAAATACTGGCTATATTCCCCATGTTATACAATAAATCCTTGTAGTTTATTTCATACTTTATAATTTGTACCTCTTAATTCCCTACTCCTATATTGCCCCTCCTCTCCTCTCTCCCCATTGTTTGCTCTCCCCTAGTTTGTTCTTTATATCTGTTCATCAGATGCATTTGTTTTTATATCAGCTATCTTAGAATTTAAAACTTGCAGACAAAAAAAATTTACAAAAGTTCTTCTGTGGTGCAGCAGGTTAAAGACCTGGCACTGTCACTGCAGCAGCTTGGCACTGCTATGGCATGAGTTCTGTCTCTGGCCTGGGAACTTCTGTATGCCAAAATAAAATTAGATAAAATAAAAACTTGGAGGCAGTGGCTAACAGTGAGTGAAAATTTAACAGATGTAAATAAAATAAATGTTCAAGAACATATTATTTTATGGGACTTTTTCATTTCCTTAACTTCACCTAGCTAGAATTATTTGCTAAATATTTTCCCATTCAAATTTTTGAAATGAAGGAATTGCCTTTTACATAGAATTTCATTATGTTCTTAATATGACGTCCTTGCGTTCATGCATTCTTACAACACTGGCCCTTTATTATATACTCTTTGCTTGATAAGTAGGAAGAGATACATTAGAGCAAGTTTATTTCATGGTGAGGCACAAAGACACAGTGTAGCTCACATACTCAGTTTCCTGAACACGCAAGTGAAAACTGCTATAGGTGGCTTTTCTGAGTCTTCTTTCTAAACTGAGTCTCAGAATGGAATAAGTCAAGGATGTACAAAATCTTAAAACAACAAAAGGTTAACAAAACAGTATCAGGAATCACTTTCGGTTTGGAGACTCATATTTCCCCTTGTTATTAGTGGGATATCTTTGTAATAAATATAGTGATAAGAGCTTGGTGTTTTTTATGGAATGTGCCCTTAGATACATTAATTCAGTTAACCCTGTGAAGTAGATATTTTAATTTTCTCCATTCTTAGATGAGGAATCTAATTTTACAGAGGTTAAGTAACTTGCCTTAGAATGGACAGCTAATTAATTGTAGAACTATGAAATCCCTTTCCAAGAGGCATTTAAGAGGGAGAACCTTGGTTTTATACTGAAAAGGCCAAAAGGCAATCAACTTCTACTGCAGACCTCTGTTGATTATTTGAATTTTAAGGCAACCTTCTTACCCTAAAACTGTCCATCCATGACTCTATTTCCATTGTCTGTTCAAGGTTGGCATTTTAATGTAGTTTGTGATGATGAGGATAATAACAGCAACAGCAGTAATAATAGCTTCTTTGCACATCTTCACTGGCCAGGTACTTTTCCTTTTGTCATATATTTCTGCAACAATACTCTAAGATAAGTCATTTATATTCAGTTTACAAATGAAGAAACTGAGGTGTACGGTGAGCTTTGGCTTCTTTAGGGTTATGTAGTGGTAGAACTGAGAATTAAACCAGTTTTATTTGGCTTTGAAATGCTATCATTATGAGGCAGAATAATAACTCAGTCCGTGTAGGTACGTGGGCTTCAATGCATTTTTTGATTTGGCTATTGATTAACATTTGTGCCTTAAGGGCTCCAGGGAGTAACATTCCCACAGGCCTTGTTTACTATAGGGAGTGTACCTACTCCCAGATAGATAATAATCCTTAATTCCTTGTGACTCAGTTTATGGGAAGAAAAGGGCAAAAAAAAAAAAAAAACATGAGACCTACAGGACATTTCCATCCCTAAAACCCCTATTGGACAAGGACTGATATAGGTAACTGTGCAAGGCTGATGGGAGAAAACCACATTTTTCTGGACCTACATTGCCCCCCCCCCCATATTTAAGGGTAAAAACCTCTATAGGACAATGGAGAGCAGGGGCTTTTCTCCCCCCTCCCAGCAGCCCTGTGAGCTATGTGCTTTCCTATAATAAAGACTGCTTGCTTGCTGCATGTGTGTTTGCAGAGTTCATTCTTTGACTGTGCAAACAAGAAGCCGGATTCTGGTAACATCTTTCCAGCATCAATTACATGTAGATTTAGGACTTTTTTTTGACCAATCTGTCACCATCTCTTAGTTATCAGTGGCTTCCTTAGATGGGTATCACGTTAGATTTATTTTTATATATGAGAACAAAGAAATGGTGTATAAATTTAGCTGAATGGAATGACTTTTACAATCAGAATAAGCCCAGATGAAAACAAATTCCAGTAGTTATCTATTGGTTCCCTGCCAGCTTCTCCCCTTTGTGCCAACCAGCAGCCCTGATTTCCGGGTGGGAGTCATGTGGACCTGGAAAGGTGACACCGCAGCTAGGGGCTATAAATCATGCTTGATCTGATCCAATCAGGAAGCTGTTTTCCCCAGATGCAGAAGCTGGTTCACAGGTGAGCTGATCTTGTCCAGTCAGAATGAATTTAGGACTTTTTTCTGGTAATACAGGGACTAGATGCTTGTGTCTGGTATGTGGTGGGTGGGGGTGGGGGGAGTAGACTCAACAACTCCAGCCATTTTTGTTTACATGAGGAAGTCATTCTGAGGACCAGCAGTCAGAACTGAGAACTGAGAACATTGTAGAGAATGGCAGCTAGTCTTGATGCCATCACAAACTGTCGTGCCTGGTTAGGCTCTAGGCCTTTGAGTCCTGTGAGTCGATAAGTTCCCATTATGTATTCATACATTAAATATCTGTACTGATGCCATCTTCTGATCCCACTTTCTGACCCCAGAAATCACATTTTCTTTTGTTCATATGACATCTTGTCTTACTAGTTAGTATTTTATGTATCATCATTTTTTTCTTTTTTAACCTATAAGACTATAAGACTATAAGCTTATTTTTTAACCTATAAGCTTCTTATTGCCTGGCCATACACTCAAAGAATATTTGTTGCCTTAAAAGGCAAATGCCACATGCCAAATTATATTTCGTGTAAGAGGTACATGGTGCCTATTTAAGACTCTTATAAGGAAGAACAAATAAAATCAAACTTAGAGCCAGAAATGCTTAATATCTGTGTTATTTTCCTTATTAAGCAGCAACAAAGTAGCTGATAACAAAGATATCCAGTGCCCAATCAATGGTGTTTTTACTTGGTGTAATTATTGAAACTATCACATTGCCATTCAATTAGCTAGTTTGA
Source organism: Catagonus wagneri (assembly GCA_004024745.2). NCBI lineage: Eukaryota > Metazoa > Chordata > Mammalia > Artiodactyla > Tayassuidae > Catagonus > Catagonus wagneri. The sequence goes on from PVHT020004020.1 coordinate 23,593,770, forward strand.
ACAAAAGAAACTGTTATTAACTGAAAATGGGCAGGCTAGTATGAAGAAAATGTGTGTGTGTATGTGTGTGACTTTCACACTCACAAGCAAAATCAATATTGTGATATGGTTAACTCATTTCCAATAAATAAAAAAGTATACTTTAAAATATTCAACACATTTAACTCATCAGTCCGTGTGCTTCTCAATTAAAGATGTTAAATATTTTTAATATATTTTTAATCTACCTAATAGCATATTTTTATTTAGAGAGAATTGAAGAGTCCCCACTCTCAAAGTAACATGGCTTATTAGCAGCTATTATGTGAGAAGGTGATTTTTAATTTATACTGGACTATATGCAAATCTAATAGTAAAGTTAGATAATTTATAAATATCACAAATTTGAGGATATATGAGGGCATTTGAAGAGTGTATATGTTAACAGAGAGAAGTTGGTTACAACTCCAATATTCAGGGAGAAGAGTAGCTGAAACTTAGCTCTCCAGTAATCAAGTTTGAATGGATTTACGGGAGAAATGACACGTTAGAAGATTTGAGATTAATGGCAAGGAATGGCTCTTTGGTTTTGAGGGAGAATTTTTTATAGATCCTTGGTATTTCATTGCAAAATGTTTAATTGTAATACGGAATGATGAGTATACTGGGGTGTGTACAGGTATGTCTTAGATAACGTCGAGGTGACATGAGTCATCTGAGTGGAAAAAAATAAGACTGTGAACTTCCTAACTCCAATTTTCTTTTTATTTCCTTGACCAAGGCATAATTAACTTTAATTCCCAAGATGACTTGACTTCTATGAGGTGATTCTTTTGCACCATGATCATATGTAGTCTTGCATGTGCTATTGTTTTCTAATTAACACTGAAAAATTAATTATTGGAAAATAATCTCTAGTTGTGAGAATACTTAGGAAATTTCATAAGGTGATTACACATAACCCATGTTTTTTGAATACTGAAGAGTGGAGGAAAAGAAAACTGATAACATCGTAAGAACTTGTCTCTTTGGAGCTAATCCAAAACAGTTTCAGGCATGGCTATGTAGAGATGTGCTTTATAATTCAGTTTACAGGCTTTATAGAAACCAAGTTTAAAATAGGCAATCTGAAGTAAGAACACTCCAGTTTAGATCCAGTCGCTGACCCTTAATAACTGTGTGACCTTGAAAATGCTATTCAAGCTCTTTATGTCTCAGTTTTGCAACATGGAGTTCTTTGGGGATTCAACGGGTTACTTCATATAAAGTACTTATAATAGTGTAGTATAGGACTTGGGAAAGCTTTAACTAGTGTTTGTTGTTTTTATTATATTTTCTCATTATTAAGGTATTACCAGTGGTATTCTACACTGTAGAATATGAATTTCAGCTTTTTTATTTGCATAAAACTGTTCACTGGTTCATTAGCATTACTTCTCAATAACTCTTACCATTGCTGTTAATACATATTAAATCATTATTGTGAGTGGATAAAAAGCTGACTAGATGTTGACCTAGTACGGAGTAGATCTATTCATTTAAAGCTGTCAAACTTTCCTGACCCAATTTTTATCTAGAATCAGAACATATTCTTAGAAAAAGCACAGGATAGCAAGCTGCGTACCACATATCTGTAAACCCTGAACTCCCTAGCCATTATGCATTTTTGATGATCATTTCTGATGATCTCTGAAGACAGGAAAAAAAAATTACTGTTTTTCCCATGTTGTTTAGAATGAAGTCATTATACCATAAGCAACAACAAATACTCATAAATGAGTAATGACATAGTGGTCTTAAAATTAAGGAAATGATAACATTTAATTTTTTTTTAACTATAGGTGAATTAGAGTCAATAGTCTTGGTCAAGCTTGAGATAATTTCCAACTTATTGCAATATAAAGAAGGCAGATATTGATTGAAACAAAGAACATAGCCTCAGGAAATTCTGCAATGATTAATTTAAATGCTTTACATTTGAGCAGTGGAATAAGTATCATTGAAGTTAATTGGCAGTCAGTACCTTCTATGCAGTACAGCCTAATTGATTATGAACCTAACAATGAGATAACTAATTGCATGAATGTACGGTATCCTTGATTAACATTAATACCCCTTCAGCTTACCCATTTGCACCATATACATGTGTAATATTGTGTTAATCATTAATAAATTGTACTGATTACATCAATTATTAATCATTAATCACTCTCAAACATAAAATTTAAAAATTCTCCTTGAAAAGTTGAAAAGTCCATATGTACAACCCACAGTCATGTCACTCTGAAGTTGGGTAGTGAATCTATTGTAGATAGTTTTACTGAAGTTCATAAAATTTAGGTGACTTTAAAGTCAAGTAGAGTTTATCAGTGGTCAGAGATGAAAAGTTTTCTGTGCAATTATGGCATCACAGAGTCATACATCCAATTAAAATTCATTTCCCTTTTATGTCAAACCTTACCAGAGACACTGAACTTTGAGAACTTTGGTGTCAATGACTTAAAACTTGGCAGAAGAATATGGTACAGATCATGTTTGGGTTAGCAAGCCCTTTTAGTGGCTCTTGTTGATCACTTTCATTTTGCCAAGTTTCTTGTTGGAGCATTTCTTGTACTGAGCCAAGGATGGAGAAATAAAGACGAATTTATCTCATGCAAAGGCTTATATAACCAACTCTAAATTAACTGTACGAATTAGGGGACAACGAACACAGAGCTAATTAAAATTCTCATGTGATCCTTAGGTCTCATATGTGTTTCGGCTTATTCTTCCAAATTTTTGCAGAGTTACAAAGGTAAAACAAAAGGAATTGAGTTATATATCACTATGACCTTTCTCTCTACACATTGATGAAGATAATGAGCAATGAAACCGAAAGAGTAGACAGCAGAAGGGAAAAAAAGGGCTCAAGGTTGTCAGCTTGTGCATTAGGTTTAGTATAATCTTGAATGGACTGTCTTTCGATAATCTTTTTCCAAATTATATGAGGGCAATGTGTCCAATTTTTATTTCTGAAAAAACTGAACCCCCCCATACTGCCATAATGTGCATAATTCGTGCCCTTCCAGAGTGGCCTGATTACCTTAAGCACTGAATTTTTCTATTACTGAAGAAGCTTTCATTGCTTTGGGACAGGAAGGCACACAAGATGAGAGAATGTGGGCTGATATTTAGTTATAAAATGCAGCTGTGCCTTCATTTCTTGAATATACACCAAGCAAAGAATACTACAACAGACCCTCTTCCCTAAACTGAATTAGGAAACCCCAGCCAAACAATTAGGGAAAAGGTAGAAGAAATGGTTACTATCAAATGTGCAAAACATTTCTCTATAAAAGTCAGTGTTAAAATCTGGGTTAGTAAAAATCAAGAGGTGGAGATTCTGAGACAGAAGAATAGAGATTATTTGGTTGATTTTCTTGTTCTTCACATTCTTTCAACTTGCTTATAAGGGTTGCATTTTTGTAAAAGGTTTTCGTAATGTGGATATTGTGAAGTGTGTCCGTGAGAGGAATAGTATTGTGTGTGGTCGTGTCTGTTGTGTGTATGAGTAGTGGCAGATGATATGTGAGTGTATGGTAGTTGATAGTGTGTATGCTTGTTGTGTGAAAATGCTTGTTGAGTATATGTGGGAGGAGCTGTTGTCGTTGTATTATTGCAGAATGTGTATTTGGTGGGAAGTATGATTTTAGCCTTTGTCTGGGCAGGCCACTGAATTAATACTTGGCCATTTGAACAAATGAACCTTTGGTATCCTTCATTTATGGGGAAGCAGAGATCAATGTTGAGACTCTGGCTCTTTGCTTTAGTCTTTATTGCTACCAGTGTCTGTGCCAGTGAGATGCTATAGAAAGTACTGAGCCTCCTTCAGAAGCCACCCTTGAACTCTTACTGTTGGGGAACACACCCCACCATCCGATATAAAATATTTTCAATCTGCTTTAGGAAGAGAGAGTGAATGGATGAGAATGGAGTGAGAGGGAGAGAAGGTGAGACGGTGAGGAGAGGGGGTTGGGGAAAGACAGAAAACGAGAAGTATCTCCACTGCTGTTGTACTTTATGCAGCTCTGACATCGCTAGCACAGTCCTGGCTTTTTCTCTGTGGGAATTCTCCTTGACCATGGGAGTAGTCTTCCTTCTAGGGCTAGCGGAATATCTCTGGAGGTACCTCTTGGATTGTTTGCAGCTTCTGCAAATTAACCTAGTACTAACTGATGTGGTTCTGGGGTGCCTTACAAACTTGCAAAGAACAACCTTTTAACCAGATTTATTGGGAACAGAATCTTTTCGACTCTTTAACTAAAAAGCCCTGCAACAACCCAAACCCGGGTTCACTATGTGATTCATAGTAAACCACAATATCCCCCTTTGGAAACATAATTATCTTCTTTCCTTAGATTATTATTTTATCCAAGCAAGTGGAAACAGGGAGGCCATCCCCACTTTTTGTAATCTAATATGTATGCAAGGTGACTCTGCTTCAGTAATTGCAATAGACAGAGGAGAGTGATTGCTTCTTTGATTCTGTAATGGTGTTTGTCCTCAGAGGTGTATTCCTCAAAATCAATGTCAGCTGACTTTAGGGGAAATGTTTTTAATGGGCCTGCTTCTATCAGGTCTCCCTGGGATGCTTGATCAGTGTCTTTGCACCAGTGATAGAAACCCTGTGACTTTAGCAGCCTGGTTCTGAGCAGACCATCTCAGGGGCTCAAATGCTTACAGAGGTTGGAAAGATATTATAAAAAGATACATTTAGGTATACAACCAAAGGGAATATGGAGGACTATGTGAAACTGGCAAGTATATCTCATACAAAAGGCAGTTGCTACTTATCCCTGTCAGCTCTTGCCCCAAGGGAATGAGACCCCTGTGTTGTAGCAATCTCTCGTACAGTTTCTATCCATACCTCTATAAGAAAGAGACTAGGAGTTCACATTGTGGCTCAGCGAGTTAAGACTGAGGATGTAGGTTCAATCCATGACCTCATTCAGTGGGGATCTGGCGTTGCTGCAAGCTGTCGTGTAGGGTAGGTCACAGACGTGGCTTTGATCTGGTGTTGATACGGCTATGACATAGGCTGGCATCTGCAGCTCCAATTCCACCCCTAGCCTGGGATCTTCCACGTGCCATAGGTACAGCCGCGAAAAGAAAAAAAACGGAAAGGAAAAGAAACAGACTAAGTTGGTGTTACATATAGTTAAACTTCTTGATGGGTCACCCTGGAGAAAAAAATTATCCTCTGATATTAAAATTGCTCATGGAGGACCAAATTAACTTCCTAGGGCTGCCTAGAAAAATACCACAAAATAGGTGGCTTAACCAGCAGAAATTAATTTTTTTGCACTTTTGAAGACTGGAAGTCTATGATCAAGGTGTTTGCAGTTTGGTTTCTTCTGAGGCCTCTCTCCTTAGTTTGCAGACGGCTATCTCATTGATCTTTTCTCTGTGCTTAAGCATTCCTGGACTCAAACTTCCTTCTCTGTCCAAATTTCCACTTCTTATAAGGACACCAGTCAGATTTTATCAGGGCCCACCTTGAGCGATCTCATTTTAATTTAATCACTTCTTTAAGGGCGTATCTTCAAATACTGTCACACTGAGAAGTCCTGGGGGTTTGGACTTCAATATGGAAGTTTTGAGGGGACACAATTTAGCCCATAACAAAGCAACACCCCACAGTCTGGGTTCTGCAGAGGCAGGCAGCTTGGGCATCTGCATCCTATTTTCCACATTCAGACCAGTAGACAAGTATGTATTATAAACAAGGAAGAACAACTTCAGATCACATATGCAGTGACTTAATTAATGGTTTAAGCTTATCCCTAGACAAGAATCCCCAAAGAAACTTGTGATTAATACAGATTATAAAAGCTTGCTAGAGAGAGTGTGTAAATACTTGACTCCTGCAGCAGAATCAACTTTTTCATCATTGTGAGCCTTATTCCATTCTGGAGATGGCGTTGTCCTTAAATAGTTAGTAATTGGTACTTTAGAGCCTTCCGGCATTTGTTACCAAGTACAGCGCCTATTCTCTAAGAAAGAGCATCTGTGGTGAGAAATGGTGGTTTATGCTCTCTGTCTGCATGTTACCACAGTCACAGAAGTCAATAAATGCTTATCCTTCCAGAGAGAGGCTCCCACCTTGATGATGAGAACAATTGCACAGACTGCTTTTTCCAGTAAATAAAGATGAGTTTACCTCTTGTGGGGGAGAAAAAAAAAGCAGAGTAGAAACTGAATACCCCAAGTATGTGCTTTGAAATGCTTTACTTAAAAAAAAAAATGTACATTTGCTTTTGTTGGGTAGGGATAAAGACCAATAATATTCATCTGGTAATTTAAGAATTTGGCACTGAATGTTCTCACTTCACATTTCCATAACTTCACTTGGTTACTGGATGACTCAAAATGCTGTGTAGGTACTGAAGCATTTTTCAGTCCTATGGGTAGAACATCAAAATACAGTTTCGTATCTGGAGGCTTAGGTATTAGAATCTTCTGGAAAAATCAAAGGTAGCAGATATCTGGAAGTGGATACTTGACCTAAGAAATCCTTATTAGTTTCTCAATTTAAGAATTTGAAATTGGGTCTCAGAGGCTTTAGTTTGTCCCTACTGGATGTGAGGGATAGAAAAACAGAGTTTGGGGGAAGTGTCATATTTGGGTAGTGTGCATTACAAGGCAGAGAAATCATATCTGTAAAGAAGGAGAAAAATAAAGGAGATAAACCAAGAGAAGTAGAGTGGGAGCATCTTACTGTTCAGAGCAATGGTGAATGTAACCACAGTTTCTAACTCCCTGTTTCTTGTTTCCTTTTTTCACAAGGATCGGGTTATTTCCTACTCACTGGGTTCAGTGAAATATCCATTTATATTTCTAGTAAATATTAGTATTTGCCTGAGAGGTTGAGAAAGATTCTGTATCACAAATCAAGAAAAATAATAATTGTGAAAGTCATCACCATCCAATTCGGAATAACCATCCTAGATCTCTCAATTTCTTTCCTTCTAACTTTGCTTTGTAGTCAATTGCAATTTTTTTCTGTCAATTTATACTCTCTCCAAGGTTTGAAGAAGCAAATATGGTCATTTTTACTTCCTAGTTTATATGACTTATAATCAGATTTTCTAGTTTGAAAGTTTTATTTTTGAAATATAGGAGCCAGGTATGCTAGTTTAATACTATAGTGTTTAATTCATTGATGGCCCGTATTGGAGCCTCAACAAATAGCTGTGGACTGGTTTATTTTGATTTCTAAGTGTCTCGTATGGTACAAAGCATTGTGTTATTTGTACACTCTGCTATGATTTCTACATGGGTATTGACTTGCTCTGTGCTGTGAAATGACTGTTAGAATTGGTGCAACGATTATATCAACTACCTTAATTCAGATACTGTCAGCATATTTCAAATTTCTTATCTCCTTTCTTACTTACATGCGGTGGAGGATTGCCAAGTAGTCTAGCCCAGAGAAGTTTAGGGCTAGATGAAGGTTCATTCTCTTAGGTAACATGTAGGCTGCTGTATTGTTTAATTAACTTTGAATTCCTATTGCTTCTCTAAAATCACTAGGTGTATAGTAAGTTGGATAATCAGGGCCAAGCCTAAAGTAGACTGGATATCACTGTCAAGTCTAAAGCCCATGGAATTTTAAACACCAGAAATATAGTCTGATGCACTTGTGCTTTGGAAGAAAACGCCCTCTGATTACTGTGATTCTATAGTTTTCCTTCAGCTTTAGAAGCAGGTGTCATGTAATTAGTGGTGCATCTTGAGGGCAGCCCCTGCATATCTGCTACATACACTTTAGGCAAGAATCTAGCCTCCTTAAGTCAGAGCTTCCTTAAGACCTTTGTTTGTCCTTTTTACAAAAGGAAGATATAACCTTGTGCTTATATAATTAAAAATGAAGTACACACAGCAGTCTGAATACGATTAACACTTTTGAACTGTACACTTAAAGAATGGTTAAGATGGTAAATTTTATGTTATATTTACTACAATTAAAAGAAAAATTAAAAAGTGGCTTGTGGTCTTATTCTTACTTAAGGTTTTCCTGAGGCCACAGGTAAGTGCCTAGGTAGGCGAAAGTGCTCCCTTTGGTTTTAAGATTATATTAAATGTTTTCTTGAATTAGCACTATCTTATTATTTACCTTGAATGTTAAACATTTTCAGACATTTCATGAATACCCCTGTCTTCATCCTGTCTTGTTTCCTTCCATGAACACTTACTGAATACTTACGTATCTGGAACCAGAGGGATGAGAAGCAGGATTTGTTTTCTGCCCTCAAGGAGCTACAGACTGGTTGGGATGACTGACAAGAAAAGGCAAAAATTCCAAGACAGATGTGTGTACATGATGTTTAGAAAATCCAAGAAGGGGTAACCAGCCAAGTCTGTAGTGGGGGTGGAGGGTGGACATGACTTACCAGAGGAGGGAATGTCTGAACCCAGTCAGAAAGAGTGAGTAGGGGATAGCTAGATGAAGAATGGAGAGCAGGGCATTACAGACAGAGGAACAACATCTCCGAAGGTGCAAATCATGCACGTTTTTGCATTTTTTTTTGCTTTTTAGGGCTGCACCTGTGGCATATGAAAGTTCCCAGATTAGGGGTCAAGTCGGAGCTACAGCTGCTGGCCTACGCCACAGCCACAGCAATGTGGGATCCAAGCTGCATCTGCGATCTACGTTACAGCTCATGGCAACACCAGTTCTCCGACCCACTGAGCAAGGCCAAGGATCGAACCCGCATCCTCATGGGATATTAGTAGGATTCGTTTTCACTGTGCCATAATGGGAACTACCTACATTTCTTTTTTTCAAGAATTTTGTAGCTTTGGTGACTTGTGTTTGTGTGAGGAGGGGTTGAGAAGAAGTTAGGGAAGGTGGGGAAGTAGCCAGAAATGAGGCCAGAGGAGTTTCCATTGTGGCTCAGCGGAAATGAATCTGACCAGGAACTGTGAAGTGTCAGGTTTGATCCCTAGCTTCATTCAGTGGGTTAAGGATCCAGTATTGCCTTGAGCTGAGACTGTAGGATGCAGACGCGGCTCAGATCTGGCGTGGCTATGGCTGTGGCATAGGCTGGCAGCAGAGAAATAGTGCTAGGTCCTTGTGTACCACGCTCAAGAAATTAGGTTTTATCCTAAAGCTTCTCTTAAATGTTTGGGGGTAGAACCAGAGAAGGAATTTAAATAAGAAATGACATCAGGTTTGTGGTTTAGAGAAATCACTCTGACAGAGCTGTGGTAATGAATTAAGTTAAGATGGAAGAAACTGGATGACTTTCCATGAATTCAGATGAGAAATATCAAAGAGATGAACTAAAGCTGTGGAGGTGGAGGAGGGGAGAGGGAGATGAGCAATAAAGAAGGTGATAGGATATGAGAGGAGTGGGGAAGAAGAAGGAGAAGTCAAGAGTGAGTACCTTTTTGAATGGTACACTGAAGATTTGTGCATTTCAATATATGAAGTTCCTCAAAATAACTATTCTTAATAATAGGCATGCTCAGGTATTCAGGGGTGCAGTGTATGATGTCTATAATCTATTTTGAAGTAAGACAGATTAATGGAAAGGTAGATGGGTTGATATATGATAAAGCAAATATAACACATATGATAGAGTAGAACCTAGGTATGTGGGTATTCACTATACAATTCTTGCCTTTTTTTTTTAGAAGATTGGTAGTTTTCAGAATAAAATATAGTGGGAAAATGTTGCTTCTGTTACTTTACATAGTGTAGGGAGGTTATAATATTATTTATTATATAAGAAAATTGCAACATAATTCAAGTTACCAAGGCCACACCCAGCAACTTGGAAGCCCCATAATATACACTTCTTCTATAGTATATAGCATTTCCACACTATGGCCATATTAATAAGCTAATGGATATTTTACTTCAATCTGTTTTTTTTTGTGTATATGTGAGTCATATATCCACTCCAACTCCAATAGCCAGTAGAGTGACAGGCAAATAACCAGAAAAGTCATGCATTACTCTAGATACTAATAGACAACATTATAAATTATTGCTTACCCCAGAATATATTATTCCACTTAAAAGCTAGTATAGTTGACTTTGGGTTCTGCATGTGAAAGGAGAGGAATAAAGTATATTTGAAAAACACACAAAGAACTTCCTGATTCATTGTGTGATAAGGGCCATGGCTGTTGCCATAGGCAAAGTAGAGAATCTGAGATAAGAGTAGATTTGGGGTTTGGGGACACAGGCAGGATTATTTTCGGTTTGGACGTACTGGGTCTGAATGTCACAGACAACTGAACATAATGGTTTTTGAACTCAGTACGGTTCTGTGCTAGAGAGGAGGAGTCCTTGGAATATAGCCAGATAGTCACATAGATGAGCTCCTGGGAAGGTGGGTAGAATTTAAGAAAAGATGACCAGGATTAGAAATCTGGGGAATATTCAAAGAAACAAAGAAGTTGAATTTTCCTAGGAGAATTGGAAAGCATGTGCAGATAGGTGGGAGGAAAATTCAGGAGAAAGAGAAAGCCTAGTAAGTGGGGGTAGGAAGACAGGAGGGGAGAGGACAGGGGAGAAGGATGAAGGTGGAGAGAGAGAGAAAAAAAAAAAGGAGAGGAGGAGGGAGAGAGAGAGAATACATGTATCTGAGAGGAAAGAGTAAGTCAGAAGGAATGAATGGCTGTCAAGGTCAAGTGGTTCCCTGAAGAACTAAAACCAGGTATAACTCTCCCAGACTTCAGGCAATATTACAAAGCCACAGTAATCAAGATGGAACCAAAACAGACATACAGACCAAAACAGCCATATAGACCAATGGGACAGAATAGAGAACCCAGAAATAAGCCCAGACACCTATGGTCAATTAATCTTTGACAAAGGAGCCAAGAATATAAAATGGGAAAAAGACAGTCTTTTCAGCAAGTGGTGCTAGGAAAACTGGACAGCTGCTTGTAAATCATTGAAACTGGAACACAACTTCACACCATGCACCTCACACCATGCACAAAAATAAACTCAAAATGGCTTAAATACTTAAACCTAAGACAAGACACCATCAAACTCCTAGGAGAGAATATAGGCAAAAAATTCTTTGACATCAACCTTACAAATGTTTTCTCAGGTCAGTCTCCCAAAGCAACAGAAATAAAAGCAAAAACAAACCAATAGGACCTAATAAAACTGACAGGCTTTTGCACAGAAAAGGAAACCATAAAAAAACCACTTACAGAATGGGAGAAAATAGGTTCAAATGATGCAACTGACAAGGGCTTAATGTCTAAAATATACAAATAACTTACACAACTCAACAACAGAAAAGCCCACAACCCAATGGAAGAATGGGCAAAAGACCTGAATAGACATTTCTCCAAAGAATATATACAGATGGCCAACAAGCACATGAAAAAATGCTAAACATCACTGATTATTAGAGAAATGCAAATGAAAACTGCCATGTCAGAATGGCTATCATTAATAAGTCCACAAATAACAAATTCTGGAGAGGGTGTGAAGAAAAAAGAACCCTCCCACACTGTTGGTGGGAATGTAAATTGGTACAACCACTATGGATTACAGTATGGAGCTACCTTAGAAAACTGTACATAAAACTACCATATGACCCAGCAATCCCACTTTTGGGCATATATCCAGACAAAACTTGCCTTGAAAAAGAAACATGCACCCGCACGTTCATAGCAGCACTATTCACAATAGCCAAGACATGGAAACAACTTAAATGTCCATAGACAGATGATTGGATTAAGAAAATGTGATATATATACACAATGGAACACTACTCAGCCATAAAAAAGAACAAAATAATGCCATTTGCAGCAGCATGGACTGAACTAGAGACTCATTCTAAGTGAAGTAAGTCAGAAAGAGAAGCACAAATACCATATGATATCACTTATATCTGGAATCTGATATATGGCACAAATGAATCTTTCCATAGAAAAGAAATGCATGAACTTGAAGAACAGACCTATGGTTGCCAAGGTGGAGGGGAAGGAGGGGTGTGGACTGGGAGCCTGGGGTTAATAGGTGCAAACTGTTGCCTTCGGAATGGATAAGCAATGAGATCCTGCTATATAGCACTGGGAACTATGTCTACTCACTTGTGATGGAGCATGATAATGTGAGAAAGAATGTAAACGTATGAAAGAATGTAAACATGTATGTGTAACTGGGTCACCTTGCTGTACAGTAGAAAATTGATAGAACATTGTAAATCAGCTATAATGGAAAATATAAAAACATTATAGATGAAAAAAAAGAATTGAGCAATATGAGTTTAGAATCTGGAAGTGTATTTTGTTCTTAAAGAAGTCTGGATATAATGGATTGAGGTAATTTATAGAAAGTAGTGTCATGACTCATTATGTCTAAGGGGGAAAATCCTCTGAAATATAGATTAAACAAACAGAAGAGAAATTTGAAATAATTGAGCCAAGTGCCTTAATGGCTGTGAGGGGAAGGAATCCAGAGGCCAGATAGAGAGTCTAGACCAGGATGCAGGTAGAGAGACCTCCATATCCTTCCACTGAGATGAGAGAAAGGAGGAAGTGAGGCCGAGAGTGGATATGCTTCTTTTTGGGGTTGGGGGTGAGGGCAAGCAGAAAGGTAAGAATCTGTAGATACTAGTATCTTATTTTCTCTGTGGATTGTAAATATGAGGTCACTGGGTAAAAGTGATTGAGAGAGTGATGGGTTCAGTATTTAAAGATGGTTTGGAATAAGTATTATGGAATTGTGAGCAGGAGCAGAATAGAGACACAGAAAGGAATGCCAGGCACCAGAAGGCAAGGTTGGATAGTTTCCTTCAGGGTCTTTTGGCTTATTACATATAAGAGATGTCTCTCTAGCCATTTCCATTCTGAACTGCTTCTCAGCCCTCAGCTGCCTGCTGCCTCATCATAGATATCTGCAGAGAATCCCTTTTCATTTGTAAAGAGCTAAATGCCATCTACCTGTAGAATTTATGAGAAATAAAGAACAACAAAAATGAGATTAAATCCCCAAACCTAATGTGAAATATCCTTTTATCTTTTTCTTTTTACAGCTGCACGTATGGCATCTGGAAGTTCCCAGGCTAGGAGTCAAACGGAATTGCAGCTAAGGCCTGTGCCCCAGACACAACAAGACCAGATCTGAGTTGCCTCTGTGACCTGTGCCACAGCTTGTGGCAACACCAGATCCTTAACCTACTAAGAGAGGCCAGGGGTGGAACCTGCATCCTCACGAAGACTGCACTGGGTCTTTACCCCATTGAGCCACAATGGGAATTTCTGGAATATCCTTTTCAGCAATGTTTGTATCAGAATTCAGTTGACTCACACAGCAACATGACCATGAAAGCTGGACATAGTCTAGTATTTATATTGTATATTACAGCTTATCTCTTTGGAAAGGTAGCATATTCTGCTTCTGCAAGCCTGGATGCTCTTTTATGGCAAGTCAGAAGTTGCCCAGTCTAACCCTATTCCCTAGACTCTGCATATTCAGGTGGGAGGCAAGATTTCATAGCTTTAAATCAAGATCTCACTGTTCACATTGTAGTTTTCCACTGACCAACTGGCATCCTATTGTTCTTTCTGGAAAAATTACCTCCAGTCCTAAGTTCTGATTTCCCAAATATGGTTGTAGGGTGGGAATCAACTCAGTGGTGGAGTCATCCTCTCATGTGTGGTTTCTGATGTGAGTCCTAGACGCTTTGTTTTGACACATTTCTTTTCATGTGGTTTTCATCTCAACCTCAATTTCAGCTGCCTCTCCTTTTCAGAAACTGAAGAACTTCCTGGCTTCTTCAGTGCCCGTCTCCCTGGCTGCTCATGGTGGCATTCTTAAGTACCACTGCTGTATCTTTCCTGAGTCATTGTACTCAAGTGACCAAATTCTTCAAGTCTCAATTAACCCTTACATGGCTAAGTAACCCACAGAATAAAGTTAATGTTTCAGAAATAGTTTGTGAAATATTGAGTTAATTCTGAATCTGAACTCAAAATAATTTATTTCATCTAGATTTTGAAGATTTAATGCTATTTAAATCTTAAGTTGTGGTCATTCATTGGTAAGTTCCACTTCCATGTCTTCTGCTTACTCAGAAGCGCTCCTCAGGGTCCCAGTCAACACACATTTATTGAGAACCTGTTGGAGCTTGTCGCTGGTGATAAAGAGGTGGATGAATCACAATACTTGTTATCAGAGACACTCAAAGTTTGGTAAGAGACAGGCTGATAGTTAACATTTAGCAGCAACTTACCAGTTGTAGTGTATAGGATAATCAGTTGAAAGCCTAGATAAAATATAAGTTCCTGGGCTGATCCTTAGGGAGATGTTTTATATAGAGCTGCAAAAGAATCTACATTTTTAAAAAGCATTTAAGGATAGTTGGTCTAGGGAGTGGTGGAGGTGGGTCTCTGCAGATGGTGTGGGAACCACACTTGGAAAAACAATGCAAGTCTAAGGGTTACAATAAAGGTATTTATCCTGGATGCTCTGGGAGCCAAGGAGGGCCTGCCTGACTCAGCCAAGGGAGGTTGAGGGTAGAGGAGACTGAGGAAAGGAGGCTTTATTGGATGATTACACTAATTCCTCTCATATAATCCTGTGGGATCTGTGAGTCAAATAAATATCTTTGTCTAAAACTTCTACTAAAGTGTTTTCCACTTGATTTACAGTGTGCATCTTTTTCTCTTATATGTGTTTTTATGTTTTCTTTTTACTAAACAAATTACATTGTCTGCAACTTCATTGGTTTTGTGTGTCTCTTCCCATTTCTAGTTATGCTGTAATTAAATAGCAGTTTCCTCTAAAACCCAGTTTCCTGTTCTCAGCTCCTTATTTCTGAATTTCAGTTACTGTATATGCTTTGTTTGCCTTTGGCAAACAAGCTCTTTTTCTTAACCCGAAACTAAAAATATAACCCTTACCTCACCCAGATATTGAATGTATTATTTGCTTCTGTCAATTTAAAAGGAAAGTTAGGGTATTGTTTTCTGAAACTAGACTGCAAGAGGAATGTTTAACCAACAGCCAAACATTTTCTTTTAGAGATCCATTAGCTTTAATGAGTATGAGTCTAGTTTTTAATTTTGGGGAAGTTCTTTGAGAGCACACACACAAGCAGATCATGTTGGTTAGAGCAGCTGATAATAAGTGCCTATGGAAAGTTACCACAGGATAAGTTAACACCATTACGTTTGTGTTTTTGAGTTTAGACTTTTATGTGGAGAAAGTGAGAAATGTATCACATACAAATCTTTATGCAGTTAATCACTGAGAAATGAGAAACAGTGTTAAACTGTAGAATATGTTCCTTATTAAAATCCAAGTATTATTTCCTTCACGTTGAAATACAGAAACAAAAGTTGTGTTTTGTTGGCAGGGAGGGGAGAGATGTGGAAAAGTTGTGTTATCCATTTTTTTGGAAAGAAGATACTGTAGACTGAATTGTATTCCCCCCAATTTATACTCAACGTATAACCCCTAGTGTGACTGTTTTTGGAGAAAGGGCTTTTAGGAGGTAATGAAGGTTAAATGAGGTCATGAGAGGTGAGTCCTAATATGGTAGAATTGGTAGCCTTATAAGAAGAGAAAGAGACAAAAATTCTTTCTGTGCATACACACCAAGGAGAGGCCATATGTATACTCGATGAGAAAGCTGCCTTCTGCAAGCCCGGAAATGAGCCCTTACTGGAACCAACCATGCTGACACCCTGGTTTCAAACTACTAGCTGACAGAACTGTGAGAAAATAAATTTCTGTTGTTTAAGCCACCCAGTCTGTGGTATTTTGTTATGGCAACCTAAGACAGAAGATGTGTTTGGCAGCATGGTAGTCTGTGTTCTGGGTTCTACTTCTGATTCTACTACCCTTAGTTCTTGTGGCTCCAGAAGTTTCATAAGACTCACTTTCCTCTTTGTAGAATGAAGGAGTAAGACTAACCGGGTCTTAAGATGATTTTCAGTTTTGAATTTTTGATTCTAATTACATAAAATAAAGCACTTTGTTGAAGATCATGTAACATTGGAGCTGAAGCAACTTTCAAGGTCTTTTTGCCTAAT
Organism: Catagonus wagneri; assembly: GCA_004024745.2. Lineage (NCBI taxonomy): Eukaryota > Metazoa > Chordata > Mammalia > Artiodactyla > Tayassuidae > Catagonus > Catagonus wagneri. The sequence continues at coordinate 23,609,805 of PVHT020004020.1, forward strand.
TCTCATTTAGTGGAAGAGGAAACTCAGGCCCCAGTAGATTAAATGACATGACCTTCTCAATATCACAGTGATGATCCTGGTAATGACTAGAAGTGTAGTCTCTTCTTTGTTCCTCTTCGTTTTACACTACTGAGTAGGTTGTTTGATATTAAATAGGCATAGGGCTTTCTTTCGTGGACCTATTTATTGGGAAAATATTAATAAGTTGGAAAATACTAAGCTTTTTAGAATAAAGATTTTTATTGTTTTATAGTAATTTATGATGAAAGCATTCTGTGTGTTCTTTTAAAGTTACCTATTATTGCATTGAAGTATCTATCTCTAAATGTCTGTTAAGTAATGCCAATATGCATATGTAGTGATATTTTATTTAATTTTTTTTCCAAAATAAGATATGATATGGTAAATAATAAAATTATACAGATGACCTTATGATGAAAAGTAAGTTTCTCAACCAAAATTCTCTGTTCCCAATTATTCTCCACAAGAGCAAAATTATGCTGTTAATTTTTAAATTTCTTAAGATTATTGTGCCAACTTCAGAAAATGTGCTTATTACTGTACTCTTCCATAAATCAATAAACTACAACCATAGACTTCCTATTGAAAAACTTGAAGTAATAACTCACATTACTCTCCCATCCCCATCTCCCATGTTAAAATTTGATATTAGTAGTATTTTTAATTTTTCTAAACCTTTGTAATTTTACAATGGTATCATAAAACACCTTTTGGCAGGATTTTTTGATTTCATGCTTTGTAAAATGAGTATATTTAAGTAGTAGGACCCCTACTTTTTTTTCACATTTTTCCGTACCTATTTCTGTATCCTCCTATCAGCTATACTTTTGCTTTTACATTGTCAGGGTTAACATTTACATTCCATTCTGCAACCGCAAATGTGTCTTCTATGTTTGTCCAGACTTTGACTCTAATGTTGAAAACCTAAAAATGATGTTTTAAAGAATGTTTTGGGATCCTAGATATTCTGTATAAATGGATTTTCTGCAAAAATGGAAATTGGAAATTTGCCACTTAGGCAATTTTGGATTGAAAATTACATTTATTTGAATTTTGATGGGAGGTGAATATTCCTTTATTCCCTGCTTTGTTTTTAAAAATGATTTAGCATAAATAAAATGCTAGAAAGGGTATCATAGATATCATTTAAATAATATTTTAAACTGTTAATTTTCATAAAATTGGAATTTCTGGTTTGGTTCAAAAGGTCTGATTAGACACTGCATTAAATTGTACTGCTTTAAAAGTCTTGATAGCAGCTCTTTGATAACTGGTTCACTCATTGAATTCAGTAAAATTCTGTCTTTAATGTGTTTCTATTATGTGATGCTTAAAATTATTCTGTATAAGTCAGAACCTCACTATAAATCATCCTTAGAGTCACACAAAAAAGACTTCGTTATTGTTTAAAGTGTAATTATGGTAGTTGGTTTGGGACAAAGGGAAAGTCTTCACCTTGATAATCTCCCATGTATTAATTTCTTCTATGTCCAGTGCAGGTTCTAGGAGGTTTCAGTGGCTTTGGGTCAAGTGTGTGTATATTTTTAATTATATTGACACTCTAATACATTGCCTCTTTTTTGTGGTCATATTTGCATTGTGATTGCTAGGGAGTTATTTGTATAGCAGGAACTATAGTTCTTTATGCCTTTTTGATGAAAGTATGTTCTTGAGCTTCCTTGCCTATTTAGCATTTCATACCTTGCAGACATAAATCCTGGAGCTAATCTTAGCTTGAATAGCTCTGTATAGTTTCACTCCTCCAAGGGTAGTTATATCATTTCTGAGGTAAGAGGATCAATACAGAATAGGGTTCTCTAAGGAAGGGCTAAACCAGTACCAAATATAGCACTGATGAAGCATTTCATGGCTTCCTGTTTGTGATGTTCATCAAAGCTATAAAACTGACTAATACCAAGATTTGAGCTCTGCATAGGACAAAATGGTCATAGAATATCTGAGACAGTCTTTGTACTTGTCGTTGTGCCCAAGGATTTCTATTTTTACAATAGATCACAAGTTAAGGCCCTTAACTTCTGATTAAATCACATAGCTCATTGTGAGAAAATTTATTATGAACTAATGTCAGTGTATTTCCAGTTTATATTAGATTATGAACTCCTAGAGAGCATTCATTATGCTTATCTTCTTTATGTCTTCCAGAGTGTGCTAGAGGATGCTTTTCATACATAAGATGTTTGGCAAGAGCTAGTTTTCTGCCTGGCAGTGTGCTAATCAATTTAGATGCATTTTTTTCTTTAGGTCTTAGAACAAGCCCACGAGGAAGGCATTCTTCTGTTTCATGGATGAGTAATTTTAAGGGAAAGCGACATTAAATCTTTTGGCTAGAGGCAATCAGCTAGTTAAATGTTTGAGCCAGAATTCATCTGTTTGACTGAACTCTTCCAGAATGTCTTATGGTTGGAATCATACAGTATGTAGACTTTTCAGATTGACTTCTTTCACTTTGTAATATGCATTTAACATTCCTATATGTCTTTTCATGGCTATATAACTCATTTCTTTTTAGTGCTGAATAATATTCCATTGTCTGGTTGTACTACAGTTTATCCATTTACCTACTGAAGAACATCTTGGTTGCTTCCAAGTTTTGGCAATTTTGGCAGTTATGAATTACGCTGCTGTAAACATTCATGTGCAGGTTTTTGTGTGGCTAATATAAGTTTTCAACACCTTTGGTTAAGTACCAAGGAATACTGTTGCTGTATCATATGGTAAGAGTGTTTTAGTTTTGTAAGAAATCAGCAAACTATCTTCCAAAGGGGCTGTATTGACTTTGCATTCCCACCAGCAGTGGATGGTTTTTGTTGCTTCACATCCTCTCTAGCATTTGGTGTCATCGGTGTTTCAAATTCAGCCCATTCTAATAGGTATGTAAAAGCATCTCATTGTTTTAATTTCTAGTTCCCTAATGTGGTATGATGTTAATCATCTTTTCATATGCTTATTTGCTATATGTATATCTTTTCTGGTGAGGTGTGTGTTCAAATCTTTGGCACATTTTAAAATAAGATTGCTTGTTTTCTTACTGTTGATTTTTTAAAAATTGAAGTGTAATTCTTACTGAGTTTTAAGAGTTTGTTGTGTATTTTGGATAACAGTTCTTTATTATGTTTGTCTTTTGCAAATATTTTCTCCCAGTCCGGCTTGTCTTTTTGTTCTTTTGACATTATTTTTTGCAGAGCAAAGTTTTTAACTTTAGTGAAGTTCAATTTATCAGTTATTTCTTTCATGAATCATGACTTTGGTGTTGTATCTAAAATTTAATCACCACACTCAAGGTCATCTGGGTTTTCTCTTATGTTATCTTCTGAAAGTTTTTTAACTTCACAATTTACATTTAGATCTGTGATTCATTTTGACTTAATTTTTGTGAAAGATGTAAGGTCTGTGTTTATATTCATTCAGCTTGTTCCAGCACTATTTGTTGAAAAGACTCTCTTTGCTCCATTGTATTACTTTTGTGCCTTTGTCAAATACCAATTTATTATAATTATGTGCATATATTTTGGGGCTATTTTGTTCCATTGCTCTATTTGCCTATTCTTTTACCATAAACATACTGTCTTAATTATTGCGGCTTTTATAGTAAGTTGTCTTGAAGTCAGATGGTGTCAGTTTTACAATTTTGTTCTTCTTTAACATTGAGTTGACTCTTCTTGGGCTTTTACCTCTCCATATACTCTTTATAATCAATTTGTCAATTTCCACAAAAATAGCTTGCTGGAATTTTGATGGGATTGTGTTGAATCTATTGACTAAATTTGCAAGAACTGACATCTGGACAATATTGAGTCTTCTTATCCATGAACATAGTTATTTGATATCTTAAAGTTTTGTAGTTTTTCTCATATAGCTCTTGGGCATATTTTGTTAGATATTTACCTAAGTAGTTCCTTTTTGGGGTGCTAGTGTGAAGAATAACGTGCTCTAAATTTTATATTCTACTTGTTAATTGTTTGTATGTAGGAAAGTGATTGATTTTTCTATATTAACCTTGTATTTTGCAACTTTGCTATACTCATTTATTAGTTTCAGGAGTTTTTTTAGTCAGTTTTAAAAATTTACTACATACATGATCATGCCATCTGAATGAAGACTTTTATTTCTTCCTTCCCGATCTGTATACCTTTTATTTCCTTTTCTTATAGCATTAGCCAGAACTTCCAGTATGATGTTAAAAAAGCAGTAGTGAAGGAAAATCCTTGCCCCTTTCCTAATCTTATCTGGAAGCTTTGAGTTACTCATTAAGTATGATGCTTACTGTAGGTTTTTTGTAGATGTTCTTTAGTTGATGAAATTTCACTCTATTCCTGGTTCATTAAGAGTTTTATAATGAATGGGTATGGGATTTTGTCAGATGCTTTTCAGCATCTATTAATATATCATGTGATTTTTTTTTTCTTTGCTTGTTGATGGACTGGATTATATTAATTTTTTTTCCTTTGTCTTTTTAGGGCTGCACCCGTGACATATGGAAGTTTGCAGGCTAGGGGTTGAATCAGAGCTGTAGCCACTGGCCACAGCCACGTGAGATCTGAGCCACATCTGCGATCTATGCCACAGCTCACCGCAAAGCCAGATCCTTAACCTACTGAGTAAAGCTGGGAGTTGAACCTCCATCCTCATGCTAGTCAGGTTGGTTTCTGCTGAGCCACAATAGGAACTCCTTAATTGATTTTTGAATGTTGGACCTGCATGGCATCACCTGGGATAAATCTCACTTGGTCATGGTGTATAATTCTTTTCATACTGTGCTGTTGGATTCAATTCACTAATATTTTGTTGAGTATTTTTGTCATTGTTCATGAAAGATATTGATCTCTAGTTCTAGTAATATCTTTTTCTGCTTTTGGTATTAGCGTAATACTGGCCTCATGGAATGATTTAAGGAGTATTCCCTTTTCTTCTATTTTCTAGAAGTGATTGTAGGGAATTGTCATAAGTTCTTCCTTAAATGCATGGTAGAAATCACTGATAGAACCATCTAGGCCTGGTGCTTTTTGTTTATAAGGGTTATTTAATTTTAATTTCTTTAATACATATAGGCCTGTCCAGGTTGGCTGTTTCTTCTTGTTTGACAAATTGTTTCTTTCATGGAATTTATTTGTTTCACCTGAGTTATCAAATTTGTAGTCATAGAGTTATTAACCATATTCCTTTATCATTTTAATGTCCATGGAATAATGATGTTCTGTATTTCATTTCTGATATTAGTAATTTGTATTTTCTCTCCTTTTTTTTAAGTTAACCTGGCTAGAGGATTATCAAAGGACTAACTTTTGGTTTTGCTGATTTTATCTATTGATTTCTGTTCTCCCCCACCCCCTGCCGCCAATATATGCATTTTATGCTCAAAACTTTTGTCTAAGCACTGCTTTTACTGGATCCCATAAATTTTGATAAGTGGTATCTTACTTGTCATTCAGTTAAAAATATTCTTAAACTTCTCTTGAGATTTCTTCTTTGACCTGTGTGTTATTTAGAATCTTAATCTCTCAATCTCCCTCTGTATTTATGTGTGTGTGGGTGTGGGCTGGGTAGTTTCCAGCTTTCTCTTTTACTGATTTTTATTTTAATTCTACTGTGGTCTGAAATCATGCATTATATAATATATTATTTTAAACTTGTTATGATGTGTTTTATGGCCCAGAACATGGTTTATCATGGTGAATGTTCCATATGAGCTTGAGAAACATGTATATTCTGCTGTTGTTAGCTGAAGTAGCCCATAGATGTCAATATCCAGTTAATTGATAGTGTGGTTGAGTTCAAATTTGTCCTCATGATTTTCTGGCTGCTGGATCTGTCTACTTATGATGGATGGTGTTAATGTTGCAATTATAATAGTGGATTCATCTTATTTTTCCTTTAAATTCTATCAGTTTTTGTCTAATGTAATTTGATATTCTGTTATTAGTCACATACATATTAAGGCTTGTTTTATATTCTTGGGGTATTAACCCCTTATCATTATGTATGCTCCTCATTATTTGTGATAAATTTCCTTGTTCTGAAGTCTTATAGTATGAAATTATTATGGCTATTTCAGTTTTCTTTTGATTAGTGTTAATGTAGTATATCTTTCTCTAGCCCCTTTAATCTATATGTGTGTTTTTATATATATATGCTGGATTTCTTTTGGACAACATATAGTTGTGTTTTGTTTTTTGATCCACTTTGAAGATCTGTCTTGCAAGTGGCTTATTTATACCATTGACATTTAAAATGATCATTCATATGGTTAGATGAATACCGTATTTCTGTTACTGTGTTTTATTTGTTGCTCTTGTTCTTTGCTCCTATTTTTGTCTCCCACACTTTTTTTGGCCTTCTCTGGTTTTAATTGAACATGTTATATAATTCCATCTTCTTGCCTTTCTTAGCGTATCAGCTACACTTCTTTATCTTGGTTTAGTGGTTGCCTGAGAGTTTGCAATATACATTTACAACTAGTCAAAATCCACAGTCAAATAACTCTTCACAGATAGTATGAATACATTGTAATAACAAAACATTCCTGTTTTCTTCATCTTGTTGTATCTCTTCTGTCATTTATTTCACTTATACGTAAGCATATATACACACGTGCATACATATATGCACATTAGCATATGTATCAGAATATCTTGTTGCTGTTATTATTTTGAACAAATTGTTATCTGTTAGATCAGTTAAGAATAAGAAAGATAAAAGTGTTTATTTTACCACCATATTTATTCCTTCTCCAATATGCTCTTCCTTTCTTTATGTAGATTGGAGTTTCTGACCTGTTATTTTCCTTCTCTCTAAGGAACTTTTTTTCTTTTTTTTAAGGAACTTTTTTTAATAAGTCAACTTGTAACAGATTTCTTCAATTTTTGCCTGGAAAAAAATTTTATTTCTCCTTCATTTTTGAAGTATAATTTTTCACAGGATACAGAACTCTTAATTTGTTGGTAGGCTTTTTCACTTAACACTTTAAATATTTTACTTCACTCTTACTTCTTACTTTGAGGAGAAGTCAGGTGTAATTCTTTTTCTTTTTTTTTTTTGGCCACACCTGTGACATGCAGAAGTTCCTGGGTCAGTGATTGACACAGCAGAGACAAGGCAGGATCCTTAACCCACTGAGCCACTAGGGAACTCCTGTAATTCTTATTTTTGATCCTCTATAGGTAAGGTGATTTTTCCTCTCTGGTTTCCTTCAAAGGTTTTTCTTTATCTTTGATGTTTGAATGTGATAACATTCAGAAGTCAGGTTCGTGTGTGTGTGTGTGTGTGTGTGTGTGTGTGTGTGTGTGTGTTTGTCTGTCTTGCTTGATGTTCTTTAAGTATCCTGAATCTGTGGTTTGATGTTTGATATTAATTTGGGGAAATTCTTTGTCATTATTGCCTCAGACATTGCTTCTCTTCCTTTCTCTCTCTCCTTCTGGTGTTCTCTTTACAAATATGTTAAAACTTTTATATTTGGTCCTTGGTTCTTAGCTACTCCATTCTGATTTTTTCTAGTTTTTTTTCTTTTCAGTTTTGGAAGTTCTGTTGTCATATACTCAAGCTCAGTGATTCTTTCCTCAACTATGTTCAATCTACTAATGAGCCAGTCATAAGCATTCTTCATTTCTGTTACAGTGTTTTTGATCTCTAGCATTTCCTTTTGAGTTTTATAGAATTTCCATTTTTCTGTTTACATTTTCTGTCTGTTCTTGCATGTTGTCTACTTTTCCCATTAAAGCTCTTGGCATACTAATCACAGATTTTGAAATCCTTGATAATAACATTTTGCCATATCAGATTTTCATTCTGATGTTTGTTTCATTTCTTAAACTGTATTTTTTGCCCCTTAATATGCACTTGTAATTTCTTATTGAAAGGTGAATGTGATGAACTGGGTAAAAGGAACTATGATAACTAGGCCTTTAGTAATGTATTGGTAAGGTATGGGGGAGAGGAAGCATACTGTAGTTCTGTGATTATGTTTCAATGTTTTGGTGAACCTGTGTCCCTGAGCTGTGAACTTGACCAGTGCTTCTTTATTCACCCTCCTCTGACTCCAGTAGGGTGTCTAGAGAGGGCAGGAGTTGAGTATTTCTCTTCCTCCAGGTAGGATAGGCTTTGATGAAACCATGTCATATTAAGCTGTGGTAAAATAATTTCTCCTGAGGGCAAGCATTGTAGTAAGAACAGTATACTCTGATGTATTTCAAGTTGGTTCCATCTCCTCTCCCTCTGCTGGAATTCACTGCTATTCTCTGATTTTCCTCTGTGAGGATCTGGTAGAGCTCTTGGAGGTAAAAGTCACAAAAGTCTGGATGTCCCTCTATGACTGGGTCCCCCTGGAGTTTGTTTTATGTTTTGTTTTTTGTTTTGTTTTTTTTAACTATCAAAGTTTGCCACAGTGACTCTCCAGCAATTTGTCAATTACAGTTGAAATATTCCTAACCCAATTTTGGTTGCCTCATCGATTTCCAGTCTGGTAAGTTGTCATGCTCTGTCTCTCCAATTTAGGAGGCAGCAGTTTGTCCTGTGATCTCATCATCTTTGAGGGATCTAAGAAGAGTTGTGATTTTTCAGTTTGTTTAGCTTTTTATTTAATAGGATGGACTTGTGACCGCTAAGCGTTTTACATGCTTGACCAGGAAAGAAATCTGCCTGAACTCTTAATAAGGCCCCATGTTTTCCCACTAACTATTGGTTGTCATATTCTGTGTATGTGGTGTCTTAGCTTGGACTATTTAGGAAGCAGAGTCTGTGTTAAAGGCTAAGGCACTATTATTTTATCAAGGAGTTCAATCACAGAGAACAGGAGGGATGGGGAAAAGGGACTGCGATTAGGAAGGAAGAACCGATATGAAGATGTGTTATCAAAGTGGCCAGTGCCTGGTATAGACTGTCCAATTAAAGGGGCTCTTGAGGAGAGACCTCTTAAAGATTTACTTTTCAGAGGAGTCTATGGAGTAAATGTGGCAGTAAGTATTTATCTGCTGACTGAGTCTCCCATTCACAGCAGTTTTACTCCATGGTTTGATTCCTTTCTTCCACATTTTTGGATTGTACATGTGTTGGCGAAAAAGCAAAACAAAACAAAAGCAGTCCTGTTATATCTTAGTTTGCTTTGCTCTGAAAGCAGAGCTTAAATAAGGGCTTAGGGTTAATATAGTTTATTTGGACAGTGATCTCAGGAAGCAGAAATGAGGAAGTTGAGAGACAGAGGGAAGGAGAAAAAGACAACCCAGGAATGTATGATTGTAGTTCCTGTGGTAAGCAATAGGAGCTGCATTCTACCAGGTATTCTGAGAAATGTACAGAATGCTTCAGAATTGTCCATCCATAAGATGGGAAGCTGGAACATTTACTCACTGTCTTCTATCACCCATTTATTGAGAGTTGGCCCCTGGGGGCTGTAACTATCTTCTTTTTCTGGGCAGTGCTTGTATTTGGACTGAGTGCTTATATCTGGGATTTTGGAGAAGGTTCCTAGCTTAAAAAACAGAGATTTGCAAAGGCAGTGTGAATTTGATCTTGAGTACAACTGCCTACCATAGAGATGAACCAAAGAGATGAATGAACCGTGGATTATTAGATCCTCAGGAAACAGGGAAGCATTAAGGCAGATGATCAGAAGAGTATATCTTTTGTAGGTTAGTTGTGAGATTTGGTTTCCAGAGTGGTGCTGATGTGCTGATTTAGAAAGGCTCACATTGTTTATATAGATGGGCTCTGCTAAAAACATTTGCCCAGGATTCTACACACCCCAGGGGGAGCCCCACCTCTGTGAAACAGGTTGGAGTCATGCAAAGTTGACAGCAGTAGCTTCAGCTGAAACAAGAGAAAAATAACTGTGAAGATTATGTGTCATTTAGGAGGTAATTGATATCCGTGGTTAGGCCCTTCTTCAGAAAAATTTTGGACAGAGGATTTCTAGAATCTGTGTTCCTCTGTACATACAGAATAACATTTACAAAAATTTTGAATGAGTCACAACATGTGGATCACAAAATGTGGCTACACATTCTTTTCATCCTGGTGGGTATATACTTTCCATTTAGAACTGGAGTCTCTTTCTCTACCATCTTGAATATGGACTGGCAGGTAACTTTTTCCTTTTAGTTTATAAAGTCTCTAAATCAAGAGGAGCTATACTACCAGAGGTAGCCTTGTGACTTCCTTTGACCAGTAAAATGAAATGAAAGTGAAATTGTGCAAATTACGGTCTTGAGGCTTCTGCTTATGCTTTCTCTGCTGAGATCAGCATGGAAAGAGTCTAGTTAGCCTAGCCTACTGGAGAATGAAAGACCATGTGGGAGAGAATCAAGACATCCTTGTTGATGGCCAGCACCCACCAGATATGTGAATAAGGCCATGTGGATTCCCCAGCCTGGCTACCTTTAGAGCTCAGCAAATTTACATGAATGAATCCAGGAAAACCCAGACAGGACTGCCTAGCCAAGCCACAGAATCAGGAGAAATACTAAGTTATTGTTGTTTTAAGACATTAAGCTTTGTGTAGTTTGTTATGTAACAACAAATAGCTAATATAACTTCACCAAAATACTAAAAGCCTTTGAAAGAATTTTTATGCTTCAGCTACATAGATGACTAAATTAAATGAGGTTTGTTTTATGATGTTAATGAAGTTTGCAAATACTAATAAGGTTTCATGATGAGTTTTGGAGACTTCCTCTTCTGTATCTAACCAGTGAAGAAAACGCAAATGAGGATTGCTGTTTCATGCTAGAAAGTAAGCTGACACCTTACCTGAAAATTACTCCTCAAAAAAAATAAAATGGCAAATAGTACCTTAACTAGCCTGTGTAATGAAAAAATTAATATGTATATGAATTCTTGGCTTCTGGGAAGAGAATGTTGTCAGTTTAGTGATTGTCAGGATGTGCTCAGAAAGATGCAGTTTTGTACTCTGGTCTGATTTTGAGTGACTTTGTGGATCATTGCAGTTACTAACATTTACTGAAAGGGCTGGATGGAATGGAGTTCTGTTGGCTGAGTAGGGACTGTGTTGTGCTCATGGTACTACAGAATGTTCAGAAAGTGTCACTGATTAGAATGGGGAGAAGTCCAAGAAAATAGATACCTTAACTTTTTGGTTTTGCTTGAGTCTATGATGTACAAAGAGCCAGAGATACCTCATTCTAACAACAGAGAGGAAACCTCACATCTTTCCTTTATAATTTGTAGTAGCAAAATTTGAGTTTTGTTACAAAACTGAAAAAGAGAGCTCATTACAAAGGGGCAAGCATCCTGGTAATCTGGACTTAATTGAATAAACAACCATAAGTGGCTTGATTTCCCACAGGTGGAAAGTGATCATCATAAGTCATCTTAAATAAGCAATGTCCGTTTCAAGTCATTTCCACTACTAAGAAAGTCTCAGTTCGGGCAGAGGGCTTTTAGATAAAATGCTTTTTGGGAATGCTTCATAGCTAATAAAGATGCACTCCCAGTCTGATTAGAGGAAAGTCCAGAGTTACTGGGATTGAAAGATGACCTATGTTTTACTTTTGGTGTCCTCTGGGAGATAAAAGATACCTGTTGAGTCTGGACAGAGAGAACCATAGCTCTCTTTTTTTTTTCTTTTTTTTAACTTTAAGGAAAAATCAACCTTTTTTTTTTCTATTTTCTTTTATTAATGATGTGTTTTAGCCTATATGGTTATCAGGCCACAGTAAGCAGATATAAGAAGATGTTAGCATACTCAAAAAACAGGGCAACCACAAATCAAAACAGGACATCTAACCCACAAATACTGAAA
>PVHT020004020.1:23622595-23653768 GCA_004024745.2 Catagonus wagneri
AAAAGGAACACTCCCAAAGACATTCTATGATGCCAACATCACCTTAATTCCAAAACCAGACAAAGATACCACAAAAAAAGAGAACTATAGGCCAATATCGTTGATGAATATAGATGCAAAAATTCTCAACAAAATTTTAGCCAACCGAATCCAACAGCATATCAAAAAAATCATACACCATGATCAGGTGGGATTCATCTCAAAAGCACCAAAGAACTAAAGACCTTGAGGGACCTGTTGAAAGGGTTTTACAAACCTCACAGGCAACACATATGAATGGTGGTTAAAGACAGGATGCCCTGCTCTCCACCTTTTCCCCAATGCCTTGGTTTGGGGATAGAATAGAATGCTATTAAAAGGATCAGGGAGCCCAAAGAGAGCTAATATTAAGTTTCCCACTGTCTCAGTGAAATGGTGCTTTGAGTCAGAAACTACTATGGAAAACAGTTTTTTAAAAAATACACTTAGAATTGTGGACTGACATCTCCACGCCCATTGTATTGTCAAGGAATATATTTATTTTAAGAAGGAAAAATATATTAAGTACAGTAATTTTGTGTTTTCAAGGTATTATTTTATTTTTATCCCTTAACTCAAGTTTATAAAATACATCCTGTGATTATATGCTTGATTATTGGACTCAATATTAGCATTGTAATCCCTAGAGTTAATTGCCTTCAGGTGTGTTTGGCCATTTGTTGCTAGCTCAGTGTCTTTTTTTTTAAGAGCATCCTTATGTTTCTCCTTCACACCAGCCAGAAATGTTTCCAGGTCTATGCCCAGGTAATGGCTCTTTAAATTACCACCACCCAGTCATATTCCAGATAGGTTTTCTTCAAGAGTCAGCAAATGAACAGGACTTTCAAGGACTGCTCTCCAAATGAGTGGGTCTTCTACTTAACATGGACAGAATTCCCACGGGGAATGCTTTCTGTGCTTCCAGGTTTTCATTTCAGAGAATCAACACACACTGTTGTTCTTTCTTAAACCTTAATTGAGAGTTCCAATGGAAATTTTATCAATATGACAACTATTCGCTCATTTACTTAGAATATAACTGTTGAATGACAACTGTGTGCTCAGGATACCAAGTAAGGTCCAACTGCTGCTCTCTTGGAGCTCTCAACTTCCTTGGTGAGAGATGAATATATGTGTGATTATAAAAGTTTCAAAAGTGCTACAGTGGAAGTAGGCACAGAGCATCAAAGGACAAAAATTGGTGGGAGGTGGGAAGTCAGAGTATGAAGAGGGTCAGGAAGTATTTTGGGTAATGTGATATCCAAAGTATGTTTGGCAGTAAGGAGTTGGAATTATTGAAGAGAAGAAATGGGGACCAAAACATTGAATGACATATTAGGAAATTTGGACTTTACCCAGAACTGAGTGTGGTTCCACGTGGCACCATTAAACAATTCTAACCAAGAAGGGGGTTTGATCTGATTTCCTTTTTGGAAGGAGCATTTTTTTTTTAGAATTACAGTATGGAGGATGAATTAGGAGCATGGTGAAGCCAGGGGGAATGGATATGTCTTAGGAGGCAGTTAAAATAACTTCAGTAATAAATTATAAGGGCCGGAATTCAAGCACTAGAAGGGGAATATATGTATGCATAAAATAAATAGATTCAAAGAAGGAGGAGGATTTGTGCTCTGAGGATTGATTGTGTGGAGTGAAAAAAGAAGGAGTCAAGGACAATTACAAATTTTCTGCTTGGGTAATTGATTGTGTAATTGATCATTCACAATATTAATGAACAAGATGGAGGAACAGGCCTTAGGAGACTGATGATGAATGAATCTTTGAACTTGTTGACTTTGTGGGGCCAGTGGAACACTGACAGAAAGATTCCAGTTAGCATTTGGATATATGAGTCTGGAGAACATGGAAAAGCTGGGCTGGAAATAAATTTGGGGGGGCTTTTGGTGCATAGAGGATAGCTAAAACCTTGAGGGTGAATAAGATCATCCAGGGAACGTTTGTAAAGGGAAAAGATAAGAGTACCAGTTACAATTTGTGAGGCACACTCTGCTTGTCACTGATTGTTAAAGGGTGGTCATTTGAAGAGGAATATGTGAAACACTTTTCTGGAAGTCCCTGGTGGCTCAGCACATTAAAGAATGGGCGTTGTCACTGCTGTGGCATATGTTTGATCCCTGGCCTGGGAACTTCATGCCCTGGGACAGCTCAAACAAACAAACAAACAAACAAACAGAAAACAAACCCACTTTTCTAAAAACAAACGACTAGAAAAACAGAGAAAACTAGGACAGGGTGGAATTTGAGAACAAATGGAAGAATGAATTGAGAGAGAGAAATAAATTTCAGCTAGAATTAAGATTTCAAGGGCTAAAAAGAGGTGTCGACTTAGATTTTTTATTCCAATCCAGTTAATTAAAATAGATGAAAAATCCATTATGAAAAGAAGCATAGCAAATGCTAATGAAATTTGAAAGTGACCTATGAAAATAATTAGCAGAACAATTAGTTTTATTTATTGATTAAAAAGTGAAACAAACAAGTAAACCATCTTCAAATTTATTCAGATAATGTTTTATAAATATTAGGATATGAGTTCAAATGTTTCTGAAGTAAAATTTCTTATTAATCTTGTTTTTGCCAATTTCTGTTATATCTTAAAATTAATGAAAAACTGAAGTATGCCATGGGGACAACAAATTTTAGCTTTAGCACTATTCAGCATATCTGCTTTAGTAATAGAGAAAAAAAGAAATTGTGAAATTTACCAATGCATTTACTAAATCCAGTCACCACTGTATTAGTTTGGTAGGGCTTCCATAACAGAATACTGTACACTGAGTGTTTTAAATAATATAAATTTATTTTCTCACAGCTCTGGAGGCTAGAAGTCCAAGGACAATATCAGCAGAGTTGGTTTCTTATAAGCCTCTTTCCTTGGCTTGTAGATCACCATTTTCTCCCTGATTCTTCACATGGTCTTCCCTCTGTACATGTGTTTGTCCTAGCGTCCCTTTCTTATAAGAACACCAGTCATATTGAATTAGGGTCAGCCCTAATGACCTCATTTTACCTATTTGGCCCTGTCTCCAAATAGAGTCACCTTCTGAGGTACTGAGGGTTAGGGCTTCAAAATATAAATTTGGGAGAACAGAATTCAGCCCATAACAATCACAAAAACCAATCTGCTTAAAAAATTTAATTTCTACTTATTGACAAGAAAATAACTTGTTTTCTATTTGTTTTAACGCGTATATTTTATCATAGGCATATTTTTGATTATTAATAAAGTATATATGGTAAAGGAAGTAGTTTTCACTGATTCACAAGTGGATGCTGAATAGTTGTTTTTTTTAAACCATGGAATGATTGTTTGGGAGATTAAGGACAGTCACAAATTCTCTTTCTGTTGAGAGTTGGGGTTCTCGAGTTGATGTCCCCTTACTTTGAATTTTGGAGGGCTTTCTTCTGTCTGCTTCATCTAAAGTAAAATAACAGAAGTGATGCTATTTGAAGCTTCAACATTAAAGTATCAGCAGCTTCCACTCAAGTCTTTAGATATACTCCTTTTAGGAGCCTGAGCTATCATGTCAGAAGTCCACTACTATAAGACTACCATGCTGGAGAGGCCATGGAGAGGTGATCTGGTCAACAGTTCCCTTTCAGGCATCCTGGTCAAGGCATAGGTATGTAAGTGAATCCGTTTGAGATTTTCCATTGGCCAACCGAACGCTCCTAAGTGACGTCATATGAAGGTGATGCTTGTAGAAATATTTTCTGCATTTGACCTATTGTAGATGAAAGCTAACCAAATATATTATTGTATCAGTAATTTCAATATATAGAGCTGCTATGTATAAAATTGATAAGCAATATGGATATATTATTATACAGCACAGAGAACTCTATCCATTATCTTGTAACAGCTTTTAATAGAATATAATCTGTGAAAATATGGAATCTCTATGCTGTACATCTACAATAATACAATATCATAAACCACATACACATATAACTAGAAAAAGTAAATACTACAGGTGGTAGTTTCAGATACTTATATATCTATAAAGGAAATAAACAAGGTGGTATAACAGAATGACAATGATAGGATAGCTGGGGTGGGTCTCAGTGGATATTTAGTTGTGTAGGTAAGACCTTGAACTCTGTAGTTTCTATTTATGCTTCCCTATAAACTGGCAGCTCCTCCCTTTCCTAGGCACATGCTTGGGTTTCTAATTTCCTTGATAGATTAATGGTTAGGTTCATAGCTATATAGGTATCACACCTTCTAGAAGTAACATAACTGCAGTGTTTGTAGACTCACTTTCTGTATCATTTGTTTAAAATAATTAATTCCTGGAAAGATCAAATCAGGATAATGTTGATAATTATTTTAAATATGTAAAAATAATAGTTAATATTTACAAGCATTTACTAAATATCCAGCGCTGGTGTGAACATTGTATGTATTAGTTAATTATGTATTTAAGACTTTGATGGGATGGTATCAGTTGACAAGTTTTTTGTATACAATGGAAATTTTTTTGAGAGTGGTACTTTAACTTTTTCCGACTGATGATATCCTTCACTTGTCCTTGAAAGGTCAAAAGAAAATAAATATGCACTTTTTTTTTTTTTACAAAGAAACTGCACTGAAGATAAGTGTTATATTCTGTGTAAACTAATAAATCAGAAAAAAAAAATGTTAACAGTAATTTAGCAGCAAATGGGGCGTTTGATCTGCAGCTCCCAGATGAATTCCCAATCGATATGAATAATTTATTTTAGGAAGATGAAATGATATGGGTTATGTAATGCTTGATGAGAAATTGCAGTTGTAATCGGTGAAATTGCTTCTACTTTAGCAGAGTCACCAGCGAGGAAAGGAGTGATCCCAGGATATCATTTTCCACCTTGAGAATCTTGGTCGAAGTAGTGCCTGAGCGCTTTTTGCTCAGCTATGATCAGTGTAGCTGAATTAGCTTCATTTCCAGAGACTATCTAGCACCCAAATGACCTCTGTGATGTTTTGTGAGTTGTTGTGCTCCAACCACAGCTCCTTGTTTTAAAGCTGCAGTTACTGGATTTACACAGATAACAAGGCTCTCCCAAAACAAGGAAAAGCTGTCAAGTTGTAGGGCAGCTCAGTTAGTCCTTGGAATTTATGCCCTAAGGGACAAGCACTCCATAGAGCATTTTAAAAGCTGACAGCTTAGTGCTGGCAGCTGAATTTTGACATTTTAGGCTATTATCAAAACTCTCTCAAACAGCTGAAACTGTAGGTATGTGACAGTTCTGTGATATGTTTATTTGGTAGGAAGAGTGCCATCAGTTGCCTTATTATTCTATTATCCTGTTCATTTCAGTTGCTTTTTGTTAACCAACTAAAACTAAAGCGTTTTTTAAAGATACCTCAAATAACAAGGCAGGTAAAGAGCCAGGGTTAGGATTTTAGACTCGACCATGATGAATTTAAAGACATAAAAAAGTTTACCACTGTATTTCTGAAAAATGTAAAAAGCAATACAAGAATCCACATATTTGGTAGTCCCTGTAAAAGCTCACACTTAGTTCTTCCCCTGTGGACTTAAATGAAGGTAATGAAAAATCATATTTCTTTCTGAGCTAGAGCTGACCCACTTGGTTATGTTGGTGTCTGAAAACATATTTTATCAAAATAAGGAGCCATAAGGTGATTTTATTTTATACAGTATGATCCACGTAATTTTCATTTCATTAAATGCTGGAAAAAAAATCAATGTCTGAGCGATGAAAAAGGGCATAGTGAGAAGAGCTATTTGGAAAAGAGTAGTGTGCCAGAAAAATAAGAGTTGGGATGTATACGGTGGAAGGAAGAATAATCATCCTGTAGCTTTGTTTCCTTCCTATACAACTATGTATTTGTTAGTGAAGACAAAAAAATGAAATTACATTACTAAGATAAAAGTATATGACTTTAGTTTCTAGAAAAATTGGTTAAAAGCATAATCTCTTTATCTCCCTCGGAAAACCACACCTTACACCCCCCTTGCTGTCAATTCAATGTAGAGACTTAAAAAACTTGGTCCCAGCCCAAGTAAAACTCTCATCAAAGGATGCAAAACAGAATCCTACCTTCTGCTGAAATACTGGATAAGCACAAATTGGAAGAAGTCATTAAAGTAATTAACCCAACCAAATCTCCCTGGTTGCCACAAACTGAATGTGAAATCATAGAAATCTATGAAGTCCTCTGATTCATAATGGAGAAATGAATTTGACAAAAACAGCTTTGAGATGAATCATGATCACTATTCTCTGTGCATGTACCAGTCAGTCCATTCAGTAAATTTAACTTGCTCAAAACAATGTCCAGTAAAAAAAGAAAAACAGAAATATAGTTAGAGATCTCTCGTGAGTCAAGTTTTACAGAGACACAGATTTTAGTAGACTGTAGATCTGCAGACTTAAGTTGTATGGTAGTTTCATAATGACACTAATAATAAATAATAGCAACAGCATCTAACACTTGAGAATGTGTATGATGTACATTTAAGCTACGTGCATATGCAGACACGCATACCTATACACGCAGACACATGTATATACCTCACATATACATACATACGCATGCACACATGTATATTGTTTAATCCTCAAAACAGCCTTGATATTGGTAGATACTATTATTATCCCATTTTGCAAAGAAGGAAATAGAGGTCAAAGAGCTTTGATAATTTATCCAGCATCACAAAGCACTAAGGGTGGTATTTAAATCTGGGCTCTCTGACTGTGAAGCCTGTGCTAGTTATTTATCACTACATTATAGAGCCTTTTGGTTGAGTCACCAGAACATTTAGAACATTTACATGTTGAGATATATTCATTTGAAGTTTATCTGCAGTGTAAGAATTTCAAAATTCTATGTGAGCTCCTTCAGAAATATGGTCTATATTGTGAAGAGGAATAACCACAATAGAAGTGGTATTTTCAGTGTTTCCATATAAAAATGTCTGGAGGCAGAGCTGGTAATGGAAAAATAATGATTGTGAGTTTAAAAGGTGATGAACTTAAGTACTGATAAGAGACAAGTTTATATTCCTAAAGTTTCCCTCTCTATTTGCAAATTCCCCTTTCCACGTTTGAAATGCTAATTTTTAGAAGTGATGACAGAAGTATCACAGAGTCAGCCCTAATAACAGCTGTTAGCTCAGATTAGCACAAGTAAAAATTTCCCTCAATTTCTGCTACACATCTGTTATAGTTTTTTTTTTTTTTAATTTGTGGATAGTGAGTTATAGGATGGTGCATGGAATTTTCCCCCATATTTAAAATCTTTTTCTAAATTTTCTTTTTTTTCTTAATTTCTTTGCCTCATTTCCTGAAAGATTTTCTGTTAATGCAATGTAACCACTTAGCATCAAGCAGACACCTAGGAGTAAATAAAAATATGAATACTTCCAATAAAATAAAGATTTATTTGGATTTTAAAATATCTTGGCATTATTATTTTTATATATAAAAATGATTTTTTCTATATACTCATGTACCTCTGAATTTTAGGGTGCTTAATTATAGCTATTAATTCAATGTTAAGATAAACTAGGTTTGAGAGTTAAGTTCTTTCTTTTATAAAGAGCTCTGTGTACTTTGGTCAGAAAAGTATATGGTCTTTTCTCATTTATTTTATCAGTAGTTTAAAAACAAAACCAAAACAAAGAATAGGTTGATTGGGTGGAAGAAGTATAAGACTTTTAGGTAGCTTATTTTGTTTTTGCCAAAGGGTTTTAGTAAATGCTATATATGTAGATTCAGCTCCTCATTTACATTTCTCACTCTCTAGGTAGAATGGAGTTTTATTTGGAATTTCTACCAAAAAAAAAGTGACTTCAAGAATTATCACTATCAGTCTCCTATGAATCTCTTATAAGGGACAGCTGCAGCCTCCATTCCACCACACACGAGCTACCTTGGGCCATGTGGTCAATACAAAAGAGAAATAACTATAGTAGAGGTAATATTTTCAATGTTTCAGATACAAAAACGCCTGGAGGCAGAGCTGGTAATGGAAAAATATTGATTTGTAAATTCATCAGGACTGATAATAGGCCACCTTTATACTTCAAGAGCTTCTACCAAGTCTGGCTTCTGGCCAATTCTGGCTCCATCTAGGAGGCAGCCATGAGAAATGGAAAAGCCATGGTTTTATACTCAGGCTTTAAATATTCTCAGATTCCATTCCAGATGACAGCAGAGGTTTGAAATTTGTTTTCATGACATCTGAGCCTCAGTCACCTACCACTAAATTGGGAGTATTTACTTATATTGGGAATATATTTAAAATTTTTTTCTAAAGACTAAAGTGAAAAGACTAAAATTAGATGAAATTTTCTGGGTGAGTCAATAAATGTTTTTGAGTTTCTCAATAAATACATCTATATTTCCATTTTGCCAGAAGTCTGACACAGTTTCCATTTTTTGGAATAATGATAAAAATAGGAAGGTAGATATTGATAAAGATATATTTTAATTGGGTCAAGTAATGTTTACATTGGTCAGGGCTCTTCTTTCTGGAATTTATAATACTTCATATCAGTGTTTTCAAAGTGTGGTCCATGAACCACCTGTCTCAGAATCAACTGGAATTCCTGACAGAAAGTCAGAGTGCCTATCTCTACCCTGGACTTACTGCAAGATTCCTGGGGATGGGGTTTGGATGAACATAAATCTAACAGCATCCTCAGAGGAATTTTTTCTCTGAAGTTTCAGAAGCATTGTCTACATGTATGTATGTGTGTGTATATATATGTGTGTGTGTGTATGTATACACATAAATATTCTCTATACTTTATAAATCATAAATCGTGTTCACACCTATGATTGTCATCTGACTCTTATAGCAACCATGATATAAATAACAAGTAACATATCATTTGTATTAGTGGTGAAACAGAGAAGTAAAGTTTCTCACCAAAGGTCATAAAGACAATAAGATGAAGACTTTAGATCTGTATTCAGGGTTTCTAGTCCAGTTCTATTTATAATGTATGTCACCCATTCTCCTACATGAGAGGATGCTAGTTTGGGGCTGCTGCTAAGTCTTGCTAACCTATAATACTATATCCTGTAGGCAGTGGATATATATTAAAGATTTTTAAGTGTAGCATAATTTAAATCAGACCTGTGTTCCAAGATGCAGCCTAGAAAATTTGTGGAGTGGAGAAATTGAATCCAGGATGTGAACTGGGAGACTGATGTTTTTTCTCTTACATCAGCAACATAGGCTGGATTATTCATGTCAAAATTCTCAAATTGCATTCCACAAGACACTGGAAATGAAATAATTTTTGAACAAGGCATAGTTGTGAAACTCAGAACATGGTTCTCTATGGTTGTCATAAATCACATTAGTATGACTGGCTACACTAAGTTGTGAACTCTATTCACATAGAGCCGTGTTTTATTCATCTTTGTATGCTTAGAATCTCGTTTAGTGTTGGCCATATGGTTTCGTTATATATGTTTGTTGTTTGTTTAGTAAACTTGGATGAATAATAGTAAAAACTTCTTTTACATTGGCAAATGTAAATTATTCACATACACAGCTCCTTTTGTTATAACACAGTATATGCCGATAGATTTATATTTACTCATTTGATAATCACAGCCATCCTATTATAATAATGCCTGTTTTACACACGAGAAACACTGAGTAGTTAACTAACTCATTTAAGGTCAGTCAGGTGTCCAAGCTGTAATCCTAGTAGAATTGGTATTTGAATTAAGTAGCCTGGTTCCAAACCCTCATTTTGCTACATTATGTAGATAAATTTACATTATGTTTCAATTGCTTACTATTTTTCATATTATTTCATATTGATATAAACATCGCATAAGGTGCACCGTATGCTGTGAACAAACATGGAAAATATCTGTAGCCTGACCTAATAAAAGTTTACTTAGTACTCAAAATTCTGATGTGGCTTAGATGACATTCCTGTTTGGCTCTTATCCAAAAGATGACTTCGCGACTTGGGCTGCTTTCATCCCATAACTATGTCAGCTGGAACAGGTGTCTTCTGGGATCGATCAGGCAGGGGAAGAGAAAGGAAGATGCCACATCAGTTCTTAATTGTCTTGGACTGTAAGATCACATGTCACATCCACACATATTTCACTGGATAGCACTGTTCTCACAGCCCAAGCTAACTTGAAAGAAAGGCTGAGAAATGTAAAGGAGCATATGAATTTTTGGTGAATAATAATCTTTTCTGCCAAAATAAAAAAATAAGACAATTATTACATAAAAATAAAACATTGGGAGCTTCTGTGTCTTAGAGTGTGACTGTGTGTCACTCTCCTGCTATGTGGGTATGTTCACCAATCTAGAAAATCTCCAAATTCCATTTTTTTAGAATTTTTATGGAGGGTTCATTATGTAGTCATTACTGAGTAAATCGTTGGCTATTGGTGATCAAGTCAATCTTCAGCCTCTCTCCCTCTCCAGAGGTGGGCAGGTAGGGGGCTGAAAATTCCAACCCTCTAATCATGCCTTAGTTTTCCTGGTGTTCAGCCCTCGGCCTGAAGCTGCCTAGGGACCCTAGCCACCAGTCACCTCATTAGCACACAAAAAAGACACTCTTGCCACTCCAGAGATTCCAGGGATCTTAGAAGCTCTGTCAGGAACTTGGGATGAAGAGAAAATGTTATAAAACGGAAGATGCTTCTATTAATCCTATCAGTCAGGAAATTACACAGGTTTTAGGAGCTCTGTGCCAGGAAGTCAGCATAGAGACTGAATATATATTTCTTATTATGTCACACAAATTGAGTTAATTTACATGGTATAGTATAGGTAAGGTGAGGAGGATAGGCAGTAGTGTGCTGGAAATATTTAACAAACAGCTTGCTGGGAAAAAGGTATCCCAATTTGTATATACATTAGCTTAGTATCAATTTTTCTGATCTAAAAATTGGTGTTTAGCACACTCTTTACAAGTAATGAACTAAAATGTACAATCCTTTATATTGTTCAGAATGCTTTCATTGATTTCTGCAAAACATTTGTATCATTAGCCAACTGTGATTGTAGTTGATGACCAGGTACAGCTATGACGTGAATGTCATATTATGACATGAATACAATAAAAAAAGTTCTATCTTTTCTTTTTTAGGGTGCACCTGCTGGATATGGAATTTCCCAGACTAGGGGTCAAATCAGAGCTGCAGCTGCTGGCCTGCACAACAGCTACAGCAATGCCAGATCTGAACCACATCTTCAACCTACTCTGCAGCTTGCAACAGTGCCAGACCCACTGAGCGAGTCCAGGGATGGAATCTGTATCCTCATGGATACTAGTAGGGTTCTTAACCCGCTGAGACAATGTGAACTCCAAAACAAAGATATATTTTGAAACCACTCATTTTTCAATGATGTAAGCTACATTTTGCTGACTCAGGTAATAGTTTTCAAATACTGGAAGTACATTTTTGATCTTCACAATGTGACAGTTGCAGACATGACAAAGTTTTAAGTTTAATCAACATTACCAACGTTCTCTCCATCTTTAAGTCTTGGCAATCAACAAAACAATACATTAAGCCCTGATTTGTAACAATTTACTGATTTCTGTGGTGTAAATACTTTCACCATAGCAGATTCCAGGCCTCCAATGTGACATCATTGAATGTGTAGCTGGGAAGACATTCTCAGTAGCTCACCGTTATGTAGTATTCCCATGGTAATAATAAACAACATTGAGTGGTAAGGCTGAGGTCAGAGAGTTAACAAAGGAAGAAGGAAGAGGACAGATATGTAAGCTGATCTATGAATCAGCTTGATGTCCATCAGGCCTGGGCCCTAGGACCCTCCTAGGCTATTCCTGGGGTCCCTTGTTGGTTCCAAGTCCCTGCCTTCTTACTTGCCTCCCACATTCCTCTGAACATCAAATTTGGTTGAATCTTCACACCTCTATTTCTATTTTTGTACTTACGTGGTCACATTCACTAAATCCTGACAGTCTTCATCTCATGCCTCTCAGAAGCCTGCCCTGTTAGCATGTAGAATGCCTCTCTTCATAACTCTCCACAGAAATTCCCATTGTCATACCACTTGTTCTCCTTTGTTTATTCCCTTGGTTACTAAATTGTCATACTAGCCCCCTCGCTTTTTTTAAATTTGAAATGAAGAAGTCCAACTCAACTGGCTTAAGGATATGGGGATTTAATTGGGTCGCAGGGCAATACAAGTTTCAGGTGTGTTTGACCCAGGTTTCAGATGACAACTCCAAGACATGCTTGTTCTCTAACTCTTGGCTCACCTCAAAATCAGCTTTATTTTTAGGCTTCACGTGATGGTACAGTGGCAACTCCAGACCTAAGCCTTTCCAGATTCAGGTCTAACAGAAAGCATCTCTTTTTCTTTTCTCAGGTGTCTCAGAAAAATGTCTCCTTAAATCTTAATTATGTAATTATCTATCTCTGAACTAATCACTGGAGGTTGGAAACTGTGAAGGCCCGACTGTTTAGACCTGACTCATGTTCCTTTCCTTGAGGCAGAGAGGGATCATCAAGTCCTTTCAGATCACAAGGAATGAGAGAAAGTGAGAGAAGAAAGTGTTTCCCAGAGGAAAATTGGGGTTCAGTTACCAGAAGGAGGGTGAATTTATTCGGGGTAGCAGAATGATTAATGATGTTCACTATATCTGCTGTTTATTCTCCTATGGTGCCCAGCACACCAACTCATTTAGAAGTGGGTTCTTATATTTTAGCTTTGACCTATAATCTCTACCTGCTTTATTTTTGTTCCTCCACTATGGGATTCACACTTCAGGGCAGGCTGTGGTTCACAAAATATAAAGCCTGGACCAGCACCATCAGTGTCACCTGGGAACTTGTGAGGATGCAAATTCTTGGGCCCCACAACAGGTCTATCAAATCAAAAGCTCAGGGGGTGGGGCCAGCTACCTGTGGCTGAACAAGCCCTCCACTGGATTCAGCTTTGTACTAAAGTGTGGTAACTTCAGCTTGGATCTGTGTCTCTGCATTCCTCTTTGTTGTATAGTGTTTTAGGACTCCATTGGTCAAATGGCAGGGGTAAGTCTTGATGAGCGCCCTGTTCATCCTCTAGATAAGCAAGTCTTGTAAATTAATGCATGTGTGTGTTCTGTTTCCTCCCTGCCTGTTTCATACTGCCCCAGGTCTGCATGTCTGTTCATTTCGCCAGACCACTGGACCTGATGGAAACGTTTTTGGCAAGATTCCTTAGGGGCGATGCCCAATAGCCCACTTGATTCTAACTCTGCCTATGACTATACACTACACTTGTAGCAATTTACTTTCTTTAATGATTATTTTTCACTATAATTTTTTTTTTAGTGGTTGCTTTAGAGTTTACCAAACACATCTGAAGAGTCAGATTTGGATTTATATTAGCTTAATTCCAGTGACAAACAGGAAAATTATTCTGTATATCTCTATTCCCTTCCCACTTTCATGGTATTATTATTAGACATATTTATTAATATTACAGACCCAACCTGTGGTCATTTCCTAAACCCAATACAGCTTTGCTTCTATCTACCTCCTTTTGCTGTTTTTTCAAATATATTACACAGACATTACATTTCTATATATATAGGCACATTACATTACAATGTGGTATACAATTATTTTTAAAAATCAATTAGAAACATGAGAAATGTGAATTTATACTGTTTATTCTATTGTTACCTTTGTGTGTGTGGATTTGAATTACTATCCTAGGTCACTTGCTTTCAGTATGAAGAACTTTGTTTAGGATTTCTTGCAGGATGGGTCTGCTAGTAATAAATTCAGTTTTTAAGAATGTATTTTGCCTTTAGTTTTGAAAAATAGCTTTGCTGGATATAGAGTTCTTTATTGACAGATTTTTTTTTTTTTTTAAGCACATTGATTATATTGTCCCATTGCCTTGTGGTTTACATTATTTCTTCTGAAGTCAGCTGTTAATATTCTAGAGGTTCCCTTGTAAAGGACAGCCAGCCATTTTTCTCTTGGCGCTTTTAAGGTTTTCTCCTTGTCTTTGACTTTCAGCCTTTTACTATTTCTGTGTCTGTTTACAGATCTCTTCATATTTATTTAACTTGGAGTTCATTGAGCTTCTTGAATGTGTAGGTTACTGATTCTCAAATTTGAGAATCTTTCAGCCACTTTTCTTTGAGTGTTTTTCCTGTTTCTTTCTCTCTCTCTTCTTCTCGTACTCCAGTTATGTATAAATTAATACTTTTGATAATGTGCAACGTTTCTTGAGGCTCTGTTTATTTTTCTTCATTGTTTTTTTCTCTTTGTTCTTTGACTTGCTTGATTTATGTTGCTCTTAAAGTTTACCAGTTGATTCTTCTGCCAGTTCAAATCTATTGTCGAGTCCCTCTAGGGAAATTTTTATTTTAGTTTTTTTAGTTTTCAACTGTAGAATTTCCATTTGGCTCTTTTTTATAATTTCTATTTATTTATTGATGTTTTCTATTTGCTGCAACTTCTTTCATTATACTTTTCTTTAGTTCTGTGAACATATTTATAATGGCTGTTTGAGATCTTTTTTGATTAAATCTATTATCTAGTTGCTCTCACAGGCAGTTTTTATGGTCTGCTTTTTCTCCCTAGATATGGATACTTTCCTGTTTATTTGCATGTCTCATAAATTTTTTGTTGGGGGAGGGGGCAAGTGGACATTTTAGATACTAGAGCAACTCTAGGTGCTATTTCCACCCCAGAACTTATTTTCATTTCCTAGTTTACCTTTTGGTAACTGGCTCCTATTATTTTAGTTTCCTCCCCACAGCACTGAGTCTCTGATATTGCTTCCCAGGCAGTTGTAGCATTGGATATGCCCTCAGTCACCATGGGGTAACAGTGGTATTGCTTGGGGTCTCTAGAAAGAGACCTGATCTTACCCAGCTGTTTAACTCCACTGATTGCCTGTTGATTGTGCTTTCATTTTCAGCAGTAACCTGGGGTTTAAATTGTTCCACAAACTAATCCAATCGAACTGTGGTTCCTTTGATGGAATAGTTTTGAGATACATTTTATGACCCCTGCTGTCTTATTCCTCTGGTTCTCAGATATAAACTAACTGTCCTACAGTCTAGGATGTATCTTCATTACATCCACAAATCTCCTCTTAATCACCTTTCACTACAGTCTCCACTATTCTTGAGAGAGCCCTTAGATTTTAATTTCTCCATACTCCATTGCAAGTGAAGTCAGTTCCTTTGGGAAGAGATTAGGAGCTATTATAGTCTGTTTTGCCTTCCAGGCAAAAAAAAAAAAAAAAAAATCTCTGAACCTGGAGGTGGGGGTGACAGCAAGCTTCTTCTGTGTGACACCCTGTTCTAAGAGTTCCATGCTCAGTGGAGTGTAGAGGCAGCAGTCTGAGGTCTTCTCAGCTTGCCTTTTCTGGCATGGAACCACTGCTGCTTGAGCCAAGACAAGAGCAACCAGGACTCCCCTGTTCTTGGCCTGCAGTACCCAAAGTACAGCTTCTGTTCTACAGGTAGGAACTGGTGGAAGAAGGGAGCCTCCCCGTCTCGACTGCACTCACCTAGGACTTAGCCTTAGCAGCAGGTGGTTGGAGCAGGGTGAGAAATGCCGAAGTCCTCCTCCAGCGAAGAAAGTCCTCTGGGAGCTGGGGAAAGAGGGAGTCCTATGCTCTACGCTGCAACCACCTTAATAAGCTGAAAACAAGGAGGGAGGTAGAAGGCTAGGTTCATATTCCACAGATCCTTACCTTTCTCTACAAATTTTCACAGATTTTCTTGAATAGATATTTCATTTACCATTGCTCTTAGGGCCATTTCCAGAGACTTAAAGCTTTGTTTTGTTTTGTTTTAATAGTTTTTGCTAGTTTCTCTGGGAAGTAGGTCAGCAGAGCTCCACACTCTGCCATGCCAGAAGTCAATCTTCCCTACACTAGACTTGAGTTGATGCCAATTATTGTCTAAATCCTGCCTAAAGTTAATTGTGCACTTGGTACCTTGGGGTCTATCTCGGTATATCTGGGATAGTCTACCTAGTTCTCGGTCTCATACCAGGCCTGAAATGACCTGACAGTCCTGACTTCCCCACAGATTACATCTTGCTATGACTGCTTTCCAATGTCATGAGCCCCTGGAGTTCCCGTCGTGGCTCAGTGGTTAACGAATCCCACTAGGAAGGATGAGGTTGCGGGTTCGATCCCTGGCCTTGCTCAGTGGGTTAAGGATCTGGCGTTGCCGTGAGCTGTGGTGTAGGTTGCAGACGCGGCTCGGATCCCGCATTGCTGTGGCTCTGGCATAGGCCGGCAGCTACAACTCCTGTTAGACCCCTAGCCTGGAACCTCCATATGCCGCGGGTACGGCCCTAGATAAGACAAAAACAAAACAAAACAAAACAAAAAAACCACCACCACCACCAACAACAACAATGTCATGAGCCCCTGGCAGCAAATGGAATGGGAAATGATTCTAGCAGGGAGAAGAGAGGGTGTGAGAGCAAACTGCCATTTGCAGTTATGTCCAACATTAGCCTAAGTGTTGTCATTTAAAATTACCATGGATGCCACCTCTCTGGTGTGTGCACTGACTTCTTATTTAAAGTACATGTTTCCTTGTTCTTATTTTGCAGTAGCTGTTCAGGGTTTTCTCTTCTTTTGATTAGTTTTGTAAACACGTAGGATCATGACCTGGAAAGAAATATATTAACCTTAAAATCATGCAAAGAACATCCTGTAAGACATGAGTATTCCAGAGGTACAACTCTGAAAATGCCTTGGGATGTGTTGTAGGCCTAATTGAATGGTCATTTGCTCCATGCAATTGGAGGTAACCCCATGTATTTATTCAGCCAACATAAATTGGACACCTGCAGACCCAGATAATCTCCTAGGACTGAAGACAGTGGGGAAATAATCACAGCTTTTTTTTTTTTTTTTCCAGGAGTTGTAATCTAGGGAAAGAAACAAAAGGAAAGCAGCAATGTAATGTCACTCTGTGACAAGGAGGGAAAGCACAGGTTGCCTTTTTTAGCCTCTGCTCCCTTATGCTGATATCCAAAAAGTAACGCTGAAGCACTTTAGTGGGGAGTGGGAAGAAGGTGATCCTTCTTTTCATTTAAAGTTGAGAAGGGAGAAGAGAACTTAAAGTGTACAAGAATGTGCCTAGACATGCTTTCTTTCTCTTTACTTTTTAAATAAAGGCAGAAATGGAGAAGAGAGGTTTTTATCATCACCAGGGAAAGTAGCGGTGCTGGCAACAGAACAATGACTGTCATGTAGCAAGGACGAGGGAGGGCCTGCAGCCAAGGAAGACATTCTGTTCAGCAAGTCTAGGCGAGGAGCCGAGATCGTCGGCACAGGCTCTGCCTCACAGCACAGGGATGGATGACTGAAGACTGAGTAGTGTTCACTGTTTGAGAAGTGAATGAAAGCACCTCACAAAGTGTGAAGAGAGGATGATGCTTTGTCTTAGATGGGCTAAAAAGGAGACTAGACTGACCAGTTAGTGCTCAAGACTGAAAGACACTCTCCCTGTGAGACTGAATGCCTGCCATTATATTACTAGAATGAAGAAGACAGTGCACTTCCCTCTGTAATGGACTGGGATTTACTTTTTACCCTATCAGGCATTATATTGCATTGAATTTGAGCAGCCACAGTACTGAGCTATCAAGGAGGGGCCAACTCTGAAGGTTAATTTAAAAAGAGACAGAAATAACAATGACGATAAAATAAATGAGAAGCAAATCTTGAGAAGTCAGCAAAGACAGGAAAATTGAGCGATGGCAGAGCCATCGTGGGCCAGAGAAGCAAGCCAGGATACATCTAGATATAGGTAGGTCTTAGCACTCAAGAAGGGGGTCAGAAGCATGCCTGGGCAACTGGGAAAGAGATAGGCAATGAGTGGGATGTGAATGGCATTTATCAACTTCTTCTCCTCTGGCTCCCATCTGCTTTCAGAGAATTCCAGTGTTAAGTCTGATACTCTTCACACAGCAGATGTGTTGCAGCGTGGTCAGTGTTGATTATGCACTGTGGCTACCTTCATGGGGATGCCTGTAGTTTCCAGATTTGGTGGCCAGCTATAGGAGGCAGGCCCTCTCCATTACTTACCTCATCTTTTGAAATAACTTTCTTACTGTTCTCTTTTTCTTCATTCTCATCCCCTGTGCCCTCTCCTCCACAATGTTGCTAGAGTGATGTTTCAGAAGTGCAAATTGACTATGTCCCTCCCCTGCTCAAAGCCTTTAGTGGCTCCCCAGTTCCTGTAGAATGAAGGTCCTTATATAGGACATAAATGTTTCCTTGACCTGACCGCTACCTAGATTCCTAACTACTGATGGACCACCATCCCTGGCATTCACACATGTTGTATGTTGTGGCAGTGGCAGAATGCATGCACACAGCATTCTGCTTCAACCTCCTTTACCTTTGCTTGTATTTTTCTTTTTCCTTGGGATCCCTATCCTTTAATCCCCCTCCCACCCTTTTTTGCCAGTCTTAAGAAAGTCTTTCCATCCATTTCAGAGTGGGTTAGATGCTGTTCCTCTGAGGACCTTTACTTATCTCTAACTTGTATTCACCATATCATATTGCATGTGCAATTCTCTTTTTTACTTAACTGTGAGCTCCTCTCAGTTGTGGCTTATTTATATTTGTATCAATGAGGGCTGAGCATAATGCCTAGGATGTAGTTGGTATTGTAAAAATATTTTGCTGTGTAAATGACTCAAATGATTCCTTTTTTTTTTTTTTTTTTGTCTTTTTAGGGCACACCTGCAGCATATGGAGGTTACCAGGCTAGGGACCGAATCAGAGCTTTAGCTGCTGGCCTGTGCCATAGCCACAGCAATGCAGGATCCGAGCCACGTCTGTGACCTACACCACAGCTCACAGCAACGCTGGATCCTTAACCCACTGAGCAAGGCCAGATATCGAGTCCGTGTCCTCATGGATGCTAGTCAGATTCATTAACTGCTGAGCCATGATGGGAACTCCTCAAATGATTCTTAGCTGCCTCTTGAATAACTAATTCTAGGTAGTATCTGTTAGATTCTGGCTGGAGTCTGAAAGCAATAGGGGCCTTCACTTCACCATTGGACTTGGAAATGTAGCAAACCACAATTTGCCAGGGTGAATGCACCTGAAAGCCTCAGGGAATCTTGTCACTGTGCATTTTATTATATGACTACAACTTGAGCTGAATAGAAAGAAATGAATCCTGGACGGCTATGAGCATTGTGCCAGGAATAGAACAGTGGGGCCATTGCAGTCAGTGAAACTAAAGGTTACTATGGTGTTGTCAGGGAGTGTTGTTAATCTGTCGCTGGACCATGTGCCTCATTTCATGCTGGCCACTGCTGTGTGCCACTGAATGGAGAAGCTGTGGGCTCCTGGTATTCACGGAGGAATGCAGCATACCCCTTATATCCTAAACCTATCCCTGTAAAAGCTGTTTAGCCTTGAGTAACATTGTTGAGCAAAACAATGAATGTGCTCTCAGCCCCTCCTGGGTGCTCAGTAAATGTCATCTGATATGGGGCCCAGACAGGTGACACAAGAGAGGTGAAAGGTGGTTTTTACCATCATGCTCTTTATGCATGGCAAACCCTTGTCCCACTTGTGGCAACTCTAGTTGAGACATTTCTTCCTCTAAACTGAGGCTGACTGCACTGAATGGTCAAAGGGGTCAATTACATAGTAAACTATGTTCCTGTCTGAGTGTGTGATGTTAGGTTTCTCGATAATGAAGGTCAAGTAGGATGACCATAGAGGCGAGAGAATGCAGTGTGCTTCCCAGATCTGACTGCCACTGATGCTGCTGCAAGTAGAGAGTTTGCCATTTCCTTTCCTGCTCAGAGTGAGGTATTTTTTAACCTTCACATAAATAAAAATTTGTATGGAATTTAAAAAACTCATAAAAATAAAACCTTTGTTTTGAATGTAAACCTATGGGAATGAAGATGATCTCACAATCTGCAATAAAAAGGTCATCTCTTCATCTTGGATGTTTCCCAACTAAGCATATTCAGAATGTCACTGCTGCATTGGAAAACCCAGAATGCCTGCAGCCTCCACACTGTGATTTAGTGAGGGGAGTGACTGGAGTATTTTTGTCAGAGGAACTGCTTCTTTGCTTAGCCTCACTATTTCATAAAAAGCTCATTGCAGCAGATTTTTCATTTGACAGTATCTGCTGTGTTACCATCTTGATATCTTCACATTAAATAACACTGACACTTCACGGTCAAATGAAAGTCACGTTGACATGATGAATAGACAATCATTAGCTTCTGTTAATCCCATACATTAAAAGTATATATTACATATAAATACATAGAAAATAAACAGCAATATTTGTAGGAAAAGGAAACGTTAGTCCTGAAATCATTGGGCACATAAAAAGTTCAGATTTGAAGGTATATGTAATGTGACAGGAAAATCACTACAATGAATAGTGTACTTGATTCTGATACTGTTTATCTTGGACATATCATTTAAACTATAGTAGGTCTCAGTTTCCCCACCTGTCAAGTAGAATTAACTACATAATTGTAATCTTTACCCTTCTTCTAAGTGATAGGTTTTCTGGATAGCATTAGAAAGAACTTCAAAATATTGCAAAATATTGAAACATACTAGGAGAAAGAGGAAAAGGACGTGAGAGTTTGTTTTTTTGTATTGTTTTTTTTTTCCCCAAACACTTAGATACTAGTATAGGCAGAACTTTCTTAAGTGAATGGATTTAATGGAATGGAAATCACAATAAGACTGATAAAGTTGTAAAACGAGCCTGCAGTGTGCAGGGACTAGACTAAAAGAAATTTGGCCTCTTTGTATTTCCAGTGGAAAGTAGGGTGCTATGGCAATAAAGGGCCTTTACTGCAACTCTTTTAGAGGTTATGAGATTACATGTGGCCTCTGTAACCTAGCAGACAGAGAGTAGGATGTCAAAAACAGTGTGCCTTTATTAGTGGCCAAACCTGAAATGACTGAGAAACATGTACTTCTGAGAAGTCTTGGAAAGTTAGATATTCTATTTGAGGATAATGTAAGCATTTGTTTCTGGAATTCTGCCCAGTAACTCAGAACACACAAAAAGGTCTTAGGGTAATTCCATCAGTGTTCTTGTAAAAGAACACCAAAGCCACAGATTCTGTTACTGGCAAGACAGAAAATGCATTATGAGGGAAGACAACATGTTTCATGGGATGATGGCTTGGCCTGGAGGGGGCTCAGGAGAGTTAACTGACAGCGATTAGGAGCAATGATTAATGCTAACCTAAACTTCTGGGAACCCTGCCGAAATGTGCTCTTCAGGCCGTGTTGGTGTTTGCAACACTGCTTTTTGCTTTGCTTCTGCAGCCTGATGCAGTTTTGGTCAAGGTCTTTGTTAGTCTCTTTTGGCCCTGTTTTTGAGCATTGACATAAAAGCACATCCTTAGAAATACCTTTTTCTGCCTCTGGTCGTCTTACACACTATCCCTAGTAGTACTTCCAGAGGTATATTCACTTTTCTGACATTACTGAGCTGCTTTTTTTTTTTTTTTGTCTTTTTGCCTTTTCTAGGGCCGCACTCACAGTATATGGAGGGTTCATAGGCTGGGGGTCTAATTGGAGCTGTAGCCACAGGCCTACACCACAGCCACAGCAATGCGGGATCTGAGCCGCGTCTGCAACCTAAACCATAGCTCACGGCAACACCGGATCCTTAACCCACTGAGCGAGGCCAGGGATCGAACCTGAAACCTCATGGTTCCGAGTCAGATTCGTTAACCACTGAGCCACGACAGGAAGTCCTGTTTAGCTTCTTGAATGTAATAGTATTGGTAGCCATGTGCAAATGATTGGTCAGTGCCTAAGTGTCCATGGACCTTGCCATCTTTGGCTTGGAGATGGAGCGAGTGTAAGGACTAGGGGATATTAAGAGCAGATTCTAGATAATCTCCTGTGAGCTCCTTTGGTTTAATTTGGTTTTATTGTGTAGCTTTGGGGGAATATTTTTAGAGGTTGGAGAGAGTTATATGATTGACAGAACCTGATCAACTAAGTAGGACCACTCTCACATCCACTTTCTCAGGCTCAACTGTGTTAGGTTGGGTAAGCAATGAGAGCCTTGGGGAGGGAGTGGGAGACACCTCAGCCTTTTTCTTTGGAAGTTTTATTTCTGTTGAGAAGTCAGTGGACATTCTATAGGTCAGCGATTGGTAAGCTGTGATTCTTGAACAAAATATGTCTTGCTGCCTGTTTTAGTAAGTTTATTGAAACACAACCATAGTCATTTACATGTTGTATGTGTATGTTTATGTATAAAAACAACAGAGTTGAATAGTTGCAGTGGAGACTGTGAGCCCTTGAAGTCTAAAATATTTGCTATTTGTTCCAGTACAGCAGAAAATATTTGCTTAATCCTGCTGTTGTTCGTTGTAGGTCATCTGATCTTTGGTGTTCCAGCTGCTAAAATGAGTTTAAGTGTGAACTTTTTCCTGCTTTGCATTTGCTGTACTTTAACCATTGCTTAGCCATAAACTCTCTGAAAATTGTCTCCCCCTCTTCTCTTTTCTGCTCTTGAAACTCTGATTAAATTTAAGTTAGAATTTCTCATTCTGTTCATTTATCTTAAAGAATATCTGTCGTATTTTCCATCTCTTAGGATCTTCATGCTGTATTCTGAATAATTCTCTGAATCTCTCTTTTACTAATTCCTCAGTTGTGTCTAATCAGCTGCCAAACCTATCACTGAATTTTTAATTTCATTATTACTTTCTTTTTAAGATTTAGATGTTTTGTTTCCTTCTTTTTCAAATACATTTGGACATGTTGTTCATATTTTACATCTCCTCTTTTATTTCTTTAGGAATATCAAGCATAATTAATTTAAATTCTATGTTGCTAATTCTGGCACATGAAGATATTGTAGGTCTGATTCTTCTCTTTTATCCTCAGTGATTCACAGGTGCTTATTTACTTATGAGTTCTGTGACTGTTTCAGATGATCAGCTTTTTTGGATTTTTCTGTGGAAATTCAAACATTTTTATTTTTTGGTTAGAGTATATAGGGGAGTTCCTGTTGTGGCTCAGCAGTAATGAACACAACTAGTAACCATGAGGACATGGGTTTGATCTCTGGCCCCACTCAGTGGGTTAAGGATCCGGCATTGCTGTCAGTTGTGGTGTAGGTCACAGATGTGGCTTGAATCTGGCATTGCTGTGACTCTGGGGTAGTCCTGTGGCTACAGCGCCAATTCAACCCCTAGCCTGGGAACTTCACGTGCTGTGGGTATAGCCCAAAAAAGACCAAAAAAAAAAAATACCATACTGCTGGAAAAAAATTTTAAACCATATTATCCATAACAGCAGTACTAGAGATCTGCAAATGTCGCAGATTGTTAAGCACCTGCCTGGACCATTAATAAAGCTAATTCTCTGGTGTTAAATTGCCTACCATTCCCTAGATTCTCCTCTTGCTTTTGATTTGATCCTTGAAAGAGGAAAATGAATCTTAATTTCTCACTGGAATCCACAGTGATAGAATAAAAGCTAAGAACCATTTTATATTTTGAAGGCCTATTTGGTGTTTTTCAAATCTACCTTGTCATAATTTTCCTACTTCTGACAGTCCTCAGAATGCGATATAAAATTTTCATAACTTTACTTCCTAGATCTATTTCAAGTGACTATTCCTGTCCCTTTGTGAAAATCACCCTACTTCCTAGAGCAAACAAAATATGATGTTACCACCTTCTATTTCACCTTATTCTTGAAATCTGCTCTTGTAATGGTCATACCCATTCACTCACTGAAGACTCTGGGTCTGCTGCTTGTCTTTTATTCCCTTTCTAGTTCTGACCTCTTCTTAACTGACTTCAAAAATCTCAGGATTTTTGACTTCATCTTCAAAATAACCTTCTCAACCACTGTACTTAAGTTGCCCACTTCCAGAGTCACAAAAAAATTCCCTGTCTTTGAAATCATATTCCTCTTTTTGTAATTTTCTATTTAGGTCACTTACTAAGTTGTTGCTAATATATCAATTCTGACCTCAATGAAACATCTGTTCTGTTTATCATCTACTTTAAATGTTTCAAATATTTCCTATTTTTTTCATCCAGCTCATATTTTATAATTCAGGACTACAAGGAATTCCCATGTGGTTCAGTGGGTTAAGGATCTCGCATTGTCACTGCTGTGGCCCCAGTTGCTGCTGTATTTCAATATGATTTCAATTTTCTTAAAAGTTACCAAGGCTTGATTTGTAGCCCAGGATGTGATCAATCTTAGAGAATGTTCCATGTGCACTTGAGAAGAATGTGTATTCTGTTGCTTTTGGGCGGAATGTCCTATAAATATCTAAGTCCATCTGGTCTAATACTTCATTCAGGGCCTGTATTTCCTTGTTGATTTTTTGTCTGGATGATCTATCCATTGCTGTAAGTGGGGGTGTTAAAGTTCCCCACTCTTATTGTATCATTGTTGATTTCTCCTTTTAAGGTTGTTAGCAGTTGCCTTATATATTGTGGTGATCCTGTGTTGGGTGCACAGATATTTAAAATTGTTATCTCTTCTTCTTGGATTGATCCTTTGATCATTATGTAGTGTCTTTCCTTGTCTCTTAAAATATTCTTCATTTTAAGGTCTATTTTGTCTGATATGACTATTGCTACTCCAGCTTACTTTTGATTCCCATTTGCATGGAATATTTTCTTCCATCCTCTCACTTTCAATTTGTATGTGTCCTTAGAAGTGAAGTGGGTCTCTTGAAGACAGTGTATATGTGGGTCTTGTTTTTGTATCTCTTCAACCAGTCTGTGTCTTTTGGTTGGGGCATTTTTTCCATTAACATTTAAGGTAATTATTGATATGTATATTCTTATTGTCATTTTATTAACTGTTCTGGATTTGTTTTTGTTGCTCTTTTTTCTTCCCTTCTCTTGTTCTCTCCTCTTGTGGTTTGATGACTACCTTTAGTATTGTATTTGAGTTGATTTTTCTTATTTGTGTGTGTATCAATTGTAAATTTTTGGTTTGCAGTTACCCTGAAGTTTTGATATAGGAGTCTGTATATTTATACGAGATTGTTTTAAGTTGTTGGTTTCTTAATTGCAAATGCGTCTTCAGTATCCTGCGTTTGTACCCTCCTCTTCTCATGATTTCTGATTTTGGTAGCATAATGGTGCAATGGATGATTTCATATCTTTACTGTATATATGCCTTTATTGGTGAGCCTTGTCATTTGTGATATTTTTGTTTCTGATTGTGACCTTTTCTTTTCTGCCTAGAAAAGTATTTGTTGTAAAGCTGGTTTAGTGTTGCTGAATTCTCTTAGCTTTTGCTTATCTGTAAATCTTTTGCTTTCTCCTTCAAATCTGAATGAGAGCCTTGCTGGGTAAAGTAATCTTGGTTGCAGGTTTTTTCCTTTCATCACGTTAAGTTTATCATGCCACTCTCTTCTGCTGATAACCTTATCAGGGTTCACTTGTATATTATTTGTTTCTTTTCCCTAGCTGCTTGAAGTATTTTCTGATTGTCATTAATTTTGTTCATTTTGATTAATCTGTGTCTCAGGGTGTTCCTCCTTGGATTAATTTTATATAGTACTTGTTGCACTTCCTGGATTTGAGTGAGTGGTTCCTTTCCCATGTTAGGGACGTTTTCGGCTATTATCTCTTTGAATATTTTTTCTGTCCCCTTCTTGCTCTTTTCTCCCTCTGCACCCCTATAATTACAAATGGTGTGTTTAACGTTATCCCAGAGTTCTTTGAGACTCTCTTAATTTCTTTTCAATCCCTTTTTCTCTTTTCTGTTCCACATCAGTGATTTCCACTAGTCTGTCCTCCACCTTGCTTTTTCGTTTTTCTGCCTCCTGTATTCTGCTGTTGGCTGCTTCTAATGAATTTTTTATTTCAGTTATTGTGTTTTGCATCTCTTCTTGCTTAAGTTTTATATGTTGTATTTCTTTTCTTAGTGTTTCCTGTAAATTATCAATCTTTGCCTTCAGTTTGTTTCCAATGTCTTACATCATCTTCAGCATCAACAGTCTAAAATCTTTTTCCTAGAAGCTGATAATTTCCTGATCACATGGCTCTTTTTCTGTTTTTTTTTTTTTTTTTCTGTCTCCCTTATCTGAGTTATAGTTTTCTGTCTTTTCATTTTTATAGGTTTTTGGGTGTGGTGACCTTTTTGCAGACAGTAGAGTTGTAGTCTCTCTTATTTCTGGTGTCTGCCTTCCTTGTAGTGAAGTTGGCATGGGGACTTGCTGTAGACTTCCTAATGGGAAGGACTGGTGTCTGCCCACTGGTGGGTGGGGCTGATTCCTATTCCTCTGGTGGGTGGGGCTTTGTCTCTGGGTGAGTTAGAGGTGGCTGTGTGCCTGAGGGGTCTCTGGTTTATTGTTTGACCTGGGACTTCTCAGTGCTGATAGGTGGCGCCAGATTTTCCTAAAGTGGCTACCTCCAGAGAAATGAAGGCTGACGAATGTTCCCAAGAGCTTTGCCTCCAATGCTTTTCCCCCACAACAAGCCACAGTCACCTTTGTTTTCCCAAGAGATCTTCTAAGAACTACAGTCAGGTTTGACCCAGATTCCAGTGGAACCTTTGCTTTTCCCTGGGACCTAGTGAGCGTGAAAGTCTGTGTACACCCTTCAGGAATGGCGTCTTCCTTTCTCCCAGTCCTGTGGAGCTCCTGCACACAAGCCCCACTGGCCTTCAGTGCCAGATGCTCTGGAAGCTGTTTCTCCCAGTGCCAGATCCCCAGACATGGGGATTTGATGTGGGGCTCAGAACTCTCAGTCATGTAGGTGAGTCTCTGTGATACAGTTACTTTCCAGTCTGTGGAGCTTCCCATTGGGAGGTATGGGGTTGCTTATATCGCGTAATTGCCCCTCCTACCTCTTGACGTGGCCTCCTCTTTGGTTCTGGAGTGGGATATCTTTTTGAAATTTCCAGTCCATTTGGTTGAAGGTTGCTCAACATTTGGTTGTAATTTTGTTTTTATGAGAGAAATTAAGCTCCAGTCCTTCTATTCTGCCATCTTAATCCCCTCTCCTGCTGCTGTATTTTGGGTTTGATCTCTGGCTCAGGAATTTTTACGTGCCACAGGCATGGCCAAAACAAGCAAACAAACAAAACTTCAAACACTTATTTACTAATTCCTTAAGCTGATTGACCACATCCTCTTTCTATTCTTACTTGGAAAAAACCCCAGTCCTGGATGAAACAAAATGCACATTTTTTCTGTGTCCATATATGAGCTGATGCATATTCTTGAAGAAGTATCATGACATTCACTTTCGTTGTGGTCGACTAGATTATTTGGACAAATATATTCCAAAAATGTTTTAATTACTTAATTAATTTATTTATTCATTTATTTATGGCTGCAGGTACAGCATATGAAAATTCCTGGGCTAGCGACTAAATTGGACCCATAGCTGCTGGCCTACACCACAGCCACAGCTGCAGACAGATCTGTAACCTACACCATAGCTCACGGCAATACCAGATCCTTAACCCACTGAGCAGGGCCAGGGATTGAACCCATGTCCTCATGGATACTATCAGGTTCATTTCCACTGAGCCACAATGGGAACTCCTCAAAAATGTTTTAAAATGCTGGTATAATATTAAGAATATATCTTTTAAAACGTTCAGGGATTTCCAATTGTGGCTCAGCATGCTAAGAATTGAAGTAGTATATATGAAGATGAGAGTTTGATTCCCTGGCCTCGTTCATTGGGTTAAGAATCCAGCATTGCTGTGAGCTATGGTATAGATCACAGATGTGGCTCAGATCCTGTGTTGATGTGGCTGTGGTGTAGGCTGGTAGCTGCAGCTCTCGTTCAAGCCCTAGCCTGGGAACCTCAATATACCACAGATCCGGCCATTAAAAAAAAAAATTTTTTTTAAGGCATTAAGAAATTATTAGTCCAAAATTTAAGAAAAACTGAAGTCAAAGAAGTAAGCTGAACACTGAAGCCACTTGGCCCAGAAGCATTTTTATCACATTAGAAAAAGTGGACTTTTTTGGGGGGAGTCTTATAGGGTAAGGAATCATAATTTAAGGCTCATGGCTAATGTAAGTGCAGATCTTATAAGAGACTCTTACATTAAGCTGTAATCACAAAGGGCTAGTCTTTCAGGGTGAATCAGAAAGAGACTACTGATAAGGTTGTTTAGGAACTATGCATAGAAGAGGGACAAAGGAAAGAAAAATTACTTCTTGAAAAGCTGTGGCAACAGGTCAAACTTTGTGAAGATTTACAGACTAAGTTCACATATTCTGAAGGGGTGTAAGGAAATCTCAAGTCAAAAATTTGTTTTAAGATGGTTCTAGACTGATAGTGCCCTTGGTTTCCAGACAGAAGTAAATTTAGATCTTTTTGGAAGTAGGTAATTTGATGCTAAGCTTCAGGTTTCCCCGCAAATACTTTTCAGAGAAAATGAAAGCTATATAGTCAAAAATAAAATCAGGCACACACTGTAACACAATATCATGGAGAGGAAAAATTAGT
The DNA here is from genome assembly GCA_004024745.2 of Catagonus wagneri. Lineage (NCBI taxonomy): Eukaryota > Metazoa > Chordata > Mammalia > Artiodactyla > Tayassuidae > Catagonus > Catagonus wagneri. Next base: position 23,651,072 of record PVHT020004020.1, read on the forward strand.
AATAACTGACTGAAGAAACGGATCTACGCAGACTTCAGAATTTGTATTCACTGGTCAAAAATTGTAAACATTCTTGTTTACTCTCTATAAAGAAATAAGTGGCAAACCCAGGAAATTCTAAAGTTTGACCTAACAGGCTCAAAAAAGAGCCAAGTATATCTTCTAGAAAAGAAAAAATCACACTGTAATCGCAGTTACAGTCAATGTCTGGATTTAACAGCAAATTATCTCCAGAACTAATGGGAAAGTGAATAGAAATACAGATGAGAAATATATATACAGAATAAATCATAAAGATACAAGAATATAAAAAAGCTTAAAATCATAGAGGGAAATAAAACATTTAATTTGAGGAGAGAAAATAGGGGCAGAGGCAATCAATACTTAAGAAATGATGGCTGACAGTTTTGTAGAACTGATGAAATACACCAGTCTGACGATTCTAAAAGTAATACAATTTTAAGCAGGGTAAATATGAATTCATACCTAAATATTTTACAGTGAAACTGCATAGTACCAAAAAAAGAGGGAAAGAGGGAAAGAAAGAAGAAAATATTCAAAGCAACCGGAGAAAAATGTTAGGATACTTTAAAAGAAGCAACAGTTAGATTGACTGTTGACTTATCAGTCCTAGCAATGAAAGCCAAAAGGCAGTGGAATGGTATCTCCAATTACTGAAAAAAAACACAAGTTAATTTTATATCCTAAGAAAAATCTTTAAAAAACTAAAGGTGAGATAAGATCATTTTCTGACAAACAAGTAGTGTTTGCACCATCACCAAAGGAAATTCTAAAGGAAGGTAAATCCAAATGAAAGGTCTAAAGTGAAAGAAGGAATGGAGAGTAAAGAAAATGGTAAATATATGGGTAAATATAAATGAACACCTGCTATATAAAATGATAATGTGTTTTTGAGTTAAAGTGGTGTTAAATATATGATAATAATGTTCTGGGTGAGTAAATTCAGTAAAGGCATTCAAAAGTCTTTTTATCTGATAGGAGGCTGAAGGTATTGATTAACTTTAGAAATATTTGTGTAATTGAAAATGTGTATTTTGGAATTCCCATCATGGCTCAGCAGTAGCAAAGCTGGCTAGTATCCATGAGGATGCGGGTTCCATCCCTGGACTATCTTAGTGGCTTAAGGATCTGGCATTGCCGTGAGCTATGGTGTAGGTCTCAGACAAGACTTGGATCTCTCATTGCTGTGGCTGTGGCACAGGTCAGTGGCTACAGTTCCAATTCAACCCCTAGCCTGGGTGCGGCCTTGAGAAGACAAAAAAAATAACAAAATGTATATTTTATGTACTTTTTTATATTTGTATGTATGTTATATTTCACAGTAACGTTTAAAAAATTCAGTGATTTAGCCTGCCTAAGTTTATGGTCTTCAGTATTTAATCAACAGTATTTTCAATGCTTCCTGGTAATCCTGCATGGTTTCCATAGTTGTGTCCTTCACATTCTCCATAGGAATGCTTTCAAACATTCTCCAGTCTTCTACTCTTCCCCTGATCCCAAGCTTTCTCCTCCATTTCAATACATAACCTTACCAACAAATTCACAGTTTATATAGCAGCCATAAGATGAGAACTCCCTCAACTTCCTGCTACAAACTCTAAAGTTTTCTCAGCTTAAGAATCAATCCTGGAGTTCCCGTTGTGGGCCAGGGGGTTAAGAACCTGGCTAGTATCCATGAGGATACAGGTTCTATCCCTGGCCTTGCTCAGTAATTAAGGATCCCACATTGCTGTAGCTGTGGTTTAGGCCAGCAGCTGTAGCTCTGATTTGACCCCTAGCCTGGGAACTTCCAAGTGCTGCAGGTGTGGCCCTGAAAAAAAAATCATTTTCTAATTTTCTCCTGTTAAAAGGATTAGGCTGTCTTTCTCCAAACAAGTATTAATCCTCTGTTTCTTCTCAGCGATTTTGTTCTCTTTACCCCATTTCCCACCTATACAACTTCTTTAAAGGGCCCTTATCCTTAGTATTTAAATGTGTTGAAGGGAGTTCCCACTATGGCACAGTGGATTAAGGACCTAGCACTGTCACAGCTATGGCTCGGATTTAAACCCTGAGCTTGGAACTTTCATATACTGCAGGTGTGGCCAAATAAATAAATAATCACGTTCAAGTTTAAATACTATCTACCCTAAAACACACACCCACACAATATTTGTTGCCAAAGTTTCCTTCTAAGTAATCATTTGTCTTTCTTTCTCATAGCCAAACTTCTTGAAAGCATTGCTTCTACTCTCTCTCTGTTTCCTCACTTTATACTCAGTCTGCTAGAATAGCAAATTTCGAATATTTTGATCTCAGGACCATTTTTAGAAACTTGAAAATTATTGAATTATTGTGAAGAGTTCAAACAGCTGTTGTTTAGGTGGTTAGCTACAAAGTGTTACCTATTCTTAGTTGTTTAACTTTTCTTTTTACATGGATAAATACTCTGTCCTCTTTTTTTTTTCATATTAACAATGAATTTTATTTCAGTTATAGGTGTACAAAGATCATAAGTCAATACAATAGATTTTGTGTCCCAAACCCACAGTGCATCCCCACACCCCCCAGATTGTCTTATTTGAAAAACCAAGGTTTTCCAAAATCTGTGAGTCATTGTCTGTTCTTCAAAGAAGTTCATTGTGTCTCTTTAGTTTCCACGTGTAAGCGGTAGCATTGGGTGTTGCTGTCTAATTA
>PVHT020004020.1:23653868-23822524 GCA_004024745.2 Catagonus wagneri
TCCATGTTGCTATAAATGTTATTCCGTTCCTTTTAATGGCTGAGTAATATTCCATTGTGTGTATGTACCATATCTTCCCTATCCACTCCTCTGTCGATGGGCATTTAGGTTGTTTCCATGACCTGGCTTCTTCCCTCTCTAGCTGCTTTAGATGTAAAGTTAGGTTGTTTATTTGAGCTTTTTCTTGTTTCCTGAGGTTAGCTTGTATTGCTATATACGTTCCTCTTAGTGCTGCTTTTGCTGAATCCCAGATGTTTTGGAGTGTTGTGTCTTTGCTTCTAGGTATTTTTTAATTTCCTCTTTGATTTCTTCAGTGATCCATTGGTTGTTTTCTTGTTTTTGTATCCATTCAGCTAGTCTATGTCTTTTGGTTGGGGCATTCAGTCCATTAACATTTAAGGTAATTACTGATATATATGTTCTTATTGCCATTGTATTAACTGTTTGGGGTTTTTGTTGCCTTTTTTTTTTTTTTTACCCTGAAGTTTTGATATAGGAGTCTATATACAAATGAGATTGTTTTAAGTTGTTGGTTTCTTAATTGCACATGTGTCTCCAGTGACCTGCATTTGTGCTCTCTTCTCACGATTTCTGATTTTAATACTCTGTCCTCTTTTATTTTTGCCTAGAATAAATATCACAAGATCAGAATTTATGTCCTATTAATCTTGGAATCCTAGTAACTGACTCGGAAGTTGGTACTCTTTTTGATTATTAACTCTGTCTAGTTATGTCCCTGATCTATCTCTTTGTTGGCAAATGTGAAAGAGGTAGTATTTGAGCTGCATTTAAGTTTTTTTAGGTGCTTTGCATAGATTTTAAACAAAAGGAAAGAATAGTCTATGAAACAGGAGTACTAAATCAGTTTACCCCACTCTTGTAATACATGAGAAAGATACACACGCGTGCGTGTGCATGCACGCGTGCACACACAAAAGATCAAATTGCACTCTCCAGCTGAAATCTGTCCTATAGCTGAGAAAATTGCCTCAGGTGTCCTCAGTGGAACTTCTGCTTGAGATTCTAATATTCTAAAAATGATTTCCCAGGTAATGTTACTTTGAAATTGAGAAAATTTGTCAATGGCAAATTAAAATTAAGATAAAATATTATTATACCCAAATGTAGTGGTTTTATTCTATCTTCAGGAAAAAAGAGAGGATGCCCGGGAATTAATAAGTAGAGTTGATTAGGTAAGCACGATTCTGGCATCATTTCACACATTTTGTTTGGGCTATAGCTGCATAAGCTGCTGGCCCTGAAAGTGTGTGTGTGTGTGTGTGTGTGTGTGTGTGTGTGTGTGTGTGTGTGGTCTTTGACAGAGAATATGGGTGAAAGGCAGTTGAGGGGGCAGGTAGAGGCAAAGATAGGAAGAAGTAAATCTGAATGGTCCTTGCACATTTAGTATCCAGGGCATCCTGGGAGACAATTAACTGCATTGAATTTAGATGTTATAAATGGGATGGTATAAAATGGAATGGAATGCAGCTGGTGTTAGTGTCTTGCTAAACAAAAATTTGGTGCTTAATGCTACCCAAAAACTTGCCTGCTTTAAAAAATTAAATTAAAAGGGTGATTTCATTCTTCATAAGTAATCCTAGTGCAGAAAGCAAAAAATAGAATTTGTTTCCTGTCTGAATCCAGTGTTAAATCTGAAATATGGTCTGAGGCAAAGAGAACCAGCTTCCCTGCAAAGCCTTAAGCAAGCCCTTTTGTGCTTGCCAGCTTTCATTGAGCACACGGGTTGCCCTAGTGATGAATGTCCTGCTTTGTGTGGTCTCAGCATTTTTTCTGGAGAGGCTGTTTTAATGAGAAGGTGAATAGAGGGGCTTCTTTTGAAACTAGGATAAGAGGAGGGCCACTTCTGAAAATGCAAGCATAATGGTGCCATTGCTTATCACAGATCTGACAATCCCTGGAGCCTGTTTCTTTGTCTCACTCTCCCTCCCTTCTCTCTCACTTATAGGTTCTCTCTCTCTCACACTCACTCATTCTCTTCTTTTGGCTAACTGCTTTTTTTGGTTGGCCTCTAGTCTCAATCTTTTGGAATTATCTTTTGGAAGTTAAAGAGTAACCAACCAATCAGATCTTATTTGTCACTGGCCTCATCTTCTGTCTTCCAAAAAGGAACTATTCTTGATGTTTCAAAGATGGACACACCCATGCTCTTTCCTCTACCTGTTTTAAAATGCTGCACTTTTTTTCAGATATACCCACACTGTAAGAATTATGCCACAGTCTGTTTGAACACTTTCTCCTTCAGGATCCATTATGCAGGGCAGAAGTGGGAGGAGACCATGTAATTGCTATACTTTAGGATGTGCTTGGGGCTAGGTGGAATTGAGCACACACAGTAAACTCTTGGTTATCCATGCTAATGGAGGGAATAGTAATTCAGACTATACACGTTGTTTCTGACTTTGAAATGTGTTATGTGATTTTTTTTTTTCCCTTTTTGAAAGCGGGAGCAGGTGGTTTACTTAGAATAAGTGAAATTACTTTTATATTACCTGTGTTTTTGGTAGGCAAAATTGTGAGAGGTACTGTTCTACTTTTTCTTCCCCGCTGCACAAACGCACCAGGCACAGATTCCTACTGCCTTCACACTACATATTCCTTTTTATTTACCCCTTCTCCTATGAAAGTGAATGCTTTGGAAACTGGTGAAGGGGTAAGGTTCACCTGACAGATATTTAATTGAGGTGGCATACTTGCAGACATTCATATTTAAATAGGAGTCAACCTCAGAGTTCCCTTTTGGCACTGTGGGCTAAGGATCCAGTGTTGTCACTGTATCAGTTCAGGTCACTGCTGTGGCAATGGGTTTGATTCCTGGCTCAGGAACTTCCACATGCCATGGGTTGTGGTCAAATAAATAAAAAGAATCAACCTCAAAGCTAAGGAAACAAAAATAACTGATATTCGTATAATCACTATTCATACAAACAGAGTACATTCCATAATAGTAGATATTTATTGTTACTATTGTTTCAGTTGTATTTTTATTTTTGCTTATTGTTATATCCCCAGTGTTTGAAACAGCAGTGAGTATATAGTATGCACTTGGTATTTTTGTGGACCAAATGCATGAAAAATCTTAAAATTTTCAAAACTTTATCATATACTTTCTCTTTGTATTTCTGCTACTCTCCTAGAGTAGAAATATCATAGTTGTTATTATTATAATAACTAATTCTTAGTTTATCTCCCCTTTTGTTTATATATCACCAACTGTCTAATTCATGTTAAATTCTCAATGGCATATAGAATAATGGAAGGATTTTTTTCATGGACAGTCTCATTGAACTTTTGCTGTTTTGTACTTTGTTGATTTGTCAGAGTTTTCACCATCTTAACAGAGACAGCTTTTCTTTGGAGATAGTGGCAAAGTGGTATGCTGCTCACAGGCTGTTTCTGTCCCTGGACCTGTTCTGTCACAGTGTGTTTGCTTGTGATAACCATTCACTGCAATAGTAATCTCACCCCAGCTATGCCAACTCCAGCCTTTTTTTTTTTTTTTTGGCTGTGACCACATAGTTCCCAGGCCAGAGATGCAACCTGTGTCACAGCAGCCACCCAGGCCACTGCAGTGACAATACCAGATCCTCAACCTGCTGTGCCCCAAGGAAACTCCTAACTTATTTTCTTAGTAGAATGAATCAAAAGAACTTTCAGCCTTGTGCCATTTTAGTTTAGATGAAACCAGAAAGAGAAGGTCAAAATGGTGATCCTCTCAAAGGAAGGTGAGATGGTAGTAAACTATTAAAGTGGGTGGTTTCTGATTCCACCTGAGGGGGTGCAAACTGGCTGAGAGTTAGAACTCCCAGAATGCCTCTGTTGTGCTAGGAAAGTGAGGTAATTGCTTGGCCCTGGAGCCAAACCAGGGCTGAATACCAGTTCTCTCTCACTGACCAGCTTTATAAATGAAGCAATTTACTGAGGTCCTCTTGAATTCTGTTTCCTCATGTTTAAAATGGTAATAACCATAGTATCTATTTTATTGGGAGAATTACATTTTTAAAGGTCTGTATAGGGCTTAACATTACACCTGGCACACACAGTTATTGACACTGAACACTCCTTGAGCACCTTGCTGTCTGCCAAGAACCATGCCAGAGAACTCTGACATGCTCTGTAATTTAATCCCCATATCAACTCCTGCTTCCCAAAGAGAAAACTGAGGCTCATAGAAATTAAATAGCATGCTCAGTGTTGCACTCATTGGGGTGCTAGGAATTTGGACCTGTATCTGTCTCTTTGTATATATTGTAGCCTCCCTGGGATTTCAGTGCCCAAACTGTTGAATCCATTACACAGCCATGTCCCCAATAATAAATAATAAATACTTCACAGTAAGTTATTGGGGAGATAACATGCAAGAGCATTTATCAAGGAAGAGAATGTATTTAAACCCCTGTACATATCTCCTCCTCTGTGTTCTGAAGAGGGTGTGCCTGGGCCTCCATCCTGGGGCCTGGCATGCTGTCTCAGCTGACATGACACTTTCTGAGAGGAGCTTTTCCTAACCACCATATCTGAAGTTGTTATTCAGCCATGTCACAGCTGCCATTAAGGTAATATCACACCCAGAAAACATGTGTTTGCTTGGGTCATTGCTGGTTACTCCCACTGCATTGTGAGGTCTCTGAGAAAGCAGAGTTTGCTTTGTTCACAGCCATATCTTCAGCACATAGCACAGTGTTCAGACATGGGAAGGTCACAATAAACATGTGACCGATTTACAAATGAAAAAGTCTAATGCTTGTGAGAAAGCTTCAGTCCTGTCAGACAAGCATTATGTTGGAAAAACCACAGGGCTAGGCTTTCAGTACCAACTGAGAGGGCGCGGGGAGTAAAAGTTGGCTGAATTCTCTGCCTCTAGGTCCCCTTCATGCCCTTTTGATGTCAGGAGGGAGCTGTTCTGATTCTTTTGCCAGGGAGTGAGGGCTTGAGGTACAGCCCATGGCTAAATATGTCCTAGCTCAGCTTCTGCTTCACCCTTATTAATTCTACTTCATAGCTGGCCATGGGGAAAGATTAATTTAGTGACCAAGCTTAATAAATAGATGCTCTGGTCTTACATTTCATGTCTTGCTCTCAGAGGCTAAGAGCTCATTGAAGTGCCAGTTTCAAGATGTCAAGGGCAAGCAGCTGGGCATGGGGGAAATGCAGGGATATTTCTGCTGAGCCTTTGTTCCCGAGCCTGTCTTGTAATCACCAGAACTGCACTAATGACAGGAAAAACTTCAACGTCCATCTTCTATACAGACCCCAAACCCACATTTTTTTGTGTGTGTCTTTTTAGGGCTGTACCCACAGCATTTGGGAGTTTCCAGGCTAGGGGTCTAATTAGCGCTGCAGCCACTGGCCTACACCGCAGCCATGGCAACGCAAGATCCAGACTGCATCTGCGACCTGCATCACAGCTCATGGCAATGCTGGATCGAATCCTTCACCCATTGAGCGGGGCCAGGGATTGAACCTGCGTCCTCATGGATACTAGTCAGGTTCATTACCATTGAGCCACAATGGGATCTCCTTTTTTTTTTTTTTTGGTCAAAACCAACATTTCTGAATCAGATCACCTGTTTGTGGCCCTACAATCAAATCAAGCCACACCTACTTAAGGTGTCTGGAAATTTTTGATTTTTGTCACCATGTACACATTTTGTCATTACATGACATCTGATACAGAGATCCCTTATCTCTTCCCTCTGAAAAGCCTCAGCAAAGAGTTTCCACTTTGGAAGAAGCTTTTATCCGGGCAGCCATCTCTATGGAAAATGGAGTGTGAGATACTAGACAGTAAACAACCTCATATCCCACAGGGACTAAGGTGACCTGAATAAGTTCCTGAGCGAGCCTGCAATAGCAGCATAATCATTACAGTGTGTGTGTGAGCCCATGTCTATGTATAATTGTAATGTATAATTAATACAGAACTAAAATTAACTCCTGGGTGAAAGAGACTGAAAAGCTGAAGAGGCTGAGGAATATTAACCTCTAAGATACATCTCGTTTACAGCAAGCCTAGGATCACAGTGCTCTTCGTTCCAATGGGTGTGTGCCTAGGCTTAGGGTTGCTTTTTGTTAGTATTTCAGGCTTGAGGAATAAGGATTTTGCATCTTATTCACTCCGCATCCCTCCAGCCCCAAGACGAAACCTCTTTTTCATTGAACCTTGTCCTCAGGGCAGTTAGATACTTTAGTTTTTCCTGATAATTAATTTTTCTCAAGTAGGGAGACTGACAAAGCAAACAAAAACAGGACATAAACATCCCTTTCCTGGTGCCATTCCTTTGCTCTCACTTGGCGCTGACTTTTCCAGAGTCCATGAAGGTGTGTCGCCCGAGAAGACAGCCAACTCTCATGAGTACTTCTCCTGGTGTCCTTCATGCTTCTTTGACCTCGAAGAGAGGTGACCACTGGTTGTAATCGTTGTCCTTATTTGTTAATGGAAATTTGACCCTTGGAGCAGCTGTCCCTTGAAATAACTATCAAAGTAACTAAGCTTATGTCTACTTTTCAAACCCAGATTTCACTTTAGCCTTTGTATTGTGATTTGTGCTAAGTGCATTACTGAAGAATTTAGTGAGAAGATGGTTTTTCACTTCTCTTCTTCCCTAAATGATTTCTTGAAACTCACTAACAGGCTTGAGCTAAGCAACAGTCTGGCAAGGCATAGCTTCTGAACTCCTACTCTTGTCCACACACAGACCACCCCCTCCGCGTTCCTGCTCTTAGCTGAATACTCTACCATTTTCTGCCAAAGGTTATAGTAATACAAATTCTTTGTGTCAGTTTTTACTCCTAGATCTTACTGTTACTCATTTGGGAAATGATCTGATTTCATAGTAGCTTAAACAATTTCTAGCTTCTGATTTCAAAGAAGTTTTCTATTGAACCCTCAGAGCATCTTCTAACAACATATATTACACACTAGACAGAGCATCCTAGCATTCTCTTTCTGGAATTCCAGTGAGGTGAGAGAGAGACCTACAGTTTGATACAATTAACTCCGTATCATCAGCAGCAAGTATTAGCAAGAGATTTGCAACCTCTTGTCTGTGTTCTGCCTTTGTCACTGAGATCTAGAACAAGCTATTAAACAACTGTGACCCCAAGGCTCCTCATTGGTAAATGGGAAGACAGAGGCAAACTTTAGTCCTCACTGGGTGCTGGTTTAGCAGAGTACCCAACACAGATGAAAATCTTCAGTTTACTTTTTTCTTGCTGGAGTGGGAAAACCAGCACTGAAGTAAAAAATATGCATCCTAAAACCGAACGGCACATCTATTTAACTGACTGGAAAGTCCATTGGCCAAAATTGGTTTGAATCTGTCATCATATCTGATGGTATTAAATTGTTAATTTTGACAACAAATTTCTTTCCATATTTTAATTAAAACATATGTTCTGTAAAGGGTCAACAATTTTTTGGATAATTTTATGTTATGAGAATAGAAAATAAAGTACTAAAGCTAATCATAAATAAAGCTTTGGCTAAGTATTGTACTTTTCGGCTCACTTATGAAATTTAGAAAATTAAATGATAAAGAGTGGGCTCAGAATGTCTTTTTGAGCAGACCTAGAATAACAGTCTGGTTGGAAGGAAGACATAGATTTCCTTTTGATGATAGGATTGCAGAGAAAGCCCCTGGTTTTTACCCAGACTTCATACTTGTTGGGGATGACTTTGAAGCCGATGAAAATACAAGGCTCCTCTTAAAGCTGCATTTGTATAGCAAGCCCAGTTTTATTACTTAAACAATGTGATTACTGGTAGCTTTAGTGCATTGAGAGAGTAGGAGGAGGGACTGCAATTCATTTTAGTCACCACTTGGGTAAATTCTGTCAAGATATATTTAGTGTTTCTGTTTTAAGTTGAATTTGTTTAAAATCTAGTGTGAAGATTAGACATGTGAAGAATTCAAGTGTTGCCAACTTCACTAACCACTAATTCTTAGAGTTGAAATGATTTTTCTCTTTGCAGAAGCAAGGTGTTTGAAAAAGTGGCTGAGAATTGCAAATGTGATATCAGAGTTACGCACGTACTGCGATTTTTTTTTTTTTTTTGCCTAAGATGCAGTGTGTTTGCAGGGTCTGGGATGTTTGCTCACTTTTAGTTTGGATGCTTGAGTAATCCAAGGGTTCTCTAATTCTGTGTTGAAGAGACAGTAATATTGTTGCTATTGTTGTTTTTTTAATGAAAGATACTGTCAGCATTTCAAAGGGGCAGGGAATAAGGTTAGATCTTGCATTTAGGTGGACTATCTGTGTGATTTGTCTTGAGGTCACTTTGTATCCAAAACCTCTTCATCTGGTTACCCACAATGACTGAAACTCCGAGATATCTCACAGGGTAAGTTTCTATATCTACACTTATTTTGCAAATTCACATTTATAAGACTTGTCTATATGCACCTCTCCTGGGAATTACATCTATATTTATGGAATAAGCAACTAAGCTTTGTATAGGCAGGAATGATTGACAGCACAGGCTATACTTTAGTACTTGTAATGTTGTTATTGATTTTGTTCATTTAGTCAACCAATAATATTAATCAATTAATACTCTCTGTAAAAGTAGAAGATCTAAATAGCAGCCCTAGAGTACAATTTGTATTTTTTTTTACAGTAAACATCAACTTTACAATTTTTGTTGGTCACTACCACTTTAAAAAATTTTCATTTGGGAGTTCCTGTTGGGGTTCAGTGGGTTAAGAACCCAACTAGTATCCATGAGGACGAGGGTTCAATCCCTGGCCTCTCTCAGTAGGTCGTAAAGCAACTGTACTTTAATAAATGAATATATGCATATATATGTACACATATACATACATATATATATATATATATATATATATATTTTTTTTTTTTTTTTTTTTTTTTTTTTTTTTTTTTTTTTTTTTTTTTTTTTTTTTTTTTTGCTGTTTAGGGCTGCACCTGTGGCATATAGAGGTTCCCAGGCTAGGGGTCTAATTGAAGCTATAGCTGCCAGCCTATATCACAGCCACAGCAATGTGGGATCCAAGTGACGTCTATGACAAACACCACAGCTCATGGCAACACCGGATCCTGGACCCACTGAGTAAGGCTAGGGATGGAGCTCCCATTCTCATGGATACTAGTTGGATTTGTTTCTGCTGTACCACAGTGGGAACTCCTATCCTCCACTTGTCATATTTTTCCTGCCCAGATCCCTAACCACTGACTTTAGGATCATTATATGAACATATTTTGTGTGTGTGTGTGTGTGTGTGTGTGTGTGTTTGCCTTTTCTAGGGCCACACTCGCAGCATATGGCAGTTCCCAGGCTAGGGATCTAAACGGAGCTGTAGCTGCCGGCCTATACCACAGCCACAGCAACGCGGAATCCGAGCTGTGTCTGCAACCCACATCACAGCTCACGGCAATGTCGGATCCTTAACCCACTGAACAAGGCCAGGGATCGAACCCACAACCTCGTGGTTCCTAGTCGGATTCGTTAACCACTGAGCCATGACAGGAACTCCCAGGATCATTATATGAACATATTAAGTATATTTCCCAATCCATCGTTATTCATTTCTGAAGTTTTCCACTCATTTCCAATATCCTTTTAGATGTTAAAACTGGCCACCGCTTTCTGTTTGGGTTTGAAGAGGCCTGATAAAAATTGCTGCTCTTTCCCACCCACGTCAAAACCAAGAGAGACAGACAGACAGTCAGAAACAGAGAGATCATATAAATCAAGATCAAAGAGTCGTAGTTTGTAGATACCAGGTGGACAGGAGCGCCATACCTGTATGATAGCCAAATGTCCTTGCTGATGCTAAATTAGAGGGATTAAGAAATGGTCAGTGGTAGGGTGGGGCAACCCAGTTCTCTTTTAAATAGGGCTTACTTTAGATTGTCTGGCTGAAGGAAAGTGAGGCAAAGAAGATCTGAACTGGATGTCCTTAGTCTATTCTCCTAGACTTACCCATAAGCTGAGTTACTCTAGGAGGACAATCTAGTGGGGGTAGAGAGTGGCCAGGGGTGCTGCCCTAGGAAGTTCCCCACACTTTTACTGGAATGAAGACATAATTTCTAGTAATGAAGTTTTGTCAGCTAGCAATTTTTATTTATAAGAAAATGAATACTGGCTCAATAGTTTAAGCCAATAAAAGGGAGACATTAAAACATGAATTCAGGAGAGATGGCACATGACACTGGAGAGGATGTATACTTAAGGTATTGGGATGTGGAGAAACCAGGGCAGCTCAGAGAATGTTGGCAGAGGGATACAGGGGCAGTCTCTTGAGGTCTGCATGGCCATACAAATGATTCAGCTATGACTTCCTTGACCTCTGTGCATTTCAGTTCAAAATTCAATTTCTTGAGCGTTTGAGTCTCAATGGCTGTTAGGTTTATTGCATTTTCTATAAATGCGTTTTTTTTTGTAGCCATTTTATATCAACCTTCACAAAGGCTTAGAGCCTAGAGTTGAATTATTCCACAGAGACATACTAAGGTGAAACCGCTGATAAAGAAAAAATTGTATTTTTCATTTTAAGTGGCAATAGGTATAATCCCATATAGGGTTATTAATAACAGGAAACTGCAGAAGCAGATGGAGAGCCAGAGTAGCTTAGAAGCTAATGTCTGGCTGATGGTGGTAAGAGTACCTTAGAGACTGATGTCTTTTTGGGGCATCCTGCATGGCCCGCAGAAGAAGAAGTAATGCCCAAAGAAAGGGAAGTAACCAAGAAAGAAAGAAGGAACAGTTTACCAAGCATTTGCTATTACTAGGAACTCTGTTCATTGCTTTGTCTTTGTTTTATTATGGTGGGCCATGTGTGATAGGATATTATCTCACATGTGTTTTCTGAGGCTGCCCTGTCTTGGATCATTTAAGTCTTTGAACATCTTTATCAGGTTTAACGTCTCACATTAGAGTCATTTCCTTGGGTTTCTATGAAAGTAAAGCCTGAGACAGGGACTTGGGTGCAGGCATTTTATTTGGGAGATGATTCCAGGGAGCAGATGTGAAGGAGTAAGTGGAGTGAAAGCTAGCATAAGGAAGTAGTATTGAGGCATTGCTGTACGCAGTAGGGGCTTAAATCAGCCTTGATAAGACATGTATAGAATGCTTCTAAGACTTGTCTGCCTTAAGGGTAGGAGGCCAGGACATCTACCCACTGGCTTTTGCCCCTCACTGGTGAGGATTTCCTGACAGTGTTAACTCTCCTGGGCTTATGGAGCTGACCGTGCCTGTACATGGGCTGAATGGGTACCAACAGGGTCAGGAGAAAGCCCTGAGCAGAAAGCAGAAAGACATGCAGATTATGTTTGAAGTAGAATGCTGTGAAATGGTTTAGCCTGAGCTTTCCCATATTGTCTGCTGAAACTGCCCTGGAATAAGAGGGCACTGTGATACAGGGTACTTAAGGAGTCTGTGATAATGCTCACTCTGGTTCACTCTTCAGTCCATTTGTCCATCCCTGTATTCAACCAAATGCATTTATTTGGCACCCATTCTATCTGAGGTCATGTGCTAGATTAAACCCTAGAGACACAGTGGGAAAGCAAGACATGGTCCTTATTTTTGAGCAGCTCATATTTTATTGAACAAGTGTTCATGAAAATTAGCAGGAATCAGTAAGATTCCATGAGAACAAATAGCAGGGACACAACTTAGTCTTGGAAGGATCGGAGAAGATTCTTGTGAACAGAAGAAACAAAATTTAAGGTGGTTTGGAAAGCCTAGAAATTTAGCCAGCTAGCCCTTACTATGATTGGTCTGTGGTACTCTGAAAATTAGCTGAATTGGTTGCAGTTTTAACAATTTACCTGTTAAAATTTAGTCTTTAGTAATTTCTATGAAATTCCTCATTAGGTGTTAGAATAGTTCTCTGCTAAAGTATGAATATTTGGCAAGGGAAATTGTTGGTTGATTAAGATAATATTTCCATTCTACGGCTGTCTTTTCCCAGTTGCCATTTTATTTTTGGATCTTCACACACCTTTGCTGAAAATGAAAAAACTATGTGACTGTGACCTGAGTGTTGCTAATTGTTGAACTTTTAGGCGACTTTTAAAGTAAGGAAATGCAAAGAGAAAACCCTTTAAGGAGGCAGAGATTAATTATGGGCTGCAAAGTGTTCACGATTAACAAGGTTCAATAGGTTTTTGCTCTGTGAGTAGATTTCCAACGTTTGCCAGGGTTGAAGCTTAAACAGGAAGCAGTTTTGGCTGTTGATATCATGTTCCTGAATGTCCAGGTGTGCTCTCCCACAGTGCAGTCTCAGATGGAGCCTGTTTAGCATCACTTGCTGCTGAGAACAGTTAAGCTTGCAGCTGAGGTGTCAGTTTTTGCCTACTGTGGGAAATTCTTCCCAAATGGTCCTTGGCTGGCATTTTGCCCCAGCTAAAATTGATGTAATATAGTCCTTTGAATCTGGGCATGGGGCCAGTGTAGCAGGAGCATAATTCTCATGTGGCAGAGAGAGACTGACCTGAGGGGACTGCACAACATTATCTTTACAGTTGCTTACAAACTCTAAAATGGCGGCTTTATACTAAAGAATGGAGGTTAGTGTTAATGTTTTCTCCTCTCGCCTTAATATGGGGAGAAGATTCCCTGGAGATATATATATATATATATATATGTGTGTGTGTGTGTGTGTGTGTGTGTGTGTGTGTGTGTGTGTATAGACACACACACACACATGAATATATATATTCATTCCCTGGAGAGAGAGATAAATATATAATTTCATTCATTTCTTAATTCATCTTTGGAAAAAATACTTATTAAGTCCCCACAATGTGCTAGGTACTGCTGGGAGCTAGTATGTGGTAGTGAACAATACAGAAGGTCCCTGTCTCATGCAGATTACATTCTCATGATGGTGGGGGGAGACATAAAGGAAATAGATAAGTAAGCAAGAAAATCATCAAATGATACATGCTCTCTAGACAGGTAAAGTGGGTGATGTAATAAGAATTTCCTTCCTGAATTTTCTGAAGGCTGGCAGATGTGGAAAGTTGGATCCAAGTAGTGGAGTTACGGAACAGTTGGGAGTGAAAGTCTCAGTGGTGATGAATGACCCGCACTGGTGACAGTGACATGACTGTGATGAGGGAATCATCTGCTAGGAGTACATGAGTAATCAGCTTAATCTGAGTGGCATGATCAACAGGATATTTATTTATTTGGGGGGGTTATTTATTTAATTTTAAATGATTTTTATTTTTACCATTATAGCTGGTTTACAGTGTTCTGTCAGTTTTCTGCTGTACAGCAAGGTGCCTCATTTAAAGGAAACAGGCATAAGCAAAAAGGTGCCTTAGGATTGGGAGCACAAGCCTCCAAGTGGCACCCTAGTCCGTGGTATTACAAGGAGAGTCTCACTTACTGGTAAGAGACAAAGATGAAGCTTTTTCCATAGAGGTGCAGTGTTATGTAGCTGGGATACAAGATGAAAATGCTGACTTTCACTGGGGCAACTGAGTGACCGAACTGGGAGACTTTCCACTTTTCAGGTGTTTGGATTCTCTTCACATGTTCTGTCATCATCCTCTCCTCAGGGGATCTATTCTCATAGTACTTGCAGCTTTACCCCTGAGGGAGTATTCATGAGGCAAGATATGTACTATTTTTCCACTCTGTATATACACCTGCTACAAACTGCAAACTGGCAGGCCAGTTTTCTTTTTTTCACGGCAGAGAAGAAAGCAAAATGTGCACTTTGTTATTTTCAAAAAATATGTTATTAATATTTAAAATTTTCCTTTTGCATATTTTTGTCCAAATGTCATCTCGTTAGAGAGACTATTTCTTCCTATCTTATCTAAAATAACACTTACTTCCATTGTACCCATTTACTATCTTTTTTCTATTATTTACTTTTGGTTTATTTGGATTTATTTTTTATATTTTACACTGAATTTTTGAGTTGAATGCTTAACTCATTATTTTTCAGTTTTTCTCTGATACATGAGTTTAAGGTTGCAAATTACTCTCAAGTATGATAGAACCTAAGCTGTATCCCATTCATTCTGACACATAGTTACTATTTTTTGAATTGTTATTCAATTCTATTTTTTTCAAATTTTCTTGATTTAATTTTTGAATTGCAGATTATTTAACATGTTTTTTAAAATTCTTTTCCATTATAGTTTATTATAAGATATTGAATATAGTTCCCCATGCTATACAGTAAGACCTTGTTGTTTATCCCTTTTATGTATAATACTTTATATCTGCTAATCCAAAACTCTTAATTTATCCCTCCTGCTTTTCTTTCCCCTTTGGTAACCCTAAGTCTGTTCTCCCTGTCTGTTTCTATTCTGTAGATAGGTTCATCTGTGCCTTATTTTAGATTCCGCATATAAGTGATATCATATATTTCTCTTTCTGACTTACTTCACTTAGTATGGTAATTTCTGGGTCCATCCATATTGCTGCAAATGGCATTATTTCGTTCTTTTCTATGAATGAGTGGTATTCTAATGTAAATGTGTGTATACACCACATCTTTTTTTTTTTTTTTTTTGTCTGCCTTTTCTAAGGCTGCATTCATGGCATATGGAGGTTCCTAGGCTAGGGATCTAATTTGAGCTGTACCCGCTGGCCTATGCCACAGCCATGGCAACATGGGATCCGAGCCGCGTCTGCAACCTATACCACAGGTCACAGAAACACCAGATCCTTAACCCACTGAGCAAGGCCAGGGATCAAACCTGCAACCTCATGGTTCCTAGTCAGATTGGTTAACCACTGAGCCATGACGAGAACTCTTACACCACATCTTCTTTATCCATTGATCTGTCCCTGGACATTTAGGTTATTTCCATGACTTGACTATTGTAAATAGTGCTGCTGTAATCATTGGAGTGCATGTATCTTTTCAAATTAGAGTTTTCTCTAGATATATTCCCAAGAATGGGATAGCGGGGTCACATGATAGCTCTATTTTTAGCTTTTTAAGGAACGTCTGTACTGCTTTCCATATTGACTGTACCAATTTACATTCCCACCAGAAGTGTAAGAGAGTTCCTTTTTCTCCACATCCTTTCCAGCATTTTTAATTTGTGGACTTTTTGATAATGGCCATTCTGACTGCTATGAAGTAATACCTCATTGTAGTTTTGATTTGCATTTCTCTTAATAATTGGTGATGTTAAATGTCTTTTCATGTGTCTGTTGGTAATCTGTGTATCTTTGTGAAAATGTGTTTTTAGATTTTCTGCCAGTTTTTTTATTGGGTGTTTGTTTTTTTGTTATTGAGTTGTATGCATTGTTTTAATATTTTGGAAATTAAGCTCTTCTTGGTTGCACTATTTTCATAACTTTTTTTTTTTAAAAAGGTTTTCCAGTGTGTGCAGTTTGGGGTTTATTTTTTTGCTTATTTCCAAGTGCCCAAGAGAGGTGTATCAAATTCTCTGTCATTATGATTGTGTATTCTTTCATATCTCTTGAGTTTTCCTCTTATTTTTGTTTATGTATTTTCAAGCTATGTTATTAAGTGCTTACAGGTTTAAGATTACTATATTTCCAGTGAATTTATTTATCATTACAAAACATTCCTCCTTTTCACTGTAATGCTTTTTCCACCCAGCTTTATATATTGATATATAATTAACACATAACATGTAATGCTTTTTAAAAAAATCTCAAAAGCACCTTTTTCTGATATTGAAAATGCAGCACCACTTTTAGGGGATCTTTTCTTGGGACATTTTTCTACCTAATATTGGTTTCCATTTTGGTGAGCCATTAAGGTTAGATTTCTCTTGTTACCGTATGTAATTTGATCTTTAAAAAACTCATATAATCATTTCAGTTTAAATGAAAATTTTATTGTGATTATTTGGATTTTTATGCCATTATAAATTCTGTATTTTAGTTGTCTCACGTTTTTCTTGCTTTACTTTTTCTTCTTTTATATTTTTATTAGATTAATAATGTTTTCCTAACTCCTCACTTCTGCATTTGCGAGAATGTACTCTATTTGCAGTCTTTAAAATTTATCCCCACATTTTAAAGATTCTTAAAAAATATAAATATAATCAAACTTTGACAGACTCTGTCTTTGTAAAGTTAAAGGATGCCTTAATGTTGATTATTACCTCCTATATTCAGTGCTAATGTTGCTTAGCTATTTTAGTTCTACTTTCTCCCTCTCTCTCTCTCTCTCTCTCTTTTAGGGCAACACCCTTGGCATATGGAGGTTCCCTGGCTGGGAGTTGAATTGGAGCCATAGCTGCTGGCCCATGCCACAGCCACAGCAATGCCAGATTAGAGCTGCATCTGGGACCTACACTAAAGCTTGTGGCAATGGAGGATCCTTTAACTCATGAACAAGGCTAGGGATTGAACATGCATCCTCATGGATACTAGCCGGGTTCTTAACCAACTGAGCCACAATAGGAACTCCTTTTAGTTCTATTTTTTATTAAGTTTGGCTTCTTTAAAAAAACAGAAGTCAAGGCAGGATTAGATACACAAGAAATTTATTGAAATACATTAAATATAGAGAGGGAAGGAACAGGAAGAGGCCAGGAAAGACTGCAGACCATCATGCATGGCTGACAACTGTGAAAGGAAAGATGGAAAGGAGAATTTCATAAGTATAGCCTTAGACTTCAGTGTGGTTCTGGAGAGGTTTTGGTGAAGTTGATGGGGAGGTTCTGCATATAAGTTACCCAGTAGAGGAATTTCATGTTGAACAGGAACACCTGGCTCTAGTATCCCTGAGACTAGGCCTCAAAGTAAACAAAGTGGTGAATCCAAAAGTTCAGTAGCTGGTGATACTGGTCAACTAAGCTCTCTTCAACAGAATATCTTAAAGGCGGATCTGAGTGTTACTCCTCCATGACCTCTGCAGCTTTGCACAAATGTTCCCAGATCCATTTTCTACTTTCCTAATTCTTTCTTCAGTTCTGTTTGATCTGACGTTTAACCTACGTATTGAATTTTTACTTGCAGTTGATAAAAATTTTCACTCTTAGGGATTCTACATAGAAGTCATATCCCCAAACAAAAAGATGACGTTTCTTTGTTTCCAGTATTGAATTCTCCAGAGTTTCTGGAGTGGGCTGGGTTTTGGTAATTTGAATACCCGTAATTCTTTATTAAACAGATGCAAAACTTAATCTTTAGGTCATTCAAGTTCATGTTGTAGAAGGTATGGAAAGAAGTGCTTTGGAGTAGAAAATGAATAGCAGAAGAGGAGGAAACACTTGGGGGGAAATGGGTCAACCAGGGTGTCTAACTGTATAGAAATGGTATGCTTTTCAGTATTTGGTGCATTTGCTCTGTTTTCACTCACTGTATTTCTTATTCTCAACAGTAAATGCCATTTTTAACCTATTGAAAGCTAAAGGCAGTATTAATTTCCACTTGAGCATGCATGATAGGCCCTAAAATGACACCACCAAGTACTCTTGCATGCATTTATAAACAGAAATAGCATGTTTTATGACTGAAACTACAAGAGTTTGGGAAAGTGGGAGGAAAAAGGAAAGGGGCAGTGGTGCCTGTGCCAGGTGAGAGGTCTCAGAAACAGCAGCAGAAATTCCCATTGTGACTCAGTGGTAACGAACACAGCTAGTAGCCATTAGGATGTGAGGTTTGATCCCTGGCCTCCCTCAGTGGTTTAAGGATCCATCTCTGCAGTGAGCTGTGGTGCAGGTCCTAAACACAGCTCAGATCCCTCGTTGCTGTGGCTGTGGTGTAGGCCAGCAGCTGTAGCTCCGATTCGACCCCTAACCTGGGAACTTTGATATACCATGGATGAGGTCCAAAAAGGACAAAAACAAACAAAGCAAAACAAACAAACCAGCAACAGTCAGGAAAGTGTTGATTATCTAGAGAGCCTCCATCCTTCTGGTGCACATATGCACAATGTTGGAGTCACTGTGCATCCGTGTGCCTTTCCTGGGCATTTCCATCAAAATTTTATAGGGTAAGGACCAGTGGGGTCCATAAGGAGAGTTTAAAAAAGCAAAATAAGTGAAAAACCACGTAAATACTATCTTAAAACTGTTGCTAAAGCAATTGCTAGTAGGATGAGGCCTAGGAATGAAAAGGAAGAACTTCTTAAAAGCTTCTTGCCTTTTCTGAGAGCATCAAAATAAAGAGACAGGAAGGCTTCAGGGCACTGGGGAGAAGGAATGTTACACATTGAACCTCAGTGGAGCAAAATGATTTAGAAGAATATGAGCCTTCTTTGCATATTTTCTGGAAATGTGCCAAGAGTGAGAGCATCTCTATGTGTAAAACATCAACCAAAATAAAATCATCTGAGTAAAGGAAATATTATTAAGGGAACTGGCTTGCCTATTGACGTTTATTTAACTCTTCTAGAATAAAGTATGCATTAGCAAGAACTTTTGGGAAAAAATGTATCTGATTTCCAACCACAAGAAAAGGCAACAAATTCAAAGCTAAGGAGTATTCTTAGACTGCACTTTAGTAGTTCCTTAATTTAGCCAGCTGGAGAAATGCTTTTTTCCAGCATAAAATTATTTAAACTTTCAAAAGGAAAGTTTTCATTTGCTTTTAAACCTGGACATTACTGGAAAGTTGTTCTATGAATTTGCCAAAGTAAATAACCTCTACTTTTCAGTTATGGGGAATGTATTTTTGAGGAGACTTAATGTGAATAGGGGCTGAACTGTCCCCATATATTTAGCAAATAGTGAGGGGGCTTTTGACAAAGACATAAATGATAGGGCCCTAGGTCTATATAAATCATTAGGGATAGAGATCAAAAACTTAATGTTGAGTGAAAGAGCAAGTGGCAGAACATATGTACACTGAGATATTTCTGGATACATATAAAGTATGAAAAAATTTTAATTATGTATATTGTGCTGATTGCCTGGTGTAAAACAGTTAACTGTGAGGCAGAAAATAAGGAAGAGAAATGAGAAAGGAGTGTGATGGTTATCAGGGAACTTTAGTCCCACCCTCCTTCCTTCCATCCCTTCTTCCCCTAAAAGAATGAAGCGTAAATTGCTTGTGCGGTTTTATTTGAAATTACCTGCACAGAAGAAATATTGGAGCATTTTTAATTCAGTATTGAAACCAAATAATTTTAGGAGTGGCTGGTAGGAATATATTTGTTACTTCTGTGTTTTTTGAGAAAAAAGATCATTTACTGAAAATGTATGTATCTATATCATGTTCAATGTATTAAAATTCCAGTATTAACCCTAATCTCCTGTTTCCCTACCAGGTATTTCTTACAAACAGCCAGGAGAAGAAAAGAATGAGAAAAAGAATCGAATTCCTGTTTCATATTCCATAATAAGGACAAGAATAAGAAGATGGAAACACTTGGGGCAGAGGATTGCAGGTGAGAAAAAAAAAAAAAACATAAAGGATAAATGGTGGAGGAGAAGATAAAGTGGGAAAGGATATAAACAAAAGAGTATTGTGGGAAAGTCCAAAGCATATATATAACAAAGCAAGACAATTATATTTTAGAGTCACTTATGCTGGCTGGTCAATATCTTGGGAAACAATATGAAACATGAGAATTTAAAAATTTTTAATTTGAGCCATAAGTGTTGTAAAAATCTGCTAGCTAATGTGTGGAGAAAATGAGTCTGTGACATTGGGTGGACCTGAAGCATTTGTGACCATTGTGATGAAAACAGTTCTGTGTGTCTGTGTTTCTGTTAAATGAGGGGCCTGAGAAGACACTTGTCCTAAGAGAGTGTGGGAACATGACCCACCCACAGAGGCTTTGATCTGTGTACATAGAGGTTAGCATTGTAGGGACAAATACTCCCTTCTAGTTCAAAGGCAGCTTTTGTCTGTAAAATGCGCCTCTGGCAATACATAGAGCAAAGTGAAAATACTAATAGGATTGGTGTGGGCATGAGGACATGGCCTCGGTCTGATTATTGATCTATAGTTTCACACAGTCCTAGGTCTTATGAGTCAAGGTATGTAAGTGAAGTCACCTAAAGGGAAAGTCAGGGTGGTCAGGAGTGCATACGTGTTGTGTCACATTTTATTCTTTGGATTTGCATTTCCACGCTCTTCTCCAGGATTGTTCCCATCTAGTCTCAGTGCTTCAAATGAAATAAACGGGTTTGCATTTGTAAATTATCTTGGAGGCCCCTTTTTACCCATTTTTCTCTTTCCTAAACTGGCCATTGACTTTCAGTAATTTATGTTGGATACAGAAATGGGGGAGTTTGGGATGAGTAAAGACATACTCCAAAGAAGGAGGAGAACTGACCGGTTCTAGGGAAAAAAATCATCTTTGGTGCTTTAGTGCTTCCTGCTGAGTACATCAGCCTCAGGTGGGTTTTGCTGTGGTGACCCTGAGTCCCTCCTTTGCTGTAAAAGCTGAACAGATAGTTCTGCTGAACAGAGCAAAAGTGGAGCTCCTCGAGGTGAGTGGTAGACCCAGCTGAATAAATCATGTCTTGAGAACCTGATCTGATTTTTTTCTTTCAGTAGAATTTTGTGATTCCCTGATGGAAGGGTTTTGTAAGAGTATGTATGATTTCTTGAAAACAATTATAAGTCCTGTAATATAGGCACATCTAATAAAAAATATGAATTCTTTGGCAAAAACAAATAGAAGGTTTTATTGACAAGCTCACAGTTGCACAGGAACACTAGGCCATATTGACTTTAATAAAACATTAAGTGGTTTAATTAAATCATTAATTCAACCTCCATTCCATTTTTCAAAAGACAGTCAATGTAAAAATGAAATGATTTCTTTTTTTAGCCGCTTGTCTTTCTTCTATAATTCATTAAGATGAGTCTATAGATTGACTTATTGCTACTCTGCCATAAAGCTCTTGCTGCCATTTCAAGAATATAGCACTTGAAGCAGGATACAAGGAGGTATTGATCTTAAGGTGACATCTTCCTTCACTTTCATAAGAGAGTTTTTTTTTTAGAAAAATCTATAAAATGTGTATGATTACAGAGGTTTAAGCCAAAATATTGTTATACTACTAAAATAATTGTTAGCTTGTTCCTCTGGTCTATGGGGAAAATGTATAAAAGGTATATGAACTATTTTAAAAACATATAACGGTAGTCATCATACATTTTCTTTCTAAATTAATTTTTATTTATGGAAGTAATAAATGGAAATAGTTTTAAAAATCTGTAATATCAAAAATATGTAAAGTAAATTAAAAAACTTTTACCTCACCCTCCCTGTACTGTAATTCTACTCCTCAGAGACAGCCACTTCTTCATCTATATATCTCTGTATATAAAAATAATAATCTGTCTGACCCTAGATCCTCTAAAAACAGGTTGACTCAGGGGTTAATGTTTTGATACTTTATTTGGGTGTAATAAGCCCAGGTGGGTGAAGCTAAGAAAAAAGGGAAGTGAGTCAAGGAAAGCTATCAAGCAGTGCCAGGTAATACACTACATGATGGAAGTCAGCTCAGCATGTGTATTTGTCTGCACTGGGTTGTGATGAGTAACCCTACTTCTAAAAACTGTATGGATGGAAATTCATCTGATTGGCTCTTATCTCTCTTTCCCTTTGGTCACGGTTGACTCCATGAGGAGCTAACTCTTCTGTGGTTCAGGATCGTGATACCTGGCCCTTGGTGGCCTCCCCGGGTGCCTATTCCACACCCTGTGGTGTTGCATTCCATTGAAGTCCAAGAGTGGAGGGGTGACATGGTATGGACAGGCTCAGCATGCAGGGGGTGTGGGTCATCCAGGTGTTGGACTTCACCTTAACTCCAGCCATCTGGGGAGCTTGGCACAGGTGGCTAAGCTGATCCTTAACCCAAGACAGAGAGCACCTTCAGAGAGGAGATAATAAGAGCAATGTGAATGTTGTACACTACATGTCTTATGTTTATTCCTTGGTATACTGATTTCAGACATTTAATATTGACTTCTTGATGTAGGCTCATGAGTATTTAACTCTCTTTCACCCCTTTTCTTTTCATTCCCACTCTAGTATAGTTATATAACAATTTCTGTTTCAAGGTAATTGTCAAATGTTTACATTATTATGCCTAGGTAAATTACGTTATTGCTAAACCAAGTAGTGAATATAATTACATCTTTTCTTATAGCACTTTCATTTTCTCTAATTACTACATTTTTATTTTCATTGTTTACTAAGAGCTTTTTTCCTTGTTTTTTTTTTAGGGGCCTTGTTTTTTTTTTTTTTTGGGGGGGGGTGCACCTGCAGGATATGGACGTTCCTAGGCTAAGAGTTGAATTGGAGCTGTAGCTTCCAGCCTACGCCACAGCCACAGCAACTCTGCGTCTGAGCCTCATCTGAGATCTGTGCTCCAGCTTGGAGCAATGCTGGATCCTTAACCCACTGAGCAAGGCCAGGGATCAAACCTGCATTCTCACACTGTATTGGGTTCTGTACCTGCTGAGCCGCATTGGGAACTCTGTTTTCCAAGAACTTTTACAAATATTTCCCATTATAGCTGACTGTGATCTTTTTTTCTAATTCCCCACACATAAATGATAGTCTGTCAATTCCATTTTTTACCCCCCCTTCATGACCTCTTTCCCAGAGCCTTGGATTCTCTTGCTTTAATCTGAACTAATTGGTTTCTAGGCCTGATGACGTGAAATCCCTGTTTTCTGAATCTCATATTTTCCCTTTTCTTGGATAATTCCTTTGGTTGAGCACATCCTACAGTGGTCTCTTGAAACAAATATGGTAGACACTTACAGTAGCTCTCTGTGATCAGTTTTCCTCCCTTCCTGGACAAATGGGAGGATGACACTTCACTGCCTCCTAGGTCATTATCTAGTCCTGGCCAGTGCTCTGTGAGTAGAAGTGACATAACAGTTTAGGCAATAGCCTTCTCCTTCCCCATGTAAGAAGAGGCCATGCCTTGTATAGAGATGGTTATAATACCAAAACAAAGCCTGGATCGCTAAATTGCCATGGTTGACCTGGAGAATCTCCTGTAGTCACATAAATTCCAAGTATGACGAGAAAAAAACCCTTGTTGTATTAGCAAATGTGATTTTGGCATTGCTTATAAGCTGGCCTCTCCTGACTGATAGAAAAGGATTCACAGGAAATACATTTTTGAGCCATTCTGATCTGAAAAATCATTATTCCACCCTCACATTTGATTACAGAGTGGCTGAGTATAGAATTCTAGGTTATAGGATATTTGATTCTGTTCTACCCTATCCCTTTGGATGCAACCTAGCTTTTCTCTGGAAGATTTTAGGGTCTTCTACTTATCCCATCATGCCTGCTATGGCATATCCAAGTCTGAGATGGGTAAGAAAGGCTTCTGCGGGATAGGGTTTGGATTAATTTCCCATGGCTGCTGTAACAAATTACCAAAAACTTGGTGACTTAAAATCAACAGAAATTTGTTTTCTCACAGTTCTGAGAGCTACAAATCTGGAATAAGTTTTACAGGGCTGAAGTCAAGGTTTTGACAGGACAGTATTTCTTCTGAAAGCTGAAGGGAAGAACCTATTTCCTTGCTTTTTCTAGCTTCTGCAAGCTGCCAGCATTCCTTGGCTTTTGATCCTGTTTCACCCCAGCCTTTGCTTCCATCATCATATCTCCTTGTCCGATTCTGATGCTCCTGCCTTTCTCTCTTTCTAAAAATATTTTTTATTGATGTATAGTTGATTTACAACGTTGTGTTAGTTTCAGTTGTACAGCACAGTGATTCAGCTCTGCATAGTACATTCCTTTCCAGTATAGGTTATTATAAGACATTGAGTATAATTCTGTATATTATATAATATGTCCTTATTGGTTATCTATATATAGTAGTATATATATTTTAATTCCAAACTCCTAATTAATCCCTCCCGTCTTTCCCCTTTGATAACCATAAGTTTGTTTTCTATGTCTGTGAGTCTGTTTCAATTTTGCAAATTTTATAAATAAGTTCTTTTGTAACATATTTTAGATTCCACATATAAGTGGTATCATATGATACTTGTATTTATTTATCTGACTTAATTCACTCAGTATGACAATCTCTAGGTCCATCTATGTTGCTGCAAATGGCATTATTTCATTCTTCTTATGGCTAGTAGTCCATTGTATATTTATACCACGTCTTCTTTATCCATTCCTTTGCTGATGGACATTTAGTTTGCTTCCATGTCTTGGCTATTGTAAATAGTGCTGCTGTGAACATCAGGGGTATATATGTCTTATCAGATTATGGTGTTTTCCAGATATGTCCAAGAGTGGGATTATAGGATCATATGGTAGTTCTACTTTTAGTTTTTTTGGGGACCTCTATACTGTTCTCCATAGTCTGCCTTTCTCTTATAAGAACCTTTGTGATTAGGTTGAGCCCAGTTACCCAGAATAACTTCCTTATCTCAAGATTTTAATTTAATTATATGTGCGAAGGCTTTCCTTCTTCTTCCCCTGCCCCAACTGCATAAGGTAGTATTCACATGTTCCAGGATTAGTACGTGAATATCTTTTGGGGGCCCATATTTAAGCCTACCGCAGATGTATAAATAAATACATATGTAAATATGTTTATATTTACACATACACACAATGCCTCTGCCCACTGAGTGAGCTTGGGAAAACAACACCCCAATGTCAGTGAATACAACTAGTGACTCTAGGTTGCAGTTGCAGTTTTGGTTTTCCAGACTCTCATACCTGCCTCACTTGTCTGCCCAGACCGTGTGATCTTGGGCAAGGTGACTACTGTAGACACTCCCCGAAGTGGCTGACAACTGACAGTACTCCTACTTTCTACCAAAAGGAAGAAGGGCTTCCTGGAGAAATGGCTGATTCCAGGCCAGGCCAGGGAAAGTACAGTATAAACTGATAACATCTTTTTGTGCTAGAAAGTAAAAAAGTGATCTAAGAATGATGTGGACAATATCAGCCTGACATAGAACCAGTTCGAAGGAACTCCCACTGACCAAATCTGAGGCAATTCAAACATCAAAACAAGTAATGAAAATAATGGATTATAACCTATTGAATAAAATTAGAAACCATGAATCTATACTGATATCAGTGAATAAACTAAAATTTTGATGTGGGAAGGGATATTTACATAGTTTAAAAATGCCTCTCCACAACTACTTTATTAATTATATGGATTAAAGAATAAGGTTGCAGGGGAGAAACCCTGGCAGATATCACCTTAATGAAGTGATCAAAGTGAAATTAGTAGTCATGGTGCAAATAGATTTTTTTTGGCCTGTTGCTTAATAGGATGAGATGAGAAGAATACAGCTTCTCATCTGTATGTGTGTGTGTGTGTGTGGTTTTTTTTCTTCTTTTTTTGTTAGGGCTGTACCTGTGGCATATGGAAGTTCCCAGGCTAGGGGTGGAATTGGATCTATAGCTGCCGGCTTGTGCCACAGCCACTGCAACGCCACAAGATGCCAGAGCAAAGCCGTGACCATGACCTACACTGCAGCTTGTGGCAACACTGGATCCTTAACCTACGACCAAGCCAGGGATTGAACCTGCATCCTTGTGGATACTAGTCAGGTTCATTTCCACTGTGTCACAATGGGAATTCCAATGTGTCATTTTTCACATAATCATGAGAAAATGTCAAAATAACCAAAATCAAGGATAATGTTACAAAATAAATGACCTGTAAACCTTAAAAATGTTCACTTCATGAAAATTAAGGAACTGTTGCAGATGGGAGGAGACTAAGAGATGTGACAGCTAGATACAATCAATGCAGGATTTTGAAGTGAATCTTATAAAAGACACTATTGGAACAATTGGTGAAACTCCAGTGGGGTCTGAGGATTAGTCAGTGGTACTATATCAGTGTTAACTTCTTTTGATGATTGTGTTGTCGTTGTGTAGCAGAATGTCCTTGTTTGTCAGAATTGCACATTAACATCCTGAGTGTGATGGCATATCATGTCAGCAACTTAGTCTCAGATGATTCAGGAATAAGTCTCTTTGTACAATATTCATAACTTTTTTATACATTTGAGATTGTTAAAAATAAAATTAAATTTGTTCCTCCTGGTTTTGGCCAAGTGGCTCACATCTCTTTGGCAGCCCAGTTTTGCCATGAAGATTTGGGAGTTGCTTCTTGAAGCTCAGTCTAATATCTGTCCCTTCAGCTATAAAATATACACAAAAGCGATATATGTTTCATAGGCTTTTTGTGAGGATTAATAAACCAATGCATAAAAAGGATTAGCACAATGATTGGCACCTTGAAATCAATTAGTAATAGTTAATAACTGCTGGCTATTTTTTGAATTTTTTTGTCTGCTTCGGTTTGAAGCCAGGATTTTACCATATGACAAAGAATGTACTAAATATCCTTTACATGTGACACCATTGACCTTTGATTTTAGGACTTCTCTTTGAGTTAAATTTGTAATGGCAGATAATTGAACAAAAACCAACATGAATTTGTGAGAGAACTGCCTGTTGTAGGGGTACAACTAGAGACCATGGAAGAGAGAAAAACTAACTCAGTTATTAACCATTAGCATTGGCAATAATCAAATGACCCCAATAGTTACATGGTAAACAAAAAGTGATTTAGCACACAATACTTTGTTATCCTAAAACCACTGTATGACAGCATGTTTATCAGTGGTATAAGTTTCCTGGAGTGGTAGAGAATCAAAATCCATTAGCACCTAGTTCAACTCTCACTGAATGGGCAGCCTACCAAGAGGTACAAGGATTAGGTAGTGTCAAAAATATGTCATGCACTTTATCACATTTTATTTTTAAATCATTATAATTAATTGAAAATCATGAGGAAAAATTTATGTCATCACAAGTTTAAGCAGTGCTGCTTTAATAGCTAGTCAGTTGGTTTAGGATGCCAGTACCATCCAGCAAAATATCTGAAGCCTTAATGCAGGAACAATGCTTACTTTTTTTTTTTATAACTTAATGAATTTTATTTCAATTATAGGTGTACAAAGATCATAAGTCAATACGATGGATTTTGTGTCCCAAACCCACAGTGCATCCCCCCACCCCCCTTGGTTTATTTGAAAAACCAAGGTTTTCCAAAGTCTGTGAGTCATTGTCTGTTCTGCAAAGAAGTTCATTGTGTCTTTTTAGTTTCCACATGTAAGCGGTAGCATTGGGTGTTGCTGTCTAATTGTCTGACTCGTTTCACTTCGCATGATAATTTCTAGGTCCATTCATGTTGCTATAAATGTTGGTAATTCGTTCCTTTCAATGGCTGAGTAATATTCCATTGTGTGTATGTACCATATCTTCCCTATCCACTCCCCTGTTGATGGGCATTTAGGTTGTTTCCATGACCTGGCTATTGCATAGAGTGCTGTAATGAATACTAAACAATGCTTAGTTTTAACCAAAAATTTATTACAGTTGATTCAGTTATACCTCTCCTCCTAGTTCACCCCAGTGATGATATGAAGCCCAGTCCTCCCAGGTATCTATTATTACCTCATCTCCTTATATATATTTGCAAATCTAATTCACACTCTCTTGGCCACTTGAGTCCCAGCAGCTCCTGCTCCACCATAAGCAAACTCTTTTCATAAACAACCTCTTTTATGATTGCTCATTTGTTTTACATGCTCCAGCAGAAATTCACCTATTTCCAGAGGGGTTTGTTCTCATCTTCTGGATCTTGGTTTAATAGAGAGAACTTTCCTGCCCATCCTGTCTGATTAACATCATGATTTTAATTCTCTCTCAGAACAGGTGGTTATTTTCATCCTTGAACTTATCACCTTGTGTACTTGTTTAATTTTTTGATTTAGTGCATTGCTAGTTTACTGCTAGATTCCTACCCTACAAGGTCAGCTCTTCAATGAGGACAGAGACTTTGTCCATCAGGCCAGTGTTCTCCAGGGTCTGGCACATATTGAGAATGAATAAGTGACTGAATGAATCATCACAGAAGATAAAAATTTGAAAATACTTAAAAAAACTAATTTTATCTTTTGACTAAATATACTGATGCTACAGTCATATTTTTTTACCTGGTAAATATATATTTATCATTGGATCATGGCTTACTGTTGCTTTTACAAACATGCATGAAAAAATAAATAGATCCCATACAGGTTTGTTAGGTTGCCACATTGAATTTACTTGGTTTCTGAAATATTTAGACTTTGTAGCAGGACATGATGGAGCAGTCTTATTTGACATGGTATGTTTGTACATTCTCAGTAAAAATTTGGAAACTTTATCTCTCTAGTAATGCTTGGATAAACACCTAAAATTTCTTTAGCTGAAACTGATGTGTACATAATCCTGAGCTGCTACTGTATTTGGAACAAGGTATAAGCTGTTTCTAAAGTAAAAACATCCAGTTATGAACATAAAAATAGTTGCTGTAGGAGAAAAGTAAAACCTCCAATTTTTAATGATACTTCTATTTCTTTACAGAACTATAGTGAAAGGAGAACCTTCTAATTTTTGTTACTGCATTTCAAGGGACATTTTGTTCAATTAAAAAATCCTATCATAAAATAAAACTGTATATCTTCATGGATTAGAGATCTCTAAGAAAGTTTTTTTTTTTTTAAAGGATGATAAACACGCAAATTCCTTTCAAAAGATGAGGATGATGTTCTCATAAGACTGAAGTGGGGAAAACCCTGAAAACATGAGTATATTTTTGTGGAAATCTATAATTAAATAATTCACAGTAAATATAATGTTGAAAGAAGTCAGGCTGTATATAACTCCTGGTCCAATTAGTATCAGATTTCATATGTAATTAATACTCCAGAGAAAGATGGGAGAAGCTAGAATGAAAACTGTATTTTAAAGTAGAGTAAAACTATTACTTATGTTGATGCAAAGAATAGAATGAAATTCCCAAAAGCAAAATCCTAATTTATTTTACAGCATAAAAACTACAGCATGGATCATTTAAAAATAAAGTCAAAATTACAGTGACTACAATTGAACAGATTCACTGAGCAAAACACTTTATTTTTATCTACAAGTTGAGAAACTGATGAAGCATAAAGGACAAATATGTATAATCAGTTGGAAAGTCTGAGGGGGGATTTTAGCAAAATAAAGGATTTGGTGTGGTTCAGTGGCATTCACCCAAGAGGGTTCCTGTTTCAAATTCACATTCACAACATAGCACTTCATTGCTTTGCTGCTAAATCAGCACAGAGTAGAACTCTATAAACGATCACTTTTGATCCCAGTTATATTTGGACAATGCCCACCAAAAAAGAGTGTCTTGTTTTATATCTATAATCTTAAATTACACAGAATTATACCTTACTTGTAATCTCAAACTATATAGTATTTATTGTATAACATATTAACCTTTTAAAAGCATGGGGTAATTGATTCCACTCTTCCCTTATGAGCTCAGGAAAAATAATTTCTCAACTGTTGTTTAAGTAAAATAATTTAAAACTATTTTAAGAGTCTGGATTTCCCATCATGGCTCACAGTAATGAACCCAGCTAGTATACATGAGGATGCAGGTTTGATCCCTGGCCTTGCCAAGTGGGTTAAGGATCCAGCGTTGCCAAGAGTTTGGTGTGGGTCACAGACGTGGCTCGGATCCAGCATTGCTGTGGCTGTGGTGTAGGCCCACTCCTATTTGACCCTTAGCCTGGGAACTTCCATGTACCATGGGTATGGCCCTAAAAAGACAAAAAACAAAAAAAAAAAACAAAAACAAAACTATTTTAGGGTCCGCATAGCACACGATAAAGATAAGGAGACTAAATATCTAGAAAACCAAATGACTTATTGCTGGCAGTATAACCTGTTGATGAGGCTGGAACTAACAATTAGGACTGCAGAGCAACCAGAAGATGTTTTGTTATAACGTGATCCTACTTCCTTGGTCATGAGTAATTGGTCTCCTTCAATTTGTTGGAAATGGTATGGAAAGGTAGGAATTATTCTCTCACAGGGACTGGACTGAGATATACAAACTTGAAGCTGTCAGCTAAAATCATGTTCCTCCACGTGGATGAGGAAGCAGAGAATACCAATTTGTACATTATTCATAAGATGACATATGTCTCACTTTGCCTGAGACATTCCCTGCCTATGTCCTTTGTCTCAGTATAATTATTAATAGTGTCTTCTCTCAAAATGTCCTGATTTGGAAGCTAAATTATATGGTCACCCTAATTACTCAAGACTCTGAAGGCAAAGATAGACACATAATTTGAACAGCAAATGCTTAGATATCATTCAAGGTAAGAGCTGCAACTTGAAAGCATTTTGAGAGTAAAGACACTGCTTTTACCTCTGCGTGGGAGTAAGTACCTTTAAACTAGGTAGGCCCCTTTCCTATATCTCATCTTTTTTAAAGAGGAAGTTTCCTTTTTGAATTTTGTTCTTCCATTAGTGTTGCCCTGTGGACCCTTGCTGTTACTGGTGATATGCAGAGTAGCTCACCGTAACATGTTGACATGTTATGTCTGCGATTGCTACATAGACTTATCTACCCACCCTCTGGCTGTAGACTACAAATTCAAAGCTTAGGCAATCTCCATATGTGAATCCTGTTAGGAGGCTCTGACTGTCATTGGGATTTTGACTACAATTCATGCACTGATTCTCTACATCAACTTGCAAGGAGAAAGAAGAGTAAAGTGGCACAACAAGCAGCAGAACAGAGGGAAAAGATACCTTGGATTTCTTATGCTTAAACCCCCATTGAGACTGACTCTGAGGTGCATTTTTGCCTTTGGGTTCTATAAGATGCCACAGTTTCTTCATAATTATAATATCTTTATGCTTAAGTTCTCTCCAAAATATTTTTATTAAGTTCTAATGCAATTTAGAATCTAGAATCAAAGTTAGCAGATTTAATTTTCATTTGTGATCAGGTCAATAACTGGAATTCATTTATTTATGCTTTTACTGTATGAATATTGAGTGCTTAATGTATGCTGGATATTCTGCTAGCTTCAGGGAAAACAGTGAGATATACTTCTTCCTCCCTGAAATCATTATACAATAATTACAGATGTGAGATCCTTCCCATTTTGCTTCAAATTATTGTTCAGATAATCTAGTAGTATATTCAGAACTTTGTCTAAGCATTCTAGGTATTCATAGTGTGTGAAGAATATCTGATATGAAAATTCTCTACTCAAGAATGTATTCCATTCTAAAAAGACAGATTTGGAAACATGCCAAGGGATAATTTTAACCAAGAATACACCTATATGATATTATATGATGGAAGATATTATTAGAATAGAGTGATTATTTTTTAAAAATATGCTTTATAGTCTCATTAGATTTTACATCCTGTGAACACGCCTTTGAAATGGGTTTTACTTGGGTAGACTAGGATGGAAAACAGAATTATACTTTGTTAGTCAAATCTCTCTGGAGAAAGTTTTTTTTTTTTTTTTTCCTCAGAAGTGTATTTGTGTGGGAAGATTGTTCCAAACGCAGGAAGAAACTTGAGAAGTGATTTGGAGGCCAAGGCATCACTGAGATTATCTTCTTAGTGTGAATGACTGAGGCAAATAAGGAAATATTGATTGCTTCTCGTGTTCCTTCTTTTTTTTTAGCTCTTTTTAAAAATTGAAGTGTAGTTGATTTACAGTGTTTCTTTGATTTCAGTTGTACAGCAAAGTGACCCAATCACACCCAGTTCCCTTGCTGTACAGTAGGACTGCATAGCCTATCATTCCAAATGTTACAGTTTGTATCCACTAGCCCCCGACTCCCATCCATCCCATTCCCTCCCCCCTCCACTCCGACAACCACAAGTCTGCTGTCCATGTCCGTGATCTGTTTCTGTTTTATAGTAGGACCATCTGTGCCATATTTCAGATTCCACATGTAAGTGATATCATACGGGATGACTTTCTCTTTGTGACTTACTTTACTTAGTATGAAAATCTCTAGTTCCATCCATGTTGCTGCAAATGACATTATTTTGTTCTTTTTTATGGCTGAGTAGTATTCCACTGTATGTATGTACCACAGTTTCTTAATCCATTTATCTGTTGATGGATATTTAGGTTGTTTCCATGTTTTAGCTATTGTGAATAATGATGCAGTGAACATTAGGGCTCGTGTATCTTTTTGAATGAATGTTTTGTCTGGATATATGTCAAGGAGTGGGATTGCTGGATCATATGGTAGTTCTATATTTAGTTTTCTGAGGAACCTCCATATTTTCCATAGTGGTTGTACCAATTTACATTCCCACCATCAGTGTAGGAGAATTCTCTTTTCTTCATACTCTCTCCAGCATTTGTTATTTGTTGACTTGTTAATGATGGCCATTCTGACCAGTGTGAGGGGGTACCTACTGCAGTTTTGATTCACATTTCTGTAATAATTAGTGATGTTGACCATTTTTTCATGCGCCCATTGGCAAACAATATGCCTTCTTTGAAGAAATGTCTGTTTAGGACTTCTGCCCATTTTTCAGTTGGGTTGTTTTGCTGTTGTTGTTGAGTTGTGCGAGTTGTTTATATATTTTAGAGATTGGGCCTTTGTTTGTTGCATCAATTTCAAAGATTTTCTCCATTCCATCGGTTGTATTTTCTTTTTTTTTTTAATGGTTTCCTTTGCTGTGCAAAAGCTTTTGAGATTAGATGCCATGGGTTTGTTTTTGTTTTCATTGTCATTATTCTAGGAGGTGGATCAAACAAGATGTTGCTGTGATTTAGGTCAGAGATTTGGGTCTGCCTATGTTTTCCTCTAGGAGTTTTATAGTATCTGGCCTTATATTTAGGTCTTTAATCTATTTTGAGTTTATTTTTGTGTATGGAGTTAGAGACTGTTCTAATTCCTTCTTTTACATGTAGCTTTCCAGTTTTCCCAGCACCACATATTGAAGAGACTATCTTTCTTCCACTGTACGTTCTTGCCTCCTTTGTCATAGATTAGTTGACCATAGATACTTGGGTTATTTCTGGGCTTTCTGTCCTGTTCCATTGATCTGTATTTCTGTTTCTGTACTAGTACCATATTGCTTTGTAGTATTGTCTGAAGTTAGGGAGCCTGATTCTTCCATTTCTGTTTTTCTTTTTCACTTTTGCTTTGGCTATTTGGGGTCTTTGTGTTTCCTTACAAATTTTAAAATATTCTGTTCTACCTCTGTGAAGAATGTCCTTGGTAATTTGATAGGGATTGCATTGAATCTGTAGATTGCCTTGGGAAGCATAGTCATTTTGACAGTGTTGATTCTTCCAGTCCAAGAGCATGGTATATCTGTCCATCTGTTTGTGTCACCTTTGACTTCTTTCATTAGTGTCTTATAGTTTTCAGAGTATAGGTCTTTTGTCTCTTTAGATAGGTTTATTCCTAGGTATTTTATTATTTTTGATGCAATGGTAAATGGGATGGTTTCTCTGATTTCTATTTCTGATCTTTCATTGTAGTATGTAGAAGTACAACTAGTTTCTGTGTATTAATTTTGTATCCTGCAACTTTGCCAAATATACTGATGAGTTCTAATATTTTCTGGTGGGGTCTTTAGGGTTCTCCAAGTATAGTATAATGTCATCTGCAAACAGGGATGGTTTTACTTCTTCTTTTCCAATTTGGATTCCTTTTGTTTCTTTTTCTTCTTTGATTGCTGTTGCTAGGATTTCAAAACTGTTGAATAGTAGTGGTGACAGCAGAAACCTTGTTTTGTTCTTGATCTTAGTTTGAATTCTTTCAGCTTTTCACCATTGAGAATTATGAAATTGTTGATGTGGTGTATAACACTGATTGATTTGTGAATATCGAAATATCTTTGCATCTCTGGGATAAATCCCACTTGATCATGGTGTATGATCTTTTTCATATATATTTGTATTCAATTTGCTGATATTTTGATGAGGATTTTTGCATCCATGTTCATCAGTGGTACTGGCCTGTAATTTTCTTTTTTTGTTGTTGTTATATCCTTGTCTGGTTTTGGTATCAGGGTGACGGTGGCCTCAGAGAAAGAGCTTGGGAGTGTTCATTCCTCAGCTGTTTTTTGGTTGAGTTTCAGAAGGATAGGTCTTAACTCTTCTCTGGATGTTTGATAGAATTTGACTATGTAGCCATTGGGTCCTGGGCTTTTGTTTTTTGGAAGTTTTTAAATCACATTTTCAATGTTAATACTTGTGATTGGTCTCTTCATATTTTCATTTTCTTCCTGGTTCAGTGTCAATAGGTTGTACCTTTGTAAGAATATGTCCATTTCTTCTGGGTTGTCCATTTTATTGGCATATAGTTACTTATAGTAGTCTCTTAGGATCCTTTGTATTTCTGTCGAGTCAGTTTTAATTTCTCCTTCCTTTTTCATTTTTTGTTTTATTGATTTAAGCTCTCTCTCCCTTTTTTTCTTGATGAGTCTGGCTAAAAGTTTATCAATTTTGTTGAGCTTTTCAAAGAACCAACTTTTGGTTTCATTGGTCTTTTCTGTTGTTTTCTTTGTCTATTTCATTTATTTCTATTCTGATCTTTATGATTCCATTCATTCTTAAGGGAACAAAGCCTTGCGTTCTTTGATATTTATTAATTTAACTTCTCTAAATGTAATTCCCAAGTATAGAACAGTCCAGGGTTTTTTTTGTTTTTTTTTTTTTTTAATGGTATACACATTAGTCAACAGATAAGGCAGAAAAAGAATTGGAGATAGACCAGCTCAATTTAGGCTCCTCAGGGACCTTGTGAGAATAATTTGGGCCTGGTTTAGGACTTCTAGGAATGCAGATTGGAAATATTCCAAGTTTACTAAGGAGATAGGCTAGCAGAGCTTTGATACCTGAAGACTAGTCTTTGGGATTCTAAATAGGTAATATTATGCTGCATATGACCCAGAAAGCCTGAAGCTATATTTGGCACTCTCTATTAAAGCCACATAAGAATGAAACCCTGGTGGAACTCTCCTCTACCCTCTCCACCTTCAGATAGTGAGGTGAAGGAGACAAGATGTATTTCTTCTGACGCTGTCCACAGAGATAGAAGATCTGTATATAACTAGCTGACAGTGCTTGCTAATGATATTGAAAAATCATACTGAGCGTTCACTGGACCTTCTCCCTGTTATAGTGCTTTTCATAATGAATTGTCCATTTAATTCTCAAACACATATGACAGACACAATAATTATCTCTATTTGTAGATAAGGAAACTAAAGAGGGAGAGTTAAAGAACCCTGCCCAAAGTCACAGCCAGGATGTGACAGAGAAAAATTTGAACTCAGGCCTTCTGACTGCAGAGTGCATGCTTTGAACAATTTTTTCTGCCCTCTCAATGGTAACAGACTGGTGACAGCCAGCTCTTCACCCATAGCAGATGCTCACAGAACATTTGTTGATTGACTGAGCTCTCCTTGATTTGTTAAAAGGTGGGCTAACCCTAAAATGTGCAATCAGGTAGGATATATGTAGAAGGCTGGCCCTGCACTTTCCCCTTCCTAGTATTCCTGTTGGAGATGGAAACTTCGTGAACCTTGAGAAACTAGAAAGTTCTTTTGGGGTCACATATCCTTTAAAAATCATATAGAAGCTCAGAACTTCTCCACATGAAAGTGCTCACACAAAATTTTTTATTTAATATGTCTGGGATTGTTTGAATTCCCTAAATCTTTCCAGGGATAACAGTAGCAGTTTTAAAGGATTGCTCTGAATTTTGAATATTGATACTTTTAACTTTCAAATGAATTGTGTGAGTGCTTAATTCAGAGAAAATGGTATTCACATTTTACTGAGGGTGGTTGCTTTTGTTTTTCTCCTTCAGCGGAAAACTCCGTGCCTGTGTTACAGTTGGCTGTGGTCACTAGCTGGCTGCCTGGTAACAGCACAGTTTGTGCATTCCATGGCAGGGCTCCAGAAAGGCAGAGTGTTCCACTGGGGAGCGGATGTGTGAGCTCCAGGTTTCTGACATGGACATTACTGATGATGCCCCTGCTGAAAGTCCTCATTATTATCATGACAAATGCGGGGATAACAAAGGCACCATTTTCGGAACAGAGGGTTATCTGTTATTACCTGAATATTTTTGATTATGGTATTAAGTTGGTCAGAGTACTGCATCATACCTTTTAGTGCATGAGTTCATTTAAGGAGCTTCTGTTAATATGGGAACTAAGTTGTACATGATCACATACTCACAAACTTCCTTAATCTGAGTTGTGGTGAACGACAGCTACAAACTGTAACCATCTACTTGAAGACTTCAGTCTTTTTGGTTTGGGTATGGAGGTGAAGAGTGTAGGGAAAATGGCGTGAATTTTGATACCTTTTTTACATTTAATATTCTCTAGGGACTGTAGAAATAGAAACATGATTTATTGCTGGAATCAGTGTTTTCCAGTTGTCAGCCAAAGAGTAGAAGTGTTGAACAAGTTTGGAGAGTGGGTGGTTGCATTATCTCTGTGAAACCACATCACATCCTTGGGCACAGCTGAGGGGCTGTAGGAGTGGAAACAATGTTGGATGGAGGCACAGGGACCTGGATTCAGCTCCAGTTCTGCCGTTATCAACCTTAGTGATCTTCAAGAAGCAATTACCTACCTGAGCCTCAGCTACAAAGAGAGGTTGAGCTGTAAGGTCCTTATGAGTTCTGAAATATAATTATTTTATGAAAACACAAGTGTTTGAGTTTCTATTATTGTCATGAGTTTCTCCAGAGTCCTTGAATCTGATGGTTGAACTCTCTGAAATCTGTGTTCCATGTTCCATTAGTGAGTGCGAGGGACTTCCAAGTGCTTCACAACATTTTGGATATGCATTGGAATTGTTCCACTGAGAAATGAAGTCAGTGCTTGCAATTCACTTTTGAATTTCTCTGAATTTTGGGCATTCTTGATTTATCTTGTATTTTTCCTACACAATGTGTTAGATATTCAGA
The DNA here is from genome assembly GCA_004024745.2 of Catagonus wagneri. Lineage (NCBI taxonomy): Eukaryota > Metazoa > Chordata > Mammalia > Artiodactyla > Tayassuidae > Catagonus > Catagonus wagneri. The sequence continues at coordinate 23,690,606 of PVHT020004020.1, forward strand.
TAATCAGGTAAAAATAAGACTCATGCCTCTGAGTTTTCTGTCCCTAAACTCAGTCTAAGTAATTCCCTGTTTTATTCTTATAACAAAATTGTTATTATTTTCTTTCATTTCAGAAATTCTGGGAGACCCTTGAGCCAGTTGATTGTAAGATGAATGATCTTTGTTTAGTTGAACTATTTACTCATCACTTTTAAGCCACTTCATTTCCATAATCTTAAACTTCCCAAATATCGGCTTCCCACATTGTGACCTGTAGACATTCTACGAAGCATACAAAGCAGAATGGAACATTTATCAAAGAACATAAAAGGAAAAATAAAATCAATTGTCTTTTATTGTATGCTTTAAAAAAGCTAGAGGTATGGAGCATGCTATATTTTGATGCTAACATGTGCAGCCTAAGGGAGAAAAACGTGGAGGTCTTGATGTTAATATAAGTTACCTGAATGACATGTTAAAGTTTTGGTTTCAAAATCAAAATTATATAATCTTATCACAAAATTTTAATGTATTGGAGGAACATTCATTTGAAAAACTACATAAAGATAAACATTTTTGTTTCTTCCCACAACTGCCTGGTGGCAATTTTATGGTTCCTTTCTCATAAGATTAGGATTTCTGTTACATTCTTGTCTCCTCTAGAGGTTGATTCATGAAGTCTTGAATAGCCTGATGCAAAGGAAGCCATTTTTTGATAGACGTTTTCAGAGCTGTAATCCAGCTGCAGAAATAACAGCACAGGACAGGCCATTAAAGAAATTGTAAGCATAGTTAATAGGTATTATTTAAAAAAAAAAAAAGTTTGTGTCAGGTAAGTTTAGATAATGGGAGTTACGGGATCCCTTCCAGTGGTGTGTCTTGGAATACTGACTTCACTTACTTTGAGATTCTCTGAGAGGGGAACATGGTTTGTATCATTCCCTAAATTTATTTAACTACTTTTTTGGAGTGGGGTATCTTGTGGAACCAGAGTTCCATAAACCACACTTTGTCAAACTCTTGGTCTGATGCTTTGAAATATTTCTCTAGTGACTTAATATTGTTTCCTATTGATAGTAGCTACTCATGCATGGATTTGGCAGTGAGATCCAACTATTCAACTTCTTCTCTTAGAGAAGCCAGTAAATTTTATTAGATAGGAGTTATCTTTCTTTCATTGACCCTTTTTCTAATATATCATCTGGAGGCTCACCTTCAAGGCCCATCATAGTCTGCTACTGGATTATACAGCCCAAGTCTGAGAAAGAATCTCATGGCAAATATCTAGCCATTATGTATTCATTATCCTCCTACTCTAGCCCATGCTTGCAAATGAGTGGAACAAGGAAGATTATTTAATGGGGAAAGGCTTAGGGAGATCCTATTTCCCTTCTCCAAATGGTCACTTGCTGAAGATTCCTGAAATTCTACTTTGGGAGTTTTATTTCTTTGGGTTGAAACAGTGAATCTGGTTCTTGAAAATGACCCTGGAAGTTTTACCATGTCGTTTGTTTTAATAAATCACTGTGAATTTCTTTATTAGGTCCCTTCTATCCAGACAGTGGGAGAAAGTATCTGAATGGGAGATGCAGGACTTTGTATTGGGGATTGAAATTAGGTCAGGGAGCCTTGAGAGATGCAAGAAGATCCTCTAGGTACTTCTTCTACTTCATGGTTTTGTCTCTGTTAGCTTTAATTCTGGCATTTTTTTCAGAATCATTAGGAAATAAGTGCCCATTTGTGCATGCCAAGCTGGATACTGAACAGATCAATTTAGATGGTTAAGTCCTGTGCCCTTCATTAGCTTATAACAAAGCCAAACAACTGACCAATAAAAGTTATTATGTGAATATTGGTGGAACAGAAAATCTGAGTTAATAAATTATGATACTTACAAATTATAATGTCAGTGATTTTTTACATTGAAGTCTGAGCCAGCTGATACCTTGGGAAGAACTATGGATTCCTTTTTTAATTGGGGGGAAAAAAAAAACCTTCCAGAAGAGTCATCTTTTATGCACTGAAAGGAAAGGAAATCCTGGGGAATGTTAACTACAGGGACTATGCAAAGCATAGGAGATAATTAATTAAAGGTGTAGAGTTGAATTTGGAAAAAAAGGATAAGAGTTTGCTTAGAAATCTCTTTTTAAGACTGATAAAGAAGAAGAAATATGTAGATCTTGACTCACCGTTGATTTTCTGTCTTATTTTCTGCACAGAAATAAAAAGTCTTGAATTCTGCAGATGGAGGCTTAAGTTCAATTACTGATTGCTTGGAGCTAAGGGTCTGCTCATTTACCCTGTATCCTTGTAGATATAGGCCACCTACAGAGGACGAAAGAAAAAGCGAGTGAGACAAACAGGGAAACAGTAAGATGGAGAAAAAGTCTGGAAAATGGGGGAAAATTTTGTATCTGAAGGAAACTCTTGTCAGGTGTTTCATTTTACAGATGAAGAAACTGAGGCTCCAAAAAATATATATAATTTCAAGTCATTCACTAATAACTAATGGCAAGACTGGTAGCAAAGTTTGTATTTCCTGGTTTTCATTTTTGCAGTCTTCTCATTACATGTTCAGTATTTAGTGTTGTGGGCCCAAAGGAGCTTCTTTACCTGGAGGACACGTTTTGAAATGAGTTTTTCCGTATCAAAAAGTGACAGCTACATTACTTTATAGGAAAAATTACACAGTATTTGCTTGGGCAGAACCATTAAGACATTCTGAGGAGTAATGCAGATTGCCAGCAGTTTCTATAACTAAAATAGATTCTCACCTTCTCTGTGCATGTGTAAGGCACATTTAAAATATGAACCCACAGGGTGATATGAGGGAGTCAACTTGAATTAAAATGACAGTAAATGACTGGCTTTAAAAGATATTTTCCCCATGGTCCTTTGAATCTATATTAATGGTTAAATAGTGCTTGGCCTGAGTTTTGTTGGCATTATTTAGGGTGGGTGGCAGAGGATATCAATCTAGGACAGGTGCTGAAAAATCAAAACACTTTTTATGGTGTTTTGATGCTCTAAGGTAACCTGAATCTCATGCAGATACTCTAGGTAACATCTTAATACTGATAATAGGGTTTAAATCTCTTTCTTTCACTTGTTAGCTTATATTTTCATCCCTGTCCTTCCCCACCAGGAGACATTTTAATGTACTATACTAACAAAGAAAATGGCAAAATATGACTTGGATTTTTTCTACTCTACTGGATAACTATTTATGCCAATATGATAATAAGAGACTGTGAAAGGAAAATTTGGCCCCTTTGAATATGACTCATTTTTGTTTTCCTTTTGGTTACACTTGGTTCCAGGGTACACTTTCAGAAAGTCATACATTTTTCTTTTTAAACAGAATGAGTGGCTTTTGGACTTTAAAAATCATTTACTTTATAGAGGGGTTTAGATACAATATTAAATTCTTTAAAATTTTTCATTTAAAAAGAGTCAATTTTAGAACTTCTAGGAAAGCATTCCTTTTAGAAATGGATAGAGTTTTTCCTTTAGCACACCCCAGTAAAAATACTGGTTATGAAAAGCAGAGAGTGAGTGACTTCTTTCTAGCTATGAATCAACTTTATTGAGATATTATTTACGCCATAATATTCATCCATTTAAAGTGTACTATCATTGATTTTTAGTCTATTGTAAAGTTGCACAACCATCACCATAATCTTAAGTTTGGAACATTTTCGTCTCCTCAGAAAGAAACTCCATACCCATTAGCCATCACTCCCCATCTGCTGCCCCATTCTAAACCTAGGCATTCCTAACCAACTTTCTGTCTCTCTAGATTTGTTTTTCCTGGAATACTTAACATAAGTAGAATTACATAATATGTGGTCTTTGTTATACTCTTTTATAAGGGGAATTATACAGTATGTGATCTTAATATAAGTGGAATTATACCGAATGTGGTCTTTTGTGCTAAGTAAAGAAGACTGGCTTATTTTATTAACACTAAGTTTAAAGGTTCATTCATGTTGTATCATAAATCAGTACTTCCTTTTTATTGCTGAATGATATTGCATTGTACAGATATACCACATTTTATTTACTCATTTATTAGTTTGGACATTTGAGGTTTTTTTTTTTTTAATTTTTTGGCTATCGTGAATAATGTTACAAATATCCATGTGCAAGTTATTGCATAGATGGGTTTTGAGGCTATATATTAGAAGTAGAATAAGTGCTGTGCTAGATATTTCAAGACTATAAGATACCTAAAGACATATCTGAGTGTAATTCTGCTGTCTCAGTTCTCCGCTCCAAACAATAGTATGCAGCATTTATAAGGCGTATTAGTTTCTGACTTCTTCCTGCTTGTGAGATTTCCTTTCTCATATATATGAGCAGATATGAATTCCTTCCTCCATTCCTACCCATTTTGAGAACAGACAAAAGATTATGTCCAAAAGGTATCTGCTACAGATAGGAAAGTTTCTGACCTCTTTTCTAACCAGTTATAGGGTAGAAATGACTAGCAGTAAAGTCGGCCAGTTATAATCCTGTTACCTCATTTGAAGTGATCTCATTGGATTGGTCTCTATCTGTCTTTAGGTGGCAATAAATAGCAAGCTGGCACAATGTTTGGACAGATTTGTCACAAGAACTATGTAAACATTACATGTTCCTTTTGTTGCAATAATGTAAAATATATCTAAGTGCATACAGACCTTAATGTGATTTTTTTAAAGAATAATAGGTAAAGTCATGATTTGTTACTTCCAGCTCTTACTGGAGAGAGTTAAAAGGAAAGCAGTTATCAAGTATACTGTGACTGACAAGGGGCTTTGGGTCTGTGAAGAGGCACTTAACTAAAAGGCTTCTGAAATACAGTGGCTTTTTAATATTAGCAGGCATAGGCCTGACAGTGATACCTATTTTTAAAGTACTAGCACTTGACAGTGAGAAAAAACTTCAGGGAACTGATTGACTGGTGCTATTTCTCCAACTCCCACGATATACATTAGAGGCATACTTAGCTGAAAATAAAATGTGGGACTCAGATTTTTATAGGAATTTGGGGCCTTGTTGCTTCCCATGTATTGCTCTTTCCCCTCATTTCACTGTTTTCTGTCCCCTGCCTTCTCTTTTTTTGTCCTCAGTATTATCTCAGTATCTCAGGTGACTGTTACAAGAACTAAGTCAGGCCCCAAGTACTACAGACACCTTCAGAAATGAGAAATACCAGATGAAGTCTCCCAAATCTCTAATAAACAACGTAAATCAATGGAATAAAATTAATAATAAAGTAAAATAAATGAAACTGAAAGAGTAACTGAATCACTCTGTTGTATAGTAAAAATTATCATAACATTTTAAATCAACTACACTTCAATAAAACTTTTTAAAATTAAAAAAATGTAATAAATTCGGACCTCTACTTGGTTTAATACAAGTAAACTAAAGATATTGTGAAACATTGTGAGGAATCATGATATTTTCTATTCAATTAAGTTCTATTGTTTTAAAAATACTGGTCACAACTTACTGCATTGATTGCATGACTCAGTAATGGGGTCAAAACCTGCAGTTTAATAAATACTGCTATAAAAGGTAATCAGGGATCCTGAAAGGTTATAACCTTCATTGGGCCAGAGAACTAGGAACCAAACCAGGGTGGGATATACAAGAGCCAAGCAGAGTTTGGAGAATGCAAGTAGAAAAGGAATTATATATCAGACCAACACAAAGGTCATTCACTCAGCCTCACCTAGAAGAGCAGAAAGTGAGTATTAGAACTCTGTATAATCTTTATGAATATAATCTTTATGAATATAAGAATGATTCATATTCCATGCATATAAAATGATTAAGTTAAATAGTCCCTATAGTGTTCATCATACCACATGATTTTGGCCATTCTTAATAAATTTCTTTGCTGTCCTCACAACTCCTATTGTATTGTGATAAACAGTTGAATGGGTGGACCCTGGCTGTTGCAGTCAGTGTGCTGATGTCCACAGTGCGGAGACCAGACACATAGCATTACAAACTGAGTACTACTTTATGAAGGGTACATCTGTCAGGGAGTGCTACACAGAGCATTGTTACTAAAAGTTTGGGCATAGGATTTAGGTAGCATTTGTTCACATTTTGTCTCTGTCACTTAATAGCTGGTTGACCAATGGCATATTAGCATCTCCAAGCCTTAGTTTCTCACTTATAATGGGACAATGACAGCGAATGTTTTGCAAATATTAGTTTTAGATAATGAACATAAAGTTCTTATCCTATTGCTGGACACATAGGAAGCATTCAGTAATACATCCTAACTTTCCCATCCCAATACACTTGAGCCGTATGACCCAATGCCCTGAAAAAAAATGTGGCTCACCAGGGCAGTGACTTTTTATGGACAGTGGAGAGGGGCATATTTATTTGGGCAGTTTCCCACAGGAAATTTGGATATGCCTTGACCCTATCTTGAGTTTCATTGTGCAGGATCAATGGCTGTGAGCCTTAGGTCATTGAAAAGGACTCTTAGAAAAAGGATGTAAACCTCAATTTAAATTTCAAATCTAGGGAAGTGTAAAGAACTTCAGAAGAATTCCTACACAGCCACCTTAATGCTAAAGAAGGGTTAGCAGATGATTAACCCTGAGAGTTTCCAGCTGTCAGAGTAGGAGTAGGGGAGGAGTGGCAGGGAAATAGACCTTCTGGAACAATGTGCATGCTCAGGCAAACAGTATCTTTTACTCAAGGAAGAGAAGAGTCATGTAAAAAAAAAAAAAATCACAGGCCACTATTTATAACCTGGCCTAGATGTAAAATTTCTGTTGGATTCTCAGTAAGGAATTTTTTTTTTAATTAATAGTTGAAATAATTTGTGCTAAAAACTAAGGACCCAGAAAGATAGATATGCAAGAAGTAAGACTGAGAAAGAATGAATAGCGTTGGGTTATATATTTTTATTAGCCACAAAATAATATATTTTCAAGAAAGAGACTAAAAAATAGAAATTAGATAACTTCTTACAGCTGGAAAGAGTGTGATATGGCAGAAAGCCCAGGCATCTGGTGTCCTGAGTTTTGATTTTGCCTTTGAATTGGCCTTGTAATCTTCTAATCTTTCTCCACTATTAAATGAAGGGATGACAAACAACTCACACTTATGGGAATAATTGTCAACTGAGTCACTCTGATTGTTCATTCATTCATTTATCTATTAAGCTCGCATGATATAGAGTCATTTCCCTCAGAGGAGATAACATGGCCAGCTGGAGACAAAATACAGAGTAGAGGGTGCTAAGTGTCACAAGATAGGTAAGTGTGGAAGTTCAGAAGGGAACTCAGAAGGGGAGATGCTTTATCTAGGATCAGCTGGGATTGCTTTCCAGCAGAGATGGCTAGCATTTGAATAAGCATTTGAAAGACAGGTAGCATCTGGACAACTTATGCTGAGAAATCAGTAGGTACAGAATGTTTTTGGGAAAGGAACTAACACAAGCAAAGACACATGGGGTCAGAAAAAAGTTCAAGAGGTAGAGTGTGCTGAGCAAATAGAATGTGCATGTTCAGCACAGGGTGCTTTAACACAAGAGTGGAAGAGAGAGCCAGAAAGAAGCATTGGGGGACAAAGTATAAGACCCTAGAGTGCTCTGGCTGCAACAAAGGACCATGGATGGTTCTGGAGAGATGTGTGAAATAATAAGAACTGAACATAAAGGAACCTTTCACGTTTTCCTCCTTGTATAGTTTTTATTTTGGTTGGTGTAACATAGGCTACCTGGGTTCAAATTCTGTCTTCACCATTTACTAGCTAGGGAACTTGGGCAAATGCTTAACTTTCCTAAGCATCAGTTTCCAAACTTGAAGATGGGATGATAGCCTATTTATAGGATTGTAATAGAAATTAAATGAAACAATAAGTAAAAACACTTAGTAGAGTAACCATTACAAAACTTGTACTCACTAAAAGATAACTCTGCTTTTACTGTTACTGTTTAAGGCCATTTTAATAGCTGTTTCCCAGCTCTTCAACTAGATATTTTCTTTTTCTTAAAAAATTTTTTATTATAGTTGATTTACAGTGTTCTGTCAATTTCTGCTATACAGCATAGTGACCCAGTTATACATATATATATATATATATACATTCTTTTTCTCACGTTATCCTCCATCATGTTTCATCACAAGTGATTAGATATAGTTGCTTGTGCTATATAGCAGGCTCTCATTGCTTATCCATTCTACATACAGTAGTTTGCATCTACTAACCACAGACTCCCAGTGCATCCCACTCCCTCCACCTTGGCAACCACAAGTCTGCCTTTCAAAGCAAGGGACGCCCACCTAGTGGCTCTCATTACCATTTTAAATTCAACAGTAGTCTCTGGGCACCCAGGGGTTTGGAAGCACTTGGTTAATACTCTAGTTGAAAGTAATCTAAACATTCAATTCTAAATGTGCCATTTCTATGTATGGAAACATTCTCTTAAACTGAGCTTCATTGATTCGTTAATTAAAATGGTTCAGATTTTTGCAGTAATATTTTATAATAAAAGCCCCTGGCAATTACTACTTTAGAGGTGTATTTTATTTACCTTCATTCTCATCCTGCTATCAGGTGCTTAAAGCCTTAGACTTGGGTGAAATAGGAATAGTCTGTTCTGTAAGTGCTTAGGAATGCTGACTATTTCCTAATAATTGAGTAATATTCTGGGTCATGTTTTAATACTCTCAAAGTGGAAGAGTGAGTAAGTAAAAGAAAATCTTTGTACTGTTCAACCTAAGTGATGAGAAAAAGACCATACCGTGATGCTCAGTTTGTACCTCTTGTACCCTTCCAGGAAGGTTGAAATGGTTACTAGATACCTCCTTTTCATTTGGCATGAATGTCTAGCTTAATTAAACATAGGCGTTTATGCTAAAGAAGGACATTAAATGACTAAGATTCTAGGATCTTCACTACTGATAATTGCTTAAGGATTATTTATTCGGGAAAAAGTCTACCTACAAATAAAACACCAGTAGTCTCTTTTATCAAAAATTACAAGAAGCTTAAAAAAAAATTACAAGGGGGTAAATAATCTTTCTTGTAGAAATCATGTACAATTATTTTATTGTTATATTGCTTATATACTTTTTTACACATAAAACGTAATCTATTAAAATATATATGTATATTTTTATGAATTAGTATTTTATATAGAGAGAGCTTTTTGTATAGAGTGCTTAATATGTAGAGCTTAAGTAATTGTAATGGCAATTACTTCATTTAATTTTCACAACAGTTCTTTTAAATAGATAGCTGTTCCCATTTTATAAGAGAGGAACCTAAGTTTTAGTAACTTAAGTCACTTGCCTAAGGAATATTGATAATTAGTGTTCTTTTTAGTATGTACTTGTCCAAGATTAGAGATACTATGAGAAAAGAGTAGAGTCACTATGCAGGAAAACTCCTGGCATTGATTCTAAATGTCATCTGTGACCAAAAAGCTAGGAGTTAAGTTTTTGTTTTTCTAGGCAGTAACAGTTTGGGGTTAGGTGTTCTGGTTCTGGAAGTAGATTGGCTATGTTTAGATCTCAGCTTCATTGCTTACTACATGTGATCTTGTCAAGTTGTGTAGATGTTCTAGACAGTTTTCCTGTCTTTAAAATGAGAGTAATAATAGTACCTTTTCTCCAGAGCACAAATGAACCAATTTATATAGTGTAAAGTTTGGTAAAGGCTGTGTAAAGCTAAGGTGTTATTAGTGTTATCATTGTAATTACTATTATTCCAGGTGAAAGTTGAGTCCATACCTGAGGCCTGGGTGGAGCGAATGCTAGCATAGAAGTACAAGCAGCCATCCTTCAGAATGCAATAGTGCTGGATCCACATGTCTGTGCTTCTGTCCAGTTGGTGCAGAAGGCCCAGGCATTCTGGGTTCTTGATAGCCAGGGGCGGGAGGCTACTGTTATGCAGAGTAACGTCTTCCCAGACATGGTTCTGTAAGTATGGCACAAAGGAATCATCTGAGTGGCCATCCTGTACCAACATTCATCAACTCCCAGAGCCAATGACATCAGCACCAAGGCTGACTTCAGAGAAGCCACTGTCCTTAGGATTCTATCACTAAGGCAATATGAATATTTGAGCAAGAAGCCAGACAATCTGAATTAATCCATTGGCCCTAGAGAACTTACCCCTTTTCATGTCCATAGTTAGCCCTTCCCTTTGGCTTCTATTCAGTTGTGAGGAATCAAAAGAATATCAGGAGTTCCTGTCGTGGCTTAGTGGTTAATGAACTCAACTTGCATCCATGAGGATGTGGGTTCGATCCTTGGCCTCACTCAGTGGGTTAAGGATCCAGCATTGCTGAGAGCTGTGGTGTAGGTTGCAGACACAGCTCAGATCTGACGTTGCTGTGGCTGTGCTGTAGGCTGACAGCTATGGCTGTGATATGACCCCTAAGCTTGGGAACCTGAAAAAACAAAAAAAAGAGTTTACTGCACAAATGAACCTTTCTATAGAAAAGAAAATCAAGAACTTGGAGAACAGACTTGTGGTTGCCAAGAAGGTGGGGGAGGGAGTGGGATGATAGGGCGGTCTGGGGTTAATAGTTATAGACTGTTGTCTCTGGAGGAAAAGAAAAAATTATTGTTACCCATTAAAAAATAAAATAAAATAAAACTTGAAAAAAAAAGAATATAAAAAGAATATCAGTGATGTATAAAAAGGAAATGGAAATGGGCACCTCAGCAAAGACTATTTTTTTTAAAGGCCCTGTCTATAAGTGCTGGCCCCAATGTGCTGTTTTACTCAACATTGGGATTGTCCTCTAGCCCTGTGTTCCCAGTATGTCCACTGTGACTAATAGCAGCCTCTGGTTCATGCTTCACTTTACCTAGCATTCCCATTTGTGCAAAGGAACAAGTTAAATGCCCCAGGCCAGATCAGGCCCTAGGCTCTTACGGTCAGTAATGTGGAAGGCCCATGATAAATCAAGATCCTCTACCCTGGAGGGCAGCCCTCGGTCCATAGTCCCGAGAAAGCACCAGGCTTTTCCTGGGAACTTGACCTGAGGAAGGGGGGCATGGTGCTTTATCCCTTTATTAGAAGACCGTGCTGAGTGCTGGTCAGTTTCTTTCCTTTATTTAGTTTCATTTTTGCTTTTTAGTTTTAACAAGGCAGTGCAAAAGATTTTAGAACGCAGAGCTGGATGAATTCTTTGCTGTGAAGTAGGAGCCTGCTGGGAGTTTGAGTATTCCTTTTTCACTCTGCTGAATATACACTGAGTGCATTAGCAGAACAGATCCTCTTGAAAATATTGAGGCTCATTATGATGATGCTTGGAAAGATGCATGAGTGTATTGAGCATTGTGTTCCAGGTAAAATGAAACACAAGTCCTGCTGTTTGTCAGATGATGATGCTGGTGATTATTCTGAAAGGACAATTACAGGGCATGGGGTAGTACATTTAGGCTCAAACAACCCAAATTTTCCTGTATGTACAAGAGACAAAATATGTAGGGATGATAATTGATAGTAAATACCTTTTTCTTGTATGCCATTTTGTGAGTAAATGAGCATATTTAAAGAATGTCTGTAACCTTATTAGGAATCATATCTACAGCATAAAAATGAAACAATCTAATATTAAAAGTTTCTCCCCTCTGATAAGGAGGTCATAGCTCAGAAAGAAGGGTATCAAATGCTTTAGGGACTGAAGTGATGGCTCACCTGTTGATGTTATGAAGTTATCTATCAGTTTATAGATCAAGTCTAAATTAGAAAACATTACTTAAGGCTAGGAAGCATGAATAGGCAGGAATGGTGAAAGTTGGTCCAATATGTCTTCAGAACGAGGATGTAAGAATATAAAGAATATAAATGCATTTCTAAACATAAGACAGTTATTTTCTAGTAAGCTGCTTGAAAAATAGCATTATTCCAAGATACCCCTGCGCCTTTGTTCTTAGGGAGTGAGAAGAAAACAGTAGCAGTGATTTAACCTCATAGGGAGCCACCAGACTGTCCTGAGTAAAATAGAAATTCACCCCAATTGGAACTACCCACTGCGCTTCCTGAGAGAAATATCCTGCAATCCCCTGAAAACAAAAAGAACAGCAGGAATGCAAGCACCCCTATAAAATCTCAGTGGGAAATCGTGTTGATTTAAAAATTCTCTTTCCCATCTTTTAGAGCAGATCTGAAAAGTCCCAGGGTAGACGGCATGACATCCAACTTGATCCTTTCTGCCTTTGAGGTGAAAAGCAGAAGGAAGGCAGAAATGAATATCAAGGATACCTTACCTGGTGGACAGGATGGGCTGCTTTGTCCATTGCCTCAAGCCACCTGAAAGATAATAAGAGTAGAGGTGCTTTCCCTGGGGGGCCTTGTTTTTCTCCTTGAAACTCATCCTTCAGACGGAAGAGTCCTGAGGCTCAGATATATTCTGTGGTTCTAAATTCATTGTTGAGCAACACTGTGTTGCTCTTCAACAATGAATTTAGTTACCAGGTGGCAAAAATCCCATGCCCACCAGCCATATTTAAAATAAATGATTGTTATCCTTCTCCTTTACTTACTTTAATTTGTGCCTAAGGGAAAGTTTGTTCCCTGTTTTACCAAAGTATGGGAATTTATTAACTCCAGCAGGGCTGGTCTCTTAACTGTAAGGCTATTAATATATGGAAAGACTGGTAAGTAGCCACTGTCCTAAGCCACCCCCCTCCCCGAGTATGCCTTGGACAAAGTGGCACCTTGAGAGCCCTATTAGTATGCACACTTTAGGACTGAAACTTGCTTAGTGTTGTCTCCTTAGCCAGTAACAGTCTATATACCCCACTCTATCTTGCCAGTCTTTTCCAAGTTTCTTTTAAACTCCAGTCAAGCCATGCTGCATGCTTTTTTCTCCCAAATCTTGATTTAATCCCTCTGCCCTTCTCTGTTCCGGTTCTTTTCTTCTGTTCATATCTGATGCTGTGTCACACACTTCATAAACTCCTCCCTCATTTCCACATCTCGAGACCTCTCCCCACCCTCAACTCCTGTGCCACTTTAAGGAAACATGCACAAATAGGGACAGTATATTGTTTGCCTAAGAGGTTTCAGACCTAGGGCTCTCTTTAAAATTGAAGCTGAGTCCAAATTCTCTTAAAGAGATATGGCATTCTTCTGAACACTGTTGACCCATTTCCCCCCCCCCTCTTTTTTTTTTTTTTTGGTTATTGTCACCCTGTCCCCCATTCCTTCCCACTCCTCACCCTCAAGTATCAGTATTTACACAACAGTTCCTAGTTGATTCACTGAGAATGACCAATTATCTCCATTACTGCAGGATGGTGCATTGAATTATGATCATAAGTTGCTGAATGCTTTGAGTTTTTAGACTACCGTTTTAGAATGTCTTCTCACTTCTAACTTCCAGCTGAGTTGGACGCTAACAAAATATCAACTGGATTAATTCCCCACAAAGCTGCATTATGATGATGACAATGTTCTTTTCACTGTAGTGTGTTAAATTGTAAGCCTATTACCTTATTTTATACCTCAGACTATCCATCCGATTAGTGTGTGTGTATATACGTATATACATATACGTATATTATACACACACACACACGCATACACACACACACACACACACACACACACACGGCAATTTTTGGAGAAACTAGATGTGAACTGTATCAGTAGTGAGCTTTTTAAGAAAACGTAGAGGAGTTCCCGTCATAGTGTAGCGGAAACGAGTCTGACTAAGGAACCATGAGGTTGCGGGTTCGGTCCCTGGCCTTGCTCAGTGGGTTAAGGATCTGGCGTTGCTGTGAGCTGTGGTGTTGGCTGCAGACGTGGCTCGGATCCCACGTTGCTGTGGCTGTAGCGTAGGCCAGCAGCTGTAGCTCCGATTAGACCCCTAGCCTGGAAACCTCCACATGCCGTGGGTGCAGCCCTAAAAAATGACAAAAGACCAAAAAAAAAAAAAGAAAGAAAAAAAATTTAGAGATCTAAGATAAATGAATTGGGAGAAGATACTTCTCTTCTTTGAAAATTATGTTAGGGAAAAACTGGCGGAATATTGAAAAACCAAACTTCTCGTGCATGAGAAAAAGACAGTTTATTGACTCATGCTGTGAATTTCTGTTTGCTTCCCTACCTTCAACCCCAAGAATTTTTAGAACTGCTGTTGAGGAAGCATTCCCCTGCCTCAAGTGAAAGTGTAAGATAAAAGAATAATCATTTACCTTTTCATTTCTTGGTTTGAGGTTGCACAGAGGCAAAAAGTTCTGCTTCCAGACTGAGGCACACAGTTAAACACAAATGGTTTTCCCAAGCTGCTATCAGTGCCAACTTCTGCACCTTCTAATTTTATTACCTCTAGAGGTGGGCGTTTTCCTTCATCCTGTAATTGATAAGGAAGAGGTTCAGCATGGGCATTGCAGCTAAGCAGATAAGGGAGAAGATGAGAGAGGAAAGGAGGACTAAAGTTATTTTTTTTAATTCATTGTTTGTTCTGAAGTAAAAATAAAACCAAAATTACTTTTTGTAATTTATGCTATGATATATTACATTAAATTCCAGATTTCCAGCTATGATATTTTTCCTACATCCCTTTTGAATATCCTCTGTTAATATACATTTTATGTCAACTTGGGAAGGTATCATTAGTTATTAATGCCCCTTTTTACCATCAGAAAAAAAGAACATTAAAACAAATTAATATTGTGAAATATATGTGATTGGTAGTGACTTGAGATCTCTAGTTAGTATCTATAATTAACATGTATTCCATACTTATTGTCAGGGCCTTTTCTAAATTCTTTGTATCTATTAATTTATTTTTCTACACAAATGCTTATGAGGTAATTACTATCTTTTTTTTTTTTAGATCAGGAAACTGCAGCATAGAGAGAATAAAGAACACTTTTCTTTAAAGGACAGTAGTTTGAAATGTGTATCTAAAACTAAAATCAGTTTTAGGTAAATATTCTACTATTTGTATTTATATCTCAAAATATCCTGTCCATTAGTCATGTCTTTTCTAAAAGCAGGTGTATTGAGGTATAATATACATACCAAAACTTCCCTTACTGTACATGCACAATTCAGTACTTGCAGTACATTTATAGTTTTGAAACCATTGTCACAATCCAGGTTTAGAACTTTTCCATCAACCTTTAGATTTCCTTTGAGTCAGTTTGCAGTCAGTTGCCACCCTTGCCCCTCCAATTGTAGGCAGTCACAGATATGTTTTATGTCCCTATAAAGTTGCCGTTTCTAGACATTTCATATAAGTAGAATCATATACTATATGGCTCTTCTTTCACTTCGAGTAGTGTTTTCAAGTTTCATCCATGTTTTAGCACTTATTAGCATTTCATTCCTTTTTATTGCTGATCTAGATTCTATTATATGGATGTGCCTTATTTATTTTATCCATTCACAAGTTGATGGAGAGTTTTCTTTCTACTTTGGGGCTATTTTGAATAACACTGCTGTGAAAATTTGTGTAAAGGTCTTTGTGTAGACATATGTTTTCATTCTCTTTGGTAGCTGATTAAGAGTGAAATGCTGGGACGTAGAGTAAGTTTATCTTTTTTTTCCTTTTCTTTTTTTTTTGGTTTTTATGGCTGCACCTGCAGCATATGGAAGTTTCCAGGCCAAGGGTTGAACTGGAGCTGCAGTTGCTGGCCTATGCCATAGCCACAGCAACACAGGATCCAAGCCACGTCTGCGACCTACACCACAGCTCACAGCAACACCAGATCCTTAACCCACAAAGCAAGGCCAGGGATTGAACCTGCGTCCTCATGGATACTGGTTGGGTTTGTTTCTGCTGAGCCACAAGGGGAACTCCTTAGTAAGTTGACAAATTGTTTTCTAGAGTGGCTGTACCTTATTACATTTTGACCAGCAGTGTGTGAGTGTTCCAGATTTTCTATACTCTCACCAATACCCTTCATTTCTTTTCCTTTTGGTAATAACCCTGCTGTGTATGTAGTGGTATTTTCTAGTGTTTTTAAATTGTATGTTTCTATCACGAACTTGGGGAACAGACTTGTGGTTGCCAAGGGGGTGGGAGAGGTGGTGGGAGGGAATGGGGTTAACTAGTGCTTCGGTGATGGGAAAGCAAGGAGATCCAGGTGTATAGTACAGGGAACTATGTCTAATCACATGTGACAAATCCATATATGTACTGTAACCGGGTCACCACGTGGTGCAGTTGGAAAATTTGACAGAAATCTGTAAACCAGCTATAATGCAAAAAAAAAAAAAACCTTTTTCTATCACAAAATAAATAAATAAATAAATAAGGTCCAAACTAAAAAATAAATAAATAAATAAATTGTATGTTTCCAATAACTGATGATGTGGAACACCAGCTAACTCAGAGATTCTTTAACCAATTTTAGGTAACGACTTCCTTTGAAGGGTTGATGCAAACTATAGGCAGACCTCCTCCCCAAAATACGGAAATACGTACGTGTGCATTTATACACATGTGCAAAAAAATTTCTTAGAACTCACGAGTGGTTGGATATAAAGATATTCTTTGACTAAAAGCAATATCTCATGGTTGTATGTTACTTCAGTTTATAAAACATTTTCATGGACCTTGTCCTTTTTACTAGTCACAACCACTCTATAAAGTAGGAAGCTAATGTTATCCCCATTTTCTGAAAGAAGAAACTGAGTTTCAGTGAGATGCCGCAAGACAGACAAAGACAGAACTCAAGCAGTGGTTTTCTAGCTCTGTCTTCCAGACTGCTTCTCTGGCTCGCTTGGCTCTTTGGGCCACGGTAATTTGGGTTGGCTCTTAAAAGTCAGCAGTTGAAAGCTGTAGTATTTACATTTTTGGGGACAGAATATTTCCTGAAGCCATGACCTTTCCTGGAGTAGAGACAGAGATCTAAAATTTTGCTATGTTTTGGTAAATATTAGCAAACTAGCACATCTTATAATAATTGTATATGGCCAATAATGTCATTAGAAACCAGAAGAATATATTTTCATTTGCTTAATAAGGATAAAGACTTTGCATGCTGATAAAGAGTAACTAATTATTTGTATTATTTTCCCAGGAACATATTAAACTACAAAAAGAAATGGGGAAGCATAAGTAAAGCCTGGAGACTTTATTCTAATAGTGATGGATGTGCTTATTTTTTAAAAGCAGATCCTCAGTGGGTCAGTTTTCCTTTGGACCCATTATGCAGATAAGTTGATATAATATGTTAGTCTCTCAGTATCTACACTAATAGGTCACTCTGGAACTACCAGTGTTCTCCCATATCTTTTGCTATAGGACAGACAATGCAAAGGAGTACACATATGACATATGACACACAGTCAATAATAATACCTGAAGTTACTTAAGAGTTTCTTTGCCTCTGTTCAAGTTTCATCTGTGTGAGGACAATGAATGATTTAATAATAGATTAAAAATGAGGCCTCCGGTCTCTTACGTGGTCTCCATTATGGCCCAGATTCCATTTTGACTAATCTTAGCTGCTGCCTCATTGCCCATGATGATAAGCCCACTGTGGCCCTGGGGACAGCTGCAATAAAACTGTAGTCACAGAGCTTGTGTAGCAGGTGTGGGTGCTCTTGCAGCTGTGCTTCCTCATCTTACCCTTATTATCAGCCCAAGAACCTTTTACCTCGGTTGGAAAAGGCTCTTCATTCAGTCTAATCCTAATGCTGCTGGGACTGTGGTTCTGTATTCCCCAATCAGATGTTTTCTAGAGATAAAGGACACCTGAAATCTCTTTTCTAGCTTACTGCCATGCCCTGGGGCTTTCACCTTTTCCTTTAAACAAAACTCAGTCCTTCATTTGGCTGTAATTCTTAAATAGGTTCTGTCTAATTGCTTCCTTCTGATTCTGCCAAGTCTCACTTAAGTTGGTACAAGAAACAATGAAGATTTCTTTAAAACTTTGATTCCTCACAACTTTATATTCTCCTTTCCAAGACATGGGAAAGCTGTAGTGGAGCCAAATCATTAAGCAGAGATCCAGCTGCTTCATGTGTGCAGGACTGATTAAAATAGCAGGGATTTTGAAGGAATTTAGCAAGGAATTGTTTAGTGAGGTCCAAAAGCTATTGACTGAGAATAAAGGAACTTGGGCTGTTTGTGCCAGATGGCCTTGGATCGTATTGACATTGTCTATCATGGAAATAAGATTTCTACAACAATAATCTGAAAGGTCAGCCTGCTTAGAAAAGAAACATAGTTAATAATAATGAAAAACCCAACCCAGAGTGAATCCACTTCTAAAATCAATTATTTCTATAAAGAAAAATACAGACAAGGACGTTTGTGTCTGTCTGCAGTTTGGACTCTGGTAAAACAAAATTATGTACAGATGTTTTAGGGTTATTTGTTTTGATCAAAAATTTGGTTTGAACGTGTTAGAACTTTTTTTATTGTTGTTGCTAGACTTCTTTGTCTAAGAGAAGAGAGAAGGCTGGGACACCGTACCGGTGTGGTTTATTTTGTCTGCAGGCACAGCCTTGAAAACCCACAAACTAAAGGAGAAGGAAAAAGTAAAAAGTTGTATTTAGCCATGAAGAAGAGCTAATGCTTGGTGGGGAAAACAGAGCCAAAATGCATTTAGGAGAAAATAAGCCATGTCTGAAAGCAACGTACCACATGAAAGGATACATGAAAATACACATCTCAAGTGCTGTATTTAAAGCTAGTAAGTTGAAGCGGAATTGAAGAATGAGTGTCTCTCAGGGCATTATTAATGATGCTGAGAGCGCTTTATCTCTACACAGCGGTCTGGAGGCACGCCCTCCATGCTGGTGACTGAAAACCATCATTCCTTGATAGCTATGACATGATGGCCTCTGTCCGTGTGCTTCCTGATAGGATTAGGAGAGCAGCAAAGCCTGCAAAGGCAAGAAGGAAGGTGCAAGAATGCTTTCACTGTAGTGATCTTTGCTGTCTTTTCCTGTGATTAAATAGAAAGTCTTGACTCTATTGAATCTAAGGACTCAAGCCCCTAACTACCCAACTCAAGATTATTATATACATACATGTATATATTTATTTGTTCATGCTTTCCTCTTTCCTTCCAGGCAGGCAAGGGTAGATGGACAAGGAACAGAGTAAAAAGTAAAGCAGGCATGTAGGCCAGACCCTTGTTTGTAAGTGGTTCTGGGTTCTATGTCAAAGCTTCTCGAATTTAATATTTCTCCTTTTGCTTTTATCAAGAAATTAAGATGATGACAATTTCAGTGCCTGCCCCCTACCCCAAGTTGTCGCAACTCTAGTCTGAAGAAAAGGATGGTGACTGTTCTTTTTTCGCTTTTATAACTCAGCCTAGCTTATTTGTGATGTTAGCAGAGTTAACTGGCTGCATACTCGGAATTTTGTGCTTTTCTTTTCAGTTTGTGTAGAGTGGTGAACCATATTTTAGGAGTGATAAATACATGCTGGCAGCACCCTGTTGTTTCCTGGCACCAGGGATACTCTGGGCTCCGGGAAACACAGGCGGCTTAGGGGACTGATGGAGTTCATCTACACATGGACCAACACATTATGCTGCACCCAGACAGACAGGCTTCTTGCTGGAAGGCTAGCCAAGTGGAGGGATGCTAATGTTGTTGGGATCCTGGCTGCTCGTGCTAGACAGATTTAAATACACTTTTGGATCACACGTCTCATTTGTCAACATTTTCCTTGGCTCCTAAACTATCCCTTAGCATATAACAACTATTGCTCAGCAGTTTCATTATAACAGAAAGACAGTGAAGTAGTGAATCCGAGTCATAGTCATGATCCTGTTCAGAACTGTCAAAAAGTTACCAGGTTAGCTGTAAAATCAAGACATTCTACATCTAAGGTCTGCATCTGAATGTTTGTCCTGTGAAGTTTCTTTGTGAACTCAGTGTGTTGTTGCTTTGTAGATGGATTCTAGAGCCAGAACAGATGGGTTTGAATCCTCACTATACCATTTATTAGGTCACTTATGTGACTGCGGGCAAGTTACCTAACTTCTGTGCCTCTATTTCTTTATCTGTAAAATAAGGCTGCTATAAGGATCACATTAATATATGTATAGTGTTGAACACACTGCCTGGCACTTTGTAAATGATCTATACTTGTTAGTTTTCATTATTACAAAGAATGTGATGAAAGTAAAGAGTAAGAACCTAGAACATTAGTTAACCAAGAAGCTTTAATGTGGGTGATAGGGTAACTTTATTTAAGTGAGTTCCTATATATGCCTTTTTTTTTTTTTCCTCCAAGATTTTCAGGCTACATGAACAAGGGGAAAGACTTACTCTCTCAGAATCTCGGTGTCCTCCTTTGTAAAATGGGGGTAAGAGCACCTTTTCTGGGAGGTGCATGACAGCTGTTTAGTGAAGTTTTTTTCTTTCTCACATCTGGGGTCCACTTTTAGTTTAAGTGCAAGTGAAGCATGACTGTTAAATCCCTAGGACTCAGGGAGGCTGTGTGAGAAAAGTCTGCTGCAGAACCACTAGTAGTATTAATTCGAGGAGGACTGGGCCTGGTGGGGCTGGGGTTGGGGAGGTGGCAGAGGAAGGGCAGGAGAGAGCCTGAGCCACTTCACTGGCATATCTTGGGAGGGAGTTGTGATGATCAGAGTGGTTGTTTCCTGTGCCTAGATTCTTGTTGTTTAGGTAACAAAGCTCACTAAATGCACTCTACCTGTTATTCAGAGAGTGCTTCTGGTTACACCTGGACTGTATGGACTCTCCTATAGCCCACAGGTAGAGGCTGATGGTTGCTGAGAGCCAGGCACTGAATACTGGCTCTCCCTTCCTCTGTGATCATATCCTGAGAGGCTGCTTTGGGGACCTTTGCCAAACACTGCCCCTCCTGGATTAATATCCTTCCTTTTAAAGGATTTCTCTCTTTTTGTCATCCTCTCCTCCTTCCTTCTTCCACCAGTGCTTACTGAATGTGTCTGCACCTTCCGCTAGATGCTGTGCTGGCACTGAGAACCTACATGGGCTCTAGCCTTAGGTGGATTTCTTAGTCTTCAGTCTTTCTCATTCTTGACAATTCCTTGGCCCCTTTTCTGGCCATGTTCTTAGACTCTAGAATTTTCCAAACCCAGCATGTCTATTCTTACTCATGATCCTTTTCCTGGCCCATTCTGCCCCTCATTATGAAAGAAGTGGCCCAGGTCTCCTGAGAGAGTATTCTGGTCTCAGTGGAATCAGATATTATCTATATATATGATGGCCTACTCGGCACTACTGAGATGAGGAAAGATGGCTCTTTCTAATCTCTATGAAGATCCCTCACTTTTTTTGCTTTTGAAAAATAGGGGTGTATTATGAATTGAATATTTTTGTCCCCCGAAAATTCACATGTTGAAATCCTATCCCTTAATGTGATGATGCCTTTGGGAGGTGATTAGGTCTTAAGGATGAAATCACGAGTATGATTAGTACTCTTATAAAAAAAGACTCCAGAGAGCTCTCTCCCCTGCTCTACCGTGTGAGGACACATGGAAAAGACAGCTATCCATGAACCAGGAAGTGGGTTTGCATCAGACACCACATCTACTAGAGCCTTGATCTTGGACCTGCCAGTCTAACTGTGAGAAATAAATGTTTGTTATTTAAGCCACCATGTCTATGGTATTTTTGTTAAGCAACCTGAATGGACTAAGGCAACATGATAACCTGGAGGAAGAATTCTGCCTTGCTTTTGATGAATCTTACCCTACCCTTCTATTTCATTTCTACCAATATCATTTGGGTCCAAGGCCTTGGTATTTCGTGTCTGTGTAACTACAGCAGCCTTCTGGATGAGCTTCTCTGGTGCCATTGACAGCGTAATCCAAAATGCCTGACATCACCCTCCAAACGTCTGCTTCCATTGCAATGCCCATGGTGACAGTTGCCAATTTATTGCCTCTTAGCTCCTAACTTATCTTTCATTGCCTGGTTTCTGAAAATGGATCTTGGACCTTTAAATATTTTTCCTTCACCAGCTGGCATCAAGTTCAACTCTACCAGTTCAGAGCACTGGAGAGAGATCACAGGAAGAAAGTTTCTGTGAGGTCCTATAGACAGTTCCAAAGGAACTAGAGAGTGCTTTACTTTTCTCTATTCCTCAAGCCTTGAGGTTTCCACCGGTGCTAAGTGCTTATAGGATGCAGCTTCTCCAGGGTTCTTCAGCTCTCACTTTGGGCAGCAGTGGCACAGTGGGGGAGCCCTAGACAGTGAAGCCTGTGCTTTAGCCCAGGTTTCTGCTCTACACACCCTCTCCTCAGCGCTATAGGGCTAGACAGGAAGGGAACTAGACCCCTTGGCCTGAGGTACCCAAGTACACTGGGTTCTTACAGAGGAAAGCCTCTCCAGATTCCAGCAGCACACACAGTGCTACCCTCTCTACTATGTGTGCCCAAGCATCAGCCTCAGCTCACCAGTATCATGAACATTTTTTTTTCTATAGCTGTTCCAGTGCAGACACCATGCAGCAGCACTCTGTGTGATCTCTCTCCCATGAATGGACCAGACTGATAGACTCTGAACATGTCAGAATATCTCCTATTATGATTGGCTCTCCTGTAGATGACCCCGTCCTCTCTAAAAACTGGCCTCACCATTTCTATCACATTTCATTGACTGTCCTCAGTATCCCAGGAACATAGCCCTTATTCCTTCTCTGTACTTGCTTCCCTCACCATTCATGCCCTCTTATCTCTTTTCCTCTCGTTCATATTCCAGCCATCCTTCTAGGTCCAGCTTAAATTCCCTTTCCTCTCTGAAGTCCTGTTTGCTTCCTATAGCCATCACCATTCTTGCTTTTCCTACAAAGCATGCCTTTGCCACATAATTGAGTGCTGAATTGTATAGTGCCTCTTGTGGTTCTTTTTGGGGAATACTTATTGAGACTGAGTTCTTATCATACATCAAGCACTGGGCGGTGCACTTTTAGTCATTTAATCATCTCATCTCGGAGAGTCTCCATCAGATACATACTCTGTATATGGGCTTACATGTTCTCCTAAGAGTCACAGTATAATTAAAAACTTTCGTCTTTCTCTGGGGAACAAAATGAGATTCACAGATCAAGACTCTTCACAAATCAAGTGTATTGTTCTTAAGTAATATGTCATAAGATCGGAATACCTCTTTTCAGAAGATGAAAAGTTTATAAACGGGTAGAGAAGATGTAATATGTGTCAGATTCCTGTGAGAATTCTCTTTGTGTATCTTAAAGTTTTGGTGGCCTGCTGGTTTAGTATATCTAGTAAATAATAGAAGCCTTCTCATTGGACCTGCCTACAATAAGATAGCTCATCCTATGATCTACTGTGAAACCCTAGGGAGGTAATAAAAAGGTTCAGAACACCACCTGCTCTTTGCAGTAGTTGCTTTTTTATGTCTTTAGAGTTGACTGGGAATTTCTAGCAAAACCCTGTCTGTTCAACCTCAAGAAATCTTCTGAATGGCTTAGACCTTTGAAAAAGGGAAAAGAGATTTTAAGGATACTGCTAAAAATAGTGTAGGTGATATCTGAATGCCATTTGGCCTTGTCTGGAGTGAAGATTAAATGGTCACAAACTGACCCTGACTCTTAACATCCAGAAAGATTTATCTTAATAGTCTTGTTGACTTGGGTGAGGTTGTAAAACCATCTCACTCTGAGGGTCACATTATCTGCATTCTGCAAACAAGGAAATGGGGGCAAGTGAGGACAAGTAATTTGACCAAGGAAATGCAGCTAATAGGTGGTAAAGCCAGAATGTGAACCTTGAAGCCTTAGCTTACCTAACAACAATTTGGGACTGTCTCCATGAAATGAGATTAATTCATAAAGGCCAGATTTCCTACATGCCATGCCCACATACACCTTGGGAGGTCAAGGATATTATTGTCTTCATCTTCTAATTCAAGAGGAAGCCTTGGATAAGCTCCCTGAATTGCCCAGTTCTACTTAGGGAGAAATTTAGCAGCATTGACGCCTGGATCCAAAGCTAGTGCTCTTCATCTCTAATTAGATGAACTATTTCATGTGGGTGTTATGGACTAAGGTAGATACCAGCAGATATTGTATGTTTTTCCGCAGATAGTAGTTAAGACAGTGCTGGGTCCAGAGCGAATGCTCAACTAAATACACAGTGATCCAGGTGGACAACTCTTAAGGAGCCTGTGGTCCTGGTATCTTGCATAAAAGTATCTTCTGGAATAAGTTTCTGGTGTTCTGTTGTGTTTATTCACAGTTCTAACTAACCTCTCCAGAGACAAGTCTTCCTAGTTCTGGTTTCAGAAATTTTTCCCCTCTCCTGGAATTGTGTGAAGGGCACTTGTCTGGCAGCTTTGGCCCTCTTTCAGTCCTTGAGGCCTCACCGCAATATAAGACTGGCTCTGGAGGACATAGTATTTAGGATAGATGAAAATGGTGACAGTAGCCAGACCTAAAGGGAAGCTTCATCTAGACTGTGAGGATGTGCTGGGTGCTCTGAACTCTGGTGCCCTGGCCCTGCTCAGCTGCTTAACCATCCGTCACTCACTAGCTGTTACACAGGAGTGGAAGAACATAACTTACATCCATTCAGGGAATGACCATGCAGAGTGCTTCTACACTGTTTGCTTTTGATTTAGAGATCTCATTGATTACTAGTCTTTCCCCCATGATGTGAGGAAGGAAAAATAAAATAATGAAAGAGGTCTTCTAATCACTGACTATAACAAAGCTTTGGAATGAAATGTAGGCTTAATTTGTTTCTCTGTTCCACATTTGCACAGAAACAGAAAAACTGACTAGATATTAATTTTTTCCTTTCATTGGAAAAATACTTAGAACCTTAGTGCTAAATGGTATTTTTTTAATCAAATGTTTTAACGCTATGAGCTCTGCTTTTATTCTGTTCACATAGATTTTTTTTTTAATGAAATCCATGCAACTCTGTAGAGATAATATTTTTTGGGATCGGAGACTGTAATTTATCGGGAATATTTTGGAATATAAAAGCAATAAGAATGGCTGCCTTTAATTTTTTTGCCTTTTTTGTCCCAAGGAGTGTGCTAGATGCTTTATACATGTTTACTGAATTCCACCAATATCCCTTAAAAATCTGTGTGGATCCTTTAATGCCACTTTGAACTATGCAAATTTGGAATAGTATTATGTAAACATCAGGCACAACATTAGAAATAAGGTCAATACTCTCAAGTGAAATAAAAAAACAAGAATTTCAAGATACGTGGGCCAGGAGAACTGTTTGCTCTATATTACTCCTTTAGCTGGCAACTGGAAGTACCTACCATTCTTTTTCAAGATCGGTCTTGGATTCCATTAATTCCTGGGAGTGTATCCCTTACATAAAATGCAATCGTCTTGTGTTATAATCCCAGCGAGTGTAGGGCAGTGCGGTGCATTCTTTGTATATAGTGAACAATCAGAAAGTGATCAGTAAGTGGATTTGAACAGGCTAAAACAGGACTGTGGTTTTAGAAAACACAGAAACAGGCTGACTCGTCCTTTATCTTTGGAATCGTCTTCCTATCTCATGGGCAAGGTCTGCATTTCCAGCTGAGGTTACAAGATAACTTGTGGTGCCCAACTGGATACCACTAAGTATCTTTAATTTCATCCTCCCAGTCTTGTTCTTGGTTTTCTTCCCACCAGCTTCCTATCTTCAGAAAAATAGCATATGTGTGATGGCTTTTGGAATATAACCTTTTATTTTCAAATAATTGCAGAGTCACAGGAGGGTGAAAAAATAATAGACATGTACCTTTCCCTCAGTTCCCCACAATGGAAACATCTTATAAAAGTGTAGTAATGATGTGGTTTGAGAGGGCAGTAGCTTACTGAGTTTAAGTTCCAAGGAAAATTTCTGTACTGAGGTCAGAATACAGGCCTCAAACCAGAGCAGGCTTCATGGGTGTTTCACTTGTGCCTTCGCACAAAGCCCCACAAACAGAAGGGTACAATCAAAATCTTGAAATTCTTAATGATTTTATCTTTGAATTTACATCTTGTAAGTGAAGCAGAACAAAGAGTGGAGCATGCACAGAGACACGAAGCCTCAACTCATGTGTTATTCCACCTCCCTGCCTCTGTGGGATAGAGTGTTGTCTGCCTCCTCCCCTGCTCCCACCCCTGCATGCTGGGGGTGGATGCCTGAGTGTTGGGCTAGCTGGGAAGGCATCTGGTACCTGTGAGGGTCTGCACTCATATGGCAAGTATCCTTGTGCTTGAGGGGGTTATTTTTGCTAAATAACAAATGTGAAACACCGTGACAAATCAAGACAGAGACAGCTGAAGAAAGGGAAAAGCTTTTAAACTGCATTTTGATCAAAGGGCCTCATTTTGCATAGGGCCACACAGATTATATTGCTAGCCCTAAAATATTTTATAGCCCAGACTCTTATGAAAAGCCTAGACATGAAGATGAATATTTATCAGGAATTAGGAATCTCTGACCAAAGCACAGAGGAATATTTGTTTGTTCGAGGCAAAAATGGTTCCCGCCAATGCCAGAGAAATCTTACTAAAGCACATTCTTGTCAAGTCAGGGACTACTATAAAGTCTGCAGTGCTCCCTGCTCATAGGATATATTCCAAAGCCGTATCCTGGTCCTGAGTTCTCCATAAATAATCATCTTATCTTCTGAATTTCAGATTATCACCAGACCTTGATTCAAATCCATGCTTGCTTCCAGCTCAATGCATTTCATGCTTTCCCAGCTCTGCCTTTGCTTATGCCATTTTATTTTTTAGAAATGCCATTTTACTCATTCTCTGAAGCTAGACTATCACTTCTCTCCTAAGGTTCCCACCGTGTGCCCACCTCACAGCCTTTTCAATTGTTTCCTTTCCTGTGTTTTTCTATCTCTAGGTCTGTGTACAGTTAGAGCCATCTTTTCATTCAGAGAGGTCACGTCTCTGGAGAGGTCTACCTAGATAGCTGCTCTAAGCTAACCTTCACCCCATCCCATTCCTATTCTACTAATTGCACTGACCACTTTAAAAATTGACCTCATATATTTAACTTTTTTTTTTTTTACTACTCTTTTGCCTTTTTCACTTTTGTATCTTCATGCTTTAACCCTTGCCTAGCACATATTTGTTGAGTAAAGAAAGGGTTCTTCTCCCTTTTCCAAACACTGGTATGTATTGTACAAAAATATTTTTCCTACATATTTTCTCTCCTCTTTTATACTGTTAGCTTCATAGGGGTGGGGAATGATTCATTCTTATCCCTCACAATGCCTCAGAGAGACCTAGCCTTCAGTAAGTTTTCATTGAATGCATATATAAAAATAATTGGTGCAGAGGCAGAGCATTTCTTTTCTCTTTGAGAACAACTGGACACAGCATTAAGCCAGAGAGTTCAAAACTAATTGCTGGAACAAGAAGCACATGCCATTTAGCATTCACTGCATCTGTACCAAGGACGGCCTTGGGAAAGTGTGTAATCAACCAACAGCACATAGTATCTAGAATGACCTCTTTATTTATCACAGTGCCATTCTCTTCAGGCGTTTGGTTGCCTTTGTGGCCTATGGGAGGAAGAGCTTCCCAAAATAGAGACCAGGGATAAAGTCTAGCTCTGATGGGAGGGAATCAGAGCTAAAGGGCACCTTTTTTTTCCCCAGCATCAGGCATCTGTACTATTCTTTTAGCATAGCACTTTGTTTTTCATTACCAGTAAAAATGGAGGTATTCACTCACAAATTATTTGGGGGATCTTGGGATCTAGAGGGTGTGAAGAAAGTAACGCACAGCATTAATCTAGAGAGTGACAGGTTTGGGGCCGTAATGGGGAGCATTAAATCAAAATGATGTACATACAGGAGCAGAAGACTGATCTATTCTGGTTGTTCTGAGCAAGGAGAACACGCGGCTTACTGACCAGTTTAGCTAGGCTAAGATGAGGCTTTTTTTTCTCTGTGGGAAACATTTGGATCTCCAAAAAACTACGCACTGCTGGAGAACAGAGCACTTATGCACAAGGCCAAAGGATTTGGAGGCCAGGCAGAAAGAGTATATGCAGTGTTCTGAAGCTCATTTGTACAGTTTCCTCTTCCCTTACCCCAAAGAAAAGCTCCTTTTTGGAGCCTTAGGGCTCCCCACTGGCACGCCTACTGCTAATGGTGAAAATGAGGATGTCCCTCCTCCCTCAAGTGTGCAGAACCCCTGTGATGGGGACACTCTGTGATGAAAGGACAAGTGGTTTCATTCCTGAGGAGAATTAGGATTTCACAGAGGGATTCTTAGAGGAGAGGGATAGTGTGTGGCACACACAGAAAAGTATAACTATGAAAATTGTGGGATAAGAAGGAATCATACTATAGCTCCTAAGACCGTGGGCTGGGATCAGATACCTACCGGGGAAGCTGAGATTGACTGTTAGTGCTGATGGAGAAAGGTGAGATGATAGAAAGTGGTGGAGCTCGGGTTGTGGAGTGGGGGCTGAGGAGGTGATTTTAGGGAAATTCTGCAGAGAAGGTCCTAAAAGGCTTGGTGGAGTGAAGGCTTCTTTTAATCTTCTTGGAAAGGAAATGCCTCTTGTGGTATGGGACAGCTTTGTTGGCCTCCTGTAGGACTTTCACCTTCTCTGGGTCTTCAGTCCTCAAGCTGGCAATTTAGACAACTCTGGGCTACAGTGAAAGAGCTATGGCAGAAGCCACAGCCGTAAATCTTGTGTATACAGTGCCTCACAATAATCAAGCAAGTAGGGGCTCTGGCCTGCAGGCTGTGTGTAGAAGTGGAGAGTGGTGCTCAGAGGGATCTGACAAATGGTGCTGGGGTGGAAAAGCTATTATTTTTGTTCTCTTTTCTACTATAGAGAACATCATTCTTCTTACTTCTTGGAAGAGGAAATTCTTTGGAGCCTAAAATTAGAACACAAGCACATTTATATGCTCAGAAGCATTCACTTAGGTGCCTGCTGCCCTCTTTGACCTTGCTTTTCCTTTCTTTATGACAGTACAGAATGAAAGAGTTTGCCTTCAAACTTGTTCAGTCTGGGCTCTGAGTTGGATTTTTCCATTGGGTAGATTTTCTGGTTGGTATGTAAATTATTTATTTGTCAAATCAGTCACCCAGTAAAGCAGCACTTGCTTTCTAAGACTGATGACTTTAGTGTGCCAGTAGTACCCAGGGGTTCTAGCTTCTGCCAAAACAAAGAATGGTTTAGGGAGCTAAGGGCATTTGGCAAATCCCACGAGCTCTGCCTTCAAAATTTGTCTCCAGTGTGTCTCTTTATCTCAGGTCCATATGGCCTCCATTACTCTTTGACAGACCTACTATGTATGGATTGCTGTAATAGCACTCCACCTGGCCTCCCAGTTCTAGCCATGATCCCCTCCAAGCCACTCTCCACTTAGAAGCCATCTAGGCATTGCATTACTTTTCTTTTGCTGCTATAGCCAATTGCCACAAATATAGTGGCTTGACACAACATAAATTTATTTTCTAAAAGTTCTGTAAGTCAGAAGTCAGAAGTCATTTTCAGTGGGGTAAAATCAGTGTGTTGGTATTGCTGTATGCCTTCTGGAGACTCTAGCGAAGAATCTTTGCCTTTTCCAGCTTTAGAAGCTACTTGCATTCCTCGGTTCGTGACCACACATCCTTTAACCTTTGCTTTCTTTGTCACATCTTCTTTTCTGAGTCTAATTCTCCCGTATCCCTCTTAGAGGGTTCCTTGTGATGACATTGGGCCCAGCTGTATAATCCAGGATACTTTCCCTACCTTATGATCTTTAATTTAATTGCATCCATAGCATCCCTTTTGCAATGTGAGGTAATAAATTCACAGGTTCTGGGATTTCAGATGTGGACATCTGTGGGGGAGGGTGTTATTCTGCCTAACATAGACATCATGCCACTCGGCGGGCTAGGATCCATCTGTGACTTACCATTACTTATAAAATAAAATCCACACTCCAGCACATGACTTGTAAGACCCTGCCTCCTTCTCTAGCCATTTCTCAAACCTGCCTTTTCCTGGCCCTCTACTCCTGTCACATTGTCCTGTGCCTGTTCCTCTTAAACTTAAGGCCCTTTTCTTTTGAAGTTATCATTGGCATTTGCTCTCTCTGGCTAGGCTGTTCTTGTCCCAGCCTCACCTAGCTGTATGTTCCCTTACTTTGGGCCTTTGACCAAATGTCACACTCTCTGAAAGAACTTTGCTGGGAAGTCCTGTTTGAAGGTGCCTTCACCCTGGTCCCTTATATCCCAGAATTTCATAATACATATAGTCTGTGGTAAGATCATTTATATAATTTTCATCTCTTTCACTAAAATGTAAGCTCAGTGGGAGCAGGCACCATTTGTTTTGTTTATCAATGGTATCAACAGTGCCTATGATGCCTGGCAAATAGCTGGCATCCAACAATTATGCTCATTGCAGTAGATCACACGAGTCTCTTAGGGAGAAGGTCAGAATAAAGCACCTCTCTTCCCTTTATATGCTATTGCCTTTTCCATTCAAATTTGATTTATAAGCATCATAATTGTCTAAGATTGGCAGGTATATAGCGAAAGAGTTTCCAGTTATGGAATCCACTGTTTATTTTAAGGAAAGAATCTAACATTAATTGTGTGGCTGTTGGTATTTGAGCTAGGACCTTTTGTTGCTTAATACCCAGATGCCCCCTGTGTGTCAAGCATTCTGGGTCCCACTTAGCAGAAGAAACTGAAGCTAATGTTAAATAACTTGTCTAAATTTACAAGGCTAGTAACTACTGCAGTGGAATCTGTTGGCCCAAGACTAATGAGTAGTAGATGGAATCTGACTACTGTCTTAGTTCATTGTCTTATTGGACACCATTACCAAATCTAGTGTCATTACTGTTGTACATACCTGCATGTTACAGACAGTGTAGCCAATAGAAAAGAACATACTGTGGGCCTAGTCTTAAATTCTGATGCCACTTAGTAATTGTGTATGTAACTTTGGATAAGTGCCTTGGTCTTGGTGAAACTCAACCTCTATAGCTCATATAAGAGTAAATGGAATAAGATATGCCAAGTATCTAGCAAAATGTCTAGAAGTAAAGTAAATACTTAACACATGGGAAATATAATATTATTAATGGAAACCTACTCTAACTCTACTTAGAGGCATTTTTGCTTCCTTGCTTCCCTCTAATTGAAGAGAAGCTTGAGTGAGAAACTTAAAAATAAAATGCCCCAGTCAATAGTCAGCCGTATTTTCATCATCACTTCTTCCTGTCACACATGTTCTCAAGCTCAGATTCACTGAAACAGTTTTCCCCGTCAATACTAAATATTTTCTAACTCACTTAACATCTTCTAGAAAGAGGAAAAATATTTTCAGTGCTGAAATGCTGTTCTTTGGGGACAACAGCTCATTTGGGACATTGGAAGCTGAAAAATCTTCCAAATGGGTTAGAGAAAATGTTCTGAGACCTAGCAGCTTTGCTTCCTCATCAGACTGTCTCTTTAGTGGAGTATTTTTTGGAAAGCTACACTTTTCCTATCCCACCAGGAGGGTTAATAAAGCATATAACTTAAGCTTTCCTGCTAACAGTTCCTTTTCCAGATAACACTTCATGTTGCCATGTCTAAAAGACAAATCTGGAGTTCCCGTCGTGGCTCAGTGGTTAATGAATCCGACTAGGAACCATGAGATTGCGGGTTCGATCCCTGGCCTTGCTCAGTGGGTTAAGGATCCGGCGTTGCCGTGAGCTGTGGTGTAGGTCACAGACGCGGCTCGGATCCCGCGTTGCTGTGGCTGTGGCGAAGGCCGGCAGCTACAGCTCCTGTTAGACCCCTAGCCTGGGAACCTCCATATGCCGCGGGAGCGGCCCTAGATAACGCAAAAAGACAAAAAATAAAAAATAAAATAAAAGACAAATCTGTTAAAAAACGTTAATATGAGTATATCATACCCTTGCTTAAAGCCTCCAATGAGTTCTTTCAGGATAAAGTCCAAACATCTTTCACTGTTCAGTAAGTCCCTCTACCATATCATTCCAACCTACTTTTGAGAGCTCTGCTTCTTGGCACCATTCCCCACACTGTTACCACTGCCTCAGTACACCCTCCACTTCATGGAGAAGGTGCTTTTAGTTACTTTTCACTCTCATGCTGGGAGTTAAGAGCTAAGGATAGGCATGTTTTAGTTCATACCAGCACCATAAACGAAATCTGAACATTTTTCGATCAGAAGATATTTTCTAAGGTGATCTAGATCTAACCAGCCCAAAATTTGGATTGACCAAATCTTTGAGTAGTAAATATCTTTGTAGGTACTAGGATGGTGTAGGGAATGCCAGCCAAAACAAAGGGCTTCAAAACCTGTATTTTAAATGTCAGTTTATTGGTTGATTACCAAATAGCTAGTCTAATCCCCAAGAAAAGCTCAGTTGTATTTCATTGGGTCAGCAATGATACCTCAGCTTTCCTGTGTATAGGATGTCCTAAGAGATGTGTCTAAGTCTCAGATATTTATGACTCTTAATTTCAGTTAACATATATTTATAGGGCAGCATGGTGTGTAGGTACTTTCTTAAAGACAAGTACACACAGGACTGTGGAGATGGCATAAATTACTTATCACCCAGAAATAACTGAAAAAGTCTTATGTAGGAGGCTATATTTTGGGCATTAATCTATACGGGAGGGTGAGAAAGCCAAGTGGAGGAAATTGTGTGAGAAGCGGCCTGGGAGTTGGAGGGAAAGAGTGTTCTGGGGTACATGGAAGGGGCTGAATAGAGCAGAGTGAGCACTGAGGAATACTGTGGTCTATGAGGGTTGAATCCAGAAGATGGACTCATATTGTGGAGACTCTTAATGCCAGGCTGAGGAGTTTGACTTTGCTCTATGTATAGTAGGAATTGCTGAAACTTTTTGAACAGAGAGGTGGCAAAAGTTCCTGTAACATAATAAAAAGAAAAGAAGAGTTAGCTACATGTTTAAGGTGCAACTAATAGCTACCACGTGTGTTCCTGGAAGAACACATATCCTGATTTCTTTTTGAGAAAGTACTATAAACTCAGTGATCCTGAACAAATACAAGGGGAAAAAAAAAGGATTGTGTTATCTGAAAGACTACATTTTGCTCTTTCATTTTCTAGAGTTTACAAGAATGTCAACAGACTATTTCTGCATGGTTAAGGTTAATAATTTATATGGAAAGATTACAATAACCTGAACAAAGGAAAAACTATTTGAAAAATGAATCTGAGTTCTAGCCAAAAAAGTGACATTGTGGTCAATTATCAGTTGATTTCAAAATTAGTGACCAGGATTAAATTTAGGAAAGTTGTATTTCATTGAGTTGCAGGAGCACTCCAATCTTTTGAGTGTACACTGAGTTCTAGCTTAGCCAATTAGTAGCCGAGTGAGCTTGGAAAACATTCTTTCCTTTCTAAACCTCAGTTTTCTCATCTTGAAGTGGGCATAATAGCAAACAGATGAAAAGATATATCATATTATACTGTACTACAAAACTGCGTCATCAAAGCAGTATATGTGGTACTGGCGCAAAAACAGATATATAGATCAATTGAACAGGATAAAAAGCCCAGAAATAAACCTATACACATATGGTCAATTAATCTATGACGAAGAAGGCAAGAATATACAATGGAGAAAAGAGAGTCTTTTCAATAAGTGTACTGGGAAAACTGGACAGCTACATGTAATGAAACATTCTCTAACACTATATATAAAAACAAACTCAGAATGAATTAAAGATCTAAATGTGGAGTTCCCGTCGTCACTCAGTGGTTAATGAATCTGACTAGGAACCATGAGGTTGCGGGTTCGATCCCTGGCCTTGCTCAGTGGGTTAAGGATCCGGCGTTGCCGTGAGCTGTGGTATAGGTTGCAGACACAGCTCGGATCCCACATTGCTGTGGCCATGGTGTAAGCCGGTGGCTACATCTCTGATTGGACCCCTAGCCTGGGAACCTCCATATGCCATGAGTGCAGCCCTAGAAAAGGCAAAAAAAAAAAAAAAAAAAAAGACCAAAAAAATCTAAATGTAAGACTGGATACTATAAAACTCCCAGAGGAAAACATAAACAGAACACTCTTTGACATAAATTACAACAGTATTTTTTTGGATCTGTCTCCCAGGGTAATGGAAATAAAAACTTAACAGATGTGACCTAATTAAACTTAAAAGCTTTTGTACAGCAAAGGGAACCATAAACAAAATGAAAAAACAACCTATGAACTGGAAGGAAATATTTAAATGATGCTACTGACAAGGGCTTAATTTCCAAAATATATGAATTGCTCACACAGTTCACTGTCAAAACCAAACAAATAACCCAATCAAAAAATGGGCAGAAGACCTAAATAGACATTTCTCTAAAGAAGACATACACATGGCTAAAAAGGCACATGAAAAGGTACTCACCATCACCAATTATTAGAGAAATGCAAATCAAAGCTACAATGAGGTGTCAGTTCACACTGGTCAGAATTGCCATTATCAAAAAGTCTACAAATAATAAGTGTTGGAGAGGGTGTGAAGAAAAAGGAACCCTCTTACACTGCTGGTGGGAACATAAACTGGTACAGCCATTATAGAGAACAATATGAAGGGTCTTTAAAAATCTAAAGATATAAACTACCATGTGATCTAGCAATCCCATTCCTGGGCATATATCTGGAGAAAATTCTAATTCAAAAAGATACATCCCCACGCCCATATTCATAGCAGCACTATTTACAAGAGCCAAGACATGGAAGCAACCTTAATGTACACGGAGAGAGGAATGAATAAAGATGTGGTACGTACATGCAGTATAATACTACTCAGCCGTAAACAGAATGAAATAATACCATTTGTAGCAACCTGGATGGACCTGGAGATTATCATACTGAGTGAAGTAAATCAGAAAAGTCAAATATATGATATCATTTATATGTGGAATCTAAAAAAGATGATACAAATGAACCTATTCACAAAACAGAACTAGACTCACAAACATAGAAAACAAACTTAGGGGTACCAAAAGGGATAGCAGGTGGTGAAGGGGAGAGATGAATTAGGAGCTTGGGTTTAATGTATATACACTACAATACATATATTATATACACTACAATATATATACATATATATGTATTATATACACTACAATATATAAAATAGGTCAACAACCAGGTCCTACTGCATAGCACAGGGAATTATACTCAATATCTTATAATAAACTAATGGGAAAGAATCTGATAGAAAAAATATATATATAACTAGGTCACCTTTCTGTATATTTGAAACTAACACAGTATTGTAAATTAACTTTATTTCAGTTTTTTAAAGGGGGCATAATAATGTTAACCACGTCAATGGACTGTTGAAATTAAAATTCTGTTAAGTGCTTAAGAGAGTCCTATTTTATTCATAATAAGTTCTTAATAAATATTTGCTGTTTTTACTGTAATACTTTCTTCCCATTTTTACTGAAATTTGGCAATAAAAAAGAATCATCTTTCAGAGTTCCCTTGTGACACAGTGGGTTAAGGATCCAGTATTGTCACTGCAGTGGCCTAAGTTGCTCCTTTGATGCAGGTTTGACCCCTGGCCCAGGAACTTCCACATGTCACAGGGGCAGCCAAAAAAAAAAATCATCTTTCATATTTCATTTGTCTATTCTCTTAATTTAGTATTTTAAGTTTTATAAGTAACAGTTGGTTCTCCATTATTCATTATTCATAAATTCCCTATTTGCAAATTAACCTACTTTCTAAATTGATTCATAAAACCAAAATCAATATTCGTAGCACTTTGATGATCATTCATGGATGTTTTTAAAGTTGCAAAAATTTGAGTTGTCTAGTCCATGTTCCCAGCTGAGGATGAACAAAGTAGTACTCTGTCTTCTTGTTTCAGTTCTTTTCTTTTATTTTTTTGTCTTTTGTTCTTTTAGGGCTGCACCTGCAGCATGTGGAGGTTCCCAGGCTAGGGGTCTAATCGGGGCTACAGCTGCTGGCCTACACCACAGTCACAGCAATGCGGGATCTGAACCGTGTCTGAGACCTACACCACAGCTCACGGCAATGCTGGATCCTTAACCTACTGAGCAAGGCCAAGGATCGAACCTGCAACCTCATGGTTCCTAGTCGGATTCGTTTCTACTGAGCCACGACAGGAACTCCTCAGTTCTTATTCTTTAGTGTCTTTTTTGTAGTCCATTTAGTGCCATATTTCTGTCTCTTATGAGGCTTTTTGTTGGTAATTTTGCTTTTCAAATTTCCTTCAGTGGCAGTGCTGAATTTCTGGTTAGTGTTCCTAAATGCAAGAAGGCTATAATGTGCCTCATGGAGGAAATATGTACATATCTGATTTTACTGCACTTCACTTGTGTTTCACAGATTTCTTACAAGCTGAAGGTTTGTGGCAGTCCTGTGTTAATCAAGTCTATCAGCATCATTTTCCAGTAGCATTTGTTTACCTCATGTCTCTGTGTCACGTGGTAGTTCACATAAAATTTCAAACTTTGTTATTATATATTTGTTGTGGTGCTCTTTGATCAGGAATCTTTGATATTACTGCTACAGTTGTTCAGGGACTCCATAAGCTGTGTCCATATAAGATGATGAACTTAATGAATATATATTGTGTGTGTTCAGACTGCTGTACTGACAGCTGTTCCCCTCCTCCCTCATCTCTCTCCCTCTCCTGAGGCATCTGTATTCCCTAAGACACAGCAATATTGAAATTAGGCCAACTAACAACCCTACAATGGCTTCTATGTGTTCAACTGAAAGGAAGAGTCACATATCTCTCACTTTAAACCAAAAGCTAGAAGTGATTAAGCCTAATGAGGAAGGCACATTGAAAACCAAGATAGGCCAAAAGCTAGGCCCCTTGTGCCGAACAGCCAAGTTGTGACTAAAAAGAAAACATTCTTAAAGGAAATAAAAAATGCTACTCCAATGAACACATGAATGATAAGAAAGTGAAACAGCCTTATGCTGATATGGAGAAAGTTTTAGTGGTCTGAATAGAAGATCAAACTAGACACAATATTGCCTTATGCCAAAGCCTAATCCAGAGCAAGGCCCTACCTCTCTTCAGTTCTATGAAGGCAGAGTGATCTGAGGAAGCTGCAGAGGGAAATTTTGAAGCTAGCAGATGTTGGTTCATGCAGTTGAAGGAAAGAAGCCATCTCCATAACAAAAGTACAAGGTGAAGTAGCAAGTGCTGATGTAGAAGTTGTAGCAGGTTATCCAGAGGATGTACCGAAGATCATTAATGAAGGTGACTGTACTAAACTATAGATTTTCAATGTGAAACAGGCTTCTCCTGGAAGAAGATGTCATCTAGGACTTTCATAGCTAAAGAGGAGAAGTCAGTGTCTGGCTTCCAGCTTCAAAGGACAAGTTGACTCTCTTGTTAGGCTTTTAATGCAGCTGGTGACTTGAAATTGAAGCCCATGCTCATTTACCATCTGAAAATCCTAGGGCACTTAAGAATTATGCTATATCTATTCTGCCTGTGCTCTACAAACATGTAACAAAGCCTGGATGGCAACATATTTACTGACAGCATGATTTATTGAATATTTTGAGACCAGTTTTCAGAAAGATACCTTTCAAAGTATTTACTGCTCATTGACAGTGCATCTGGTTACCCAAGGGCGCTGATGGACATGTACAATGAAATTGATGTTGTTTTCATGCCTGCTAACATGATCCATTCTGCAGCCCTTGAACCGGAGTGATTTAGACTTTCAATTCTCATTATTTAAGAAATACATTTCATAAGACTATTGCTGATATAGGTAGTGATTTCTCTGATGGATCTGGGCAAAGTCAATTGAAAACCTTCTGGAAAGGGTTCACCATTTTTTTTGGGGGGGTCTTTTTAGGGCCACACCCACCATATATGATCTCAGGCTACATGTCAAATTGGAGCTGTAGTCACTGGCTTATGCCACAGCCATAGCAACTCCAGATCCAAGCTGTGTCTAACCTACACCACAGCTCACAGCAGCACTGGATTTTTAACTCACTGAGCAAGGCCAGGGATTGAACTTGTGTCCTCATGGATACCAGTCAGATTCATTTCCACTGAACCACAGCAGGAACTCCAAGGATTCACCATTCTTAATGCCATTGAGAACATTTGTGATTCATTGGAAGAGGTCAAAATATCAACATTAACAGGAGTTTGGAAGAAGTTGATTTCAACACATAATTTTTAGCAATAAAGTAATTTTTTTTGTCTTTTGTCTTTTTGAGGGCTGTACCCACAGCATATGGAGGTTCCCAGGGTAAGGGTCTAATCAGAGCTGTTGCTACCGGGAACAGCCACAGTCACAGCCAGGAAAATCTGATCCGCATCTGTGATCTACACCACAGTTCATGGCAATGCCGGATCCTTAACCCACTGAGCGAGGCCAGGGATTGAACCCATAACCTCATGGTTCCTAGTTGGATTAGTTCTGCTATGCCATGATGGGAACTCTGCAATAAAGTACTTTTTAATTAAGATATGTACCTTTTTTAGATATAATGCTGTTGCACACTTAATAGACTACAGGATGGTATAAACATAACTTTTATATGGCCTGGGAGACCAGAAAATTCATGTGACTTGCTTCATTGGGATATTCACTTTATTGCAGTAGTTCGGAACCAAACCCACCATATCTCTAAGGCATGCTATATCTATGTTAAGTTTCTTTCACGCATAAGTTACAGTCCTGTAGGCTTTTAATTCATTGTTAATGACTCAACAATATGTATTAAATAAGATATACTTAAACAGAAACCCATGCAGAACAAGGTTATGTATTGGATGGTTGATGAAAGTATTGTTACCAGAGGCCTGTAGGAACCTAACCGCATGTTTCCCTTAGGAGGAATGGTTCAGTATTCACTAATTCAATGTTTTCAGTGACTTCACAGAACATTAGTATAGAGACTAGTAAAACTGACAGTATTTTTGAAATTTGTCCTTATAACAATGAATGTAATAGGTGGTGTGTTGTTTAATCAATAAACACAAACTGTATGCTCCTTTGCAGATATATAAATATTATTTAAAATTTCTGGCAATTTGTTATTTCTTGGTAATTTTATATGACTCAATTGTAGTAATTTTATTTACTTATACTTTGATAGCCCTTTGTTAATGTCCCCTAATTTTATACTTTCAATTTGCGAAATAGCAAAACAAAATGTCAAAGACTAGTGTTTTTAGTATTTCATTCCTTAGCTTCTTATTTCAGACTATTTATGCGTATCAGGAATCTTCAGTTACATTTTGTTTGTATTTAACTTCAATTGGTTGAACTTTTTTGAGTAATGATCACAAAATAATGTGATCATTGTGGTATTAATTGAAAGCAAATGCACCTTTTAATTCTAGGGAGAATTACATTTTTAGTGAGCCAGAAAAGGCTGTGCCTAAGTTCTTCTTTTGAAAACTCAGACATAAAAGGTCAAGGCCTTGTGTTCATGAATCAACAGGGAAGTCTGTCTCCGACACCATATTGTAATATAGAATTCCTTTCATCTCAGGTAGTTTAATGTTTTAGAAAAGATCTGTAGAGAAAATTTTTTTCTTTCAGAATTTGTTTTTATTTTAATAATGTTCCTTGAAAAAAATTCTTTATTTTGATTTATCCTTAGTTATTTTTAGGCTTTATGTCCTCTTGCTTGTAACTTGTTCTTAGAAAAATATAAGGAATTTGTGGACACTACACTCTATATAAAGACAATTGAAATGTTGCTTAATAAACTTTGTCATTTAAACTATTGGCCTTTCATAGTCAGTTAGAAAAATAAAAAAACCATTATCCAAATTTCTTAAGACCTTGAGATCCTTGGTATGTACAGCTGAGAGACTGAGATGCAAGAAGAAAATAATAGAACTTGTATTTTTAGACCTTTAGCTAAAAATATAGTAAATTAAGCTTTATAAATATTGAGCATATAGCCTGTCCCTGGCATCATCATGTAGCCTGTATTTCATACAGTTACAAGTTAGGAACCTCTACCCAAGCCTCCACATCCTCAGGGCAGAAGGTCAGTTCAGAGGCACTGACTGTGCACCATGGCCATGTTTTCATTTTAACCATGCTGCATTGGTAAGTTAGTATGTGGGTAAGGGGATACAGAAATTATATTATCTTCTATTTTTGAAAATCCTTATAATACTTTCTGATGATGTGGAGCAGTGATCTTGAAAGTCTTCTGCACAGCTCAGAGTTTTGTTTGTTATGTTACAGAAAGTTAACATATCAAATTTAAAAATTAATTGTACATTGCATTCTTTATTTAAAAAAAAAAAACGGTCACTTGCCAGGTTTGCTGACCTTTTTGTGATGATAAGTAGCTATCAGTAGTGTGTTATCTAGCAGATATTTGAAAAAAATAAGCAAGGTTTATTTGCCCCTTAAAGGTCAAGGTCATTTTTTAATAATGGATGAGAAAGGAAATGCTTTTGAAAGAAGTTCATGTTATGAAAAAGGCATTTGGGAAATGTTTCTCTCATTTATGATTTAGTTGCCATAAACAATGGGTTTCACCTATAAAAACTCCTATCTCCACATTTAAGGAACATGGAATTTAAAATTTTTCCAAATAAGATATTCTGAATCTATTTGTTAAAAATAGTAAAATTCAACTCCGGCCCAGTTAGTTTGCATGGATGAGTGACTGACATCAGGGAAAATGGAAGTTTACAAGGTAAATTTAAAGGAACAATTTTTGCTTAATTGGTAGATGGGATTGAAAACTGAGCACCATGATTTAGGAAGTGTAGCCAATAAGGCACTTCTTCCACTTGGATCTCTTCTTTCTTTGTGAAATGTGCATTTAAGTTATGACAGTCACTAAAACTATCAAAATAAACAAAATAAACAGAATTCTGAGCTAGAGCTTTGAATTCCTGTCTCACAAAATGTTAAACCATGATTTAAAAAAAATCAGGTATAGGAGTTTCCATTGTGGCCCAGTGGGTTAAGAACCTGACATAGTGTCATAGTGTCACTGAAGATGTAGTTTTGATCCCTGGCATTACTCAGTAGGTTAAGGATCCAACTTTGCTGCAAACTGCGGTGTGGGTTGCAGATGTGGCTCAGATCTTGCTTTGCTGTGGCTGTGGCGTAGGCCAGCAGCTACAGCTCAATTAGACCCTTAGCCCCAGGAATTTCCATACCCTGGATGTGGCTGTAAAAAGAAAAAAAAAATCAGGTATATTAAATAAGTTGGTCTTAATATATTTGAGATGAGGGAAAACATAATGGTCTTTTGAATCTTTAGTAAATGAAATAAATTTGGTGCTTATTTTCATTCTTTTAAATGTATATCTTTTGTGTAAGTTGAATAGTATCAAAATACATTATCAGTGCAGCATATGAATGTGACTTATAAATAAAATCCCACATATTAAGGATGTATGTTAAAATTTTTTCTGAAAGATTTACATAATAAACAAGTTCAGGGACCACTGATCTGAACTGAAGAGCAGAAAATTAAGTTAAAGAGATAAGATATACTTTTCACTTCTTTTTATTTTTTTTTATTTTTTTCAGTTTAGGGCCATACCGCAACATGTAGAGGTTCCCAGGCTAGGGGTCTAATTGTGCTGTCTTATGCCACAGCCAAAGCAATGCGGAATCTGGCCGCTTCTGCAGCCTACACCACAGCTCATGGCAATGCTGGATCCTTAACCCATTGAGCAAGGCCAGGGATTGAACCTGAGCCCTCATGGGTCCTAGTCAGGTTCATTAACCACTAAGCCATGAAGGGAACTCCTTCACTTCTTTTGAAAAAAAGTTTTTCCCAAAGAGGAGTGTTTGAGAAAAATATACCACCTATTATTTACATTTAAAAGATAGAAAAGACAGTGGAGTTCCCTTTGTGGCTCAGTGGTTAACGAATCCGACTAAGAACCATGAGATTGCGGGTTCGATCCCTGGCCTTGCTCAGTGGGTTAAGGATCTGGCGTTGCCGTGAGCTGTGGTGTAGGTTGCAGACGCGGCTTGGATCCCGCGTTGCTGTGGCTGTGGCGAAGGCTGGTGGCTACAGCTCCTGTTAGACGCCTAGCCTGGGAACCCCGCGAGTGCGGCTCTAGATAAAAAGGCAAAAAGACAAAAAAAAAAAAAAAGACAGTTTAATACTAGAAAATTAGGAGGGATATAATTGCAAATAAAAGGATAAACCATTAGATTGGAGAAAATTTATGTATGAACAACTTAATAGATTGTCCTTTAAAAACTTGTTTTGCTATGGACTCTGAATATCACCATGGGGCAGTACTGGTCTGTACACCCTAACACCGTAATTATCACAGTCCTCTTTTTTCTGAATGTAATATGTCATGCCCCCTATACTGTTTTTAAATTCTCCTCCTTTTTTACTATATGAATTTTGACCTTTCTTGTGACAGGTGTCCTTCTTCTTCATGTATTCCTGGGCATAGGGCTCAGGTCAAGCACCCCTGGTGCTGCTGTCTTTACTGAAATAACTTCACAGTGGCCAGAGAATGAGCATTTTTGCATTTACCATTTCTAGCTTTGCTTTCTGGATGGTTATGACCCACTCTAACCCCCTGACATTTTTAGTCTCACACAAACAGACGTTTGAGTCCTCTTCCCTGAGTGTATATTTGTCCCTACCCACCAACTACTTCAAATTATATGTGTCATTTGAACTCTAAGCCTAGCTTTTGTGATACTAGACATCCTTGCTTCTTTGGTTCCAATCTTATTGATCAAACTTTCTATTCCCACTTCTTGATTTTTACTGAAAAATTCAGGTTACAGATATTCAGAAACAACCCCTAGAACCTCATTATTTACTTTTAGAAGTGGTAGGGAGTTTTGATGACCATTTCGTATATAGTTTTCCAACTAATTATTTTTTCATTAGTTATATGTGTATGTTAAAAGAGAAAAAGAAGACCCAACAAAACAAAAATATACTGAAATCTCTTCAAAATTCTACAGAATGCGTAGTATTTTCTCTTTATCACCAGTGCCATGTCTTAGTCATAGGAAATGAGGTAAATTGAAAGAAACTTTCACAAAAACAGAATCTGTTAAAATTATTCTAGTTTCATCACAGTGTAAACAGAGAAAATATTTATTGTGCTTTCATTTTTAGAGTGTGGCCTAAGCCTGTGCCCCTTTGAAAAGTTATGTAACAGAGGTTATCAATTTACACACGTGCCGAGATTCTCAGCACACAAGATCATTCAGTGGGAGCAGTCAGGGGCAACCATAGACAGAATTCATGCTTGGTACACTCGCTGTCCCCTAAAAGTACCCTCTTTCCATTCTTTAGTCAACAATTTCCTTCCTGCCTTCTCTCCCCATATCACTGTATGGTCAGCAGGCTTGTTAAAGTGCCCCACACAGCATTAATTTCTTAGCAGGAAATTCCTCTCCATACCTCCTGCTTCCACTTAGAAGGAAGTGAATCCGTGCATTCACTTTTCAAAGTTTCAAAGTTGTTGGCTTCTGGTATGAAGCAGCAACAAACCGGCTAGATCTAGGACATTTTATTTTATTTAGTATAGAAAGTATTCTCTAGGGGGAAAAAAAACTACAGTGATTGGTAACAGAGCATAAATTGGTGTGTTAAAGGAGGTTCATAAAACAGAAGAAAAAGGAAAAACAAAATGGGGAGTTGGGTGGGGAAGAGGTGAAATCAGCAACGAGGTGGCACCTGGGAGGACACCTTTCCTTCCCTTGTCTATAGGTGATGAACAAAGGAAAGGCTGCCTTTAGGAATGAGAGATGGAATATTTTCTGTCAAGATTATAGAGAGAACTTGGAGGTGGTCAGAAAACTGTGTTAGGCCATGACCTCAAATTGATGACCTAGATCTCTACAAAGCTTCTTGATGTTTGGCACTCTGATGAAGATTATGTATATTCTTTTAGCATAACATTTTCATGTGCATAAATGAAAATACTCAGGATTACAGGGAAAACCAATTATACTGAAATATCCTTTTCAAAATATTAAAGAAAAACCTGTGATATGAAACCATCTGCTTTTTAAATAATATTTAAATAGTAGAATCAGGCAGTGGGACTAATGGCTACCTTAATTTTGAAAAGTGATGAATACAAACTATATTTTTATATATAACTACTAACTGTAATATGGCACAAAATATCTGTAATTTTGGTCATTCAAAATTAACAAAACAGTTAATTTTATGGTAG
Organism: Catagonus wagneri; assembly: GCA_004024745.2. Classification (NCBI taxonomy): domain Eukaryota; kingdom Metazoa; phylum Chordata; class Mammalia; order Artiodactyla; family Tayassuidae; genus Catagonus; species Catagonus wagneri. The sequence continues at coordinate 23,734,639 of PVHT020004020.1, forward strand.
TTTGTTCTGTATTTTATAATTGAGGAGAAAGTTTGTTTCAGTTAGAGGTTAGTGAAAGTAAAGGTACAACTTTTTTCCCATCCGAGTCCAAGAACCTTTTAATATTATATTCTTGGGAGTACTTGAATTCCAAATTAAGAACTTCAATAGCTAGGGGCTGGAGAAGTTTGTCAAAGCTGGGTGTCTGCAGTGGGATAGAGGATATACAAGTGGTAAAAACACTGTAGGACAACAGGAAGAAGTTTGGAGTTTCAGTTGAATATCCTAGATATTTTTGAAATCCATTTTTTCTCCCTGATTCTTAGTGTCCTCATCCAAATTCAGCCTCCTATCTCTTGCCTTAATTAATGCAAGTCTTTCTAGATCACCCTACAACCCAGTCTCCTAGCACCTCCCCAGTCCTAAGGAATAGCTTCATTTATCTTTAAGTTGTGCTTCTGGAGTTCAAAACCACTCAGTGGTTCTTCGCTGACTCTCAAAGAAGGTACAGCTCTTTATTATGAATTTAGGGTTTGTTAGTATTTGGCTTTGGTTAGTCTTTCTTACAGCCTAAGTCTCCATTAGTCTTCTCCATATACCCCATGATGCAATCAAATTGATCCACTATGGTTCCTTGGTTGGATCTCAATACATTCCTGTACAGCCTTTCCTCAGACTGTTTCCATCTCAAGTTTTCTTTCCCACATTATATGTGCAGAAATGTTATCCATGATAACAATTTACATTCAGTCACCACCTATTATGAGAGTAGGAACTTTGTTTTATTCAACTTGGTTTTCTTAACTAATGATTAGCTGTGTCCCTTGCACACATAAAGATGGTTACTTAGGAGCATTTAAAATTAACAAACAAGATTAAACACGGGATATTGAAGAAGTCTAAGATTATAGATTTTAAAATTTTGGAAGGGATTCAAGGTAGAGTGATTCAGCAGCAGATATTAAGAGTGGGAGAAAGAATTCTAGTATCTGAATGGAAGAAATAGGAAATTGATCAGTAATCAGTTGAAAGTCTTAACTCACTTTATTTGGATTATTCTGTTTTCATTTTGTTTGGCTGTATCTCTTTATCTTGTTCCTATTGTCATCATCTCTCCACCGATGAAAAGGAGGAGAGAATGGTGATGAGACCTTACTTACTGGCTAGGAATTATGGTGGAAAGACTATCAGCCTTAAGATCTCTACAAAGCTTACAAAGGAGGTCTAGATAGTATCCTTTACAGTAAAGCTATTTTTTAAAAGATTCCTTCTTATATGGTTTTAACACAGGCTTTCCATTTCTCAAATGTTCCTGCCTTTAACCTGTATGAGATTCTAGATAGGAATTCTCATGCCAACAAACTCCAGCTTTTCAGTTCCCATAGCACCCATTATAGAACAAGGCAATCTCATGGCTGCTGATGATATCAGATCTGATAAATTCTCTGTTCTCTATAAATTATTCAAAAGCAATTTCAATTTACCAGAAATGAATTTCCCTTTCTATGAAAAAGGCAAGTGTTGGTCATTTTCATCTTAAAATAACCTAATGACACTCAAAACTAAAGAGATGGTTACAGAATATTTCTCAAGAAATTTGTCCTTTGAAGGCTAAACTGACCTAATAAATTCATATCTCTTTACCAGATTCAAATGCAACTTGATATCTGTTAGATGAAAGAGCTGGGGGAGAATTAATATTAAACTGACCTTGAGTTCTCTCAATTTCTGATGAAAAGTTTCAAGTTGCAAATGTTCCTTCTGTGCTTTCAGAACACATTTTTCATAGCTAGAGCAGGCACTCCATTTGGAAGCTTTTTATTTTAGAATTTCTTTTGTAGAATTTTGTGCAACTCATTCACTATCGTAATTCCTTGCAATATAACAAACACATCTGATCACCACACAAAATGGCAGTGAGGACAAAGAGATCTGGGAACCATAGTCTAGTTTGCTTTGTCATCATGTTTTGTCCAAGGAAACAGGAGATGGTTGTCTATGTCATTATGCAATATTTAGGACAAGGATGATTCAGTTGAAATGGGAACATTATCTTAGTTCTGAGGTAAAAGGGAAGATCTGCAAGCAGATACTCTCCGTGTAAATGATGATGAAAATTGTATCCCAAAAGGGGAAAATGTGAAAGGTATATATACTTGATGAATTATTTGCCTTTATTGTCCATTCTTAAACTTGTACCCCAAGAATTCCATGTGGAAAACAAATAAATGTTGGCTGATTCTCTTTCTGCTGACTTGGCAGACATTTTACTGAAATAAGGAGATAAATATCTATGCCAAGGAAAACAAACATAGAGCCATAAAATAATTCCTACCCTGGTAATAATCTCTGATGTTTTTGTTAAAGCTTTAAAGAGTATGAACAGGGGTTGGGCAGTCTTTAAGCAAACGTTGTCAGGCTTCTGAAACATCTTCCCAAAGACCCCACTGCTACAATTGCTGCTGCAGCTGCTACTATTAGGCATATAGATGGCCTGCTTGAAAATCTGTGGAAGAGATGAGTCATATGCTCTCTTTTCAAATATTTGATGATGAAAAATAGGAAAGAAATCAAGCATTAAACGCATCGGCCTATATTAGGCAACCAGATAATCCTGTTCTTTTGTTTCTTGATTGGGGTTGGGTCAATAGAAGGATTAGTAAAAAAAAACAAATAAATCCAAACACAACTCGATACCTAATTATAGATAGCTGGGGTGGGTAAGAAGTCCAGATTTATCTTGTTTTTTTTTTTTTGGCCATAGTTGTCTAAAATCGCATACAAAGTACAGGTGTACATGAGGAACACACCCATTTTTTTTGCCATTCCAAATGCATTTGCTGTGTCCTCATTGTTGTGTGCTGCAGGAGTTGAAATTGCATCCTCCCAGACTACAATTTCACTAATGGAACTTTCTTCCCCTTGTGTCCCTACGAACAGGATGAGGTGAGAGTTCAATACTCTTGAGATTGCCCACAAAATTACACCATCCACAGGAAAACTAATACTATACCCTTGAAAAAAGCCTAATGTCCTTTGTTTATTTAAATCCAGGAAGAAATGTGCTCCTTTATATATTATAGATTAAAAAATCACAAATTACCAAAGACCTCTGTCTTTTTATTAAGGATCTCTCTAAAACTCCCTAATGTTTCACAGGTTTTTTTTTTTTCCTTACATTAATCTTAACTTTTTCTCTCAGAGGTATTTTAGTTCCTTCCTATTTTGAAAAACAGCCTGTGCTAGGAGAAAGTAGAAGGCCATACAATTTTTTTTTAGGCATCACACTTTTATTTGCATATTTTGATTTTCTGAGGAAAAAAACCTGACATTTGAGATATATAATTGTACAAGCTAAATATTAAAAAGTACTGCTGTCCCAGTAGGAAGACTGCAATTGAAAACATCTGAGATAAAATGATGCCATCCTAATGCTATATGCTAATTATTATTGGACATGCCTATCTGTAAGAACAACTTGTTTATTAAACTCCCAGTTTATTTTACAGTGCCATACCTTTCAACATTGTCTTCACAAGCAAGAACATCAACTTTCAAAGCAGAGTTTCTCTGAAAATTCAAATATCACACATCAGAGTTTTATATTTTTATATTCCTAATTCATCCTCCAATAATAGCTTATTATTATTGAATTGGTCAAGACACAGGTTCCTGAGACAAGAGTTAGCCTCATTTGACTTAAATGCTCACAGATATTGTTACACATACACACTCACACACAGAGAGAATCATGAGTTAGAAGGCTTCACTTAATTCCCAGGCTGCATCTCTCACTGAGTCTGGACGATGTTACTTAACATTTTTGAGACTCTGTTTTTCTCATCTACAGAAGAGTGCTAATAATACTCTTGCTTACTATATCGCATAGTTGTTATAAGAACCAAATGAGATGATGTTATGTTCTTAATGACTTATTTAATGAGATACGTAGAAATATTTCCTACTCATTAAGTAGTATCTACTTATGTACTATTGTTATGTCAAGATATATACTCTAAAGTTGTATGTAAAAGTGAAGTACTGTTATTCTGTCAGTGTTTTTAGGGAATTACTCAAATACTCTATTCCACGTATTTCCTAATGAGGCGTTTTGTATGCAGTTGATGTTTCATAAAGGGAAGGCCATACTGTTGGAAGAGCTGAGGCACTAGTAAAATGCAAATTCTACAGAGCCTCAGTTCTCAACTTTAGTGGGTATAACATTCACCGTGTATATTTGTGTGTGTGTGTGTGTGTGTGTGTGTGTGTGTACGTATGTGTGTACTTCCTGTAATCCATATTCCTGAGCCCCATCCCGTAAGTTCAGACTTGGAAGATCAGATGTGATGCACAGAAGTATCTGACAAATGCCTGGGTCATTCTAATTTGTGGTTTTCAGACCACCTTTTGAAAAATACTGAGCTATAGATAAGCAGGATATTTTAAAAGCCCATTTAAGTAGCTGTAGTTTGTATTTGGTACCCTCAGTTGGTCCCTTTAGTTTTTTCTTTTTCCTTGTGAAGCCAACGTTCACTCCTTGGCTTCCCCACAGACCAGTACCACACTGCTGGATTCAGCTGTCTGTGACCTCCATCCACCCTAGGAAAAGGAGACACACCTGAAGTGTTCCAGGATGATCCTCTCTTTTCCCTCATTTAAGCCTTGGTGCCCTTCAGTATTTTTCTTTACACAAGGTAGCAACCTCTTAAGAACCAACAAGATGAACTTATAATGCTTATTATAATGCTTATAAGGCTTATTAAGAATATAGTGATTGAGAATAGTTTAACGCTCCTTTCTCAGCTCCTTTGTACTAGTGGTTTCCTCTGCTGAAATCTTTCTCCTAGATCTTTGCTTTATCTTAAATGCCATCAACTTGAACAAATTTCCTTGACAATTCCTTGAAAATAGCCTTGACCCGACCCCTTCCACCAGTCACTCTCAAATCCAAATACTTATTATCTGAAATTATATTTTATCTTCTATCTCTCCCTATAGTAAAGCAAACCCCATGAGAGCTGATAGCCTGGTCTGTTATTTTTTACAGCTCTATCTCTGGCACATACTAAGTTTTCAGTAACTACTTTGCCAATAACTGAATGCATATGAATTTCTCCCAGGAACATCTTTTAGAAGTAGACCTGGCCTTGCCTCTATCATGAGGATTCTGAATATTGGGGCAGCCTGAGAAAGAAGTCTTTTTGGGAGCTGGCCTTCCTCTTATTTAACCTGAAAATACACCTGGCAAGTGGGATTTTGTAGGAGAAAAAGCAGAAAATGGTGGGAGAGAGAGAGGTGTAACAGGTGGATTTCTTCCCATTTTAAATATCCTTTTTAATTGGAACTTCTTAATACTTAATAGCCCAAACAGTGTATCATCTTCAGAACGTTGTCGTCTCATGGCAGACAACTCCTCCTGTATATCCCTCCACCTTCCAAACCCAGAACTAGCTGCTTAGTGCCATTGCGTAGCCTTCTGAGGGGAAGTTACCCAAAGGTAGAGGCTGGTAGCTAGTAAAAATAGGAGGATTTCAGGTGAATATTAACCACCTGGTTTAAATGCTGGATCTTCCCTTATAAATTATATAATCTTTAATCCTCATTTTCATATTATAGAAAAGGAGGAAGTTGGCTAATTTATTTTTCAATCTCTTCCTGCATTAGCAAGAATTTTATGATTCAAACTACTCTCCGTGGTGGGCTCTGAAAAACCATCTGTGAGTAAGCTACTCCACCTACTGGGCATATCTTAAATTACAATATAAGGTTCCAGTGATGTACTGAAACTGAACTTCTTGGCAATCTTATTGGAAACCTGGAAATCCTCTATTATACTGACCACATGAATTGACGGGTTCCCTAATTTCTGAATGTCACAAGCATTCTTCCATTTATAAGGTATTTATTTTTTCCATTCCTGTGAATTTAGTAAATGAAGTTCATAAAGCTTACTTAATGATTCTTACATTCACCGCTTTTTTGTCTGGCACCATTCTCTAGGGGCTGACACAGGCTATGGGCAAAACTGGGATGGGCAGCCAGAAAAGGCTGATATGTGGAGTAGAGAAGGTTCCAGCTAATCTGGAAATTAGTGCAATTTCTGTGAACCTGGGAAATGGGTCAAGTACTGCAGGTTTCCAGGGACAGGTAGTTTGCAGTTAGGCAGAAAATTGGGGACAGTGGCACAGGAGAGGAAATTTGACATTGTGGAAAGATAGGAATATCCTGTTTAGCCAAGCATACCTGAGTTTGAATCTGTGCTCACTTAGCTACATGACCACAGGCAGAGTACTTTGATTAAGGTAAAATGGCTCAAGGGGATGGAATCTAGTATTTGAAACTATGTCCCACAGCCTGTAATTATTGGTTTATATATGATACTTAATTTAATCCACATAGGAGCTGTATCAGGTAGACATTATCACGTCCCATTAAAATTTGGTGGCCCTTTGCTTTTCTCATTCTATACTCTCTTCCTGGATAATCTGGGCGTGATCATAATTTCAAGAATCACATGTATAGCAGGAGAAGACACCTGATTATAGTGGGTTAGGAAGGAATATGGAGGAAGATAGTGTTAGGCAACTCTACCCAAGAATTTGCTTTTGAAAACGAGAATAAAATTAATCATGAAAAATGTACATTGAAGGGATTTTCCTTCCCCCCATCAGGATATCAGAGACAAATATGCTTTTAAATTGGGAAAAAGTGAGATCAAAGGCAAGGCAAATGCAGACAAAGCCAGTCAGAGCAAGGGAGGTCCACTCTCCCACCAAGAGGCTTGTATCAGGAAGCAGTTACCTCACTGCAGTATTTGACTCCATTGACCACTCCCACCCTTTTGAAACACATTTGTCTCTGGACTCTAGAAGTATAAAACTCCTTTTGGTTTTCTTTTTGCCTTGTAGTCTGTTCCTATTCAGCCTCTAATGCTGGATGCGCCCCCCGGCACCAGGCTTCTGACCGGCTCTGTTCTCATCCTAGTAGCTTTTACCTCAACTCTCTTATGACCTATCTTCTTCCTAGGTGACCTCAGGGCATATAGTGCCAGCTCTGTATGCAAATGATTTAATAACACAGCTCAGTTTCTTGCCAGATCTCCCCACAGAGCTTTAGCATTCTCTCTCCTCCATAAGGTCACCTGGATATCTATAGGCATAGAGCCATTTTGGTAACAAGCAGAACCATAAGGTGCGATCAGAAATCAGCTATATTTTTTTCTTAAACTGTCCATTCAGACCCATTCTGTGGGCCTGGTTTTTCTGTGGATCTTGAGCCAATTCTAGAGCAAGTCCAAGAGTTACCCATTTTCTGATAACTCTTAGTTTACTAAAAGTTGTAATATAAAATTATTCTAAGATTGGGGTCTGTTGAACTAGACTGACCTTCAAAACCTGTACTCTCCTGTACTTCACCCCACCTCCACTTAGTTTTAGAGCTTAACAGCCTTTAAAAGGGCATTGTTTACATCTTGGCAATTTTGGAAGGAATAACATTCACTTTCCTTTCAAAAAAGAAAATCAAAGGTTAACACGTCTCATTTACAAAAGAAATTCAAGACACGACTAAAATAATGAATCTTATTTTATGCTCCAGATTTTACTGTTTGCACAAAATGAAGTCTCTCTCACTATTGTGTGCCATTTAGACCCTTGGACTCCTCCTCCAACATAACAAAGTAAATATGCTGTGACAATCAGAACTCCTGAAATAGAGACAAGTATTTAAAGCATAACACTGCTTTCTACTTGAGATCTGTAAAGCCCAGTGTGTGAAGTGTCTCCCAGTCCCCCTGCCCCCGCATACACCCACATTTGGGTTCTTGCATACACAGATTCACAGAGGAGAACAAAAACTGGCTTATTCTGCGACAATGTACAGAGAATACTTCTTTTAAAAAACAAAAATCAAAAAAAACCTGAACATTCAGTCTTATCCTTCCTACACTTCAATTTCTCTGCTATGCCTGTGAACTAGATATACCCAACTTTTAAAATAGATGGCTTATAAGGCACTCCTCTGTTTCTGTATCTTCAACTTTTGTTCTCCCTGCTTGATCCTACCTTCAGCATCATTCACACTTAAACTGGTATCTCACACCTTAAAAATAATAACAAAAACAACTCTTCCCTCATATCACCTTCCTTTCCAGCTGTCATTGGAGTTGTCCTTTTGGTAATGACAGACTAGCTCATTAGTACCAACTCTATTACTGAAAAAAAAAAAAAATAGAAGAGCTGAAGTATATATAAATCCCTCTTTGAATAGATCAGAGACCTTGTAAGACAGTGAAGAATAATGGGGCTAAAATCCAGCAGATGAGCCCAGCATTGGGGTCACTTACATATGAAGGTGCTAAGAAGCTGAACAGAGATTTCAATAAAACTTACATCATCAGGATAAATCAGTCTTTGAGTTAGAATCTTGAAAAACCTTGGGAATTAGGATGAATGACGAAAAGACCAATCTTCACAATGACTAAAGGTTGTCTTACAATCATTTTATCACTGAGTAGATTAAGTTGACCTAGGATTAGTGCTCTTATCCTTCTAACAGAAACAAAATTGCAAACATGGCAGATGATAGAAACAGACATCTAAAGGGGATTCTAATAAAAGACGCACTTTAGTGACTATGATTAAAATGATCAAAAAATAAAAGGTAAGTGTAAACATTTTAGCATAAGCAGGGAACTATAAATAAATAATCCAATGGACACTAGAACTGAAAATATAATTACTGAAATTAAAAACTTTTTAGAATTTTTTTGCTATTAATATTGGAATACTTCAGAAGAATATATGCAGCATAACACACAAAGAAACAGCTTCTACTGAGAAGTCTTATTGTTACGATGAGAGCCAAAATAAAGTGAAAAGACATACTCAATATTCTGAAAGAAAACAACTACCCAATCTAGAATTCTATGTCTAATAAAAGTAGTCTTAAAGTATTAAGGAGGGATAAAGATATTTGCCAATGATAGCTGAAAAATTCATCACCAGCAGACCTCCAACTAAATGGCATTCTTCAAGAAGATGGAAAATGTTGACAGGTTAAATGTTTGGAGATGCAGGAACACGTGAATACCAATAGAAAAGGTAGATGTGTGGTTAAATACAAAAGATGATTGATTGTATAAAATAATGTTAATAATATCTCAGAGGATTTGCAGTCTATATAGAATTAAAATATATGACAGCACATATTACTTAATACTTGGTTAAATTAGATGCTATAATATCCATAAAATAATGTTTACACTTGGCTCTAGTAAGTCTAAATGCATGATGTAGTATTTTTGGGAATCACTCAAAAAAAAGCTGTAAAAGAATTAATAATTACCAAGTTAAATGAGATTATAAAACTAATTAACCGAAAGATGGCAAGAAAGGTGAGGAATGAAAACACAGACTAGAGACAAATTGAAAGCAAAAATTAAATAGATATAAACCCAGATATATCAGTAATTAACTGTAAACGGACTAAATACTCTTCAGTTATCACACAATTTCTCTAGTCTCTTTCATAGGCAAGATTTTCAAAAGACTGGTCTGCAAATGCTGTTTACACTTTTCCAATTAACATAATGAATTGTTTCTTTCTCAACTCACTCTGTATTACCCAGACTTCTCTTGCCACAGTTTCCAAGAGCTTGCATAATGCCAACCGAGTAGATGCCTCTAATCATCATCATAGTGTGGCCTTTCAGCAATGCCAGGAAACTCTATCAACCTCCATCCTGAAACTTTTTTTTTTTTGATCTTGGCTCCATGTCACACATTTTATTGGGTTTTGTTTTTACCTCTTTGGCCAGCCCTCTCAATCTCCCTTCTTTTCTGTTTCCTCCTACTGTGTCCATTCTCAGGGTTAAAATTGATGGCTCTCTTTTTACCTCACTTTGTATTCTCCCCCTTAGCAATCTCATCAATTTCTATGGCTTTAAATATATATCATATACCATAACATATAATATATACAGTACTCTAAATGTAGTTCAAATTGAACCACTGATCTCACCTTACCCTATACCCTTGTAACCTGTTCCTTTTTCAGTAAATGATACCTTATCCAACCAGTTACTTTGGTTAGAAACTTCAAAGTCATCCTTGATTGTCCCTTATCTACCCTTTCTCTACCACATTTAATCCATCATTGAATCCTTTTGGTTTTAGCTTTTAGATATTTCTAGAGATCTCTCTGCTTCATTACCCTGACCTGGTCAAGAGTTACTAGACTTAGACACTTCTCTTGCTTGGACTATGGTGGTAGCTTCTTAAATGGTATTTCCATTCCATTCTTCCCCCCACCTTCCCAGTATATCCTCCACATAACAGTCAGAATGATCTTTGAAAATTCCCTTGCCTAGGAGAATTTTGGTGGCTTTTTGTTTTAGTTAGAAGAACATCCAAATATCCCTGTCATTGACTCAGGGCCCTGCCCTGACAGCCTCCTGCCTACCTCTTTGGCCTGACCTCCTGCCTTCCCTGCCCTTCCCCCTTCCTAGTCTTTAGCCTCTCTGGGCTTTCTCAGAATTCCTCAAACTTGCCAAGCTTTTTTTCCAGTTCAGGGACTTCATGCATACTCTTTCTTCTGTCTGGAGAAAGCTCATCCCAACCCTCCAGCTGCCTAGCTTTTATTCAGCCCTCAGGCCTCAGCCAAAATGTTATATCCTCAAAAAGAAATTTGTAACATGCTCTCTTTTCTCTTAATCTCTATTAATCCCTCCAGTTTACTTTTGTGTCAGCTGTGAACGTATTACTTCTTAGCTCCAGATTTACCCCCTCAATATAGGCTCTGCAGCAATGGATGGAATTCTTTTCCATAGTTCTCTTTTATGGTAAGCATGTTGTTTTCTCAGTAGAGGGCGCTCGGGGAACATTGCAGGAGAAAGGGATGATGCTTCAGTGTGAATGTGGACATCTGGGGGTGCTCTTAGCCATCCCAAAACACACTGTCTCTGGAGATCTCGCAGCCTCAGTGTGGCCTGGCAATAACCTTCCTGTGACCCTCTCCTTATGGACATCTTATGCCCCAGGTGTTCTGCCCATCCTGGTGCCCTGATTCCCTCTGCTCACTTCCCTTCCCCATGGCTTCATCTCCTTCGACCTTCCTGACACCACCACCCTCCAGACAGTCTCCCCAACAGGGTTACCTCATACTTCAGGCTTCCTGCCACAGTGGCACCCCAATCACGCACCAGCTACCAGCTTCAGTTTACCTGTCCCATCTGTGCTCCAAAAAGTTGTGTCCTGTTTGCCCTCTGTCTGCAGACTAGCTCTGGCCCAGCAAACCAGCTGCAGTGGATCCAACTACATTTCTCAGAGAGATAAGAATCCCCAGCCTTGGAGAGGTACTCCTAAGTTTGTCTTCCTTGGGTACTCTCCCTTAGGAACATATAGAGTTATGATTATTCTTTTAACATAAAAGTTTTTCTTTTTTTTTCTTTTGGGTCACACCGATGGCATATGGAGGTTTCCAGGATAGGGGCTAAATTGGAGCTGTAGCCACTGGCCTGCACCACAGCAATGCCAGATACAAGCCGTGTTTGTGACCTACACCACAGCTCACAGCAATGCCAGATCCTTAACTCCCTGAATGAGGTCAGGGATGGAACCTGCGACCTCATGAATTCTAGTCACCTTCGTTTCCACTGAACCTCAAGGAGAACTCCATCTTTATCATAATTTAATAGTTATATTAAATGTAACTTGTTTAAATCGCTTTGTGATTGTATATCTTGGTAGGATCCAGTTGCTGCAATTCTCTTTTCCCATTCCATAATTTTACTTATAGTGCCAATCACAATTGCATATTTATTTGTGAATCTATTTCTTAACATCAGTCTCTTCTATGGAATTATAAGTATAAACAGGCAGGCACCATGTCTGGTTTGTTTTTGCTTTTGTTTTGAATCCCAGTGCTTAGTATAATGCCTGGCTCATAAAAAGCACTCAATAAATATTGGTTTTATAAATGAATACTGTATAACTGAGTTCATTTTCAGCTAATTTATTGTTATGTTCTTATTATGCCCCTCTGTCATTGCTGTCTCTTCTAAAGACCAGAACTAATGAATTTGTAGTACTACCAGGGATCAGATTTGACTCTATAAACAAACCTGTATTTTTATATTCTACTGCTTCCATGTAAAACCTTTTGTGGCAGTGGTGCTCACCAACTGCAGTCACTCAGGATGGTTTTTTCTTAGCCATGTCCAAACTTACTATAAGATACACATTTCTTTTCCAAGAGGACTAGAAACAGTTTTTTTTAAGTCCATTTTAATTTTAATCACTCTACTACCACATTTAAAATTTTTTACATAAATTCTACCCCCAGATTCATACCCTGAAATCCCTTGAGGGTCTCCCGAGTTATTTAAATGACTGGCTTCATTATAAGGAAATAAGGAGTAGTAGGGATTATGGCAGATTGGACAGCACATGCTTCATCTGAATGCATTTCATTTTAAAATTTATGAAAACATTGTGCAAGCCAAATACAACATCTGGAGGCAGCACCAGTCCTGTGATTGCCCCCTGGCAAGCACAGACATAAATAACACTGCTCCAGGAACCATTCCGAATTTCAAGAACCAGGAATCTTAAACTATGGGATTCTCCACATAAAGCTTCTTTATGTGTTTCTTTTGCTGAGGAAAGCCATTAAAGAAAAGCTAGTAACTACTGTTGTCACTCTTTCCCAAGAGGAAAAAAAATTATCACTGAGAGGTAAGAAGGACACAATTTCAGGATAAAGAACCATCTATTCCATGAAAGAAAATTTGGCAAACTTGCCTTATTGGCTTTATTTTTATCTTCTCACTGTAGGTAGGAATAATCTTTGCTGCAGGACTCATCTGGGTTACAAATCAGTTCTTCCAGAACTACCTCGAAAACTTGCAATAGAACATACAGTTTCTAGGACCCTATTCATAGGTATATGGGGGGAGGAGATGGACCTGCATGTGTACTTTGGAAAACTTTTCGGGGGTTTCTGAAGCATACCCAGGTTGGAACCTTTTTGTCTGTTCCACTTTATTACTTAGAATAAAGAAAACAAGGATAGACCATCGTTTCTCATCCTGATTACAGAGAATCCTATTTTCCTGCACTGGAGGGAGACAAAGTTTTTTCAGAGTAACTGTATTGCTTACATTGCTGTAAAAGGCAGGCACCTTCTGGTCTATGTCACAAATGTAATTCACAGTCTAGGAATAAGGAGTTTTCACAGTGATTTGATATGCAAAATTACTCCTCATTTTTAAAATATATTGATTTATTTATTGATATATGTATTAAAACATAAAATACATAAAACTTAAAATTAAGAAACCAGGGCAATATAAAGTAAAGGCAGAACAAATAAGATCGTGTCATGAATAAGGTAAATAACCCAAATTCTTGTTTTCCACGCTTATTAGAGGTGGGTCACAAGGCAGTCTGGAGAGAAGCCAGCCAGGCAAAGGACACAGGAAGCAGTGGACCCTCTTTTGAACTGGACAGCTCTCATGCTCCCTAGAGTCATTTCTCAGCTCCTACCAACTGTTGCTAGAGGATTTTTTTCATGAGAAGTTTGAAATTGGGACTTCTATGTGAAATCTCTTATATTTATGGTTTTGCATATGATTTTAAAAAAAACCTGAATACTGTATTGCATTGGACTAAGAAAGTACTTCTGCTGACAAGACATAGCCTGCAGATTGATTGTCTGAACTGTACACTAGAATCACCTGAAGTGCTTTCCCCAGATCCACAGGCCCAGGCCACCTCTCAGACTTACTAAGAAACTTCGAGGAGGAGGATTGGTCTCATATTTTGAGAACATTCACCGGAAGATTCCAACCTTCACCAATATTTAGAAATCACAGCTCTAATGAAATCTGGGAAATGAAACAAAGTGTTCCACGTTGCTTCTGGGAGGCTCTGCTTCAAAAGCCTTGCTAACATCAGTCCCTGTAACCTAGGGAACAGTGCTCAGGCACAGTGATCTGGTGGGATGTTAGCTGTGCTTTGCTTTAGCCCAACCTGATTTCTCTAGGGTACTAGATATACAGCTTGGTTCTCATTTCCTTGGCTTTGATAAGGAAGTTTTCACAGAGGATCTGAAAATAAGAGTAAATGAGACAGAAACTTATGCCAGCATTGATTTATACAGCAGTATAGAAAATAAGTTACAATTCTCTGAACCTCTGAAGAAGGAAAAGTTCTTTAAAAGTCATAGGAAAAAAAAACTGTTTCTAGAATCCTACAACATACATTGGACCTTACAAGACAACACTTTGGTAATGGACTTGCTGCACGTCCCAAGGCTTATTGTTTTTACCCACGCCAGCTTCTTCCTTTCCCGTTAGCTTACCTTCTTATGTCTGTAATAGTGGAGACAACTGTCATGCTTCAGCACAAACCAGCGCTTCCTCCAACCCTTCATGAACCCGGAGTGAGTCCTCTTATGTAAGTAGCCACGGCAGGCAGGCCAAGGGGTATTGGGACAGCGGCTGATGTCAGATCCTACCACCAGAGTCAAGATGTTTGGACCTAGAGAAGTGAATTTGACATAGTTCAGTGGCTGAAAAATCTTACATTCAACTGGAAGAGTTGTTGCTTTTCAGAAGGAATGGCTGAAAAAGAGGTTATAGATTCCATAAATGGAATGAATGAAATAGAATTCTGCAACTGGAATGAATCAGAGAGTTCTTTAGTAATTCAACCCCTCATGTCCAAGAGGAAAATGAAAACTGGGGAAGTAAAGTGACTTCTCTGAGTACTCACAGCTCATAAGGGGTTGAATCAGATGTGAGACCCAGGTTTCCTGACTTCTGAGTCAGAACTCTTTCTATTCAACCACATGGCCTTCTTCGTTCTGATCAAGGATAACTCAAGTATGCTCATTTTATCTGTAATAACACCAAGCTAAATCTTTAACGTATTTTGATTTACATCCAAAGAAGGAAGAAAGGTGATGTTTGGCATTTCTATCTCACTTTTATTCAAGGTAATTAGCTTCCTTGACCTGTGTTAGCTAAAGGGAGGTTCTAAACCACTCTTAATATAAGACATGAATATTGTCTCTGATCAAAAATCAGCTAAGAATCTTTGAACTTGAAGTATAAATAAAATTCTAAGAGAGCTGAGGCACAAATGTTTTTACCCCCCCCCCCTTATTTTTTGCCTGTCCAACTTAGTGCTGAGGATTTGACCCTAAGATTCCAGGCATGTGTCCTCTCTTTCTTAGAGTGGCTCGATTTTGTTGGGGCCTAGGCTTCAGTGGTTCCCCCTTTCCTATAGAATTGATACGGTATAGGGAAAATTGTCCCTGTCCCTGATAATATGAGGTCACTGTTTACCAACTGTACTTTGATGCTGCCAGCATGAGCACAGACTTTCATCATATGCTACCTCTTGATGCCTCAAGAAAATTCTCTGAATGTCACTAAGACAGACAGCAACCCTGACATGCTTTGAAGACTGCAAATGGGTTATGACTTCATTTACAATTCCTCTGAGACTGAGGCCACATCCCTGAAGGGGGACATTTGGCCTTGGCAGCGCTGACTTCATCATGATGTCTGACCTTGAGATTACTGATCTGTTTAGAGCTGTCTATGGAAATGGGGGTCAGGGAGGAGACTCCTCTTATATAAATGACAAGCTCCAACCCAAGGGATCATTCCTGGCTGAGCCACATGGCCCTGAATATAAAGACTTGTCCCAGAAAGGCTGACACAGTCTTAACTTTAGCATCACTCAAAGCACCTTGGTAATTAAATAACTCTGTGTGTCAAGATAATTCTTCATTGCCATGTAAATACATTTTAATTTATTGAACTGCCCTTAAGCTCCTGTCAAAAATACATCCAGAAAAATTAGAAGAAATGTTCCAGATTGACCAGCAACCCACAAATGTCTTTGTCTTTGGACATTAGTCCCCAAAGAACTGTTCTCCTGGACTAATATGCATCGCTGACACATCTGCCAACTTATTTATGTACTGCTACAGTGGGCTGCCCCTTGAGGTCATTTTCCTCTTGCTTACAAAGACTGCATATGGGTTTCTGTGATACTGATCAAGCTAAACTTGAGTTTCAGCTGGCCATAAACATAACTTGGTTCACCAAAAAATTCTCTCTGGGACAGGAATACAGATGGTCCTGCTACACCATGGTGTCATCATATTAAAGGAAAGTTTCTCACATTCAGAGTTAGGACATGATCCTGATGCATGGGGAGTTGCTGAGTTCCAAACAGCTGTTGGGTGGTGGTGGTTTTACACTCTTTGCACATCCTATCAGAAGCCAGGAGGACCTGGCATTTATAGACACATTAGACTTGGGTATTATCTCCACATTAGATTCTTTATATAGTCATTGTAGTGTGTATGTGTATGTTAAAAGAACTAACTGTTAAGTACAAACAATTAAACCTTTCAGGTTTCGTTACTGTTTATCTCTTAATTTTCTGAGAGCCTAAATATACGCAAATGTTCTAGCTCAATGCTTCTCAAACTAGATGAAGATGCAAATCACCCAGGAGTTTATTAAAGCGCAAATCCTCATTCAGTAGGTCTGGGATGATGCCTGAGATTATGTATTCGTAAGGAGCCCTCAGGTGATGTTAGACCACAATTTAAGTGGCAAGTCTTCAGGCAACTCTCAGTTACTGAGTGGCTCTGCTTATGAGCACAGCCTTTGACACAAACCGCTATACTTCTTTCTTTCTTTGGCTCTGATTTAGTTTCCCCTGTATGCTTTCATTTTCATCCCCAATGTTTTGCAACAACAAAATCAGGAGTTCCCATCATGGCTCAGGGGAAATGAATCTGACTGGCATCCGTGAGGACACAAGTTTGATCCCTGGCCTTGCTCAGGGGGTTAAGGATCCAGCATTGCCGGGAACTGTGGTGTAGGTTACAGGCACGGCTCGGATATGGCATTGCTGTGGCTGTGGTGTAGGCCGGCAGCTACAGCTCCAGTTTGACCCCTAGCCTGGGAATATGCCATGGGTGTGTCCTTAAAAATAAAATAAATAAATAAAAACAAAAAAAAAACCCAAAATCATTAGCTCTCCAACTCTTTCCCTTTTCTCTAAGTATTTCCCCACCCTGGAGAAATGAAACACATCATCATTGCCTTTCTCTTATGGGAGATCCCAGAAATCTCCCTTGCTTTTGGGAGTAGGTGAGAGGAAGGATATGGGAGGATGAATGGCCTGAGGTGAATGAATTAATGGTTTGTTTCATGAGGTAAAATCTTTGAAAACTCATGTCTTTAGCAAATACAGCTCTTTGTTGATCCTGTCCTTTAAAAAACTTTCCAGCAAGCTCTTCTTCCCTAGCACTTTGGCCTATAGTTTTGGAGGTAAGGAGTTGTGGGTAAGGTTATTTACAGCTACAGGAGAGAGAAAAATGATTTTTTTTTCTAATTCACACTTTCCTCTTGGATCACTGTCTTCTTTTATGCCACCAATCTTAAACTGTGTCACAGTCACACCTCTGCTGTCAGACAAACTCCACCACCCTCTCAGGCGTGGAAGAGCAATGTGCAAGACGAGTGCTGTCCCCCAGGGCTGGTGCTCAGTGGGCTGGCACTGCATTCAGCTGCGAGGTCCCAGACTCCAGAGGCACTTCTGTGCTTGTTTTTAGTAAAGCCTGCTCTTAGGGCAACAGAGGCACCCTAACGGATCCAAAAGACTTTCCGGTTGATTAAGGTTAATTGTTTTCCTTTCTTCTCTTTTCATCACTTTTCCTTGGTGATTAAATGTTCTATTTGATTCTGCAAGTAACCAAACCCTATAAAAGCCAAACTAGAAAGTATGAGGGACTGAATTAAATAAAAATTCACATGGAGCTATTGTCATTCCCAGTATGATTTTGAATGCTTTCTTAAATGTCCTATTTTGGTATTACCATCAGCAAAATTGTGATAATTTGTCTAGGTGTGTGTGATTAGTATTTTTTAATAGAATTATTATTTCAATAGAATTATGGAAAGCTTGGCCTTTTATTTATTTTTTAAATTTTTTAATTTTTATTTTTTGTGGCTGTGCCTGTGGCATGTGGAATTTCCCCAGCCAGTTACTGAACCTGCGCCACAGCAGCGACCTGAGTCACTGCAGTGACAACGCTGGGTTCTTAACCTACTGCACCTCAAGGGAATTCTACATCCTCTTCCTAAAGCTAGTCTAGAGAGATATGATAACTCCTGCACTGGAAGATAACAAGATAGACTTTAATCTTATGCCTATAAATGTTTGACCTTGCCTTTAAAATGCTGGGCTGTGTACTGATACTGGGCTGGCTATGAAAGAAACGTCAGGGAAACTTGAGTAAAATTATGCATGCACAGGCCACCACCATGAATGCTGGTATTTAAGAGTTTCTGGGTCGAGTCTGATACACAGTTAGATTTAAGATTTAAGTGTTTGAGAAAAGTGATCAGATGCTTCTGTATCTAAATCTATCAAGCCTATAAATGGGTGACAGTATTTATGGAATGTATAGAAATTGAAGCCTTTTGGAGGTTCTCTTTGGGAGAGGAAGTCACCAGCTTGTCAGAAGAAAGCAAAAATTGTGAAGCAAATGATAGAGCTTTTTGTTAAATTCATGTAACACGTAGATGTCTTGAAATATGTATTTACTAGGTATCTATAAAAAGTTTGTTTACAAATCTGTGTTTCCACTTGATTCTTGTTATCTGTTTGCATAAATTTCTTAAAAGTCTTGCTGATGTCTTTCTGACTGCTATATATCTCTGTACAGTTTCACTCTCATGTATTTGCAACTTTGGTAAAATCAGTAAATCGCTAGGATCTGGCATTGCTGTGGCTCAGATTTTACTTTCACCAATTTATAGGCTTGCTAACAAAATTGAGCATGTAAAAATTAAATTATTCCTATTATTTTTTTCCCTTTCTCCTCCTCCTTTTTAGTTTCATGGTCATGTATATGCTTCTAATAGACTCACTGCCTCTCAATAATCCTGATTTGTTTTTGGTTTTGCCTTTCTTCACTACTCCCACCCATAAATTTTAGAACTTGGATGGAGTTAAACAGACTTGGATCCAAGAGAACTTGGATGGAGCTAAAAGCAGACTCTGATCTGCTATACTTGAACTCAGGGCCAGACAGCAGAGCCTGTCATTACACTTGGGTCATTGTGTACAACCGTCTTTATAGTGCAGCCCTATTTTGTTTTTTGTTTTACTTTATTTTTGCCTTCCATTCCTGATTCTTCTCAAAAATTCTGCTCCCCACAATAGGCACTCACAGAACCTGTTTGATATAGAACTGTGAGTACTCTCTCTCTTTCTCTCTCTCTCTCTGTTCTCCATGTCCATGATTTTCTTTTCTGTGGAAAGGTTCATTTGTGCCATATATTAGATTCCAGATATGAGTGATATCATATGGTATTTGTCTTTTTCTTTCTGACTTGCTTCACTCAGTATGAGGGTCTCTAGTTCCATCCATGTTGCTGCAAATGGCATTATTTTGTTCTTTTTTATGGCTGAGTAGTATTCCTTTGTGTGTGTGTATATATATAGCACTTCTTAATTCATTCATCTGTGGACATTTAGGTTGTTTCCATGTCTTGGCTATGGTAAATAGTGCTTCAAAGAACACAAGGGTGAATGTATATTTTTGAATGAACATTTTGTCCAGATAGATGCCCAGGAGTGGGATTGCTGGGTCATATGGTAGTTCTATGTACAGCTTTCTAAGGTAGCTCCATACTGTTCTCCATAGTGGTTGTGCCAGTTTACATTCCCACCAACAGTGCAGGAGGGTTCCCTTTTCTCCACACCCTCTCCAGCATCTGTTATTTGTTCACTTACTCATGACTGGTGTGAGGTGGTACCTCATAGTAGTTTTGATATGCATTTCTCTAATAATCAGTGATGAGCATTTTTTCATGTGCTTGTTGGCCATCTGTATATCTTCTTTGGAGAAATGTCATTTCAGGTCTTTTGTCCATTTTCCCATTGGATTGTTGGCTTTTTTGCTGTTGAGTTGTATAAATTGTTTGTATATTTTAGAGATTAAGCCCTGGTCAGTTGAATTGTTTGAAACAATTTTCTCACATTCTGTAAGCTGTCCTTTTTTTGATGGTTTCCTTTGCTGTCCAAAAGCTTGTCAGTATCATCAGGTCCCATTGGTTTATTTTCGATTTTATTTCTGATGCTTTGGGAGACTGACCAGAGAAAATATTTGTAAGGTTGATGTCAGAGATTGTTTTGCCTATGTTCTCTTCGAGGAGTTTGATGGTGATTTGTCTTACCTTTAAGTATTTAAGCCATTTTGAGTTTATTTTTGTGCATGTTGTGACGGTGAGTTCCAGTTTACTTGATTAACATGAAGCTGTCCAGTTTTCCCAGCAACACTTGCTGAAAAGACTTTCTTTTTTCCCATTTTATACTCTTCCTTCCTTTGTCGAAGATTAATTGACCGTTAGCTGTCTGGGTTTGTTTCTGGGTTCTCTATTCTGTTCCATTGGTCTGTATATCTGTTTTGGTACCAGTACAACACTGTTTTGATTACTGTGGCTTATAATATTGCCTAAAGTTTGGGAGAGTTATGCCCCCTGCTTGGTTTTTTTCCTCAGGATTGCTTTGGCAATTCTGGTCTTTTGTGGTTCCATATAAATTTTTGGATTGTTTGTTCTGGTTCTGTGAAAAGTGTCATGGGTAATATGATAGGGATTGCACTGAATCTGTATATTGCTTTGGGTAGTATGGCCATTTATACAATATTAATTTTTCCAACCCAGGAGCATGGAATATCATGCCATTTCTTTGTTTCCTCTTAAATTTCCTTGATTAATGTTTTGTAGTTCTCAGTGTATAAGACTTTCATCTCCTTGGTGAGGTTTATTCCCAGGTATTTGATTTTTTTGGGGTGCAATTTTAAAAGTTTTTTTTGTCTTCCTTTTCTAATATTTCATTGTTAGTATACAGAAATGTGACTGATTTATTTGTTACTCTTACGTCCTGCTAACTTGCTGAATTTGCTGATTAGTTCAAGTAGTTTTGGGGTTGAGTCCTTAGGGTTTTCTAATACAGTATCATATCATCTGCGTAGAATGACAGTTTTACCTCTTCTCTTCCAATGTGGATTCTTTTTATTTCTTTTGTTTGTCTGATTGCTGTGGCCAGGACTTCCGATACTACTTTGAATAACAGTGGTGAGAGTGGGCAGCCTTGTCTTGTTCCAGATTTTAGTGGGAAGGCTTTCAGCTTTTCTTCATTGAGTATTGTATTTGCTGTGTGTTTGTCATAAATGACTTTTTTAATGTTAAGATATGTTCCCTCTATGCCCACTTTGGTAAGAGTTTTGATCATAAATGGATGTTGGACTTTGTCATATGCTTTTTCTGCATCTATTGAGATGATCATATGGTTTTTGACTTTTCTTTTATTAATGTGGTATATATGTTGATTGATTTGTATACATTGTACCATCCTTGTTAACCTGGGATAAATCCCACTTGGTCATGGTGTATGATCTTTTTTACATGTTGTTGGATTCAGTTGTCTAAAATTTTGTTAAGAATTTTTGCATCTATATTCATCAGAGATATTGGCCTATAATTTTTTTTTCATGGTGTCTTTGGCTTTGGTATTAGGGTGATGGTGGCACTGTAAAATGTTTTTGGGAGTGTTCCTTCTTCACCCTTTTGGAAAAGTTGAAAGAGAATGGGTATAAGTTCCTCTTTGTATGTTTAGTAGAATTCGCCTGTGAAGCCATCTGGTCCTGGACTTTTATTTGTAGGGAGTGTTTTTATGGATATTCAATTTCATTTCTAGTGATAGGTTTGTTCAGTTGATCTATTTCTTCTTGATTCAGTTTTGGCAGACTCTATGTTTCTAGAAAGTTGTCCAATTCTTCTTGGTTGTCACATTTGTTAGCATACAGTTGTTCATAGTATTCTCCTGTTGTTTTTTTGGTATTTTTGCAATATCCATTGTGATTTTTCCTTTTTCGTTCTTAGTTTGTTCACTTTTTTTCCTTTCCTCTTCTTGGTGAGTCTGGCCAGAAATTTGTCAATTTTGTTTACTTTTTCAAAGAACCAGTTCTTGGTTTTATTGATTTTTTCTTTTTGAATCTCTATTTTATTGATTTCCTCTCTGATCTTTATAACTTCCTTCCTTCTGCTGACTTTAGGTTTTGTTTGTTCTTCTTTTTCTAATTCATTTAAGTGATGGGTTAAGTTGTCAATTTGAGATTTTCGTTTTTTTTTTTTTTTTTTTTTTTTTTTTTTTTTTTTTTTTTTTTTTTTTTTTTTTTTTTTTTTTTTTTTTTTTTTTTTTTTTTTTTTTTTTTTTTTTTTTTTTTTTTTTTTTTTTTTTTTTTTTTTTTTTTTTTTTTTTTTTTTTTTTTTTTTTTTTTTTTTTTTGAGGAAGGCCTGTATTGCTGTGAATTTCCCTCTGAGCACTGCTTTTGCAGCATCCCATTGATATTGAGTGGTTATGTCTTCACTATCACTTGTCAGTTATCATTATCACTTGTCTGAGGTATTTTTTAAATTTCCTTCTTGATTTCCTCATTGACCCATTGGTTTTTTAGTAGCATGTTGTTTAGTTTTCCAGTAGTTAGTTTTTTCTCATTTCTTCTTCTGTGGTTGATTTGTACTTTCATGCCACTGTGATCAGAAAAGATACTTGAAATAATTTCTATACTCTTAAATTTGTTGAGATTATTTTTGTGTCCCAGTGTGTGATTGATACTTGAAAATGTTCCTCGTGCACTTGAGAAGAGTGTATATTCTGATTTTTTTTGGATGTAATGTCCTCAAAGTGTCAATTAAGTCTAACTTTTCTGTTGTGTCATTTAGGATCTCTGCTGCCTTACTGATTTTCTGTCTAGAGGATCTGTCCATTGATGTGAGTGGAGTGTTAAAGTCTCCTACTATGGTTGTATTCCCATCAATTTCTCCTTTTATGTCTGTTAGTATTTGTTGTAGTTATCTGGGGGCTCCTGTGTTAGGGGCATATATATTGATGATTGTAATATCCTCTTCTTGAATGGATCCTTTTACCATTAAATAGTGTCCTTCTTTGTCTTTCTTTATGGCCTTCATTTTAAAGTCTATTTTGTCTGATATGAGTATTGCAACTCCTGCTTTCCTGTCTTGTTCATTGCCATGAAATATCTTTTCCCATCCCCTCATTTCCAATCTGTATGTGTCCTTTTCCCTAAGGTGAGTCTCTTGTAGACAACAGATTGTAGGTTTTTGCTTTTTTATCCAATCTGCCACTCTGTCTTTTGATTGGAGCATTTAGAAATTGACATTTAAGGTAATTATTGATAGATTTGTATTTATTGCCATTTTAAACCTTGTTTTCCAGTTCCATGTATCTCCTTTCTTCCTTTTTTTGGTTGGATGATTTCCATTTATTTTATGCTTGAGTACTTTTCTTTTTAGTCTTTGTGAATGTAATGTTTGGTTTTGATTTGTGGTTGCCCTGTGTTTTAAATATGTTAACCTCTTCGTGTGTCTGCTTGCTTTAGCCTGATACTCATATAGGCTTAAACACATTATTTAAAAAAAAATGGATCTGTATTTTCTTACTTTCCTTCCTGACATTCTATGATTTTTGTAGTCCTTTTTTTAACATCTTATGTGTATCCTTTTGCTGTTCCTTGTGTTATCGTAACTTTTACAGTAGTCACCCCCCCTTTTAAATCTATGTGCTGGCTTATTTAAGTGATTGCTTTCCAATTGTGGTTTCCTCCATCCTATTTCTTCTTACTTACTTTTTTATTTGGAGAAGCCATTTCAGTATTTCTTTTAGAATGAGTTTAGTATTGCTGTGCTCTTTTAGGTTTTCTTTGTTGGAGAAATTCTTTATTTCCCCTTCTATTTTAAATGATGTTCTTGCTGGATAGAGTATTCTAGGCTGCAATTTTTTTCCTTTCAGAACTTTATTAAATATATCTTGCTGCTCCCTTTTGGCCTGTAGTGTTTCTGTAGGGAAGTCAGCTGATAGCCTTATGGTGGTTCCTTTATAATTAATGCTTAGTTTTTCTCTTGCTGCCTTTAGAATTCTCTCTTTGTCTTTAACTTTTGCCATTTTTATTATAATATATCTTGGTGTGGGCCTGTTTGGGTTCAACTTGTATGGGGCCCTCTGTGCTTCCTGTATCTTGATATCAGTTTCCTTTAGAGTTGGAAAGTTTTCAGCCACAATTTCTTCAAATATATTTTCAATCAGCTTTTCTTTTTCTTCTCCTTCTGGAAGTCCTAATATGCTTAGATTGACCCACTTTATATTATCCCATAGATCTCTTATATTGCTTTCGTGTTTTTTCATTTGGTTTTCTGTCTGCTATCCTGATAGACAATTTACATTATTCCATCTTCCAAGTCACTAATTCATTCTTCTGCATTATTCATTCTGCTCTTTAGTGCCTTTAGCTCAGTTTGCATCTCTGCAAATTAATTTGCTATTTTTTCTTTGTTCCTTCTTAAGTTTTCTAATTCCTTTCTAAAGAAATCTGCTTTACTTTTTATCTCTACTCTTAATTCATTGATATTCAGCCTTAATTCCTTCAGTGTTTTCACTGTCGCATTTTTGAACTCAGTGTCTATCAGACTGCAGAGGTCTGTTCCATTGTTTGCTACTTCAGGTGAATTCTTCTGTTCCTTTATTGGGAATGGTTTCTGAGATTCTTCATCTTGTTTTTTTCTTTTTCTGTGAATTTAGGGAAGCCAAACTGTAGTCTTGGGGGGCTGCTTCTATGCAAAAGTACCCCTTTGTATTTTGAGGGCAGTTACTATATATTTATGGCATGGGAGTTTGAATATTTTCTGTCTCTTAATTTGCTGTAAGCAGGCTGTTATCCCCAGGGTGCTGAGTGTGTTTCCAGAGAGGAGGCAATGGGTAGGGCTAGTAGTCAGTGTCTGGTTTCTGGGCTCTTGACAGCAGCAAGGACCTGCAGGAAGGTGGTTCAGGCTACTCCTTGTTGCAGGGTCCTGGGAAGTGGTCATGAGCCTTAGGCAGATTTAGGAGGTTCGCAGAGCGTTTGACAGTGGCAGCAGCAGGGTATGTGAGTTCCCAGGGGAGTGAGAGCAATAACAGGTAGTTTTCGATTGCAGTGCCCTCCTCTGACATGACTGGAGCCACAAGTGGTGCCTGTTCAGGGATGCTTAGTGGTTTTGGGCTGTTCTCTACCTCTGGAGTCAGTGATAACTGCGGTGGTTTGCCTCCGCCACCTGCAGACCACACACAAAGCACTCTGTCTCACTTACCCCACACAGGAGGTGCTATTTAGGCTGCTCCTAGTTTCAGGATCCTGGGAAATGACAGAGATCAAGCATGTGGGCAATGCCCAGAGCATTTGGCAGTGGCAGCAGGGGAGTGTGCTCCCAGGGGAGCGCGAGCAGCAACAGGTGGTTTTCCATTGCAGTGTCCTCCTCTGTGGTATCCTCTGAGCTAGTTGTGCCTGCAAGTGGTTCTTGTTCAGGGATCCCCAGTGGCTGTAGGCTATGCCCACCTCTGGAGTCAGTGATAACTGCAGTGATTTGCTCCCGCCACCTGCAGACCGTGCAGGAAGCACCTCATCCCACTTAGCCCACGCAGGAGGTTCTTCACCTACTATTCCTGGTTGTAGGGTCTTGGGAAGGGACAGTGATCAAGCGTCTGGGCACCACCCAGAGTGTTTGGCAGTGATAGCTGCAGGGCGAGTGTGTTCCCAGGGGCCTGAAAGCAACAATATGTGGTGCTTGGTTTCAGTACCCTCTTTTTTTTTTTTTTTTGCCAACCCCTGAGGTAACTGGGGCCACAGGTGGATCCCACTCACAGGCCCACATTGGTGGCAGGCCATGCCTCCCTCCAGCCCCTGAGGAGACTGCCGCAGTCTGTCACTACCGCCTATAGATCATGCAAGAAGCACCATGTCACACTTAGCCCTCTGCTGCCCCTAGCCCACACAAGTGGTGCCTGGCTACCCACGACCAGCACAAGAAGCGCCTAGTCTCCCATAGCCTGAGCAAGTGGCTTCTTGCCACCCGTATCCTGTGCCAGAGCCACCCCACCCTCTGCGAGCCCACAGGCATGCATGGGGAGATGTCTGTGGCGGTCCGCCCCTCCTCCTCTGGCCCTCCCCAACAATGATGCCTTGCTTCTCCTGCGGACCTAGACCTTCTCTGGGGTTCCCTCTGCCATGGCATTCCACTCCCCAGCCCGCAGCACACTGCTCCCCCGCCCATGGCACACCACTCCTTAGCCCCTCAGGCTGTCCCAACACAGCCAACCCCAGTCCTATCCCCAGGACTGACCTCTGGAGTCTAAGTCTCAGCACCTGGCCCCCCCACCCCAGGCATCTCGGGCTGTGGTATCCAGGGAGGTGGTGCAGATGATCTGTGCGGCTCTCACTCTGCTTTGCCCTCCTCAGTTCAGCTGCTGCGCTTTTCTTGGTGACTTTGAGGTTCCTCCATCTTGGCTAATATCCCTGTCAGTAAGGTGGCTTCCAGGATGTGGATTCCTTTTCTCTTTCACAGCTCCCTCTCAGGAATGCTAGCCATGTCCTTATTCCTTTTCTCTCTCTCTCTGTCTCTCTCTCATTTTTTCTTTCATTCTACCCAGTTATGTCTAGAGTTTCTTGCCCTTTTTGGAGGTTTAAGTTCTTCTGCCAGCATTCAGTAGATGTTCTGTGTGAGTCATTTTACACATAGATGTGTTTTTTTGTTGTGTTTGTGGGAGAAGGTGAGTGAGATGTCTTCCTCCACCATCTTGATATGCCTCCAAGGAAGATTTCGTACATATCGTATTTTATTTTTTTAAAAACTTTGTTTTCCTTTTTATTCCTTTTTTACGTTCCATTTTATTTATATCTTTTATTTTTTTATTATTTCTCAATTAAACTGTGTTAGAATGAATTACTCTTAGAGATATGCAGGAGATTAAGCCCGAGGAAGTAATGATTGACTCCCTACTCCAGCTAGTCCAAGGGCTTCCGTGAAGTTTCCCACTAACTGTCCATAACAAGTGCTGCCACCTGTCCTGTTTTCAGTGGAGTGGGTAGGGAATTAGCAACCCAGGGCTGTCCTGGGGAGAAAAACATTAAGAAGCAGTCCGTCAGCCATTAGGTACATGAGGCATTCACCTCTGTTTTGCCATTGGCTAGAGCTCCTAACCCTCCAAACATACACAGGTACCAAACAACTTTTATCCCTAAAAGTCTCCTACTATCCTTACTTTAGCATCTCAGATGTATAATTCACCTTTTGCTTCTGAGGCATCTCCAGTGCTAGGTTTAAGAGGGGGTGGAAAAGACACAGGGAGGTTCCCTGATGGTCAGGGTCTTGTGATAGGAACTCCATGCTGGCAAATAAGGAGTGATAGAACCTGGGCTATATATAACAGCAGGTAAACCATTCTGCAAATAACTGCCAGGGACAGCACAAGCTAAGGTGTTGAATTGAGCTTTTCTCCCAGTATCAGTGTTAGTTCATCATCTTTTAGAAATCCCGAGATCCTCCATTCAAGTCTTGGAGATGTTTTCTACCTTCCATTAACTGAGACTGAGTGATTCAGTATTATGAAGAACATTAAACTTCTTAGAGAAAAAAGAAGTACTAAGAGTGTAAATACCACTAAAATTGGATTTTATTTAACTGAAAAATTAGAAAATTTGTAAGAAAGAACATAGGGACAGCTAAATAAAGTAGCAATTGTAGTATTCCCTTATTGAATGGGATACTGCCAATTCATTAGTGTAATAGTTACCATGTTATCTTGGTTTTTAATCTGTACTGCATAAGGATAAATATTTGTGTAGGACTTATAATTAGTTGTTGGACGTGCTGACAGTGTCCTTGAATTTTTGGTGTACCAGGTACTTGACAAGCAGCCAAATACTAAGCTAATTTCTACCTCAGGAAGGTCCAGAAAGCTTATCAGGACTCAGCATTTGCTAATGATTTTTCTCATGCTGGTCTGTACCAGGGAGGTCTCTTCCTGTGCTAACCCACGTGTGATGGCACACACACAGAAGTAGCAAGCAGTACTTACTACTCAGCAAGTTATGCACATATGGCCTATCCCAAATGTACACATTTTAATACCTCATTGTTTGTGACAATATACTTCAGAAGCACAGAGGTATGCATGAGCCCTTGGGAAGCCAGGAATAGGACACCTCACCAAATAACCCCATGAAGGAACACAGCTGTTACCAGCTGTATGTTTTTAGGTCTCTAGGGATTTGAGGATTTGTAAAATAGTGCCAAAGAAAGTAACTTGTTTTGCAGAGAGGAAGGTGATATTAAGCTTTCAACAAAGTTTAATGTAAGTGGATACAAGGGTGTGGGGCATGTGCTATTATTGTTCTCTTGGTGGTTCCATCTATGTCAGATTGCTTTAAGGGCAGACCTCAAGTGGCCCAGGAGAAACTGTAGAAGCTTTAGGTTTGTGATTTCTTTATTTCCTTCTCTCTCTCTTTTTTAATATTAAAACCCTGAGGGCCTTAATTCTAAAAACTGATTGAAACAGAGAAAAAAATAAAAGAAGGAAGAAAGGAAGGGAAGGAGAAAGGAAGGAGAATCAACAGAGACGAGGAGGGAGAAAGGAAAGGAAGAAGAAAAAAGAGTCATAGTAATGAATTCTTGCAATGAGAATATCATTACAATGATAGTTTTCATGGCAAGGAGTTTAAGGAAATATATTAGTAATAAATAGAATACATTTTACTCTCATTTTTCTGGTTTCGCCCTTGTGGCTGGCAATCAATATAGAAGGAACATGGGGCAGAAATGTGATTTAGTTCCTGTGAGAAATCAAGTTGATGCCCAGGAATTAATGGGAACCTCAGGAGAGGGTGAAGTTATACCCGTTCTTCAGCTGCCTCCTCCTCATGTTGGCATTCTCTGTTGTATTTCAGCTCTGTGCTTCTTCAGATTAACTCTGGACTCTGTAAACCACTTACCTTTCCTTGCAAGGTGCACAGCTTCTGCATGCTCCACACTAGTTACTTCAGTGCCATTGACAGCCAGCACCACATCTCCTATCTGGAGCCCAGCCTCCTCAGCGGCGCTGTCTAAAAGTAGACAGACAACAAGGTTTTCATTGAGGAGGGGTCCCAAATTGAGCGCCCTGCTGTTTGCCCTCTTTTAAAAAAGGCTCTTTCTCTAAAGGGCCTTTCTTTCCAACTTTAGACAATTGCCAGTGTCATTAAAAAGAAGAAAAATGCTGTCCTCGCAGCCTCCTTTCATTTCCAGGACGCTGTTTCTCTGCACATTCAGCCAGGCATCTGTGTGGCCTCTTTGCAATATAATGGCAAGGCTGCTCAGAAACTCAATCTATTCATCCACCAGAAGGTTGAACTGCTAGTTCTCATTCCTTCATTGCTGCTAGATCTCTTTGTAACCCTGAGAAAATCACTTAACCTCAGTATCTTCATTTATAAAAAGGGAGGTGGGGGCAGAGCTTCTCTGCAGGATTGTTGAGGGAACAAGTAATTGAAATACTTATGAAGTTGTGGCAAAAACAGATCTTGGAGTAGTCAGAGAAAAAAGAAATAAAGAGCTGCTTTTACTTTCATTGTACAGATTCCTTTCTGAGCCATCTCAGAAAGAAAACCAAAAATAGCCTTAAGCCCTAGGATTTGGATTTTGGAAGGTGAGGAGGCCCTCTCCAGAGGCTGTTTATTTTATCCCTTAGTTTTGGGCATCTGCATTTACTGTAACATAGCTAATATTCTCTAGGGGTAAAAAAAGGATGTAATAAGCCATTTCAAGTTTAATTCATTTTAAATAATGTGTCCCATTTATTTGACTATAAGATTCTTTCTGCATCAATTTGAATCTATTTTTTTCTGTTTTACTTCACTTTAAACTAGTTTCCTTTTTCTCATATCTTAGTACTGGCTGCTTATTTATGAACTTGCAGAATAATTATGCAGCAATATCAGGCTCTCATTATCTAGAATGTCGTAGACCTCCTCAGATAATTTTAATCTTAAAATATGACTCAACTGATGAGGTAACATGACTTTAAATATTTTTAGTAATAACTATCATTTGTCTAAGTCTTTTAATATTTGGGAAGATCTCTGCCTAGATAGATAATGGTCATTCAATGTAGGAATGTTAAATGAAGAGTAATATTTGATATATCCGTTCATTTACATAATATCATCCTTGTGATGAATTAAAGTCTTATGGTATGGTTGATCATTTGAAAAAATTTCCTCCAGGGTCTTTAAGGAATCAAAGAGCTTGATTATGTAATGCCTTCTAAGTCAGATTCCAAAATGACCATATAGGTCCAGAAACAACTTTTCATCAAATTTTGTATTCCGTATGCTACCAAATATTATCTTTTATATACAGTAGTCTTCCAATAAATACATGTTGAACAAATTTAAAAATTATACCTTCAAGGAGTTTAGGATTCTACTGGAGAGGAAAAGCCACACACAAACAAAAAGAAAAGTAACATTATAATACACTGTGTGGCAAGTGTAAGAAAACAAAGATAATAGGTATTGTTAGACTTTAGAGAAGAGAATTCTAACTCCTGTTTGGAGTGGTTAAGAAATGCTTTCCAGAGAAGTGGAATTTGTTCTGACCTGATGAATAAACAGGTTCTCCTGGTACTTCAGTGGGGAGTATCAGGAAGGCAGGGTGAGAAAGATAGCTGGGTGTTACTACTCTATTCCTCTTCTATCTGGGCTCACATTTGGACAGCTTTTCTTGAACTCTCTTGCAGTTTTGTAAGCAATGTAAATTCTAGCCATTGAAATGTAGATAGAAGTGATGTGTGCCACTTCCAGGCTTGGTGATAAGAAAACCCATGGATCACCTTTCCTCTTCTTTTCCCATCTGCCTGCCAGATGCAGATTGCTTTAAGATCCCATAGCATGATACACTAAAGAAAAGATAAATCTGGATCTTGAAACATTATATGGGGTAAAGCCACCTCCCAATCACAGGATATAAAGTTGGCTTGACAAATGGACTCAGAATTGATAACCAAAGGGACAAGTATAAAGAGAGAACTACAGAGCAGTGAGAACAAAATCTTGAAGAAGAATAATTCCTTTTAAGGAGAGAGAGAAAACGGGGAGCCAAAGAGGAACATAAAGAAGGAGCAGATAGATCCCAGAGTACGTGGAAGAAAGAGTATAAGGTCTGTGAACGCAAAGGAAGAATTTCAAGGTGGAGAAAATGATCAACAGTTGTATAGGGACACCAGAAAAGTAATCCTAGCGGTAACATTCTAAATCCTCATCTGTCCAAAAGTCAAGATGAACAAGGATGGAGGAAAAGTGATTAAATCTGGAGTAGGAAAAGTAAATGATATCTAAAGAACTTAGAATATGGTGGAAGTGAAAGACAAGCAGTTGAACTATGGTAAATAATTGAATAGATAAAGTCATAAACTACTATGATCAAAGGTTTGATAACGGGTCTTCTCTCCTGAGTAAATTTTGCCTTTAAGCAACAATTTTTGACATAAAGGATCCATCACAATCTTGTAATTCCCAAAATTATAGGGAAATAATTTGTTTTTTAAGAGGTTTATTGAGTTAAAATTCACATACCATATGATTTCACCCATTTTTAATGTTTATAATGAAATGTTTTTTAGTATATTTACAAAATTGTACAACCATCATCATGAACGTTTAGAACATTTTTGTTACCCCAGAAAAATACCCAGTAACCAAGAGCAGTCACATTTCCCCCAACCTTTCAGCCATAGGCCACCAGCAATCTACTTTTGTCTCTATGGACTTGCCTATTGTATACATTTTATATAAATGAAATCATATAGCACATCATCTTTTGTGTTTGGTGTCATTCATTCAGCAGGCTTTTTTTGTTCACATTGTAGCATGTGTTACATTTTTTTCATTGCTGAATAAGTATTTTACTGTAAGAATATAGCGCATTTCATTTATCCCATTCATTAGTAGATAATAATTTGTGTTGTTTCCATTTTTTTAGATAAATAATACAGCTGTGGAAATTTGTATACAAAATTTTTTGTGGACATGTGTTTTTATTTGTCTTAGGTGTATATGTAGGAGTAAAAATTACTGGACCAGGTGGTAATTCTATGTTTATTTAACTTTTTGAGGAATGGTCAGACTGTTTTCCAAAGTGGGTATACCACATTTCATTCATTTACACACTGTATAAATGTTTTGGATTTCTCCACTCTCTTGGTGATATTTGCTCTTCTGACTTTTTGATGGTAGTCATTTTAATGGGTATGGAGTAGTATTCCATACCCATGAGGTATTTTAAGATGACTAACACACCACACAGACAGTTGCCTACTTGAGGTGTGTCTTGGGAGTAGATAGAAGCCTGTATCTTACATTGCACAGGAAGGATCAAGGAGGTAACAAAACAAGACCATGCTTTTCTAAGTTTGTTTCCTCAATAGGATTCTTAACTACATAGTTCTGTATCTGTTAGAAAGAGTTAAATGCTGAGCTACTCCATTCTTTCATGTGTATTTACATATAATACAGAATCTGAAAACCTTATAATTAAAAAGAGGGCTTGTGCTTTTCATTTTAAAATTGTACTATAATAGTAGCATTTTAAATTCTAGAGCTTCCAGAAAGATGGGCCTGTCCATTTCCTCCATGGTTTGCCCATCCCTAAATGTATAGTTTTCTTTTCAAATTTGCTTGGTATCAAAGTTGGAACATCTGTTTCTTTTGTTTATGCCAACAGATCTCACAAGCATTCAGGCTTTCATAGAAAATATTCATGCAAATGCCAGCTGGGTGTGGGCAATTAGTTATGTAAGCTACAAGCAAGCTCCCTCTCTGTATACTTATGGGTAATCATTTCTATCCCACCTACAGGTCTCCCTTCTTTATCTTTTTGTCATCAGTATGTAATTAAGCCTCGCTGGTGCATCCAGAACAATGTTTTGTGGTATGAATGAGATTCTCAGAAGTGCTGAAAATATGTATAATTTTAAAGTCCCTCAACCATTCATTTAGTAGATTTGACTAGACAATGGATTTCAGAGGTTGCTTTTCAGCATTGAGGAATACATTTTTAAAAAAAGAGTAGACTCAGCATACATGAATTCCTGCCAGGGCAGCGCTTTCTGGTGCTGAATAAAATCCTAAGTTAACTATGTATTGTACCATTTTTGCTATAGTAGAAATGCTTCAGCTTTTCCTATTACAAAACCTCAGGCCTCCTAAATACGTCATTTACAATGCAAACATTTTGATTTATTTCACATCTGAATGGATAAGATATGGTTAAGTATCTCAGCTGAACAGTTATAAAGGTATCAGAAATTAAAGAAATCATAACAGTTTATTAAACTTCATTTAGTTATAGTATCTAGAAAGACAAGCATGAAAATGAGAAGTCTGTCAAGAGGTTTTGGATGTTTTGCAAAAATTTGGTAAACATACATTTGAAACTCTGAGTTTTAAAGGGTAGTCATTTTTATTTTCCTTATAAATTATTTCTTTGACTAACCTTGCAAAGTCAGAGGTAGAAAGAGGAGAGTAGGGAGAATGGAAAGAAGATGAGAGAGAGAAACAGGGACAGGGAGAGAAAGAGAGGGAGAGGAGGAAGAGGGGAGAGAGGAGGAAGTGGAATAGGAGGGTGGGGAACATCCCTGAATACATTCTCTATGAATAAACATTTATTTTCTTAAAGCCATCTATCCTTTAAAAGCATTGTAAACTTTTAGAAGCCAATGAATAATAAAAAGTCAGCTGTCTTTGTGTCTATTCAGAAAGACTTAAAGCCACAATTGTTTTTTGTTCTTGTTACTTTGAAGGGCACTAAGAGGTAGAGTAAGATTTACGCTGGACCAAATTTCTGATGTTTACCTTTTTTCACCTGAGTCTCTGGCTGTGTTCTTCTCCTTTCCCCCTGTTTGTCTGGAGGCTGTCCTTCCACCCCCAAATGCCACCAACATTTGTGTAAACTCCCTTCTTCCCCAATCATTGAGGGAATTATCTGCTTAGTAGTAACTTACATGTTTGATTAGCTGATGAAATTTTAATTAAATTCATTCACATTGGAGTTCCCTTTGTGACTAAGTGGGTTGAGGACCTGACATGGTGTCCATGGGGATTCAGGTTCAGTCCCTGGCCTCAGTCAGGGCGTTAAGGATCCAGCAGTATGCTGAGCTGAATTGAAGCATAGGCTGCAGATGTGGCTTCAATCCCACATTGCCCTGGCTCTGGCACAGGCCTCAGGTGCAGCTCCAGTTCTAGCCCTAGCCCAGGAATTTGCATATGCCTGAAGGCTGTGTGAAAGTTGTGGATCTACACTGCCCAGATAAATCTTCAAGAGAAACTGAGGATTGTAATTGTGTGAAAGCCTTCATCTGCCATACTTTCTGGTCACCTGACTCACCCTAAGGCTATATTCTCCCCCTGGAAGTCACTTCCAACTAGTGACTGAATTTGGAGGGGTTACTGAAGCCAGGCTGTTTCTGGCTAATGTGGAAATTTCTCTCATGAGCACTTTTTGCTCTGGGGTTTTTTTCCCAGAATTTCTCAGAGCTACACTGTAGTTAGAGGTTCTTCCTGTGTAATCCTGCTTTCTTCTCTCTCTCTCCTTTCACAGGTGCCAGACCTGCATATTGTTGTCTAAAGGCTCTTCTGCATACTTATGCTCTCTTTTCCTCTGTCTTGGTGATTTCCTCCAACTTTCTGGACATCCGCTTTCACATTGTTGTCTCTTTCTCAGACTACAGAAACTGAGAAAGATGAATTTCTTTTATCACCCAAATGTGCATCTGTTCCGAATTTACTAATAGTTTTATAAGTTATGAGAATGTATAAGGACTGGCTTTCACTTGGAGAAGGAGGAAAGGAGCAACAGGTAAGAATTAGAGTGCATTTGAAGGTGTAGAGGTGGGATGTCTAATAGAAAATAGAGGTGGGAAGTAGTGAAGAAGATAACCCATTCTTGCAAACCTGAGGCTTAAGCTGGGGAAGGAGAAAAACTCAAGATTGGATAATTACTCAGAAATTTTCATGATTACACTGTCCTGACCTATAGTTCTATGATTGCACTGCCTTTTTTTGTTTGTTTTGTTTTGTTTTTTTTTGTTTTTGTTTTTTTAGGGCCGTACCCACGGCATATGGAGGTTCTCAGGCTAGGGGTCCAGTCGGAGGTGTAGCTGCTGGCCTACACCACAGCCACAGCAACGCAGGATCTGAGCTGCGTCTGCGAACTACACCGCAGCTTATGGCAACGCCAGATTCTTAACCCACTGAGCGAGGCCAGGTATTGAACCTGCCTCCTCATGAATGCTAGTCAGGTTCGTTAACCACTGAGCCACGACGGGAACTCCTGCACTGAACTTTCAAAGACAAAACTGTGTTTTTACTATATAAGAGAGAACTACAAAAATTAGAGTCCATCCTAGGACTGAACCAGAGCAGGCAAGAATGGGTCTGCAAGGCAAACTTAATGGAGAGTATTACAGAAGATTTATTTTATATAGTGTGCTGACTGAATCCTACTCATAAACAGTCAGACATTTGAGACAATGTTAGTTCAACTATATAACTAAGAAGAGTTGATATGATTTTTAATATATTGAATGTTTTTTTAACAGTTGAGAATAAGGTAGGTTAAAATCAAGTCATGAAAAATTCAGGCAATTCTTCGATAAGAATAAGAGGATTTTAAAGAACAGGATAAGATGGAAGTAATATTACATCAAGAAGAGACAAAACGCCAGGGGTACAGTAGGTGGTATTCACTTGTGTGACTGTTGTTCTCACTCATTGGGTGCAGAATGTCATTGTGTCTGTGTGACTTGAGGCTGAGAGGTGATAGAGTTCCTTGAGGTCGTCTCATTTATTCTCCATCTCTTTTATTGCCACCTTTAGGAAGGTAAATAAGCATTATTCCAGCCCTGGTTTCCTCGTAACTCAGCCAGGACACTGCCATTCCCCTTGCATTTGGCCTAAGTGGAACAGCTCACAATTGTCCACAGGGACATGAAAACAAGAGTACATGTGAGAATTGAAGCTAGTCTCCTCACTCTTCATGACTCTGATGTGCATTGGGAAAACTAGTACTGCTAAGATTGTTTTGGATCCAAATGAGAAGCTTGTAACACTAAGGAAGTCTGAATTAAGAGGCTGAAAGAATTGTGCCTTTGATTAAATAATTGAGCCCACAAAACAAATCAATCACCTGTGCTATTTTAGAACCTTCAACTTTTGTGGGTCATTCAATCTAATTTGAGAAAAATTTCTTACTAGTTTGTTACAGAGATGTAAATCATAGGGGAATAACTCTGATTCCAGAGGTAGATATTCTGAGATCTGAATCCTGGAGTTGCCATGATACAGCTGTATAACCTTAGGTGAGTTGTTTGACCAGTTTGAGGCTTAATATATTCATCTGTTAAATGGAAGTGATAATATCAGTTTTAACTTCTGTTATATAAATTACATGAGAGAACATACATAGCGTGGCCTGCTCATACTAGGTATCCAGTGAATGTGAGTGTCTTCTATCTTTGCAGCATAATATGGCTTTTATATTTAATGTAAGCTTAATTTCTACTTTGATATTATAAATAAGTAAATTTCTTTCCTTACAAATATCAATGAGTATGAAATAGATATCTAGGTTATTAAGTACTTACACATTCCCCTCATGCTTAATTTAAAGGAGACTAAGCCTCTATATTATGCAAAATCTCTTCCATTTATCACCTGGCAAAGTGATGATCTGTGAGAAGTTGTCTCCTTATGATAGGACCTAAAACTGTAAAACTTAACTTTCATGCTGCACCAGGAATATCTCACATTCTATCGAGATACTCAATATTTCCTTCCTCTATTTCCATGCACTGAGCATTGATCAGAAAATTCTGTTCCTATAAAGAAATAGGTTGTTGTTTGTGCACACTGTTTCCTTCCAGCTGGTGTCACCTTTAACTGTGGAACACTGAGATAAGAGGCAACAGTTTCATCTGTTACAGCTTTCAGGCCTCTGGCCTTTACCAGGGCTGAATAGTCATCTACTTCTTCACGGATAGGAGAGCACCTTCCCAAAGGAATCATAGAGTTACACAGAGGAAACATCCAAATGCTAATAAGCAAATAAAAATGACATGTGACCCTGGATGATAATGGCACCAGAGGAGGGATTAGGGTACCAGGAAAAAGTAGGAAGGATTATAATCCTCCTGGGCAGTATGCTTTCCTTCCTCTCTATCCACACTGTCTCACCTAGGGCTTTCATAGTGACTTAAGATTTTTGGTGGCATCTGCTCTGTTGCATTGGGACATTACACAAAGAATTGAGGATTAAAATAATGGACAAGATACAGTTTCTGACCTTGAAAAACTCACAATCCAGGTAGTTACTATAAAGTAAATCAGAAATCCCAAGTGGTCTTGGGCTTCCCTCTGTGATAACCTCATTAGGACTCTTCTAATGCACCATGCTGAGTGTGGGTATATTTAGCTTGTATTCCTACTAACCTTAGTGTTCTGGCTCTAATTTTTTTGAAAGCATTGATTTTAAATTACTGTCATGTTATATAGATCAGATCTATCTGCACTGGGCATCTACTAATTCCTAGTTTGCTTATTGAGAAATAAATCTAAGAAGCCATAAAGGAAATAATTTAGGGGGAGTGGAACTCCTGGAAACTATTAAGTTATAATAAATTGGCAGCTTCCTACTCATAAGACCCTTTTTATCTCCAGAATTCGAGCCCCATTTGCATAGGTACTTTAGGGCTCTTCTTTGGTCGAAAGGCCCTATGTATACCAGAGGTATCCATTCCATCAGGAAAGCATGGTCTTTTAAAAAATGATTGATCGTGATGTGGTCACTTTCCAGTCGTGACTTTTTGGTGGACTGAGATTTAGAAATTGCTTCTATTGCACGTGTATATGTTACAAGACTATGAAATTGGAGGCTATTAGTATGTTGTGTGAAGCTTGAAATGGTTTTCCCTGATCTGAATTAAAGCTGCTATAGTGAGATAACTTACTAGCATCCACTTCAGTTACCACGATTGGTTTGGAGAATTGAATTCGGAATCCCCAGGGATAATCGCCGGTTCCTTTGACTAGCTTCACGGTTCGCTCACGAACTAAAGAGGAAGCAAAGGGGCATTCTTTTGAGTTAATCTTTGCATACTACAAATATGATTACAAATGTAGCTAGTATTTATTGTTTGTTTATTACATGCGTGGCCTAATAAAAACATTCTAAGTACTTTACAAGTGCTATCTAATTTAATCTTTCCATTGGCCTACGATATTCTTTATTTTTGGAGAGGAGGAAACTGTGAGGCACAAAGAGGTGAAACAACTCACTTGAGTCACAAGGTGAGTAAGGGGCAGTGCTTACCCCTCTGAGGCAGCACAAAGGATAGCGCACCCAAAGGGCAAGAGCACTCAAATCCATGAACAATGGACTATCTATTACAAGGTTATAACATACATGGAAATAAGAAAACAGAATCCTTAGCCTTCAGGTCTTAAAGGAGCCCAGGAAAGCCTGAACAGCTGAGTTTCTCAGAAAAAAAAAAAAAAAACAGAAACAGCTGGACCTTGCAGAAATTGTAACTGTAAGGTAATGCTGTATTGAAAGTGGAGAGTTCCAGAGACTTCACAGTAATAATTCAAGAATTTTTACATTAGTTGAATAATCTTTAATTAATGTGGCCCAGCTATTTCTCAGTCTGCTCTTCCGCGTGTCTTTTCCCTTTTCCCCCTGCTGTCTTTACGTTGTCTTTTCTGTGTGTGTGTGTGTGTGTGTGTGTGCACGCGCGTGTTTCTCCCTCACAGCTTCTAATTTGCTAACGAGTTTATAACTTTAGGTCATTCCTGGGCCCTCTTGACTTTTCTGTACCTCATTTCAAGTTCTATCTTAGACTTTCTAAAGGCATTTTCCCAGGCTGAATTCCCAAAAAAGAGAATCTCACAGGACGAAATGCATAGCTCTTTGCTCTGTTACTCTTCAAAGATGAGGATAAAGCAGAATTCCAAGGCAGAAAACATGGCTCTGCAAGACTGTTCCATAAAGGTAGATGTGGCCATGGTAGACATTTTGTCTTTTACAGAATATTTGCATTTCATTTTGTATTTAGAAAAAAATACATACCTGAATCATGCTAGAGTACAAAACTGAAATAAAACATCAGAAGCGCTTGAGTGATCTCAAAAGAATCCCTCTCTAAATGCTGAAAATGTAATCCAATGAAGAATTACAACAAAAGTCTTCAAAATATTAAGTATTTGGTTGTATTTAAGGGAAGTTCATCAGAGAGAAGTATTAATGCAATGCTGGGAGAATTAATCTGTCCCCAACAATTATACTGGCATACTTTATTGGTTGAGTTTTTTCTTCTATATGTTAATATCTTAAAATGATAAAGAATAAATCATAATAAAATACAATGATAAACTTCCTAAGCTCCAGAAGAAAATTATTAATAATAGGCCTATTATTAGGTCTTTGGGGAAAAGGTAATTAATTATAAAATAAGAATACTCATTTATTAACAAAGGCAGGACAAATTAATACCTTAAAAATTATAGCAGAATCCCCTTTCATTAAAAAATAGCAATACATTAAAATTAATGGGTAATATATTTTGTAGCTTCTTTTCAACCCTTCATTTGTATTTTTGTATTTAACTTCTCATTTCTCAGAAATACTTTAGATCTTCCTCTAGGCTGGAGATCAAGGACATTTTTTAAAATTAATGTAGGCAAAATATGGATAAAATTAGAAGCAATCAAAAATTCAAAGGAACTCTTAACAGTTATATTTTGAATAGGAAAGGACCTTAGTCCAGCTTCCCCCTTGATGAGCAGTCTTTTTCTTTGCCATCACTGACAGATGGTCTGGGTAGGTGAGTCCCAGATATTTGGAGAGATATTATTTTTATAAATTAACTTTATATTTTGCAGAGTTTTTAAAAAGATTTGTCATTATTTTGTTAAGTTTCCTCCCAGATATTCTGAGGTGAATCTTTTTTTAAAATTAAATTTCTTATAAGAAGTAAAAAGTTAGGCAGTCTCTTCCAGTGTTCTTGGATGTGACCATCTCCTTGGTCAACTAGAACAAAAAAATCTGATAAAAACAAGGAGACAAGGATCTCTGTCCTTAACAATCCATTATAGCCTAATATCAAAAATTATTCATTCACAAACCTTTACTGAGTATCTACTGTATGCCAGGTGTTTTTCTATATACTAGCACTAGTGGTGAAGACCAATGAGACTTTTTTTCTCGTGGAGTTTACGTTCTAGACCCTGGCTACCAAATTTTGCGAACATCCAAAGAGAGAATAAAGTCTCTTTATATGAATTCCTGAAGAAATAAATATTTGTCATCCCCAAATGTCTGAAGAAAATGCACTGTTTTTGCTGGTTAAAACATAATTAGGAAAAGCATATCAAAGTTGCTGTGTAGGTATTAGTGTATTCCAGGCCTAAAATTCTGTGCTCTGCTCTGTGCTCCTGGGAAGATCTGTCATTTGTTAATACGATTCCCGTTTGGTAGTCATTTCACATGAATGTTTGGACTGCCACTTACTGGGTCTCAGTATAATTTAAGAGACAGAACTGGGAGATTCAAGGACACAGAAATGAATATTTCAGCAGTCTGCAACAGGCTGGTTGGTAATCAGGGTAAAAAGAAAATCAGAAATTTTATTTGTGACCTCTGTAGAAATCATTTCTAATCAACCCTGCTTGTTAAAACCTCTGGCTCCCCGTAGGTTACACTCTTGGTACTAACTTCTGCTTTTGACAGATTGATTACCCAATAGATATTTGTTTAATGGAGTATTTTTACTGAGTTGATTCAAATCAAATCATGTTTGTTGTTTTGTTTTTATATTACATGGGACTGTTAAGATATCTATTGCTTTCAAGGCTATAGTGGTGTGGGTTTTTTTTTGTTTTTTGTTTGTTTTTCCAATCAGGCAAATTGAATTGCGACAATGTGTGTGAAAGTATAAACAATTCAATAAAGTCTTTAAATGGTAAACTCAACTGTAGTGCTCTCCTGTGGGAGAAGAGACAATCAAAATGTTTTGCAACATGTTCCCCTCCCATTCTGAAGACAATTTTCTCATATTTTAAGATTTATAGCCTTCAATTCCCTTGCTACTGTCTGGTGGATAATCTATGAGTGCTACACAGCTGCTAAAAAGCCACAAATGAATGTCATTGTCTTTTCAGAGACTGTGTGGGCACATTTTCAATTATTTTATCCCCCCAGATAACACTTCCTTGGAATCACCTTGTTAGATGTAAAATTTCAAATGAAGGGTACATATTTCCATAAATACAACATTACTCATATATTGAAAAGACCCTAAAATTTTCTTGTAGCTCCAGCAATACACTTTTGTAATGATAAAGACCTTTGTTTATCTATTTCTCCAGTTTATAAAAGAGTACTTTCTAGGCGATTAAGGACCGAACTTTTTTTAAGTGTAAAACTTATTCTCACAGAATACATGCTGGTAGATATAAATTGGTACTGCAATATCTTTAAAATGCCATTAGGTTAATAAAGATATCTTTCAGTTTTAAAATTATTCATTTGCCTCCAACTCGTGATTCCTCCCAATCTCCATCTTCTTTTATTGAACTCTCAAAATCACATAGTTAAAAACGTGTATCTGGTATATAGAACATTTCAAGTCTTAGTAAGAAAGAGCAACTAGCATACTCTTGAAGTGAGGTTCAGTCCAATAGTATTATGAAACTCACTTGCCACATTTAAACACTTTTTTTTTGTATGTGTGCATACACAGATTTTTGGGTTTTTTTTGGCAAAATTAAACAAATTCTCTCTCTCTTTCTTTTTTTTGCTTTTTTTTGCTTTTTAGAGCAGCACTTGCGGTATATGGAGGTTCCCAGACTATGGGCTGAATCTGAGCTACAGCTGCTGGCCTACACCACAGACACAGCAATGCAAGATCTGAACCACATCTGCAATGTACACCACACCTCATGGCAATGCTGGATCCTTAACCCACTGAGAGAGGCTAGGGATCGAACCTGCATCCTCATGGATAATAGTCAGATTCGTTTCCCCTGCACCAAAGTGAGAACTCCGCAAATTCCTTATTTTTTTTTTTGTAACTAGACCAAATTATAGTGAGTCAACCAAATGCTTGTTCTTTGATGATCATAAACAGTTGTAGAAATGGTAATAATTGTACTTTCTTACATCGGGTGCTAGCCAAGATACTGTGAGGTATGAATTTTATTTACTCATCATCTCAGCTGCTTGTCACAAACAATCAAAACATATTGGTCAATTTAGTATGTATATTGTAGAATGGCAATTGTTTATAATTTATATAAAATGTATATAAATATACAGACATATGTGAATATATATTTAATATTTAGTTAAAATTCTCATAAAATAAGGGTAGAAGACAGAAATAGTCAAGATGAATAGAAATAGCCCATTATAATTTTTCACATATGTAGTCTTTCTAAATAGCATATGAGCAAAAGCGATAATAACAGTAAATAAATGGCTTTTCTAAGGTCACATAGCTGGTAAATTACTGAACAGTGCTGAGTTCCATGCCTTTTTATGCATTCATTCAAAAATATGTATTGGCTTCCTATAGTGAAGCAGGCACTGTCCTTGGTGCTTGCAATAAATATATAAGTGAACAAATAGATATCTTAATCCTGAGTATCTTATTTTCAGCCTGATGTCTTTTTCATGTGTCATCCTATTACTCAAATAAAAGTTAACTATAGAAAACTTTGTTTCTTTTATTAAAAAAGTTTATTCCTAGCTCCTCAGCATCTATTTTTTTATAGTTGATTTACAATGTTGTGTTAGTTTCTGGTATACACAAAATGATTCATATATATATATATATGTATATATATGTATATATATATATATATCCGAATATATATGAATTCATAATATATATAAATATGTATCATTTTCCAGATTTTTTCCACTGTAATTATTGAATATGGTTCCCTGTGCTGTACAGTAGGACCTTACTATTCATCTATTTTATATATAGTTGTTTGTATTTGCTAATCCCAAACTCCTAAATTATTCTTTCCCTTTGGAAACCATAAGTTTATTTCCTATGTCTGAGTATCTTTCTGTTTTGTATATAAATATATAAGTTCATTTATACCATTTTTGTAGATTCCACATATAAGTGATATCAGTTGTCATTGTCTGACATTCTTCACTCAGTATGATAAT
Organism: Catagonus wagneri; assembly: GCA_004024745.2. Classification (NCBI taxonomy): domain Eukaryota; kingdom Metazoa; phylum Chordata; class Mammalia; order Artiodactyla; family Tayassuidae; genus Catagonus; species Catagonus wagneri. Next base: position 23,777,819 of record PVHT020004020.1, read on the forward strand.
CTCTAGGTCCATCCATGTTGCTACAAATGGTATTATTTCATTTTTTATGACTGAGTAATATTTCATTGCATATATTTATCACATCTTCTTTATTCCTTCCTCTATTAATGGACATTTAGTTTTTTTCCATGTGTTGGCTATTGTAAATAGTGCTACAATGAACACTGGGGTACATATGTCTCTTTAAGCTATGGTTTTCTCTGGATATATGGCCAGGAGTGGGATTGTTGGATCATATGGTAACTCTATTTTTAGTTTTTTAAGGAACCTTCTTACTATTCTCCATAGTGGCTGCACAAATTTAGATTCCCACCAACAGTGTAGGAGGGTTCCCTTTTCTTCATACCCTTTCCAGCATTTATTATTTGTAGACTTTTTGATGATAGCCATTATGACTGGTATGATGTAATATCTCATTGTAATTTTGATTTGCATTTCTTTAAAAATTAGCAGTACTGAGCATCTTTTCATGTGCCTTTTGGTCATCTATTTGTCTTCTTTGGAGAACTGTCTCTTTAGGTTTTCTGCCCATTTTTTGATTGGATTGTTTGGTTTTTCATTATTGAGTTGTATGATTTGTTTGTATATTTTGAAAGCACTTGTATATTAAGCACTTGTTGGTTGCATCTTTTGAAAATCTTTTCTCCCATCCTATATTGTCTTTTTGTTTCATGGCTTCCTTTGCTGTGAAAAGCTTATAAGTTTGATTAGGTTCCATTTTTTAATTTTTGCTTTTATTTCTTTGACCTTTGGAGTCTCATCTAAGAAAAAACTGCTACCATTTAGGTTAGGAAATTTTTTGCCTATGGTCTCTTCCAGAAGTTTTATGGCATCATGCCTTATTTAAGTCTTTAAGCCATTTTGAGTTTATTTTCGTATAAAATATTCTAACTTCACTGATTTACATGTGGCTTCTCATGATCTATTTTAATTTTCAGAAATTCTGCTCTGAATTCCTTATGTTTTAGATTTAGAGTCTCATGCTTTCTCCTCAGTAAGTGGTTAAACTCAATTAATTCATAACTATGAAATGAGTATAAATATTCTAGATATGCAACATACAAGCATTTTATTATCTTATGCATGTGCATAGGAACTCATTTTGATTTACACCGTTCATCATTAAATTCCTCCAGTGCTGAATTTCATGTTTATAAGAAAAAAATTAAGGAAGGCTCTATTTTACTTTACAGATAAAACAAATGATGAGCTTATATAATGAGGATTAATCTTGTCTGCATAAATGCAATTAAGATAAAACCAAGCACATTTTGATGTCTGTACTGAAAATGTTAAGTACCTTTTTGTAGAATCTGTCATACTCATACCTGTCACTTCTGCCTATATATCTTTAGCAACTTCCTCCAGTGCCTGGACCACAGTAGGCATGGTGTTTACTGAATGCATGATTATATAATTAATTTAAAACATCACTTTTATCCTGAATCTTTGCTTGCTTCAGTTAAATTTTTTACTGTTCATCAGTTATTTATTTGTAATAATCAAACAAATTTATAAAACCTCTGTACCTTAAATTTTTCAGCAAAGATTGGACTGCAGTCATAATTTTACATGGTGAAAGTTGTGATTTAAGTATAAATTAAAAAAATTATTATGCAGTTATTGCATTAGGGAAATATATATGGTTTTAGTAAACCAAATTTTAATCTCTTAAAAAGTCATGAAGCTATTAGGATATTAATAACATCTCTAAAAACACATGAAAATATTTATGTTATTAAATAAGAGTATGATTATTAAGTAATTCTATTACCAAATGTAAAGTAGACTATGTAATCTGATATATAAAACTATATACACTATAATGTGAAATGCATATTTCATATGCATTTAAAAACAGGACTAGACCAATGTATAAAAAAGACAATTCAGAAATAAAATTGATCATACTTCAGTACAGGAACAACAAATGATAAATTTGTTACTTGTTTACACTTTCTAGTACATTTTTACAAAGAGTATTTTTATACTTGTACAATGAAAAAGACTGGCTGTATTAATCTTTACTTCAACTTTGGAATTAACTATTCTATTTTTGAATGAGCACTTAAGATAATTTTTATTTAAATAGCTTCAGATTCTTTCAAATATTAAAAGTACTATATATAAATACCACACACACACACACACACACACATGCATACTTCTCTTCAAATGCTCCACCTACTATACAAGTTTGCTGACCTCAGAGACTGGCCTTGTTACTGGTTCTCTAAGACATATTCATTTTACCATAATTGTAGGATCCTTACCTGCTACTGGTCGGGATTTTTTACTAAGACATCTGGGACTGTCCTCAGGATTCCCATCGTCCCCTTGGAAAACCCATGCTGAAGAATGGAAATTCTCTGTGTAGAATCCGTTTTCTTTAATACCAGCTCGAAAGCCGAGATCCACAGAGCAGCCATCTTCTGAGGTGACTGAGGAGGAGAAAAGGTGATAATATGAATTATAGCCTGGGAAGAAAGATATACACATGTTAATGGCCAAGGTGAGAAAGAACCTGAATGTGTGCAGGGGGCTAAACACTAAAGGCAGAATGTCATCCTTGAAAACAAATAGCTAAGTTTGTTAGACAGTTCTCTCGGGAAGAACTTACGTAGTCCCAAAATAACACAAATAAAATAGGTGTTGCTTGAGGGCCTAAGCTGTGGGAGCCATTAAACTAAAGCTAGCCCTATGAATCCTTCTGTTAAAGAGGAGTATAGAAAAAATAATTGCATTTGAGACTTATGTATTAGTATTTAGGGGTCATAAGACTGAGAAGTAGCTTTAGAGTCCCATTAAAAGTTTGAAGCACAGGAGAAAAAAATCAGTATTCTCTCTGTGCTTCAAAGAAGGTACTGCAAAAACATACATTCCTGGAAAAATCTCTGTGCTCTTCCATGTGGAATAAAGCATATAGAGATCAACTAAAGTTTCATAACAGTTTATCGTTTTCTTTGTACTTGAGAGTCTCTTGAATGATATGGAAGGCTGTGCCAGTTAAGGAAATGAGAGTGCATTTCTATTTTAGTTTCCAGGTATTTCTTTGTGGCCCTGTTTAGATAATAGAAACACAAATAAAGTCATGCTCCAAGTCTTTCAGTCTTTCAGTGGTACAGAATTAAGACACACCATTTCATAACCCAAATATACTTTTAGGAAAACCATAGGCCCTTTACTTGCATTTCTCAATTATCATAAAGAGGGTAGGGTTTGAAGACCACAGAATGATTCTTAACAACAAAAACAACAACACACCTGTCTTAATTTCCTCTCACAAACTGTAGTTGTTCCCATGTGTTTCTCTTGAAAATTATACTTAAAATCTTTTCCTTACTCCCCTTGCCATGTTCAGCAGTAGCCAGCTGAATTTCTGCTGAAAGTCAGTTATATAAATACCCTGGGGAGAAAAGTTCTTTTATTATCACTGATTTTCTCTGGAGATTGATTCCTAATGGTTTTGGCTCTTGGCTCTACATTTCTACCTCTGTTCTCCTAGTACTGGATTGAAGAGTGTAAATGTTAGTTGTCCTGATACACAGATAAATGCAGCAGTAAGTGTCTAGCTCAAATATTTAACTAGTGTAGAAATGGTCAACGGTGGTATACTACAAATCATGCAATAGTAGTCTCTTGCAGACAGTCAAGAACAAACCCCAAATATCTTTAATGCTTGTTCTTGTAGTTTTTACTTTATATACCAAATAAAATTTCATTAGTCACTTGATATTAATATACAATGGTTTAAATGGTTTTAGATGCATTTATCATTTTATTTGCTCATTTACTGAGTTGAATTTATTTAAAATAATTCTCTCTTGTGAGCAAAGTGCACTTTTAGGCACAATGGGGATAGAAAAGATGAGTAAGATATGGGACTCACGATGAAGTAAGAGTTCAGAGGAAGTTGATTGTAGCTGTAGGGAATGGAAGGTTTAAGGAAGACCATCGATTGTACGTTGAGTAGGCAAAATTTCTACAGGATGATGGGATTATGGATAAATGTGATATGGACAAGTTCCTTGTCCTTACTTCCCTGCAGTAAGGAAGAGGATACTGGAAGTATAGACTATGTTGACTGAATAGATACAATTTTGGTGTATAAAAATAAAAGGGATGATATATGGGAATATTATGTAATGATAAACTTGGAATGTAAATGTTTGAGAATGTTATGGGACATCCTGTGTATTGACCTAAAAATCATGAAAACTGTAGAATAGACTTTATCAACTAAGGATATAGGACACTTTCTTTCACATATCATAGTTTAAAATCCCTTAGGTAGGTTTGCACTAATTTTTTTTTGTATAAATCTGAGTATTATATTTGACTTTAAATGGTAAGAAGAGTAAACCAAAAATTTATAATTATTCATTGACCTATTTTTTTGAGCTTTAAACCTAAATCAAAGCTTCTTCCTACATTCTTGCTAAAGTTATAGAAGCCCTAAAGGATTTTAAAGTTTAAAACATCTTCCATTATTTGATTTATTTCATATGTCCTTGGCCTTAAATATTCACTTACATTTTAATAATTATGAATATAACATATGTAGGTTCTTGAGCCCAAGGATTTATCTCTAGTTTGTTTTATTTTTTTTTCTAGAGGAGTAGCTTTCAGTGTTGGATAAGTAATCATCCCCTATCATGTGAAGTTCTGAGGGTGGGCCTTTAAATTATAGTCATCTTTGTTTTTATCAGGCTGCATGAGACTATTAAAACAGCTCACTTATTTATAAACAGATTTGATTATGTGGATGAGCAGTTCTCTGTTCATTCATTTACCAAGACAGAGCTAATCAACATATTCTTACATAAACTGAGACATAAAATTTGTGTTAAAATCCAGTGAAGCAGCAAGTCACACACCTGCTGCAGCTTTGAGCTGCTAGATTTCTCAACAATTGCCCTTTTGGGACTTCGAGCCAAAGGGAAAACAAGTCCAAATGTTTCTGTCACCAATATTTGGCTTACTAGATGAGCCTTTTAATAAATGAAATTTTAAAACAGAATGAGCTCTTAAATGTGCTTAGTGTGATAGAAATTGCATGTGCACTTCTTTTGCTCTTAAAATTTTTTTGAACCCAAGAATCAAAAAAATAAAATACTCAGCTCAGTTCCAGGTGTCTTCAGGCATTATCACGTCTCTTTCATTCTACTGTATTATTTGAAGATAAAAAAAATGGTATCTAATGAAGGAGGACCCTGTATGGACATTTCCAGAGAGAGATAGTGTCAGATATGAATAGTCCAACCATAGGTAGTTTTCAAGAGTGTGCCCTCCTGGTCAGTCTGTGTGGTTTGAAACTCAGTCCCACATCTAATTATAACTGAGTGACATTGGGAAAGTCAATTTTATTCTCCATGGCTCAGATTCCTCATTTGGTAAAGCCAGGATGAAACTATAATACTTAATTCATTTATACTGTAAAGCCTGGCATAGTAAGCACAATGTAATTGTTAGCTCTTATTATTAGAAACTGGAGTTCTTTTATTATGGAAGTACATTTCCATAATAATTATTATAGCCGAATAAAATAAGGGAAATGCTACCAGGTATCCTCACACAATTTAGACCCAAATTTTGCCACATCTGTTTGTAATACAGGAGCCATTTGAGATTATAAAAGTGAGAGCTTCATTTTGTGCACCCTTCTGATTTCAGTTTACAGCCGTCAAGTTATTTACCTGGTGTGCCTTAGTCAGCATTCCCCATAGCCTAGATGGATTGATCAACTGTGTCCACAGACATAAATATGTCATTCCTAATGTCTTTTCCAGTTATTATGTAGAAAGTCAAAGATGAGTGAGATTAACAGACTGAGAAACACCAGCTGTAATAATGCTCGATAAAGCTGTCAGATTTTAAGTTCATGGATTAGCAGCATATCCTGACTCTATAAATGAGATAAAATTTAAACCACACAATAAACACAATTAAACAATGGGTGAATTGTGGTCTCTATTGAAAAGTTTCCAAGGAAATACAGCATGCCTTCTGAGCGTCTGTGGCTTAGATAAACTGAAAACTAAAATGGCAGTTCAATTCCCTCCTGTGTGATCTGATACAAATTTTAGTGTAAGTTTTATTCAAAACAGAATTCACCCCAAAAGGAACAATCATTGTTTTAATTAAATTGATTGTTATTTGGCTTGAATTTGGATTTGTATAAGTTGTATAGCGATTCCTGTGCTGTTTCAAGTGGATACTGGTAAATCTTTAACAAGTGGCTCTCCAAAAGGAAAAAGAAAAGTCCTGATTTGTAGTGTTGGTCAGTTTCCATTGTATAAATACTGTTGGCCAGTTTCAAGCTTCCAACCTGATGTTTCTAAATTACAGTGTTAGAAAAAGAAATGTGCTCAGTTGGCTATCATGAACCACTGTGACCAGATTCTGACATATCTATAATTGTTCCTTTTTTCTAAAGAAATGCCAAGGAGACATGAATGTGAAAGAGCACTGGTAGTGGAAGATTTGTCCATAAAACAAAGGATGAAACAGACATGGAAGGATCTAGAAAGCGAAAAAACACAGTGAACCAGAAGAAACCTGACCTTCTATATTAGAAGGCACTGAAAACTAGAGAAAATGGTTCCTTTCTCTATGGCTCATGAAAATCACCTGTAGTAAATGAAACCAAACAAAGTTTCCATTCAATATAATTTTTTAGTAAGCATAAGTTGTTTCAGGTATTAGTGGAAGCTATTGCTATATGTAACAATTTTTTTATTACTACATATAAAATGTTTGTTTTTCTTATTTATTACCAAATTATTCTTCCCTCTACTTCTTAGCTTTGAAAACGAGTAGATTCTTATTAATATAGTGTTAGTTGATTGTTGAACACCTTGATAATTTTGGTTACACGGCTTTAGAGGGATGAACTGCAGTTGAATTTTCTGCAGTACAAAAGAGAGGAATTTCAAGGGTCCAAGGGAAAACCCAGAAAGGAGAAAACAGAACTCAGTGAATATGGATATTATATGAGAGAAGTAGCATTATAATAGGTTCTCACTGAGTCGCTGCAGGGCAGCAGAGGGTTCTTCAAAGTAGAGTAGTATCTAGAGGAGATTTCAAATTATTTGCTGTTGAACCCATGAGAGAGGCCCTTCCCTCTGTCTCTCCTTTAATGCCTTCAGAAGATTCTGTCTTTCTCCCTAGTACTATGCCCTTTTATATAGAGGACTTGAACATCCAAGCACTTTGGTATCCATAGGGATGGAGTCCTGGAAACAGCCCTTCAGGATACAGAGGGCTGACTGTATTGCTCTTGTATGAGTGTATTTGGGGGGTAGGGAACCTGGAAGAGGAGGGCCAGTGGCAATTATATCTGATTTACATGCATAATATAAGATTTGTATTCTTCGGTGAAAAGAAATGAAGATTTCTAAGATCGTAAGTTAAACAAAAGGCCAAGAAAAATATGAATGGCAGCTCAAGAATAATGCTTTCTAAGAAATCCAGTTTGGGAGAATCCACATTAGTGACATTTTGGCTATTTATTCATCTTAAGACAAGGGATGATTCAAATGTAGTGTGTAGGCGATATTTGATTTTTGCTGCAATATGAGAACAGAACACGGGCATGTCATAAGGCTGTGGCATAAGGGAGATGACACACTTAAATGGGTAATTGGAGGAGAACTTAATCAAAACACTTTAAAAATTGTGTACGGAACTTAAGGAACTCAGGTACAACAGACTGGAAGTAAGACCAGTCTAAGAGTGAAACAGTAACAGGTGAAGCAGGTACCAGTTACCAGGTCCCAGAGCCATAGAAGGTAGTGTGGAGAGGACACATTTATAGGAGTATGGCTTTAGGGACACAATTAGCCTTTGGTACACCTCAGTAAATAATGATCTGATGTAATAATGCTAGGAACTCACTGTCTTCACTTCCTCCAGGCTTCTGTTGATCTTCACTATTGGCCAAACCCATAGGAAGCAAGTAGGCAAATAAGTCCCTTGTTAAAGTCCATACAAGTGAGACTCCCAGGCCAAGAGTAAGGTGGAAAAGAGTGGAAAAGGAAGCTAGAGGGGCACATGAACTTTAATTGCAGCTGTGGATTCAAGAGAGTGGAGTAATTACAATTCCAGTGTCCCATTTTAACAGGAATGCTAGAAAACACATTTGTGGAAAAGTTCTAATTCCTGCAAGGTCTTTTATTTTGAGAATACTTCAGTAAGTTTAATTACACATATGTAGAAGCAAGGGTAATGGCTGGATTTTTCTGCATAATGAAGAATTGAGGTATTTCAAAGTCCAGAGAAAAAATCAGGAAAGCATGGAGGATATGTTTACATGTTGTATAGTCTTGTGTTTTAAGATCTGTAGATGTGTTTGAATGTGAGAAGGAAATTATCAGTACACCAATAACTGGGAAATCTAATCTAGAATCAACCTGTAAGCCATAGAATAAAATCACAGCATAAAAAGAAAGTTCCTTTTTTTCTTCTGTTGAAATATATTTGACATACAACTTTGTATAAATTTCAGGTGTACATATGTCAATTTGATACATTTATACATTGTAGTATGATTGTCATTGAAGTAACAATTTGTACTTCTATTCATTACATAATTATCCTATCTTTTTAGTGGTAGGAATAATTAGGTTCTAGTCTCCTAGCAAATTTGAAGATTATAATACAATAGTGTTGTCTCTATTCACTAAACTGCATATTACCTCTAAGATTTATTTACTACTTTTTGCAAGTTTGTACACTTAAACAACATCTGTCCTATCCCCAATTCCCATCCTTAGGTAACTTCCATTTTACTCTCTGTTTTTACAAGTTTGGCTTTTTTTCTTGGGTGTTTTGTTTTGTTGTATTGTGTTTTGTTTTGTTTTGCTTTTTTAGGGCCACACCTGCAGGATATGGAAGTTCCCAGACTAAGGGTTGAATTGGAGCTGCAGCTGCTGGCCTATGCCCAGCCACAGCAACATGGGATCTAAACCATGTATGCGACCTACACCACAGCCCATGGCAACGCTGGACCCTTAACCCACTGATTAAGGCCAGGGATAGAACCTGCATCCTCATGGATAATAATCAAGTTTACCTGCTGAGCCACAATGGGAACTCCCAAGTGTGACTTTTTTTTAGATTCCACATATAAGTGATGTCATAGAATACTTGTCTACCTGACTTATCTATGAGGAAATTTTGATAAAGAATGCTGGTAGCATGACCATGAGTAAAAACCCAGCTGCTACAGAGACCCTAGGTGAAAATAACAGGGCAATCAATTGGAGCACCATGGCAGAAACAGGTAGTTTGGGGTCTCCACATCCCTCACTTAGAAACTCCACCATGAGTCAAGTAGGAGCAGACTGTATTAGCCTCTAGCCAAGGAAAAAAATGTGTCAAAAAGTGAAGACTGAAGACAGAGGACACCAAGGTAGGATACAGAATATCCTATGCAGAGGTTAAGTCATTTATTGTAACCTGAAGCATTCTTTCTTACACTGAATACAGCAAAAACCATAGTGGATCCTTTACTGCCTACCCAGGTGCTCAGTTGGAGATAACAGATGAACAGGAAATTTGAAGCAAAGAATAAGCACCCAGTTGAAAATCACAAAGCACTTGGGAAAAGTCAACACTATGAAAGAAAAATAACAAACTCAGCAAATGTAATATATGTATCAAGGAAATATTTAATAGAGCAATTAGATTAAAACTTTATATATCTACTGTTCTCGGAGGTACAAAACCCAAAAATAGTTCAATAAAAGAGAGCTATCTAGAGAGCCTTTAAAATTAAAAGAGTTGTTGAAATAAAAACATTTTTAAAAAGGCTAAAGGGAAGAAGAGATTTGGATTCATGGTGAATTGTTGAGCTGAAAGGGCTAAGGAATTATCTCAGGATGAGGCACAAATTGAAGAGATGCAAAGGAGAAAAGCAAAGTTAAAACGTGTGCTACAGCGGGGGCGGAAACGGAATCCCTACTTTGGCCCGGGTTCCACCTTGGGGAATGTCCACTGGGAATGAATGAGGCAATCCTGGAGCTGGCGGGTTTGAGTTATCACCTCTTATCTATCAACAAAACCCTGTGAGGAGACGCCTGCGAGTGTAGGAGGGGGGGCGCTCCACCGCCCAAGAAAAGAGCAAGTGGGCAGGCAGCCGCGGGGTAGAACCGAACTGAGTACAGGGTCCTTCCTTGGTCCCGCTGGGCTCCACTCCCTTCCAGGTCATGCAGCAGATTGAGCTCTGGGCGATCCCCAGGTGAGGGCGCCGGCTTTGTCGGGGATTCCACCGCGGAAGAACTGGGGTAGATGCAAGGTGGGCAAGAAAGAATGCTGCCCGCACTGCTCCCCTATAGCCCCCTGAGAGGCCGAATTTGTGGCGGCAGCAGCAGCAGCAGCAGCAGCAGCAGAAAGCACAGCGTGGGCCGAGGAAGCGGTTTGAGTTGCTGGTAAAGTCGCCCCATGGCTGTTTCTCCGTAGTATGCGAGTGGACAAAACAGCCAAAGAAGAGGGCTCCCCATTACCATCTCCTATGAGCTCTTTTCCCTAGCTACTGGGAGCTGATTTGTGCGAAAACATGCCTTGCACTTGTACCTGGAGGAACTGGAGGCAGTGGATTTGATCTTTAGCGGTGGTCATCTACCTGGTATCCATAGTGGTTGCAGTTCCCCTATGTGTGTGGGAATTATAGAAACTGGAGGTTGGAATACACACTAAGGCTTGGTTTATTGCTGGAATCTTTTTGCTGTTGACTGTACCTATATCACTTTGGGTGCTATTACAGCATTTAGTGCATTATATAGAACTGAACTACAGAAACCAATAATAAGGATTCTTTGGAGAATACCCATATACAGTTTAGATAGTTGGATAGCTTTGAAATATCCCAGCATTGCAATCTATGTGGATACCTGTAGAGAATGTTATGAAGCTTATGTCATTTACAGCTTTATGGGATTCCTTACCAGTTATCTAACTAACTGGTATCCAAATCTGGTATTAATCCTTGAAGCCAAAGATTAGCAGAAACATTTTCCTCCTTTATGTTGCTGCCCACCATGGACTATGGGAGAAGTATTGCTGTTCAGATGCAAACTGGGTGTATTGCAGTATACACTTGTCAGACCATTCACCACCATTATTGCTTTAATCTGCGAGCTGCTTGGTATATGTGATGAAGGGAACTTTAGCTTTTCAAATGCATGAATTTACTTGGTTATAATAAACAATATGTCATGGTTGTTTACTATGAATTGTCTCCTATGATTTTATAAAGTACTGAAGGAAGAACTGAGTCCAGTCCAGCCTGTTGGCAAACTTCTTTGTGTAAAGCTGGTGGTTTTTTTGTTTGTTTTTGTCAAGCAGTAGTTATTGCTTTGTTGGTAAAAGTTGGCCTTATTTCTGAAAAGCACACGTGAGAATGGCAAACCATACAAGCTGTGGCCACAGGACTCCAGGACCTTATTAGCTGTATTGAGATGTTCCTTGCTGCTATTGCTCATCACTACACTTTCTCATATAAAACATACGCCCAAGAAGCAGAAGAGGGCTCATGCTTTGATTTCTTTCTTGCCATGTGGGATGTTTCAGATATTAGGGATGACATTTCTGAGCAAGTGAGGCATGTTGGAAGGACAGTCATGGGACATCCTAGGAAAAAATTTTTTCCTGAGGATCAAGATCAAAATGAACACATAAGTTTGTTGTCATCATAAAACAAGATGCAATTTTCATTGCCTCTTCCGTGCCACCGTCACCCGTGGGTCACTATCAAGAGTTTGGACATCCTGTGATTCCCTAGACTGCACCTACTGCCTGTCATTACTTATCTTATGAAATATGTAATGATGTCACAGGAGACAAAGCCTTCAGATGAGTCCGTGGCCTCCTGAACAGTGTGAAAAAGCAGACTGCTACAGCCTTTTGATTTCATTACCCGGTACCCATTTTATGCTTGGAACAAGCCACTAATGATGAAAAATTTCACCACAAAGATAGGCAAAAACCAGGTACAACTACTGGATTTCTGCAACTAAACTTTGTATATTACAAATAATCAGTCTAAATATTCTAGACTTAGACTTGACTTCTTAACACTCAAATGGTAAAAAATGACTACTAAGCATCCTGATATTACAATGCTTTATCAAGAGGATGGACAAAAAAAACCCCACAAAAACAAAAAAAGATCAATGCTTCCTACCACTGCTGCATGAGTATAATGCCCTGGAGTTAGCAGAAAGTGTAATTCAGAAATACAAATTAGTGGAATTTAATCATTGTCATGTGCTATATTTGCCTGCCTAACAATTATTTGTATTTCTCAACTGAATGTCTATCAGTAAATAAGAATTTATCATTAAAAAAAAAGAAAAGCAAAGTTAAGACATGTGGAGGATAGATCCAAAAGTTTAAATGTCACTCTAAAAGGGGTGCCATCGAGAGGCAATAGAAAAGAGAAAGGAAATCAGTATTTGGAGAAATTGTACCTGAGAATTTATGAGCCTTATAGGAAGATATGAATATCAGTATGTAATAGCTTTGGGATGCAAAACATGAAAATATATTTAAAATATACTCATTGAGATACATACTAGAAAAATTTAGAATACCTAGAATAAAGAAAAAACCATAAGAGCTAATAGAAACAAAAGTTTGATTAATGTCAAAAGTTGTGAGAATGACATTAGATTCAGACTTCTCATCGGCACCACTAGGTTACTGGAAGATAGAAAATCAGTTTCTTCAATACTTTGAACTTAGAATTCCATATCAAACTATCATTCAGAATTAAGAGGAAGTGAATAGATTTTCAGACATGTAAGAACTCAGTTTACCCCAAAGAATTATTTGAACAAATTATTAGAGGATTACTATAGCAGCAAGAAAAAAATAAGTCCAGTTGGAAGTAATTGGTGCAAAAAAGCAGTGATGAAGAAATATTAATGAACTTTGTTAAGTATTGATTTTTAAAAACCTGGATCAAATATATCAATATAGAAATTTATAAGGGGAAGGGGAACTAGGAGTGAAAGGAAATGACATTTTAGCAAAATGTATAGCAGTGGGAACATTTTATTGGAAGTCTAATAAAGGAAAGGTATTCTTCAGGGTGGTATTTCAAGAATCTATGAACAGTAGAGTGATAATAAAACAACCCTATACAGTAGTACATGTGAGAATAAAAATTTAACAAATTGATGAAGGGGGACTATGAAATACAAACCTGGAGTTCCTGTTGTGGCACAGCGGAAACGAATCCAACTAGTATTCCTGAGGATGTGGGACTGATCCCTGGCCTCAGTCAGTGGGTCAGGGATCTGGCATTGCTATGAGCTGTGGTATAGGTTGCAGACATAGCTTGAATCCTTGCGCTGCTGTAACTCTGGAATAGGCCTGCAGCTGTAGCTCCGATTCAACCTCTAGCCTGGGAATTTCCATGTGGCGTGAGTGCGGCACTAAAAAATTAAAAAGAAGAAGTACAAAACTGTTATAAAATAAATAAGCCAGAGAAATAGAATACACAGCATAGGGAATAAAGAAATACGGTCAAAAATTGTAATAACTTTGTATGGGAAGAAATGGTTACTAGAGTTACAGTGATCATTTCATAATGTACACAAATGACAAATCACTAGTACATCTGAAACTAATAAGTCAACTATATGTCAATTAAAAATATTGGGCGAAACTGGGTTCTCTGTATTTTCTTACAACTGTATATGAACCTAGAATTACTTCAATAAAATATCAAATAAAAAAATAACTCCAGATCCAGAAATTTGAGCTATCTGGGGGGGGGGGTGGAGGTTGCGTTTGTGTGTGTGTGTGTGTGATTAGCATTAATCTTTTACCAAGATGTATGCTTGACTGCATGTATTTCCCAGCCAGAAAAATTCATATATATATAGAGAGAGTCCTTCCCTGCCTCTTTGGAACATTTTCTCAGAACTATCTGAGAGGTAGTCTTCCAGACTATAGTACTTAGTAAGGTCTCCAAATAAAATGAAACTCAGAGCTCTAATGTTGCCTGTTTTATAATTTTCAGTTGGTATGCTCAAGGCAGTATGTATTAATGCCCCTCCTCTATTTTTTAAGCCCGTATTTACCTTTAGTTAAATTTCCTCACTGATGACTGACTTACCTCCCATTCTCAGTTTAGCATTGATTGTGGGACTTCAGAACAGGCCTCCCCAAAATGTGCCACGTTGACCTGTGGATTTCTCTCAGGTAAAGGCAGTGGAGCCCTCTGGACTCGAGAATACTGCCCCTCTCTTAATTACATAAAATAACTTAAATTGAGGATTTTTTTCCAGAAAAAGTTATTGCCAAAGACAAATTTTCTAAGTGTCCCTTTCTACCTAGTGGGGCAAACATCTAATTACCAAACATCTGCTCTTCTTATCCTTGGAATGACCTTCCTGTCCTTGAAAGCCCTATGTCCCTGTCCCATTACTTAGCTCAGGATGGCTTTTCTACCTGTTTTTTTACCTTTATGTCTCTGCTCTTCTCATGTATGTGGGGTTTCCATACCTATGAAGTTAAATTTGATTTTTTTTCTATTAATTTGCCTCATGTCACTGTAAATCTTAAGCCAGCCAAAAAACCTAGAAGGGCAGAGGAAGGGTTTCTTCCTCCCTAACAGAGATATGATGCTGATTTAATAACATCTTTTCAACAGCAAGAAAAATCTCAGTAAAGAACACATCTACTTAAAGACACTTCCTCATTTTAGATGTGTTCAAACAAGAAGAGATTTGTTTCTTATGATCAAACATATTAATCTTATCTTTTTGTGGTATATGTATTTTTGTAAGCGAAATCAATTTCTTTGAACTAGAACACAGGCAGTTGTGTTTTGAAGGAGGTAATTTACCAAGTTGGGATTCCTTAGTGGGTAATAAAGAGTTGATTATTCTAGAAATATCTGTCATATGAAAGCATATAATCACTACACTGCCACGATCAAACAACAGAGTTTATATTCTGAGTAAAAGGGAGAGGATCTGGTTAAACTTCAGTAAGTTGTTGCCTTTGCTCTGGTTTGGGAAAAGAAGGCAATTGTTTACTCACTAGATCCTTCAGTGATGGTGCTGGCAAAGGAACTTCCCCCAGCTGAGCTGCATCGTTTGCCATCTATGAATTGCTGCCTCCTTCTGGCCCACTGATATACTGCTTCTTCCTGGGAGCCATCACTGACCCGTGCACCTCTTGGAGCCAATTCTTGCGATAACTTTTGGTGGCTGTTTATTTCCAAATTCCAATCTAGATTAAACCACATTAAGTATGAAAGTGAGATATCATTTCATGATAGGATTTCAAATATTCCAGTCTTTGAAACAGAATCATTGTAGACTAGAACTAGAATTATTTCATTCCTTCATGATTCATTTTCTAAACTTGTATTACTAAAAAGGAAAGGAAAAGAAAGAGGGAGGGATGAAAGAGGAAAGAAGGAAGGGACTTCCTGTTGTGGTTCAGTGCGTTAAGAACCCCGCATAGTGTCCATGTGGATGTGGGTTTGGTCCCTGGCCTCACTCAGTGGGTTAAGGATCCGGCATTGCCACAAGCCGTGGGATAGGTAGCAGATCTTGGATTCTGTGTGGCTGTGGCTGTGGCCGGCAGCTGTGGCTCTGTTTTGATTATTTCCTAGCCTGGAAGCTTCCATATGCTGCAGGTGTGGCTGTAAAAGGAAAAAAAGAAAAATATATAAGTTGAAAATAGGTTTACATAAGAAAGGGGAGATGACCATGCATTGCTTCAGTGAGATTCAATTCAGTAGGTACTCCTTGGCACATGCAATATGCCTGAAAGATTATATTAGTGTTTTGGAGGATCACGGTGCAAATAAATTGTTAATTACGTCCCCTGAAATTTCAATAAGACAAAGTGTTACTACCTGAATTAGTTAAATTACAATCTATGATAATGAGATTACTCTTGAACTCAAGTCCTTTATGGTTTGATCTCTTTTAATGACAAGAATGACTTTTCTTGCTGCACGTGTTGGAACAAAATGAAGAAAATGAAAAAAAAAGCCAAATTGCATGAAGGCTCTGGTAATTTTATGTTTGGTTAAATAACTATTTGAAATACTTTCCCTTTTTTTTCCTTTAAGGACCGCACCCATGGCATATGGAAGTTCCCAGGCTAGGGGTCCAATCAGAGCTACAGCTGCTGACCTGTGCCACAGCCACAGCAACAAAGGATCCGAGCCGCATCTGTGACCTACACCACAGTTCACTGCAATGCCAGATCCTTAACCCACTGAGTGAGCGAGGCCAGGGATGTAACCTGCAACCTCATGGTTCCTGGTCAGACTCCTTTCTGCTGCACCACTTTGGGAACTCACTTGAAATACTTTATATGCTTCCAAAGTGCTGCTCTCTGTCATTACCAGCTATGAGACTGTGTATTAATTAGAAGTAAGAAAATTTCAAATAAATTAACTGAAATACAAGCAAACTTTAAGAAAATAACTGACAAAGTAAAATAAAACTCAAATAGCAGAGTACACAATGCCTAGAAAGTAGTTTGAGAGGCTAGAATTAGGAATTTTATGGCTTTCACTTTTTGATGCTATACAAAAGGCAAGGAACATCAATTAAAATGAAACCAAATTTTTAGCTTTATTTTTATTCTATTCCCAGAAACAAATGAGTTTTAAAAATTTGGCCTTTGTAAATTAAAACCTAATTTATCGGTATCGGTTTGTTCTCAGAACTATTTAAATAACAATGGGATATATCCATGAATAAACTATCTCTTTTATTTTTATATATTAACCAGCATAACAATTTAAATTTCACTTGTCAGGGCCAAAGACATTGGAATGGAGAAGGGTTATTATCCAGTTCCTCTTTATTTTCCATAACTCTGCTGTTGACTCCTCCCTCTTCCCTAGGAGTTAAGACGGTGACAGAAAAAATGACTCTCATTCTGTAATATTTACTGTTCACTTTCTATGCTAATATATATATATATATATATACTAATTTCCTAGCATATATATAGCACATATATATTAGCATATATATATGTGTGTATGTGTTTGTGTTTGTGTGTGTGTGTGTATACACACATATATATAAAATACTAATTTCCACTGTGCTGGTTTCTAGGACTACAGCGATGAAAAAAGTGACTTATTGCCCTCTGGAATTTTACAGAGTGGTGAAACTTTTAAAAATGCTGCAGAACTGGTCTCTAGCCATAGGGTGTTCATATTAAGCAGGTGACTGGATGGCTTTTTTGTTGTTTTAGGACATTCAGTTCTCTATAAGGTTAATTTCATGCCAACACTTATGTGGTTTTGTATTTATATTTCCAAATTTTGTTAATTCTATTAAAAAAAAACTAGGGATAGAATAACAACAAAGAGAAGATAGCTTCTTGATTAATTTTTATCATACCAAATATCATTTCTGGACATGATAAGACTATTACCGGAAGTTCAGAAGGACATTTTTACCTGTTCAAGGTGTATTTTAATATATAATGTGGAATAATGGTAAGCTTAAATATAAAAGATTTGGGGCTTACTGAAAAACAAGAAAGCCCTTCTAGGAAATGCCGCAAGTGATATAATGTGGATCCAAAATTGAAAGCAGACAGGCAGTATTATGTAGTTAGGAAAGAGCTTCTATCTTAGCTCTCTCTGGGTCTGGAGAGCTTCTGGGTTCTGTCAGTGGTTTGAACAGGGCCAGCCAATCCACGAGGGAGGTCAGAGGTCTGCTTGAGGTCAGAGGCCCAGTGGATGGCTCAGTTAGGATTAGCTATGTCTGTTTCTGTTTTTTGTCCTTTGCTTTAATTACTATTCCACATGGCCTCCTGAAACATGTATGCCATGCTTCTGCAACAATGAAGCAAGGTTTAAAACATATTCTTCTCAACATGTTTATCTTGCAAAAAGGAAAGAAATGGTGGATTATGTAAGAGTGGCAAAAGGCTAACCTTTCCTACAAAATTGATTAGTCAATACATCAACCTTTTAAAGAGAAATTGATTTTTTTAACTCTATATTAAACTGCAGCCTTGGTGATTTTTGTTACACACTTTTGTGGGTGGAGTAATGATAATGAAAAGAAGTAAGCTAATATGTGCTTGCCTGTATTCATCTAACTCTAAAATACTTAATATATTTTCAGCAATAAAAAATTTCAAGCAATAAAAAGGCTTCCCAAAGCTCAAACATATAGAAATAATGAAAGTTAAAAACTCTGTATAGCCCACTGTACCTTTCATAGCTTTCTGCTTCTGAGGGGATAGCAGGGTATCTGTTTGGTAGTAGTAGGTTTCCTCTGGGCCATTTTTATCTTCTTGAGAATTTGGCTCTGTTGATGTAATCTTCTGGCACTCTGCTAGCTCCTGTTTAAAAGTAGTTAGTCCAAGCCTCTTTTCATCATGATTACCATATTGGTCTGCATCACCAGTCAGTGTTTTCTCAATAAGAAGCAGATTATTTGTAGCATACACTGCGCAGTTGAACTCAGCACAGTGAGGAAAATCTGTTTGAAAACAGACTTTGTCATGGTTCTTATTTAATAGGTCTTCCAAATCTCTGTAGCTCACATTCTTTACTGCAGGCATAATTATCTGGAATTTGTCTTTTTCATCATTTCCCAGAGAGCTGGGTGACTCTATAGGATTTTTCATACCTGTGAGATAGTTAGAATAAACCGGGCCTTCTTGATCATTTTGAATAATTAATCTATGGTCTAACTTATCTGTTATTAAGGTCATACCTGGTGCTTTTGTTTTGCTGGGGACTTCTGTCTCTGGGTTACTTGCCTGGGACTCTCTCTGACCCCATTCTAAAGTGCTTTGGATACTACTGTTGTGTGGACTGCCAGCAGAGAGACTGCTAGAGGTTGCAGGACTAAGTGTTGGATGCTGCATACTCTTCATTTCCAACAGCTTCTGTGCTTTTGTATGAGAGTCAGTACATAAAGTGGTTCGGTTAAAGTTTCTATCAGTCGTATTAACATGCTCTTCCTCATAGTCTTTTGAAAATCCAGCACAGTCATTAAAGGAAAATGTATCTCCAGGGGTTTCTTTAGGTTCTGAGTGTTTGGTAGCCCGGTATAATGGGCTGAAAGAGGTGGAGGATTTTAGAGCATTTTGAATAGGAGGGAAAGGTAAAGAATTTGAGTTCTCATAGCAATCTGCAGGTAGAATTTTGCTGCCTTTGCAATGAATGTTGTCTGCCTTTTCTCCTGTGAGCTTCTCTCTCAGAGATGATAAAGAACAAAAGTGAAAGTCATCTTGAACTGAAAAGATGTCAGTAATGCTACTTGGCAAATAATTTATTCCTTCTGTGCTATGCTGTATATGTGAACCTGATGTGATATTTTCTGGTTTATCAAAGATGATCTTTCTCTCTCTGTGTATATCTTTGGGATCCTTAAAAGGCATTTTATCTAAGTCTGTATCACTTAAACTTGTGGTCTTTAGAGTATCATGCAAAGCAGGAATAATGCTTCTGAAAAGAGTCTCAGCCTCAGAGAAATGTTTCTTTTGGGGGTTATTCTTACTAATTATAAAGTCCTTCTGCTGAAATGTGGCAGATTCTACCTCATAGTCATCTAACACTGAAGATAGTGTGTCAGGATTATTCTTCTCCTTCTCAGAGGTTGAGCACAGAGAAACCACAGCTGTATCAAAATTTTCCTCCTTCTGGCCAGCAGACACAATAGGAGGAAAGACGTGACAGCAGTCTGAACTCTGATGCTTGTTTTCAGGCTGCCACTTTTCAGAGCACCTGTTATCAGCAAAAGACTTGGAACATTCTTTAGTAGTGTGACTGGAGGAAATGTTTCTGTTTTTAGCTACTTTTCCACTTCTTTTAGGAGGAGTTATACTTATTAATATATTCTGTTTCTTACTCATGTATTTAACCTTAATTCCTTTTCCTACCATGCTGACTTTCAGTGAGAGGCTCTCAGTTCTGGCAGTGTCTCCTTCAGATTTAGACGGTGTCTTACGTTTTACTTCTTCCACCGACATATTCTTATATTTAGAAGAACAGCTTCTAGAGGTGTAGCATCTCTTACTGTGTCTAATAGAGTAATGCTGGTGACATTTTGAACATCTCTTTTTGGTTGTGAATGGTATTCCTGTTTTACAGAAAAATCTCTTCGTGATTTCTACTTGTACACTGATAGTCCCACATTTCACTTCTGTAATAATTTTGCCTTTTGCTGGCTTAAGGCTTTCTAATGTGTTTGGAAAATCCTGCAGTGTAATTTTTCCTGATAATGATTCTTCACAGTCATTAAACATGACCACTGGTAAGACTTTCTCTAGGTGATGAGAAATGGATGAAGGAGGATCATCATTTTCCTTCTCCTTATTTGTTTTGCTGTCAGATGGAGGTTGTTTCTTATCGTTAGGGAGAAAAGGGGGCTCTCGCTTTCTATTCATAGAAGCACGTGCATGCTTATCTCCATTTTCCTTAGATTTCCCTAGTGTCCTAGTCTGATGAAGCAGAGCTCCTGAGGTATCTGCTTTAACTTCTCTTTCAAGATCTTCTATATTTTTTCCACATGCTTCATTAGTGGGCTGAGGTTCACCTAAAGAAGAAGCCAAAAAAATTTTAAAAAACGTTTTCTGTGTCTATTTAGAGAGCAGATGTTCTGAATTTTAGGATGAAATTCAAAATATATCCTTCGTAGGTAATAATTGTAACATTCTTCATTCATTTCTAGTATGTTAAGGTATTTTCCACAAAAATTCATTTCTAATAAATATCTCATTTTAAAGGAATTAACTTAGAATGCAGAATATCACCTGGTAGTTTTAGGAAGTAAGAATCTAAGTTTTACTCTAAAACAGTGGCTTCCAAATTAGGTGAAATGAAAACTTCAGAGCAAATTTATACAAATAAATTTTAGAAGACTTCTTGATAAAGAGCAAATTGCTGTGATATTTGGCCCAAGAACTGTCACCTTGTAACCTTTACTCCTCTGCTTTTTAATGTTAGAATATTGTGCTTGAGAAATTTTTGAACTTGAGCATGAAGTACCAGATATTGTGTGAAAAACAGTGGACAGGACTTCCCATCGTGGTTCAGTGGAAACGAACCTGACTAGTAACCATGAGGATGCAGGTTTGATCCCTGGCCCAGATCAGTGGGTTAAGGATCTTGCATTGCTGTGAGCTGTGGTGTAGGTCACAGACGTAGCTCAGATCTGGTATTGTTGTGGCTGTGGTGTAGGCTGGCAGCTGCAGCTCCAATTCCACCCGTAGCCTGGGAACTTCTTTGTGCTGTGGGTGCAACCCTAAAAAGACCAAAAAAAAAAAAAAGTGGACAAAATACAAAGATCTCAAATTATGTTTTAAGCTACATCTGAAAGAGTATTTTGAAAGAAATAGGAAAAAGAATGGGCAAAAAATAAATAATGATGTAAGAAGATGGGATCAAGATGGCATAGGAGTAAGACATGGTGCTCACCTTCTCCCACAAACACATCAAGAAAAAGAACCATCTACATGTAGAAGGATTGGCACAGAACATCTATGGGATGCTGACAGCAGGCCTTAAATCTCCAAAAAGGGCAAGAAACCTTCCACATAACTGGGTAGAACAAAAGAGGGGGGAAGAGAAGAGAAAAAAAGGGAATCAGGACACAAACAGCACTCCTGAGAGGGAGCTGTGAAAGAGAAAAGAAATCCTCACCTTGGGAGGCCACTTGACAGGTGGAGAGATCAGCTGGGTTGGAGGTGGAACAGCAGAGCCTTGGAGAAAAGCACAGCAGCTGGACTGAGGAGGGCAAAGCAGAGAGTGTGCCACACAGACCACTGGTACCACTGCCCAGGACACCACAGCCTGAGATTCTTGGGCGGGAGCTGGGCACTGAGATTTAGGTTTCTGAGGTCAGTTCCAGGGAGAGTACTAGGTTAGGCTGTGTGGAGACACCCTGCGGGGCTAGAGGAAAGTGCATCATGGTCTGGGAAGCAGAGTTCCACAGCTGAGAGAGCATGGGAGGAGGCCTAGGCCAGCAGGAGAAACCAGACACCACTGTTGGAGAGGGTGAGAAGGGGAGTGGTGGGATTGCCATAGGAATATCTTTCTATGCACCTGTGTGGACTCTCAGGCACTAGGGAAAACCACTGCAGCCATCTCAGACTCCAGAGGTGGACACAGCATCCACCACCACTGAACAGGCACCACCTGCAGTGCCAGTAACCTCAGGGGTCACTGCAAAGGAGGGCACTGTAACTGGGTGCCACCCATTGTTGCTCTCACTCCCCTGGGAACACACATGCCTTGTTGCTGCCACTGTCAGAGGCTCTGAGCATCACTTATACCTCCCTTACTGTCACTGCCACTTCCCAGGGCCCTGCAACTAGGAATAGCCTGTGCTAACTCCCTGTGGGTTCTTTCCACTGTCAAGGTCCCATCAACCAGGCAGTGGAATAGGCAGGCACTGCCCATTGCCTCCATCTCCCTGGAAGTGTGCACAGCCCATACACCGGCACACCCACTCTCAAAGGGATAACAGCCTACACACACTGAAGAAAGCGGCAGCAAACATCCAAACCAAAAGCAGCACACACACACACACACACACACACACACACACGCACACAAAAGTAAACTCTCAAAAAAATACTTAGGGACACTCTCACATATAAATGGCCCTCCATGACTGGAGTAGATAGTTGTTTTCCCTAAACTCACAGAATAAGAAAAATATAAGCAAAATAAAGAAGCTTAGGAACCATTCCCATCTGAAAGAACAGGAGAATTCCCCTGAAGGAACAAACAATGAATGAGACCTCTGCAATCTAACAGACACTGAGTTCAAAAAGGAGACACTGGAAATACTGAAGAAATTATGAGCAGATATGAACAGTAATACAGATTACTTTAGAAAGGAACTAGAAACTATAAGGAGAAGCAAAGAGAATTAGAAAATTCATTTGCAGAGAGACAAGCTCAGTTAAATGCATTGAAGAGCAGAATGAATAATGCACAAGAATGAATATGTGACCTGGAAGATAGAATACTGGAAATCACCCACTGAGGACAACAGACAGAAAACCAAATTAAAAAATATGACAGCAATCTAAGAGATCTATGGGATAATATAAAGCGGGCCAATCTACACATAATAGGATTTCCAGAAAGAGAAGAAAAATAATAAGGGATTGAAAATATATTTGAAGAATGGTCCAAGTCAAAAGACATAGAGTGGCAGACTTGATTTTAAAAAAAAAGACCCTATAATATGCTGTTATAAGAGGCTCCCCTTAGGGCAAAGGACACATAAACTAAATGTGAGGGGACAGAAAAAGATATCTCAT
Source organism: Catagonus wagneri (assembly GCA_004024745.2). Lineage (NCBI taxonomy): Eukaryota > Metazoa > Chordata > Mammalia > Artiodactyla > Tayassuidae > Catagonus > Catagonus wagneri. The sequence goes on from PVHT020004020.1 coordinate 23,801,108, forward strand.
GCAAATGGAAAACACAGGAAAGAGAGTGTTGCAATGCTCATATCAGACAAAATAGACTTTAAAACAAAGGCCATAAATAAAAACAAATAAGGACATTATATAGCAATAAAAGGATCAATTCAAGAAGATATTACACTTGTGAATATATACACCCCAATATAGATGCACTCTAATACAACAAATACTAACCAACATAAAAGGAGAAATTGATGGGAATATAATAATAGAAAATTTTAACACCCCACTGACATCAACGGACAGATCCTCTAGACAGAAAATCAGTAAGTCAACAGAAATCCTAAATGCCACTATAGAACTGTTAGACTTAATTGATATCTTCAGGACATTACATCCAAAAAAATCAGAATACACAATCTTTTGAAGTGCTCATGGAACATCTCTAGGATTGACCACATTCTGGGGCACAAAACTAACCTTAACAAATTTAAGAATATAGAAATTATTTTAGACACCTTCTCTGACCACAGTGGCATGAAACTGGAAATCAACCGCAGGGCCAAAAAATGAGGAGAAACGAACTACATGGAGACTAAAAACATGCTACTAAAAAAACAGGGGGACAATGAGGAAATCAAAATGAAATTAAAAAATACCTAGAGACAAATGACAAAGAAAACACAACCATTCAAGATCTATGGGATGCCAGAAAAGCAGTTCTTAGAATGAAGTTAATAGCAAATACAGGCCTTCCTCAAAATAGAAGAAAAATGTCAAATCAACAACTTAACATACCACCTAAAAGAATTAGAAGAAGAACAAACAAAACAATGTCAACAGAAGGAAGGAAATAATAAAGATCAGAGATGAAAACAATAAAATAGAGATTCAAAAAAACAATAGAAAAAGATCAATCAAACCAAGAGCTGGTTCTTTGAAAGAGTAAATGAAATTGACAAGCCTCTGGCCAGACGCACCAAGGGAGAGAGAAGCCAAATAAAAAAAGTGAGAAATGAAAAAGAAGAAATCTCAACAGATACTGCAGAAATACAAAAAAACCCATAAGAGAATACTCTGAACAATTATATGCCAACAAATTTGACAACCTAGAAGAAATGGACAGCTTTTTAGAGACATACAGCAGGCTGAAACTGAATCAAGAAGAAATAGGTTGTTTGAACAGCCCAATCACTTGAAATGAAATTGAATATGTGATAAAAACACTCCCCACAAACAAAAGTCCAGGACCAGATGGCTTCACAGGTAAATTCTACTAAACATACAAAGAGAACTTATACCCATTATCTTAAACTTTGATGAAAGATTGAAGAAGAAGGACACTCTCAAAAACATTCCATGAAGCCACCATCACCCTAATACCAAAACCAAGCAAAGATGCTACCAAAAAAGAAAATTATAGGCCAATATCCTGATAAATATAGACGCAAAAATTCTCAGCAGAATTTTAGTCAACTGAATCCAACATATAAAAAAGATCATATACTGCGTCCAAGCAGAATTCATCCCAAGATCACAAAGATGGTTCAACATATGCAAATCAAATCGATGTCATACACCACATTAACAAATGAAATGTCCAAAACCACATGATCATCTTGATAGATGAGAAAAAGCACTTGACAAAACCCAACATCCATTCACAATAAAAACTCTTACCAATGTGGGTATAGAGGGAACATGCCTTAAAATAATCAAAGCCATTTATGACAAACCCACAGTCAATATAATACTCAACTGAGAAAAGCTGGAAGCCTTCCCACAAAATCTGAAACAAGACAAGGATGCCCACTCTCATCACTTTTGTACAATTAGGGTTGAAAGTCCTTGGCACAGCAGAAACAAATCTGACTAGGAACCATAAGGTTGCACGTTCGATCCCTGGCCTCTCTCAGTGTGTTAAGGATCCGGCATTGCTGTGAGCTCTGGTGTAGGTCGCAAACACAGCTTGGCTCCCATGTTGCTGTGGCTGTGGTGTAGACTGGAAGCTGTAGCTCTGATTACACCCCTAGCCTGGGTGGGAACTTCCATATGCTGTGGATGCAGCCCTAAAAGGCAAAAAAAAAAAAAAAAAAAAAGGTAAGTCCTAGCCACAGCAATTAGAGAAACAAAAGAAATGAAAAGTATCCAGATTGAAAGAGAAGATGTAAAATTGTAGCTATTCATGTGGCATGAAACTTTAGATAGAAAACCCTAAGGACTCCACACAAAAACTAGCTGAACTGACCAGTGAATTCAGCAACGTAGCAGGATACAAGATTACCATTCAATTGCATTTTCATATACTATCAATTAAATATTAGAAAAGGAATATAATAATACAATCACTTTTAATATTGTAATCCCAAAGCTACAGTAATCAAGACAGTGTGGTACTAGAATAAAAACAGACATGCAGACCAAGAAACAGAATAGACAACCCAGGAATAAACCCAGACACTATGGCCAATTAATCTTCAACACAGGAGGCAAGAATATAAAGTGAGAAAAAGACAGTCTATTCAGCAAGTAGTGCTGAGAAAACTGGACAGACGCATGTAAATCAATGAAACTACAAAACATCTTCACACCATTCACAAAAACAAACTCAAAATGGTTTAAAGACTTAAACATAAGACAAGACCCCATAAAACTCCTGGAACAGAGCATAGGTAAAACATTCTCGGGCATCACCCATACAAATATTTTCATAGGTCAGATTCTCAAGGCAATATAAATAAAACCAAAAACAAATCAATGGGTCCTAATAAAACTTAAAAGCTTTTGCACAGCAAATAAAACCATAAAAATACAAAAAGAGAACTGATGAAATGGAAGAAAATAGTTACAAACGATGCAACTGACATGGGTTAATCTCCAAAACATACAAACAACTCATACAACTCAATAGCAAAAAACTAACAACCTGATGGACAAATGGGCAGAAGACCTAAACAGACATTTCTCTAAGGAAGATGTATGGATGGCCATCAGGAACATAAAAAAAAAAAAATGCTCAACATCACTAATTATTAGAGAAATGCAAATGAAAACTACTATAAGGTACCACCTCACACCAGTCGGAATGGGCATCATTAAGTCAACAAATAACAAATGCTGGAGAGGGTGTGGAGAAAAGGGAACCCTCCTGCACCGTTGGTGGGATTGTAAATTGGTACAACCACTATGGAAAACAGTATGGATGTACCTTAGGAAACTATACATAGAACTACCATATGACTCAGCAGTCCCTCTCCTGGGCATCTATCAGAACAAAATGTTCATTCAAAAAGATACCCCTGTGTTCTTTGAAGCACTATTTACAATAGCCAAGATATGGAAACAACCTAAATGTCCATTGACAGTTGAATGGATTGAGAAGATATGGCACATATACACAATGGAATACTACTGTCATAAAAAAGAACAAAATAATGCCATTTGCAGCAACATGAATGGAACTCGAGACTCTCATACTAAGTGAAGTAATTCAGAAATAGAAAAACAGATACTATATGATATCACTTATATCTGGAATCTAATATATGGCACAAATGAACCTTTCCACAGAAAAGAAACTCATGGACTTGGAGAAGAGACTTGTGTTTTGCCAAGGGAGATGGGGAGGGAGTGGGATGGTTTGGGAATCTGGGATTAATAGATGCAAACTACTGCCTTTGGAATGGATAAGCAATGTGATCCTGCTGTATAGCACTGGGAACTATATCTAGGCACTTATGATGGAGCATGATAAAGTGAGAAAAAAGAATGTATACACGTATATGTGACTGGGTCACCTTGCTGTATAGTAGAAAAATAGCAGAACACTATAAACCATCTATAATGGAAAAAAATAAAAATCATTATAAAAAATAAAAATAGGAGCTACCGTCGTGGCTCAGTGGTTAATGAATCCGACTAAGAACCATGAGGTTGCAGGTTCGATCCCTGGCCTTGCTCAGTGGGTTAAGGATCCAGCGTTGCCGTGAGCTGTGGTGTAGGTTGCAGACGCGGCTCGGATCCCGCGTTGCTGTGGCTGTGGTGAAGGCTGGCAGCTACAGCTCCTGTTAGACCCCTAGCCTGGGAACCTCCATATGCCACGGGTGCGGCTCTACATAAAGGCAAAAAGACAAAAATAAAATAAAATAAAATAAAATAAAATAAAATAAAGTAAAAATAAAATAAAATCCCAGGTTGTGGAATCTAAAATGTGGCCTGGATGAACCTATCTGCAGAATGGAAATAGACTCACAGACATGGAGAGCAGACTTATGGTTTCCAAGGAGGAGGGGGAGGAAGTAGGATTGACTGGGGAGTTTAGGGTTAGTAGATGCAAACTGTTGTGTTTGGAGTGGATAAGCAATGAGATCCTGTTGTATAACACAGGGAACTATATCCAGTCTCTTCGAATAGAACATGATGGAAGATAATATGAGAAAAAGCATACATATATATGCATAACTGGGTCACTTAGCTCTACAGCAGAAACTGACAGAATATTGTAAATCAACTGAAAAGTTCCTTTAAAAAAATTAAATAATAAGCTCCACAAAAAGGCAAAGCATCTCATCAATAATTTTTGTATTAATTACTTGCTGAAATATTTTAGAAATACAGGATAAAATAAAAAAGCATTATTAAAATTTAAGAAAAAATAATGATATCATGGAAATCTATGAATCAGGTGTCCACAAAGATATTTTTAAGAAGTTGATTAAGCTAAAAATTTGAAAAGAATTATTTATAATCATTTTAAATGTATGTATGTATGTATGTATGTATGTATGTATGTATTTATTTATTTATTTATTTTTAGAGCTTACCCACAGCATAAGGAAGTTCCCAGGCTAGGGTTGAATTGGAGCTGCAGCTGCCAGCCTCTGCCACAGCCACAGCAATGCCAGATCTGAGCTGTGTCTTCAACCTAGACTGCAGCTCACAGCAATGTTGGTTCCTTAACCCAATGAGTGGGGCCAGGGAATGAACCCGCCTGCTCGTGTATTCTAGTTTGGTCCTTTAACACTTAGCTACAACAGGAGCTCCCTAAATGTTCCTAATTTAAATTTTTTAAATACATACTTATGTATTTTAATATAAAATACATATATACTTATATAAAGAGTAAATAAATAAATTCTTGAATCAGAGAAAGAAAAATACCGTACCAAAATTTGGCTAGCAGTGCCTTAAAGTATGGGGTGCAGAAAAATAATTGCTGTCAAAATCAGATAAAGAAATATTGATTTCCAACTTCAGGAGAATTATACGGATATCTGATTTGACCCATAGGTTCTCTTCTATTCTGAGGAAACGGCTTTTCTTACAGCAGGTACTGAAACAGTTTCTAGTAGACCTGGTTACAATCTGATAGCTGTAATGTGGAAGTTTAGGGAGAAAAGACATGGAGACCTAGCTCTCTATTTACAATACAGCATGTACACAGCAGTGGTTTATAGACTGATAGCTTGCTTTCCAGAACTGTAGATTACAATTTATTTTAAAAATAACACCCTTATTCCAATAACAGTTCAGTTGATAGACATTTTCAGTTTTATAATTTAAAGCTTATAGCCTCTTTCAATTTCTGTATGTAGAAAGCTAGAACTGAGTTACATAATACTGCACTGATAATTCTAAAAATAGGGGCTTTAATAGCCTTTGTTTGACTACGTAAATATTTTTATTTACATTTTTATCACTTATCACATATAACTGACAATTAATGTAGAAATGATACATAATAACAATTGACCACATTTATAAATAATTTTATGATATTTATATTCATTTATCTTCCTACTTTTATAGATATTCCTATGATAAAGAGCAAACTATGTAAGCTTGGTTGTTCATTTTATATGTACTTATAAAACCAGTGAATCGGACTTACATATTGTGGGATTCAAGGTTTTCCATTTTGTATAGACTTTTCTTCTTTTCCTCCTTGTTTTGGGAAGCTGAGGGTCTACAGCTTTCACTGTCCTTTGAAAGCATTAAATTTGACATTATTTTCCACTCAGAATTTAGGTTTAATAAAATTACCAACTCGACTCATTTGCCACCTCGATAGCATAGTATCGTTCTCTGGTATCCCATAGTGTTCTCCTTTGAGCCATTTTATTATCGTAATTATACTCCCCTTTCCTATTTAATTCCACCCCTACTATTTAGTGCATTATAATGTATTATGTGAACATTCAAACATGTATTCTTTTCATACATTTAGACATTTAAGATACAAGTTATATAGTCAGACTCTATGTAATTGATCATTTTACACTGCAGTTTTTCTTAGCCTATATACCTAAGAAATACCTAAGAAATACCTAGTTTTTTATTTTTATTTATTTTTTTAAATTTTTTATTTTTTTTGTCTTTTTGCCTTATCTGGGGCCGCACTCGCAGCATATGGAGGTTCCCAGGCTAGGGGTCTAACAGGAGCTGTGGCCGTCAGCCTTCGCCATAGCCACAGCTACATTTCAATGTCATCAGATTTGTAGCCCTGATAAATTAAGTGGGATAGAGAGATGGTTTGCCTTCACTATGTTATCATCATATACACTATATGAAAATATTGTAATATTTAATGTATATTATATATTTTTTGTAGAAGAATCAACTATGTGAAGAAGGTCAAACTGATTATTTAACTTCATTATGAAATAAAGGAGTATTTTCCCTGTTGATATCTTAACTAATAGAAAGTATTGGTGAGATATCTAGGGGAAAGGCAGCCTGCTAACATCCCTGGTAAGCATCTGCCCGTGCTTAGAGCTAAGCCCTATTCAATTGCTTTACTTTTTGAGGATTAAGCTGTCTGCAAAGATGCAAAGAGAAATTGCTTCCCACTGAAGCAGTTTGTTTTGAATGTATTTGGACAGGCTGTGCCTTTGGACACCTCAGCAGAGAGGCTCATATTTTTGTCTATTTTATCTGTAACTCAAATAAAATGGAGCTGCTTTGTGGTCAGTTTTTGGCAGTAAATTTAAATTCTTCTTAGCTTATTTCTTACCTCAGAATCCCCTCCATCATAGTACGTGTCGATTTCAAATACTTTTCCTTCCATAAACTCTCAGTCTAATAACTTTGTGAAAATTCTTTTTCTTTAGACTACCTTTCTTACACAGAGCAGTTGACACTCATTTGGTGTCTTCCAATTATCCTTATTTTCTTTTACCCCCAGTAGGTACAATTAAGTTCCTGTGGCTGACTAAGCAAGCAATAATCCTTTCTTCTTAGAAGACCAATGTAGGGGCGGGGGTGGGGGAGAGGATTACAAATTATAATTAATATCTTTTTTTAAAGTCCTGTCCTACACATATTGGATTTTCTAATTTTAAAAATGCTTGAAAAGCACTTGACTAATTTGTTGATTATTTCTCTCTGATCCCATATAGTTTGAACAACAAAGTGTAGTCTGCTGCACTGTGTTTAGAGGAAGACCTGGGTTGTGGTCTGACCCTGCTGCTTACTCTACAGGGCATGTAATCTCTGTGAGGCTGAGTTTCTTTCACCTCTAAGATGAAAATGATAACAGATTTCACCTTACAGAGTTGTCTTGAGGAAACACAAATGAAAGTGTTATAAATGTTTCCAGTAAATGGCATCTATTATTCTTAACCTTATTTTAGAATATATATACATATCTATTAGAATACACAAATAATTCGAGTTGAACAGTGCCTGACATTGGAAGACTATCCACTACATCAGACCTGTAAGTGAGTACTTGGGGAAAGATACTCCATAAACTTTGAGCTAGCATATATCTAGTATCTATCACAAAGCCTGACACATAATGCGTACTTAATATATATGCAAGAAGAAATGACTTAGATGGAGAGCTCCAATCTGTATCTCATTACATTTTTAATAGTGTGCTCTCTTGTATTTCTAAATGTATTCTTTCCTTTTACTCTGTATTAATTTGTTGATGTTAATAAAGGTTTATTATATATATATTCTATTATATATGTGTATATACACCATATTTTAAATGTATATAATATATGTAATATGAATATATATATAAAATATATACTTTAAAAAAATCTGGATGACCGCAATAGCTTTTGTGTTTTCTTACTTTTATATTTAAGTTCCTTGATTATTTACATAGCAGCCAGATTTTTAAAATATATAAATTATGTCATCCCTTTGTCCCCCTGACCCCAGTTTAAAACACTCTAATAGCCTCTCATTACACTTTGAAAAAATTCTGTGCACATTAGCTTTTTTTTTTTTTACATGTAGTCATGAGAGGTAATTTTATCCGCAAGTGAAATGTTACCACCACTAGGCCTTGGGATTTACATTAAGGTGTCCTTTCTAGTACAGATTTCCTGGATTTATATTTTTCATAAATGTTTATTTGTCCTGGGCAAAAGTGGTAATAAAGCTCAGGAAAGTTACCATGATTGCTATTATATATCAGCCAAATCCTATCATATTTGAGACTTTTATATTGGATTTTATAGATTTTTAAAAAACTGGGCTTTGACTCATTACTATAATTCACAGAAGAATAAGGAAAAATGTAAACAGGAAATACGAACAATATCTTTCTACTGCAGAAGTACAAAGTGACACCATTATTCTCAGAAAATTGTTAGTGGTAAAATTTTTTTTTAAGGTATTGTTAGAAAATTTTTACCGGTGCCACTTTCTTGACAAATTACTTTAAAATTCTATATTGTATTGCTAAAGCTGGAAAGTTTTCCTTTTAACATTCAAAGGGAATGTTTTATTTCCAGTAAGAAAAGAAAGATTCATAAAAAGGTAGATAATGATAACTATTAAAATTCTAGAAGGAGGCTATCAAATAAATTCAGAAGGTTAAATGTTTAACTTCTCACATACCATCAAGTAATCTTTTTAATGCCCATTGGCTCTAGTTTTCTGTAGAATTTGAAAGAAATCTTAATGTATATCTTCTAACTTCATTTTTTGATTTTAACAAAAAGCGTATGTTATCTGTACTAAATGTTTAAAGGAAACTTATATGTGTAAAACAAATTATGAGGACTTCAAGTTAAAAATATTTAAAGAAAATTCCAAAATTTCCATTTACTTTTGAAAGTATGTTGAAAGTATACAAACTTGTCTTCTGTGTCATTCCTGATTTTGAATAGCCTGGATTTTAAACTATATTCTTTTGTCCTTAAATTAAAAAAAAATTATGTATGTGTAAGGATACGAAGAGAAGAGTTATACTGGAAAACAGCTGTCTCAATAATGTCCATATATCAATTCAGACTTGCACTCAACTTCTGGGGGTCTGAAAAAATGAAACTTTACAAGTAATTTGTATTAGGTGCTGAGTTTCCTCGTGTCTTGAAACTAAACATCTTAAGATCATTTAAGGGTGTCTCTTAGTGCTATTACTGAGTAATAGTTGTTCTTCATACCTTTACTTCCTTCCCACTGCAGAGAGCATTGATGAGTAAATGTATTTGTTGCTATATCTATATTCATTCATATGGAGAAAATATTAGAAACTATTAGAAACCTCTAAATCTCACTTTAAATGAAACCAACTTTTCCTTTCCCCAGGCACAATACATTGAGTCTGTTGTTGAAGTTCATAGTATTTATGTCTATCTGCAAAAGAGACTTGGTGATCAGTGGATCGTAAATCTGTTAAAGTCTTGAGTTCAAAAGAAGAGATTTTTTTTTGTCTTTTGCCTTTATCTAGAGCTGTAAAAAACCCTCAATACCAAAATAATTATCTTTTAAACATAAGCTTTGTTGTAATGCCATCACCCTATTTGACCCATAATTGATCAGATATAACTTAGTGGATGAGGGTAATCCTTGGAGAGTAAGAAGCTCACCCATCCCATACAAGTTAAATAAGAATTTCTGCAGTAAAATGCAGATAGAAAAAAGCATTGCGGAGTGTGGAATTTATTACTGTTATTATTACTCTTATAATTAACATTTTAGAAACTGGGTAAGGGAAAATTTATATTAGTAAACCAAAATAAAATTGACTTCAGTGTTTAATAAAGTTTGATACATTAAGTAATACCAGTAAAGGAAGGGAAGGATGAACTAAAAATGAAAATCCCTTACACTTTCAAAAGTGTCTACCCTGGAGTTCCCCTCATGGTTCAGTGGTTAATGAACCTGACTAGTATCCATGAGGATGTGAGTTTGATCCCTGGCCTTGCTCAGTGGGTTAAGGATCCAGCGTTGCTGTGAGCTGTGGTGTAGGTCGAAGACACGGCAGATCCCACATTGCTGGGGCTGTGGTGTAGGCTGGCAGCTACAGCTCCAATCTGACCCCTAGCCTGGGAACCTGCGTATGCCCCGGGTGTGACTCTAAGGAGACAAAAGACAAAAAAAAAAGTGTCTGTCTACCCTCTGAGAAGAGAGACGTGTGAGATCATCTCCGCAACTCCCTCGTTTCTCATCAGAGGAAAGGGAGAGATGCAGTGAACTGCTGAAGGAAACATAGTATTGAGATGCTGCTTCACTTCTTTCTTCACCATGGAGAGACTTTAAAAGTAAATATTTTTACTTGAGAATTTTGAAATATTTTTATTGATTTATTGTGTTAAATGTAGAGACTCTTCCTGACATTCTTCAGGAACTTTCTCTTTCCTCTCTTCCTTATAGAATGATTCTGGTGAAAGGAGTTGGACCAAAATTGGGAAAATCCAGTGTACATTCCATAGAAATAGACTGAAGAACTTGGCACTCTGTGCCATGGGTTCAAGGTTCTGAGCTGGACTTAGTGTATAGATGTAAATAAAATGTAAACTTCAAGTTTAGAGTTTAGAACAAGAGTTCTCAGCTTAAAGAGAGCTCAAGGATCAAATGAGCAACATGCTAAGAAATGTAGATTTGCGGCCTCTTTAGAAATTTGGATTCTGAGGTAGAGCCTAGCTAATATATATATTTGGCTTTTTAGGGCCGCACCCGAGGCATATGGAAGTTCCCAGGCTAGGGGTTGATTTGGAGCTGTAGCTGCCATTCTACACCAGAGCCATAGCAACGCTGGATCCAGGCCAAGTTTGTGACCTATTCCACAGCTCATGGCAACACAGGATCCTTAGGCCACTGAGCAAGGCCAGGGATCAAACTCATGTCCTCGTGGATACTAGTCAGATTCGCTTCCGCTGAGCCATGATGGGAACTCCACAATATGTATTTTTAATAAGCACTCACCCACTCTCCCAATGACATTACACACACACCAAGTAGTTCTGAATCAGAAACCCCATTGAAGCAGATACAATTGGATAGGTACAATAGAACCTAAATTCAGAAAATCTTGGAGTTCCCATTGTGGCTCAGTCTAGCAAAACCGACTAGTATCTCTGAGGGTTTGATCCCTGGCCCCACTCAGTGGCTTAAGGATCCACTGTTGCTGTGAGCTGTAGTGTAGGTCGCAGATACAGCTTAGATCCTGTGTTGCTATAGCTGCGGCATAGGCCAGCAGCTGCAGTTCTGATTTGATCCCTAGCCTGGGAACTTCCATATGCCACAGGTGCGGCCTTAAAAAGACAAAAGACAAAAGAAAAATAAAATCTTTAATAATCTAAAGATTTAAGCTAGGGTACTCCTGAGGAAACTTGCAATGAATTGTTTAATTTTGTTCCATTTCATTTTTCTCTTCTCCCAACTGGTGCACACTAAGGCTTAATTTTTAAAATGTTTTCTTTTGATTTAAGTACAAATTCTTTTTCTTTCTTTCTATATCAACAAGCTTCTAGGAAGAAAACTCCTTGAGAGATCACTTTTTAATTTTTTTCACACCAGTGTAAAGAGGCTCTATCCAAATTGTAAACTAAATCAACCAAAGGTTTTAACTCCCCAATATCCGACTTTCATCTTGTGCTAACCATGATTTGTGATAAAAATCTAGCAAGTTAGATTAGCAGACCAGGACTACCTGGTAAGAAGAAGAAGTCATGTTGTATTTTTAATTGCTTGTTTCCCCTGTGTTCATATTTGGTTTCTCAGAGTCAAATGTTTCTATATTTTGGGTGTAACTTTGCCTATAAGAGCTGAAGTGGTTGGCAGGAACACGGGGGAATACAGTGAAATGGATGTGTTCAGAAGGAGGGTGCTTAGCACAGTGAATGAGCCTAGTTATGATGGAGTACCCATCAGCTCTTCTTATTTTTCTTCTACTTTTTTTTTGTCTTTTTAGGGCCTCAACCACAGCATATGGAGGTTCCCAGGCTAGGGGTCGAATTGCAGCTGTAACTGCCAGCTTATGTCAAAGCCATAGCAATGCCAGATCCGAGCCACATCTGTGATCCACACCACAGCTCACGGCACCACTGGATCCTTAACCCACTGAGCGAGGCCAGGGACCAAACCTACATCCTCGCGGATACTAGTCAGATTCGTTTCTGCTGAGCCATGATGGGAAATCTCTCATCTTCTTATGAAGCACCGTTAGTGAGACTATCTTCCTGGGATTGAACTAGACTTCCAGCTGCTCCATAGTTAACCTGACTTGGAGCAAACAGAACTTCAGAGGAAATTTACTTTTGGGCCCAGCATAGATAGATAAAACAGCCCAGTGTAAACAGACTTAGATTATCCTATAGTCTCCTGAGGAATTGCTAGAGATGTGAACCAAAATATAGGACCCGCAAGATCTTATCTATCTTATACTTTAATGTATTCCTCTGCCATATGTGTGGAAAAACATCATAGTTAATAAATATTTGTTGGGTGAAATGTATGAGTACAAGCTGTTCCATTGTTTACCAACTTCAGTAATTTGAGTACTGCCTTTATGATTTTTCTACTGCCAAGAAATATCTCTGTTATTTGCTTAATAATTTTTGATTTGTTAAGTTTTTAACTTTAGCTTCATGTTAGACATGTGAAATATGACATGTGACATATTAACATGTGAAATTATGGGTTGAAGCTGATACACATTAAAATAAAAACAAATAACCAAAAATTTTTTTTTAAATCTTGTAGCACCCCTCTACCATTTTGCATGTCAACATTGTTAATGTTTCTCCCACTTTAAAAGGTGTGCTATTGTCAAGACAATATTATTATAGGCATCCCTGGAAGTATATTTTGCTTTGTTTCATTTCCTCTTTGGCTTTAGAATGACCGCTAGAGTATAAGTTTAACTAATCCTGCATAGAGAATGATGCATGAATTAAATACAACGGCATGAAGAGGAATGACCTTCTTCAACTACAGTTAGAACTCTGCCTACTCTAAATGTTTTTCAATTGCTAGATCTGATAAATCTATAATTATAGTTTCTTTCCTACTTTGACCTTGACCAGCACAGGGACTTCCAGAATCTCTTTTAATAAACTCATTTTCATTTACTCAGTCCCATGTGACATTTCACATTATTCCTTTTTGGCTAATTATACTGTCTGCAACTAGACAAAAGGTAACAACTTCATTTCAACACATATATTTAAAATAATATGAAGTTTACTAAACAGGTGTGTTTCCATTAATATGAAGAAAAAGGAAAAATAAAGCACATATGTGTACTTAAAAGTATCATTAGATACTTAGTTAGCAAAAGAATAGGCACCAGGAGTTCCCATCGTGTTGTTTATGGCGCAGCAGAAACGAATCTGACTAGGAACGAAGAGGTTGCGGGTACGATCCCTGGCCTCGCTCAATGTGTTGATGATCCGCCGTTACTGTGAGCTGTGGTGTAGGTCGCAGATGCGGCTCGGAGCCTGTGTTGCTGTGACTGTGGCACAGGACAGCAGCTGTAGCTCCGATTCGACCCCTAGCCTGGAACCTCCATATGCTGCAGGTGCAGCCCTAAAAAGCAAAAAAAAAAAAAAAAAAAAAAAAAAATAGAGAGAATAGGCACCAAAGACTAACTGAATAATCGAATAATCTCAGGGATTATTTTTCCACTTTTTTTCTGCAAAAGACATTCCCCTACCTATCAGTTACATGAAGAATGCCTTTGAGCTTTCTAAAGAGGATTTCTATCTCCTTTTTCACTTATTCATACTACCTCAATAACTATGTTCCAGAAGAGTAGTGCTTCTCTGAAGACTTAATAATTGCTGAATTACCAATTCTTGATGGGTTTAAGTAACACTGTCTTAATTAAGAAGCATTCAGCCTTAAAACTGTTTGAAGTAGGGTTTGAGTATACTGTGTCTTGATCTCCATACAGAAACCACAGTGTGTACTCCCCCATCCCCCGCCCCCAACACGAAATCCCTGTGATTCTTTCGGTCAAGTTGCGTCTTACTCCTCAGGGGCAAACCTCATCAAGTCTGTGGCACTAGGAAGTTTTTGATTCCTTAAAACAGAAAATGTAAAATATCTTCATTCCTTCCCAGCCAATAACCAAGGTAAACCCATATATAAATACATTGTTAAATTCTAAAGAGTAAGAAAAATTTCAGATAAATACTCAAAATAATTAAGTAGGTTAATTCTTCTTCAAGTCATTCAGAAGAAAGTGATGAACAATGTTCTTTCAAATGTTTCACTGGAAATGTTATCATCAGCTATTTACTAAGAGACTTTTTATTTTTAGCAATATTTAAGATACTTTAGGCAACATTAAACCTCATCAGTCATTTAGAAATTATTTGTGTTACCTCTGAAAAAACAGTTTAATAAGAATATTCCTGTAGGGAGTTCCCATTGTGGCTCAGCAGTAACGAATCTAACTGGTATCTATGAGGATGCAGATTTGACCCCTGTACTTGCTCAGTAGGTTAAGTATCTGGCATTGCTGTGAGCTGTGGTATAGGTCGAAGGTGCAGCTTGGATCCTGCATGGTCATGGCCAGCAGCTGTAGCTCCGATTTGACCCCTAGCCTGAGAACTTGCATATGCTGCACATGAGAAAAAAGGGGAGGGGGGAAAATTTACTGTAAAGAAGATATGAAGACTTCATAGAGGTTTTAATCAAAATATTTAGAGGATATACCTTCTTCAATAATTTTAGAATCAACATTTTCTATGCTCATTTTACTTATTCAATAAATACATTTCTGAGGCTTCATCGAAACTAATGCATTTTTTGAAAGCAATAAAATGGCATTTATTTTAAAATGTTCTGTGCTTGATCGTTTTTGCTGACCTTCCTTTTAAATAGCTTGATCTACTGACTAAAGCTATAGTTTTGGCACTGCCATAAAAAAAATGCGTAAATTGCAGTCTGGCCAGTGATAAGGGAATGAGAAATTGTGTTTAGAATTAATCTGCCAGGTTAATTTAATCACTTTGTGATTGGGTTTATATTGGGCAGATAATCAGTGCTAACATTCCATCCCATCTTTCAAATTCAGTGAGGTCCAGACACTCTCATGAGATAAGAGTAAAGTATCAATGCATTCAGTTTTTATCGTCATAAGTCAGATCACATTCAGGATTTTTATTTTGCTTTTTGCAAAAATAATCAGGTACAGTCTATGAAAGAGGCATCAAAGGTGATGAGACAGTTGAGAATTTGACCCATGATAGTTAAAATTCCTGATGTGTCATTTTAAACTCTTATTTGAAAACTTGGTTATGGGGTGATTTTACCCCTAAAGAGAAGACACCAAGACTGTTTTATGAATGTCCTGACTGTAATTTCATCACATGGCTACTCAGATTTCTTTGAAAAGTTAAATTTCACAGAACATTTAAGGAAAAAATGAACTGCTCCCAAGTGAGGGAATAAATAAAAGTAATAATAATAAAATGACAGTAATAAAATTATTTTTTAGTTTACTTTTACAAATAAATAATTATAGGATACTTAGCATTATGGTAATCTGATACTAGAATAAAAAAGCTAATGTTTAAATTCTAAGAGAACAAGATGAGATGAAGACCTAATACTTAAATTCTGAGTAAGTGAGGAAGATAAGAAGAACTGGTTGAATTCTTGATCCAGAGAAGAACCTTTGATTGTAAATATACATTGCCATCAAAATCTTGGAGCATATTACCTAAAGATCAGGTGACAGTGAAGTTGCAAATACATTATTTTGCAAAGTAATTTGGGATTACTTATACAGAAGATATCAGCCACAATATTTTGCCTATGAAATTGGTCTAAATCTCAGAGTAGATGCAATTGTTGTTATAGAAAAAAAATTGATCTTTAATGTCTTCTTTCTTGATATCAAATCACAATGTTTTGGGTAATTAGAATATTTCAAACAATTAAATATAAACCTTTATACAGTAGAAAAATTAAGTATAAAATTCATCAAGAAAAATTCTGCTATCCAAACCAGAGGAGAAAATAATTTTTGTAATTAGTAAGTTTAATATTGCAGGTGCAACAAAGCAGAATATAGGAATTCAAAACAAGCACCGATGCTTTGAAATGAAAGTGACTCTCACTGAATTCAGAATGAACTCCAATTATGTTTATCAGCTTAGCTTCTCAATTACATTCTCCTTGTTTTCCGAACGCACAATTTATTTCAAATAACCAAATTAGGATATGGATGGTGGCTATTCAAATGTGCATATGATATCTTCCTTAGCATAAATAAAAGAGGTCTAAACACATTGATTATTTAGAATTTTTGGGGAAAGGTGTAACCATCCTCTCTCTTTGGTAACAAATAAATTACAAACAGCTGTTGGATTTTTTTTTTTGTGACTGAAAAGAGATTTTTAAACTATCTTCATACAAAATGCTCAAATAATTTTCCTTTTGCTTTTTTCCTTTGCTAAGCAACTAATTTAGGATGGCAAGAATTAAAACAGGGAAAACTTCATTCAAAATGGCCAAAAAAAGAAAAGAGATAAGTAGAAAGAACATATAATCAACTCACCTGAGTAAAGCCTTCATAAATTCCTCAGCTCTAGGGACAAGGATAAAATACAATAAGTATTTTGAGAGGCAAGAATATGAACTAAAGATTTGAGTACCTTGTCTTGTTCTACTTGGTATTTATCTGGGTTGTCTAAATCCCAAATCTGATTAGCACACTTAAGCTTATGCAGTGTCAGGAACCATCCTTTAATCAGTCTATTATTATCTGTCTTAACCATTCCTAACAGTCTGTTTATTTTCAGATATACTTTTAGTGAAGAGTACTGCCCTGTGTGCTTTTGTGCCTTAAGAGATTGGGTAGGGGCACATGTGAAACATACTTATGACTCTCAACACAACACAGTGCAGATGAAGTAAAAGAAACTCAAACAAAAATGAAAATTTAAATGCTCTAGTTGGGCTCTTTACATGCGTGGAGTGAATTACCAAGTAATTCATTTATCTTTGTATGGTAGATGCAGGGGCAGAAGCAGTATATAGTATATGGTATGGTGGAGGTTGTAAACTTTGATTAAGAAGATTTAAATTTGAGTCACATTTTCATATCCTATGTTGACTTGGGAAAGTCATCTGAATTCTCCTAGGCTCAATGTGCTTATTGGTAAAACTGGGATGGAAAATATAATCCCTGATTTAGAATTTTGAAATCTTATGAAATATACTAATTACTACGTAGTTTAGAATATTTAAATAAATGAAACCTTTCTGGAATCTTTATCTTGAGGTATTTTTTAATTTCCATTTGATTTCCTTAGAATCTTTAAGTGAAACATTTCTGTTTAAAGTAGTAGTGTATGACATTAATCATAATTATTCAGGTGATCTTTAATGAACGTTATTAATGCCTAATGAAAATTTAGGTTTGTCTTGTGACTTTTTGCAAGAACATAAATTATGGTATATATAAGGTTAGAAGAAGGGAAGTGATGAGAATTGAAACTGCAGAGGTAAATTGCTATGCTAAGAAAATAGGACTCTATTCTTTGTCCAAAGGGGAGACTTTTTCAGGAAGTTTAGGTAAGGGAAAGCTAGAAAAGATTGATCCTTAACAAGATCTCCTTGGCAGTAGTGTGAAGAATGGATTGGGAATAAAATCTGAAGTATGGAGGGAAATAAAAGAGATAGCCTATGGAGACTGGCTATAGAGTAGAAATAAAGTAGGCAAATTCAGGATAACAATACCCAAAGTTCCATGCTGAGTAATTTTAAGACTAATGAAATAGGGATACAGAAGCAGGAACATGCTTGGGAGAAAAGATAATTTAATTTTACTATGCTATTTGGGAGGCTCTGAGATGCCCAAGTAGTTATGTCTGATAGACAGTTGGAGGTAAAAAAATTTGGGAACCATTTCAGTAGTGAAGGTCCTGCAGAAATGTACAGAGGAACAAGAGTAGAAGGCCCAACCTGAAAAATGACCAAAATTTGAATAATGAAAGAGGAAATAAAGACTGGATGTGCTTTTGCCAATGCGATTATTAAGATAATTCTCTAGTAAGTGGGAAAATGAAAAGATTTGGAGTAAATACTTGGATTCATTCTTTGACTGTCCTGTTTATTAACAATGTAACTTTGAGATGTTTAACCTTTCTAAGCCAACTGTAAAATAGGGATAATAATATTAATGTACATTTCACAGAGTTGAGGATAAAATGAAATAATCCTCAGTATTCTATATATAAAAGTCCTCTGTAACATTAGTATCATGAGAATACACTAACCAAAAAGTTGTTTTCTTAGGAGCTTGTTGTAAATAGTGATCCATAAGTAATTCTTAGAAATATATTGGAAAGAACAGATGAAAAATAACTTTTACAAAGTCCAGAAATCTAAATTTAAATTAGATTTACAATTTATTTCTACTGATAGATATATTGAAGGAGAATCATGTGCGTTTTTCATGGAGTAAAACAAAACATTTATGTAATAAATGTATCATCATAATGGAATGAAAAATATGCTTATTATTCAGGAGGGTGATTAAGATAGCTCAGAAAATAAAAGGTCGCTTTGACAAATCTAGTAACTTTTATAAGTATTTTCCAAAAATAATCATTATTAAATGCCTCTACAGCCATGGAAACTTTGACATTCACACAGATATGTCTGTATTTTATTCTGTCATCCTTAGTAGTGCCTCTCAGGATAAATGGAGTTCTTACTGGCTTCCCACTCATGGCTAGATTCCCACTGAAACCCTCACCATGACAATGCAGAGCAGATAACATTCAGTACCAGTATGGCTCCTGGGCTTTGAATTTACACACGTTGTTGAGGCATCTTTTCTTTTGAGTTTCAAATCCTCCAAACTGTTTAGCAGTAGAGTATCCAAACATGTTTCACAAACACAAGTAAACTCAGCCAAAAAAAAAAAAAAAAAAGGCAAAGTAACATGAAACTCTTAGTAGCAAAGCCAGCAGATAAATGGCATTTTAAATCTTTTTCACCCCCACTGATGGAAATGACTACAGCTCACCGCTCTAAAACAGTAATAAATATTTTTAAGTTACTCTGCAGAGGGTGTTCCAAACAATACACTGCTTCACATAGAGTACCATTTCAATCTAGAGTAAAATGGCCAGGATAAAAAGTAAACAAAATAAACTGGGATGCTTGTCCACTTTTTTTCTAAAATAAATATGAGTACCATTTTCAATTTTATTTCTGGGTGGAACTTCCACATTACTGAAAATGAAATTACCTCCCAAGTTAAGTGGTTAGAAGATTGCTCTTAATCCACCAGGGATGAGCAAGGTATTGGTCTGATATAGTTTCCATGAGCCAAGGAATGGAAAACCAGGACTATCTTTTTCATTCTTTATTCTGTAGTTTGTCTCTTATCAGACTTCCAGTTAGAAAATGTATTCTTTAGGAAAAAGCCTTTTTTTCTTCTTTATTGCCTGCCCTACGGCATGAAGGTCCCCATCCACAGTTGTGACCTCCATTGCTGCAGCGATGGATCCTTTAACCCACTGTGCTGAGAGTGGGAATTGAACCTGCGTTCTGGTGCTCAGAGACACTGCCGATTTGTTGTGCCATAGTGAGAACACCAGGAAAAAGACTTTTTAAACATTTTTTCTTAACTATAGTGTGCAGTGTTGTGGTAATTCTGCTGTACAGCAAAGTGACTCAGTTATATACACACACACACACACACACACATTGTTTTTTGTATTTGTTTCCAGCACAGTCTATCCCATGAGATTGGATATAGTTTTCTCCAGGCTATACAGTAGGACCTTGTTGTTTTTAAGACCCTCTTTTTTTTTTAATCTTAAGATCTGTTTTAAAACTCCACAACCACCCTCATTCTATAGAGCATCATTACAATGGGAATTGTGAAAAGCAGAAATATCTATTGTCCAATATATGGTGTTGTCTGCTTAGCAATAAGAGAAATGTAGTATTCTTGAAGGAATAAAGATAAGTTAAAAGTGCTACCTTGGGAGTTCCTGTTGTGACTTAGTGGTAACAAACCTGAGTAGTATCCATGAGGATACGGGTTTGATACCTGGCCTAGGTTAAGGATCCGGTGTTGCATGAACTCTGGTATAGTTCACAGGCTCAGCTTGGATCATGTGTTGCTTGCTGTGACTATGGTGTAGACTGGCAGCTGCAGTTTTGATTAGATGCCTAGCCCGGGAACTTCCGTATGCTGAACGTGTGGCCCTAAAAAGCAAAAAACAAAACAAAACAAAAAGTGCTTCTTCCACCAATGAATACAATTATATGTGGATATTGTGCAATGAAATTAGAATTTGCCTGTTAGCTTAACTAACGTGACAAAATGTTCATTTTATGGTTGAAAAAAGTTTCCCAAATAAAAGAATTCAGGCTGCTGATTACCCATTCTTTTCCATGCCATCTTATTACTTAAATAACTTTCCTTTTGACCATTTTTACTTTGGGCAAATAAGGGGAATTATTTGAAAATCTATTGTATGTAAGAATAAACTAAGTTCCCTCTTTCAGAAACTGTTTTGAATCCTACCAGAGTGTCTTAGGAAGAAAAAGGACAAGGTGTAGTGTAGGGAAAGATAAATCATTTTCAGGACTAAGTTTATTTTCACAAACAACTCCTTTCCATTTCTCTCCTGACGATTCTCTTCGAAGATGCAGGCTCTTGGCAACATTACTATTCCCGTATCCTCAGAATACATCCTGTTTCTGTGCCTCTCTTGCACCCCTGTGGTATCAAAACTCCTAAGTATGTGGCCCCATTTTTGAGAAGCACTCTCTGCACTGAAGTCAAACTCTTTTGCCTTCCCTTTTCAGCCCCTCTGCTAGTGACTCTGGTTTGCCTCAAGACCCAGATTTTTAAGATCACATACTGGAGCATAGAGCTAACCTCAACAAATTTAAGAGTATAGAAATTATCTCAAGTATCTTCTCTGACCACAAGGGCATGAAACTAGAAATCAACCATAGGAAAGGAAATGAGAGAAAACATACTACATGGAGACTAAACAACATGCTTTTAAAAAACGAATGGGTCAATGAGTAAATCAAGAAAGAAATACAAAAATACCTTGAAACAAATGAGAATGAAGACACAACAACCCCAAATCTATGGGATGCCACAAAAGCGGTGCTTAGAGGGAAGTTCATAGCATTGCAGGCCTTCCTCAAAAAAGAAGAAAAATCTCAAATCGATAACCTAACCCATCACCTAAATGAATTAGAAAAAGAAGAACAAAAACA